>CM059873.1:2614889-3853639 GCA_030490815.1 Acer saccharum | reverse complement strand
TTTTACATTATTATTCACATCTTTAAAATATATTTTTGTTGTTAGAGAATTTAATTGTGATTTATGAGATATATATATATATATATATATATATATATATATATGTGTGTGTGTGTGTGTGTGTGGTGTAAGATCATTTGGATTTGTTCATAATTTTACATTATTATTGACATCTTTGAAATATATTTTTGTTGTTAAAGAATTTAATTGTGATTTATGTATCATAATAATTTAAGATATTTCATATAAGTATGAATATACACCGTTAAAATATAGCCTAAACAAATATTGTTTGATTCAAAGAATTGGTTTTAGATTCTATAGTATGGGATTTGGGATGGTTGCAGGCTTGCAGCATCCTCATGCCATGTAGGATAAGATAGTACCATGGTTTTGTGGTACCTGTAGTGTATGCCGGAAAACCTTTGTGTGCGGCAGTAGAAGTTAGGGCATTGTCCTTGATATAATGTCGTGGGTTAGGGTGTAACACTTGGTGCCCAATGAACAATCCTGTGCAGTAGAGCATCTCCAATGGTAATGTGGCTTGCATTTAAAAAAATTGTGATATGTCAACATTGTCAAGCCAATTGCATCATATGTGGCATGTAACTAAACTTAATAGACATCCAAATAAAAAAGTGGCCTCCAATGCTTCACTTGTAACATATATGTTTTTAATGACGTGTCAATTTATTATTGGTTTCCTTAAATATACTTTAGAATTGTTGAACAAAATAAGGTAAAAGACAAGAGTGGTTGCTGACTGGGCCAACAAGACGGCCGTCCAACAGAACGTCTGAAATCAGAGAGTCATGTTGACAGCCTCTAAAAAAAATTTGCCACCTCATCTTGAAGTTGTACTAGAGATGTTGCATTGGAGATGGATTTTTTAACAAAATGAATGTCCATCCTACGTGGCAACTAATTTTTTCACAACCCACGTTAGCATTGGAGATGCTCTAATGTAAGACAATTATTGGAATATGAGGATTGATGTACTTCATAACAATGACATATATATATATATATATATATAGGAAATAGGGTTTTTAGTCAAAAATTAAGAGTTCTTACTGTTTTTGTCCACCATTATCATTTTTATTATTTTTGTCAACATTATGGCTGTGAGGACATAATTGCCCCTATTTTTTTTTCATTACCTCTTCTCTCTCCTTTTCTATCTCATTTTCCACATAATCTTTTTTTTTTCTTTCTCTCTCTCTCTCCTCTCTCACGTGTTCTCTTCTTCTTCTTCTTCTTCTTTCTCTCCTCTCTTCTCTTTCTCCTTTTCTCTCACACGTTCTTCTTCTTCCTCTTTCTCTCTCACGCCTTCTCTCCTTCTTCTTCTTCTCTTTCTCTCCTCCCTTCTCCTTCTCTTTCTCGTTATTTTCCAGATTTTTTTTTTTAACAAAAAATTTCAGATTTCGTTTTTTTAAAAGAAAATTTCCATATTTGATGGTGGTTGTTGTGTTTATGAAAGGTGGGAGTTGTGTTTGGGTTTGGGTTTTGTTAAAAAATAAATTCAAATTTTTATTTTTTTAAAAAAATTCAGATTTGGTTCTCTGGATTTTTGTTGTTTGATTTTCCAGATTTTTAAGTTTGAGTTGTGGTTGTGGTTGATTTTCTAGATTTTTAAAAAAAATTCAGGTATTTTTTTAAACAAAAATTTTCAGATTTGAATTAAAAAATTTCAGTTTTTTTTTTTTTTTTTTGAAAAATTTCCATATTTAAAAAAGGTATGGATTTGAGTGTTAGTTGTTGATTTTAATGGTGGTTGTTGTTGTGCTTGAGTTTAAGTATTGTTTGTTTATAAAAAAAAATCAGATTTTGTTTTGTGTAAAAAAATTTCCAGATTTAAAAAAAAAAATGTAATTTTTTTTTTTTTTTGTTGAAAAAATTCCAGATTTTAAACACAATTAAATTTCAAATTTTCGTGTTGAAGTTGAAGAGTCCATAATTTCCAGATTTTAATTTTTTTTTTTCCATACTGGTGTGTTTAATTGTGTTATTGGTGTGTTTAAATGGTTTGAACTGGTGTGTGTAAATCAATTAAACACACTAGGGCAACCCAATTAAACACATCAAAGCAAATCAATTAAACACATCAATAAAACTCAATTAAACACACCAGGGAACCAAATTAAACACACCGAGGTACCCAAATTAAACACACCAAGACTGACCAATTAAACACACCATGTATAAACCAATTAAACACACCAAATATAAATTAATTAAACACACCGGACTAATTAAACACACCAGGGCAACCTCATTAAACACACCAGGTGTAAATCAATTAAACACACCAGGGCAACCCCATTAAACACACTTGGACAAATCAATTAAACACATCAATGCAACTCAATTAAACACACTAGGCCAAACCAACATTATCATTAAATACACTGGACTAATTAAACACATCAAGAAAAATGAATTAAACACACTAGGCCAAACATATTAAACACATCAAACCAAACAAATAAAACACACTAAGCCAAACCAATTAAATACACCAGTGCAAACCAATTAAACACACCAGGCCAAACCAATTAAACACACCGGTGCAAACCAATTAAAGACCCTAGGCCCTGATGTGTTTAATTGATGGTCTGGTGTGTTTAATTCATTTTGCCTGGTATGTTTAATTCGTTTGCCTGGTGTGTTTAATTTGTGGCTTGGTGTGTTTAAACAAAATAAAATCTGAAAAATTTGTTTGAAAAATATCAAATCCGAAAAATCTAATTTTTTTTTTTTTCAACAAAACCCAAACCTAAACACAACTCCCACCATTCATAAAAACAACCACAACCCAAACTTAAATATAACCACAAATCAACAACTAACACTCAAATACAAACATTTTTTTAAATCTGAAAATTTTAAAAAAAAAAAAAAACTGAATTTTTTAAAAAAAAATCTGGAAAATTTCCCAAATCTGAAAATTTTCCTTTAAAAAAAAACCTGAATTTTTTTTAAAAAATCTGGAAAAAAAAAAGGAGAAAGAGAAAGAGAAAAAGAAAGAGAAGAAGAAGAAGAAGATGATGATGATGAATTCGTGAGAGAGAGAGAGAGAGAGGACGTGAAAGAGAGAAGAAGGAGAGAAAGAAGAAGGAGGCGTGAGAAAATGAGAGAGAGAGGAACAAAATTTGTAAAGAAGGGCAATCTTGTCCAAAAAGTGGATATGTTGACAAAAAAAATAAAAAAAATAATCATAGGCAAAAACAATAAACCCCATAACTTTTTGGCTAGTTATGGAGTTCTCCCTATATATATATATATATAGAGAGAGAGAGAGAGAGAGAGAGAATACCCCTTTCTAACAAAAAATTAAGGAGGTTTATTGTTTTTAGCCAGAATTAGTATTTTTATTGTTTTTGTAAAAAAATCCACTGTAGAGACTTAAATGCCCCCAATTATTTTTCAAAACCCCTTCTCTCTCATTGTCTCTCTCATTATTTCTGTAGAACCATTTTTTATTTATTTCTCTCTCTCTCTCTCCTTTCTCTCTCACGGTTCTTCTTCTTCTTCTTCTCCTCTCTCTTCCGTCTTCTTCTTCTCTCCTCCATCTTCTTCTTCTTCTCTTTCTCTTTCTCTTTTTTTTTTTTTCCAGATTTAAAAAAAAAATTCAGATTTATTAAAAACAAAAATTTTTAGATCGGATGACCGGCATCCGATCGTCGGTCGTCCGATCTTCCCTCCTCCTCCTCCTTCTTCTTCTTCTTCTCTTTCTCTCCTCTCTTCTCTTTCTCTTTGACGTTTTTTTCCAGATTTTTTTTTAAATTTCAGTTTTTTTTTTTAATTTTGAATTTTTTTTCAGATTTTGTTTTTGTTTAAAATTATTTCCAGATTTTTTTAAAAAAATTCAGGTTTTTTTATTTTGAAAAAATTCCATATTTTTTTTAAAAATTTCAGATTATGTTTGTTAAAAAAAATTTCAAATTTTTAAATTTTTTTTTCCAGATTATTTAAAAAAAATTGAGTTTTTTTTTTTTTTTTTTTTTTTTTTGAAAAATTTTCAGATTTAAAAAAGGTTTGCATTTGAAATTGTGAATGTGGTTGTGGTTGAGAATGTAGTTGATTTTAAGGGTGGTTGTAATTGTGAATGTTTGGATTTGAGTGTTAGTTGGGATTGAATGTTTAAATCTTTTTCCAGATTTTTTTTTTTTAATAAATTTTCCAGATCTTGTTTTGTTTAAAAATTCCAGATTTTTAAAAAAAATTCAGATCATGTTTGTTATTTTTTTTTTTTAAGATTTTGTTCAATTAAACACACCAGACCACCGATTATACACACCAGTTGTAATCAATTAAACACACCAGTTTTAATTGTGTGTTACTGGTGTGTTTAATTGGGTTGAATTAAACACACCAGCATAAATGACTAAACACACTAGGAAAAAATGACTAAACACACCATGCCAAAACGATTAAACACACCATGCCAAAACGATTAAACACACCAGACCAAAACGACTAGACACATCAGACAAAAAGGACTAAACACACCAGGTGTAAATTAATTAAACACACCAGACCACCAATTAAACACACCACAGCAACTCAATTAAACACACCATGGCAAGACTAAATTAAACACACCAAGAAACATAATTAAACACACCACAACAACTCAATTAAACACAGAAGGCATTTTTTCATATTTCGTTTTTTTTTTTTTCAAAATTTATAAGTGTGGTGGTTGTTTTTATGAATGGTGGGAGTTATTGTTTTTTTTTTTTTTTTTTTTCAGATTTTCGTGTTGAAGTTGAAAATTTCAGATCATGTTTGAATTTTTTTTTTTTTCCAGGTTTTGTTTAATCAAACACACCAAGTAAAAACGACTAAACACATCAAGTAAAAATGACTAAACACATTAGGCAAAAATGACTAAACACATTAGGCAAAAATGACTAAATACACTAGGGAAAAACGACTAAACACACTAGGCAAAAAACGACTAAACACACCAGGCCAAAACGGCTAAATACACCAAGAAAAAAACAACTAAACACACCAATAAAAAATGACTAAACACACCAAGCAAAAACGACTAAACACACCAGGTAAAAATGACTAAACACATTAGGCAAAAACGACTAAATACACTAGGGAAAAACGACTAAACACACTAGGCAAAAAAACGACTAAACACACCAGGCCAAAACGACTAAACACACCAGGAAAAAAACGACTAAACACACCAGTAAAAAATGACTAAATACACCAGACAAAAAGGAATTAAACACACCAGGTAAAAACGACTAAACACACCAGACCAAAACGACTAAACATACCAGGCAAAAACGACTAAACACACTAGGCAAAATTTTTTAATGAAGGGCATTTTTGTCCGAAAAGTGGATTTTTTTGACAAAAACAATCAAAATACTAATTCAGGCTAAAAATAATAAACCTCCTTAATTTTTGGCTAGTTTCCATTTTCACCCTATATCTATATATATATTTCATATTTGATTGATATACAATTGTTATTCCGATAATAGATATACAAAGGCAAATCTAATAACATGATTTGATAAATGCATGGAACATGATTGATTTAATTATATGATATGGATATTAGTTTTGAAATTTGATTTAGAGTGTCGATATATGCACCCTTGAAAACTGTATGTGCACCCCTTTATGTATATAAACTCTATCAAAATTTTTAAAATGTTACAAATCGTAAACACACCCCATGTATTACTAAATATGCCCTTTATCTTTTTTTTTTAAAAAAAATAAAATAAAATCCATTTATCTTAATTTTGGGAAAAAAATAATATATTATAAATTAATTAAATGAAATTGAAAAAACCAAAAGTATGGAGGACCCGCACCCCCTCCTATAATCCAAAACCTTGGAGCTCCTCCTATAATCCAAAACCTGGACAAGGACGCATGGAGCATTGAAGCTTTTTCTTCTTTTTTTATTTTCTTTTACCTTTATTTTCCTATATTTTCATTGAATGTTCTACAAGAGTTTTTTTTTTTATCAATGGTTATGGCATTTATTAAATCCATTTTCACTGGGTTGTCGTCTTGTCGAAGACTTGCCCAAGCTTGTTATTTTGTTACAGGCTTCAATTTTTTTTTTATTTTTTTATTATTAGTTTATTTTTTAATTAACTTCAATGTACTTTAAAAAAAAAAAAAACCTTCAATGATTTTCTCTTCTTAATTTATATATATATATATATATATATATATATATATATATATATATATATATATAATAGTTACTTAATATTTAGAAGTAATATTTATAATTTAAAATAATCACTATTTAAATCTTAATTAGTAAACAAATAGTAATTTAATCAAAAGAAGTAATTTTTTTTATGTGTAACTAATATTTATTAAAATATCTAAAATGTATATATTTAATTAATATGTTGCACGAGTTATATCTATATTAATCATTTAAATAGTTTTATTTAAGGGTAATATTGGAAATTTTAAAATATACTGATTTGGGGTGCAAATATTGCCACTCTTTGATATATTGTTAAAGAACTATAATAGCTTTAATCCTTATTGCGTATATAAGTATATGATATACAGGGTCGACCTTAGGGGGTAGCAAACCCAGCATTTTACTGGGGGCCCCAACTGGTCCAATCCTTTTTTTTGTTTATAAATAATCTTTTTGTTGTTGTTGTTGTTGTTGTTGTTTTGCTTAGGGCCCCATCTTTCTCCATTGCTTTTGGACCCAAATTGAATTGAATTGTGAGTGGTGAAAGTGTGAAACTACCCACAATTTTTTGAGCCAATTTTTATGTTAATGATAATAATTTTTTTAGAGTTCCCGATTTTTGTTAATAATAATTTTTTATTCAATGCTCTTATGGAGAAAAGTTATACCTAAGGCCTTGTTTAATTAAAATTAAATTTTCAGGGGATGCTCCAAAAACAGAGTTGATTTTTCTGTTAAAAATTATTTAATCGAAATTATAACTTATAGAAAAAGAGAATTTTAGATTTACACATCATTCTATTTAATTATAATATTGGGAGAACTTTAAAAGTAACGATAAAATTAGTGGGTTTATTATTTTTAACCAAGATTAGTATTTTTATTGTTTCTATCAAAATATCTACTTTTTGGACAAAATTACCCTTCTTTATAAAAAAAAAAAAATATCTATTTTCTTTTTCTTTTTCTTCTTCTTCTTCCCAGAAAAAAAGTTGTTTTTTTTCTCTATTTTTTTTTTCTTTTTCTTCTTCTTCTTCCCAGACCTCCATCTTCTTCTTCTTCTTCTTCTTCTTCTTCCCGGATGTGTTTAATTGTATTAGACTTGATGTGTTTAATTTGGTCTTACCCTGGTGTGTTTAATTGATTATCCATGGTGTGTTTAATTGAGTTGCCCTGGTGTGTTTAATTGATTTACACTTGGTGTGTTTAATTAGTCTATCATTGTATTTTTAATTGGTCTTCCCTAGTGTGTTTAATTGGTTTACACTTTGTGTGTTTAATTGAATTGCCGTGATGTGTTTAATTGGTGGCCTGGTGTGTTTAAAGAAATCTGGAAAAATTTCTAGATTTGAATAGATTTGGAAATTTTCCAGATTTCCTCATACCAAAAAAAATTAAAAAATCTTCTTTGAAATAATGGATCTCTAGTAAATGTTATTTTTTTAGGAAGGAATTTTTGTTTCAATGGAAATTGAACAAAACGAAATCTGAAATTTTTTTAAACAAAATGATATCTGGAAATTTTGTTTGAAAAAAACCAAATCTGAAATTTTTTGTTTTAATTTTTTTTTTTTTGTTGAAAATTTTGTTTAACAAAACTCAAACCCAAACACAACTCCTACCATAAAAACAACAACCACCCTCAAATCTGGAAATTGAACAAAACAAAATCTGATTTTTTATTTTTTTATTTTAAAATTAAATCTAAAAATTTTGTTTAACAAAACTCAAACCCAAACACAACTCCCACCATTCATAAAACACAACAACCACCCTCAAATCCAACCACAACCACCGGTGGCCAAACAAAACCCATACTTGAGAGAAAGAGAAGAGATGAGAGAAAGAGAAGACGAAGGAGACAAGACATGAGAGAGAAGAGAGGAGAGAAAGAGAGAGGGATGAGAGAAAAAGAATCTGATGAGGGGAGAGAGAGGAGAGGAAATATAGTTAAAAAATTAAGAGGGGCATTTAGGTCTTCACAACCAAACATTAAATAGAAACAATAAAAACACTAATGTTGGTTAAAAACAATAAACCCTCTAATTTTTTGACTAACATGGGGTATTTCCTCTATCATATTTTTATCATGTACCCAAATGTTGTGTTGTGACAAGAGATCACTAGGGATGTTAATGAGGTGGTTTCGGGGTAGGTTAGGAATTCCCGACCCCAACCCCAACAAAATTATTTGCCCACAAACTCGCCCCAAACTAGCACTTGGACTATTGAAGACCGGGTTTAGGGTCACCTACTCACCTCCTCGCCCCGCTCCACACCAAGTTTTTATTTTTAATATGGGTATTACTATTACATAATCGATAATGTTACTTTATCCAAATTTGGTGTCCAAATGACGTGTCATCATTGATTTCTTTGTATTAGAATTACATGATTGAGATGATTGGATTTTAGAGATGCCACATCATTTAGACCTAACATTATTCTTACATAATTTTATTATATTCAATAGCTGTTTTCAATAAAATAAATTCTTATATTTTGAATAAACTCAATACCAACCCACAAAATATAATTTAAATATTCATAATTGGCTATAGAATAAAACCCATAAAAATAATTAATGAGAAACAATAGGAAGAGTAAATTGTGAAAATCTCTAAAGAGTTATCGTGAAACGTGGGTCGTTGATAAAAGCATTTATTCAGCCTTATAATGCTCTCTATATATTTAAGTGTATAATATTTTATACTCGAGTCTTGGTTACCAAGTAATATTTAAAAATAAAAGTTACAAACTGTTTAATTCTCGATAATAAGACAAATTTTAAAAAGCAGGTAAAAAGCTAAATTTAAATGAGATTTAAAATGTTTCTCAATGCAAGTAATTTTGATGAGAAACAAAAATTAAACAATAAAAATCTATAAATAAAGACATAAAAATATAACATTTGAGAGTCGGATTCCTTTGAGTAGTTTGTTCAAAGATGAAGGAGAGCGTGTTTTCAAGTGGGTGTGACCGTGTGAGTGTTTTTGGTGGCGGTGGAAGAAAGTGAATCTGAGGTTCTTGCCAAAAATTGGCATTTTGACTTCTGAGTGTGGTCATGAAAATGAATGGTTTTTATTTTTTTCTTGAAATTTTCTTAGGAGTAGATCTGACCAACCGGACCGGGTCTCTTATTTTATATATTTCTCCGTTGAAAATCTCCCGGAAAACTTTAATGGAGAAGTATTGAGGACAAAAATCAAATAAATTTAATTAAAATAATTTAAAAAATGTTATTCTAATACCATAAATCTAAAAATTAATTAAGTTAAGTAAAATATAAATTTTTTTTGAATAATAATTTATTAAATACAAATATTAATTATTATTAAAAATATATATATATTTTTATATCATCATTTCACAACCAAACATTATACAACATAATAGAACTAATATAGTTCAATATAATCAAATTCTGTCCGATCAAATAAACTGTATTAGCACATCACCTCTTAGCAGTGATGGAAATATGGTAGTGCACCTTCCCTTCACACCTAGCGGCCAGCGGTTCAAGTCTCACCATGCGTATTTTACAAACACATATAGGGAGTTTTCTCTCGATTGGTGGAAGTAGTTATTCGGATCGTACATATATTTTATCTGATATTGACAGGTCCCGAAAGCCCTATTGTAATAATTGTAAAGGTAATACTTGAAGAGCCCGAAAATCTCTAGTTGAATTTTTTGTAAGTCGGTGGGCACTGACAATGGTAGAGTGAAAATTGGTAGGTCATGCACTACAAGATCCGTAAACGAAGCTCTCGAATCCTGGGTGGTGTCGTTTGGAGAGCCTTATGTTCGCTTGGGCTGAGCGTTTAACAAGTTAAATTGTTTGGGGGAGACTAGGTATGTCTATCGTCGGATGAGTTTTATATGTAGAGTAGGTGTTGGTCGAATGAACTCACAAAGTGTAGTAATTAATTGAATTGAGATGACTCGACGTCTAACGGACTTGTATAATGGATGTTGGCGAGTGATCTAATATAAAATGACTTGGTCGAACGACTTCAACTGATGCTTGGTGTTGTAATAAAGTTGTTTTTGGAGTTTAGTGATGGCTATTGTAAGACTCAAGAGTGGAGAAATATTGCTTCAGGATCTGATCAAAACAATTGAGAGCAGAGTGAGGTTGACATGTGAGTCAGGTGGTGGCCCCATCATTCGTTGTTTTTAGTGAGTGGGAGTGGGAGAGCAAAAAGCATCATTTTGCTTTGTGTGAGTGAGTAGGAGAGTCCAAAGAAAAAGGGGGGTCCTCCCGATGAAGTGTACCTCTTTTATTTACAGCCAATGAGCAAGGACTCAGCCAACAAGCTGATCACGTAATCCCATCAATCTCGGTTTGAGATCATGGACCGAGATACTTACTTTGCTAAGATTTGAATTTGAACTGATCAGTTGAATGGCTATCTTGACTTGGTCTTTGCCGACTTGGTCATGGGCTGTAACTATTTTGATTTACGTTGGGCCTGTCTTCCATTAGGCCTCAATATTTGGGCTGTGCTATTTCTGGCTACAACAGTACTCTAGAAAAAATAAACTGTATTAGGGTGGGGAGTGACTTGGTTTCTATTTGTCTCTCTTTTGGGACGTTTCGACAAGTTTGGGCGCAAATGAGACTTGTATTGACTAAAAATGGTTACATCAAGAGCCCAAGCCCGAGCCCGAGACCGAGCCCGAGCCCAAATAAATAAATAAAAACCTCAAACATCAAAACAAAGCGACCAACAACTAACCATGCACAGCTTTTTGTTTCACTTTCCTTCAATGTCCACTCTCTCTGAACTCTAAACCTTTTTCTGCTCGATTCATAATATTTGTTTTTAAGATGGGGGCTTTAAGGTTTTTCAGGAGGTCTAATGGCCTCCTCGGAAGGAAAACCAGAACCAAAACATACCCATTTGGTTGCATTCAAAGCAGAGCCTTGTCTGACTCCAAAATCATCATCGATAGCAACGACACCGTGCTTTAGTTCTGATAGTTGGTGCAGGACCCGTTGGTCTCGTTCTCTCTACACCTCACCAATTTAGGTATATATTTTAATCATTTACCCTCCATTTTTATGTTATTGTTCTTCGTTTGGTTGTGTTGAGAAGTGAAAAAAACGTAAAAAATTGATTGTAAAATGTTCGAGTTTTGGCTTATGAGAAAATGTGGTTGTGAATTGTGATGCTCTTCAAATTTTTTACTTATTTTTGGGTAATTGGCGATCCTATAAATCAATAGATTGAAAAAAAAGAAAGAATAGATATCGGTCGTGATATACTAGGAGCCGGTGCTTGAAATAGAATTGTGAAGATTTAAAGACTTAAAAGTTCATTTTTTTTTTCATTTGTGATATTAGGGAAATAGATGGAGGTAGTGTTTGAAATGTAATTGTGACAAATGACATTTTGTAGGGATAAAATGCTCGGTTTTGGAGAAAAACAAGGCGTTTTCTAAGCATCCTCAAGCACATTTTTCAATAATCGATTTATGGAGGTTGTTTTTTCTTGTATGAGTGATATATGTATATGCATTTGCATTCAAGAATTGTAGTTTCATTGTGGTGTGTTAACTGTTAGGTGTAGAAGTTGGATGGCTTGGCAGAGGAGATTGAAAGGTTGCAACCACCGGTAGAATTATGGAGAAAGTTCTTATATTGTACATCGCTCACGGGTTCAATTCTTGGGTCAGAGGACCAAATGCAACCTCAAGGTGTGATTCATCTCAATTACGGTTTTTTTTTTTTTTCTCTTAGAGACTTAGAGTATGACTTTCCATTGTCATTTATTGCCTCGTACGCCCATATAGATGAGACGACAACGTATACTTATCACACTTCATGATATCTTTTGCATTTCTATGACATGATATGGTTTCATGTTTGATTGTATCCCACATTCATGGGTAGATTATAGAAAAATGCACATGATTTTTATTAGGTTTTATTATAATTCAAAGAATTTGTATTTACATATTAATTATGTTTTTTTTTTTTTTTCCAGATTTTGAGAAGGTTGTCATTTCTCAAGGTACAAATTAGTTGGGTTGCTACTTAATCAGCTGGAAAAACTGAACTTCAATGTTTGCTCATAATGGCTTCCTAAGGGGAAAGGAAATATTAATGGGGCACGAGTGTGTATCTATCAGTGCCACTGATCAATGTATGAATGTGACTGCTTCATTTCTCAAGGAAGGGAAACATATGGAGAGAGATATTCGGTGCAATATCCTTATTGGTACAGATGGTGCGGGAAGTGCTGTAAGGAAGCTTGCAGGAATAGATCTAAGAGGTGAAAAAGACTTGCAAAAGCTTGTCAGTGTTCATTTTCTGAGCAGAGACCTTGGGGACTACCCGCTCAATGAGTGACCTGGAATGGTATTTTTCATTTTCAACACTGAGGCTACTGGAGTGCTTGTTGCTCATGATCTCAGGCAAGGAGAATTTGTATTGCAGGTATGGCAGGCTTTAGAGTTGTTAGGAATATCTGTGTCAATTTGATACTTGTTCATGCATCATATTCTAGT
Organism: Acer saccharum; assembly: GCA_030490815.1. Lineage (NCBI taxonomy): Eukaryota > Viridiplantae > Streptophyta > Magnoliopsida > Sapindales > Sapindaceae > Acer > Acer saccharum. Next base: position 3,840,918 of record CM059873.1, on the reverse strand, counting down.
CGTAAATTATTTTTCAACATCTTGCAGATATTCTATCCACCTCAGCAGAACCTTGAAGATTTCAGCCCTGAGGTCATTTTCATTCATAACTTATGGGATCTAAGTATGAAGGATGTTGAATGTCAAGAGTTAAATTGAGAGAGCAAGATAAACTAATTAAAAATATAGATTCTCTTCATGTTACTAGCTTGCTGGGCAGTTGTAACGTATACATTTAAGGTTAAACATGCAAATTAGTATATTTTCTTCATTTTCATTTACCGTTTCTATGCAAGAAATTAATAATTAAACTGGTTGGTCGAGAGCTTTCAAATTTTGATGTGATCGATGTAAAGCCATGGGTGATGCATGCTGAAGTTTCTGAGAAGTATGTTGCTGTGACAGTCGAATAATTCTTGCTGGTGATGCTGCTCATCGGTTCCCTGCTCCTGGTGGTTTTGGTTAGTAGCTATCTTTTATGCTGAATAAGAAGTGTTCCCAAATTCCTTATCCAAGTGATACATAACTAGGTTTTTTCGTTTTCTTTTTTAACATTGCTAGACTTTTGGGTGATTAAGAAGTAGTTATAGAATATAAATATCAAGAATCAGTATGCCAATAGGGGAAGGCCCCCTTTTTGCTACTCGAAATAAAGGGTTTAAGTCATAATTCGTACATTTTACTATTGAAAATTTGTACAACATTCTTAATATATTGGTTAGCATAAAAATCTTTTGAAATATTATGCTGGCATTCAGGATGCTCATAAGTCATAACCTTGCCCGGAAAATAGCTTCTGTATTAAAGGTTCTTGCACCATCATCAATATTTCATACTTTTGAAACGGAACGTAAGCAGGTATTGCTTTTACCTTTCCTACCTCCATTCCCATATGTTTTTATTCTAGCATTAGATAGACATTTATGGCCTAATCTGTCATATATTATTGTCAGATTGCCATTTCCAACACTGCCCTTAGTGTTCAAAACTTCAAAGCAGCCATGGCAGTTCCTTCTGCTCTTGGTCTCGAATTCATTATCATGGTGGAGTATCTGTCATTGAGTGGCGGGTGAAGTCCGGTGTCATCGAAAATCCTGATTTGGAGATGAAAAGGGTATTTTCTGCCGTACTGGGGAGTACAGCCAGTCAATGTTGAAGATACCACACTTCAATTCTTTGAAGATATGTTTTGTGATTCTGCTCCACATAAGTGCTGCACATACACACACATCAACATGTAATTAAAACGTTGGAGAATAAAGTTATTTTTAATAAAATCAAATTTGTATACATATAAAGTTGGAAATTTCCAGTGGTCTGTACATTTTTCAAATTGCTGTTGAGGTCTTAGTAGGATTACAGCGACATACATTGCCATTACACCATATAGAATGCAATCAATAAAATTACATCTTATAAAAATGCAACAATCTGAATGAAGACTAGGTAGAGTTCAATGGAAGAACATGCCAAATTAAAGACCAAAGGGGCGTGGCATTCTAATTTTGAAAACCATTATGGTCATTCAAATTTCGAAAAACCATTATTATTGCACATGAAACAATAAAAACCATCATTATTGCACATAAAACAGTTTCAAAACCTGAAGAATACCCAGTTTATATCTTACTGAATAAGAAATAGACGAGCAGTTCGATGACGAAGCCTACCATAATTTGGACACTTAAGCATGAAGATAGTATAACAAAGTGTCGGTAGAAAACGACAAATATAATTAAAAGTAAGATAAGAAGATAAGATCGACATCAAAGTCAGAAGATAAGAAGATAAGAAGATAAGATCGACAAACTTGAAGATAAGACTGACAACTATATGAAGAAAAGAGTCCAGATCATGGTTATGCAGTGACAACCTAAGGCGGGAAAAGAATCGAATTTTACCACGGACACCATTTAATAATTACCCAATAAAGTCATCAGCCAAAAAAGGAATAATGATTAAATGGCACCAAATGAAAAATAGAAAACGAGAAAAAGTCATGCATGCAAAAAGACAATTGATAACCAGCCAAAATCTCTACATTACACAATAAAATGGTCAAAGGAAACCGAAAACTTCATAAATTGTACATCACTCACGGCTTCACTTCTTTAAAATTCTATTCAAATTAGGTGTTAAAAAACAATAATTTTGGCATTAAAATAGATGTTATAATATTTTTAAAGCACATAAATCCTATTCATTGCTAGTCAAATTACTCTTTATTCTAAATCCCTATAAATAGGTGGCTTGATTCCTAACCAATTGTCACACATACATACTGTCAATCAAAAAACATCATACATACATATACAAAACTCTTGGCAACTTCAACTTTGTAGATTTGGTATTATTTTCCAGTAATTGTGTTTATCGAAGAGACCATCTGTGTGCAATAGGGGTTACTACTCACACGAGAGGTGGAATCTCGGCTTTAGGACAGTGCATTCGTGTGTCTCTCCCTTTGTCCATGTTTGAATTTCTAACTTTGTTATTTATTTTATTATTGTCTTATATTTTATCATCATATTATCAAATTGTAGGATCTATGAGCTTATAAAGTTCAATTTTTATTACATCTATCTATCTATCTATCTTCGTTAAAATAAAAAATTGAGTGAAATCTTATAATGGTATATTATTGTCCAGTGCCCTTAATGAGTTGTCTTTAACCAATACGATAGATTTAATTTTGAGTTAACTATTTGAATTTTAAATCTCTTGTGGGGATTCTTTTCCTTGATTAGAACTTCAAGCAGCAATATGCATATATATATATATATATATATATATATATATATATAAATCTGATATTATTTACCCTTTATTAATGAATCTGGTATAAAGAATATATCATGAGAATTGATTGTTAAATGTATCATTAGATTTTTTTCGAGTGATTAGTTTCTTATTTATTTTCTTTTTGATTTTTCGTTACAAGGCAATCCAAGTATGGTTATGGCATTAGCAGATTTACTGGAAGCAATGAAGGTCACTGCAGAGGTATGTTTCTGCATTGATATATTTTTTTTTCCTTTTGTATGAGCTTTATTTCCTCTGTACTAAATACTTCACTCATAAAAATAGTAGTGTTTAAGATAAAAAAAAATGTAAATAATTGTGAAAAAGCAACTCTTCTAATTATTCCCTTTATGTCTATGAAAGGTGAATAAAAATGAAATGGTGATTAATGGAAATTATCCAATTATTACTGTTGCTAAAATGAATTGTTAAGGCCGGTTGATTAAATGTTGGAGTCTTTCTATATTTTAGGTTTTTATCAGCTAATTTTGCACAAGTATTTAGTGATGCAGTACTCATACTAATTTTCAGAATGTTTGTAATCATTTAGAATATACTGCTGATAAATCTATTAATTTATTGAAAAATTCAAATTGTGATTACTTGAGTGTTAGATTTGCGTTATCATGCCATTATGAAAATAATGATTTCATTTTATTTCTTTCTCAATTTATCTATCATTATTTTATTTTATTTTTTCTCTCCTTTCTCTTATATCCACTTTCATAATTAAAATATAATTAATATTTCTTCTAACTCTTATTTTAAGTTTTACTTTTCTTTTCTCTTTTAATTTTCTCTTATGTTTCATTGCTCTAGTCTTACATTTTTCTCTTCTACTTTTCTTTTCATTCATACTTCTATTTATAAACAGCCAATTTATTATCTTTAATTCATAATTATATTAGATAAACTAATTGTCTTTCAACACGATGAACAAAACAAATAGGAGAGAATAGAGGAAATAAAAAATATTAATGATAGAGAGATGGGAGAGATAAAGAAAAAAAATTCATTAAATCCTAACCATCCAAATTTTAGAGATCCAAATATCATAAAAGCGTGTCAAATTTTGTGTCAAAAAGTGTGTCTCATATCCTGATACACTTTATTTTTTACTTATCATTAATCTCATATAAATCCCAGCATTCACAGGCTTGACAAATCTTTTCAAGAACATGTTTCTCTCTATCTTGGCAATGATCATCCAACTGTTGTCGACACTACCACCACCGCCCGCCATTCCTATCGACCATGACGCAGACATGGAGCACCATCCTGAACCCGAACCGGACGCAACTCTGCTTGCTAACAAGGAGAACCTAGACTGGGCCGTGAGGATGATAGGCTTTTGCTTGCCACCTACTGTGGCGGTAGCTCTACAATTCTTGAAGACCGGTCAGTCTCATGAACTCCTATTGGCTTTCCATTTTCTTTCTCTCGCCATCATTTTCTCCTCCAATTTTCTCTTGCTTAGCAAATTCATTGCTACTAAATTTTCTAAAATAGCTAAGCTTCTCAAGCAAGTTGGTGTGTTTTTGGTGGTGACGTCTATATATATAGCCATTACAATTCCACTCACTGTGTAGCTCAAATGTATCACATGGATCGTCTTTGTCGTATCCTGCATCACTATCACCATCGTATTTTGTGACTACCGCTTCTAAAAACATCATTTGTTAATACTATACCACCCAAATAGTTCAACTCAAAATTCAATCCATATTGAGTTAACTATTTGGGTGGTAATAGTATTAACAAATTTTGATGTGATCGATGTAAAGCCATGGGTGATGCATGCTGAAGTTTATTGGGTAATTATTAACAAATTCACCATGTCGTATCCTGCATCACTATCACCATCGTATTTTGTGACTACCGCTTCTAAAAACATCATTTGTTAATACTATACCACCCAAATAGTTCAACTCAAAATTCAATCCATATTGAGTTAACTATTTGGGTGGTAATAGTATTAACAAATTTTGATGTGATCGATGTAAAGCCATGGGTGATGCATGCTGATGTGATAGATTTAATTTTGAGTTAACTATTTGAATTTTAAATCTCTTGTGGGGATTCTTTTCCTTGCTTAGAATTTCAAGCAGCAATATGCATAAATATATATATATATATATATATTTTTAAATCTGATATTATTTACCCTTTATTAATGAATCTGGTATAAAGAATATATCATGAGAATTGATTGTTAAAGGTATCATTAGATTTTTTTCGAGTGATTAGTTTCTTATTTATTTTCTTTTTGATTTTTCGTTACAAGGCAATCCAAGTATGGTTATGGCATTAGCAGATTTACTGGAAGCAATGAAGGTCACTGCAGAGGTATGTTTCTGCATTGATATATTTTTTTTCCTTTTGTATGAGCTTTATTTCCTCTGTACTAAATACTTCACTCATAAAAATAGTAGTGTTTAAGATAAAAAAAATGAAAATAATTGTGAAAAAGCAACTCTTCTAATTATTCCCTTCATGTCTATGAAAGGTGAATAAAAATGAAATGGTGATTAATGGAAATTATCCAATTATTACTGTGGCTAAAATGAATTGTTAAGGCCGGTTTATTAAATGTTGGAGTCTTTCTATATTTTAGGTTTTTATCAGCTAATTTTGCACTAGTATTTAGTGATGCAGTACTCATACTAATTTTCAGAATGTTTGTAATCATTTAGAATATACTGCTGATAAATCTATTAATTTATGAAAAATTCAAATTGTGATTACTTGAATGTTAGATTTGCGTTATCATGCCATTATGAAAATAATGATTTCATTTTATTTCTTTCTCAATTTATCTATCATTATTTTATTTTATTTTTTCTCTCCTTTCTCTTATATCCACTTTCATAATTAAAATATAATTAATATTTCTTCTAACTCTTATTTTAAGTTTTACTTTTCTTTTCTCTTTTAATTTTCTCTTATGTTTCCTTGCTCTAGTCTTACATTTTTCTCTTCTACTTTTCTTTTCATTCATACTTCTATCTATAAACAGCCAATTTATTATCTTTAATTCATAATTATATTAGATAAACTAATTGTCTTTCAACACGATGAACAAAACAAATAGGAGAGAATAGAGGAAATAAAAAATATTAATGATAGAGAGATGGGAGAGATAAAGAAAAAAAATTCATTAAATCCTAACCATCCAAATTTTAGAGATCCAAAGGTCATAAAAGCGTGTCAAATCTTGTGTCAAAAAGTGTCTCATATTATTTTTTACTTATCATTAATCTCATATAAATCCCAGCATTCACAGGCTTGACAAATCTTTTCAAGAACCTGTTTCTCTCTATCTTGGCAGTGATCATCCAACTGTTGTCGACACTAGCTACCACCACTGCCCGCCATTCCTATCGACCATGACGCAGCCATGGAGCACCATCCTGAACCCGAACCGGACGCAACTTTGCTTGCTAACAAGGAGAACCTAGACTGGGCCGTGAGGATGATAGGCTTTTGCTTGCCACCTACTGTGGTGGTAGCTCTACAATTCTTGAAGACCGGTCAGTCTCATGAACTCCTATTGGCTTTCCATTTTCTTTCTCTTGCCATCATTTTCTCCTCCAATTTTCTCTTGCTTAGCAAATTCATTGCTACTAAATTTTCTGAAATAGCTAAGCTTCTCAAGCAAGTTGGTGTGTTTTTGGTGGTGGCGTCTATATATATAGCCATTACAATTCCACTCACTGTGCAGCTCAAATGTATCACATGGATCGTCTTTGTCGTATCCTGCATCACCATCACCATCGTATTTTGTGACTGCCGCTTCTAAAAACATCATTTGCTAATACTATACCACCCAAATAGTTCAACTCAATACAATCCATATTGAGTTAACTATTTGGGTGGTATAGTATTAGCAAATGATGTTTTTAGAAGCGGCAGTCACAAAATACGATGGTGATGGTGATGCAGGATACGACAAAGACGATCCATGTTATACATTTGAGCCATACATGAAGTGGAATTGTAATGGCTATATAAATAGGCATCACCGCCAAAAACACACCAACCAGCTAGAGCAGCTTAGTTATTTTAGAAAATTTAGGAGCAATGAATTTGCTAAGCAAGAGAAAATTGAAGGAGAAAATGACGGCGAGAGAAAAAATGGAAGGCCAATGGGAGTTCATGAGACCAGTCAGTCTTCCAGAATTGTAGAGCTATTGCCACAGTAGGTGGCAAGCAAAAGCCTATCATCCTCACGGCCCAGTCTAGGTTCTCCTTGTTAGCAAGCAGAGCTGCGTCCGGTTTGGGTTTAGGATGGTGCTCCACAGCTGCTTCATGGTCGATAGGAATGGCGAGTGGTGGTGGTAGTGTCAACAACAGTTGGATGATCATTGCCAAGATAGAGAGAAACAAGTTCTTGAAAAGATTTGCCAAGCCTGTGAATGTTGGGATTTATATGAGATTAATGATAAGTAAAAAAATAAAGTGCATGATATGGGGCACACTTTTTGACACAAGATTTGACACACTTTTATAACCTTTGGATCTCTAAAATTTGGATGGTTAGGATTTAATGAATTTTTTTCTTTATCTCTCTCATCCCTCTCATCTCTCTATCATTAATATTTTTTATTTCCTCTATTCTCTCCTATGTATTCTGATTCCTCAAATTTATGGAAATAAAGTAGTTGTTATTAAGGCACAGGTTAACACTACACAATTTAATTTACTAATATTACCTACATCATTATTATTTTCCCTCTAATTTGCCAACTATCTTGGAGACTCTCTTATTCAAGGGTGCATGTTATTGCAAGGGACTATTAAGAGAGTATGTGCTCCAACAATACTCCTTTAAATGGCCCATTTAATAATTTATTATTATTATTTAAATGTTAGATATTGTGTTTAATAAATATTAGATATTGTTTATCAATTATGATATGTAGATCCTACTTTAAAATAATCTTAAATATGTGGAGCCCACTTTAAGGAGTTGAAAACACCCCTTAATTAAGGGAGTGAACTTCACCAAAATATAATTAAGGGAGCCATTTAGTTGGAGCTGTAAAAATACACATACTCCCTTAATTAAGCTAAGGGATATCTTCAAGGGAAGCTGTTAAAGATGCTCTAAAGCTACCAATTATCTATTATTTTCACCGTTATCAAATATCCACAGTAGTTTTTATTTTATTTTATTTTATTTTATTTTTATAGGTGTATTAATAACTTTTATAGGTGTCAATATCCGTACCATAATCTAATACAATACCCAAAAAAAAAAAAAAAAAACACTGTATTGAGGATAACTTTATTCTCAATATATGAAAACGTGGACGTACAGTTTTGTAAAGCAAAATTGAGAAACATTAATGTACCAAGACGGCAAGATGTAGTTAGATTTCAAGCTTCTCTTTCCAACTGAAAGTTTTTCAATGCAGATGGCACATCATTTACTGTCATATATCTTCGATTGTAATCATGTTTTGTGGTCATAATGTGAATATCAAACTGAGATTTTTCCAATGTAGATGGCACATCATTTACAAGCTTTATAGAAACTTTAAAATCCCCAGCCACCTTGAAGGCAGAACGAGCAAGATCGTAGGAGTCCTCTAATGGAGCTTTTATGAGGAGGAACTTCATCTTATCTCCAGAAACAAGATCAAGTGTAGATATGATCTCCTACAACATCACATGGCGGGTGTTATAAAACAACGGCAATAAACTGCTGTATGCACACGTTTCAGACTTTCAGATCCTTGTGCAATTTAGCTTAAGGAACGAAAGAACATAATTCCAGTTAATTAGTAGCCGAGGAAATTTCAGATTAAAAACAGAATCACATAATCAAACCTGTATAACAAGAAACAACTAAAGGCCAGCAATATCGGTATAAGATAAAGAAAAACTGGAATTAAAAGAAAATACATACCTCAGATGATGAAGTTAACAATACCCTGATATTCATATGGGGCAGCCTTGACCCTGGATCTGCTGATGGAACATAGTCTCTTCGATAACCAGTAGGTGCTTCACCATCTGGAACAAGTGCTCATTTGAGATACCTAACCACAGTTGGAGAGATTAAGAATAGTCAGAAACTCCAAAATGTAACATGAATTGAGTAAAACAAATTGTCAAAGAATTAATTCACAGAACAGATAGTTCTAAGCACAAATCCTGTTTCTCGATGCACTCATGAGACCACATAACCAGGGTAAAGAGACACCAAATGAGCTGATGATCAGAACTTCAAGTTTGAAGTAAGACTACATATGTTTCTCAAATTAGAATTTGAAGTTAACAAATCTTTTAATTTAAGTAGCTGTAACATATGTGGAGCTGAAGGCGAATTCTGATGAGAGGGAAATACCTGAAACCAAGATCCTCTGCGGGAAACTGGAGTTGAAGGCTCCCTTCTTCGAATATACGCCTTAGATTTGCAAGCCAGAAAGATCCAAGAGGGTTGCTTTCATTCAGAAGAGATTCTGAGAGCTGTGCACGACCTACCTTGAAAATTCAATCAGGCACTTCCTTCTGTATTACAGAAGGTAAAATAGGACCAACCGCTTTATTAATTATTTGATGCACTGCAACAGCAGCAAAAGGAAATGATAACATTTCAATAACAAGCATGGACATTAAAATATCTCAATGATTTATATTAGAAAAAGCAAGCAAGGGGAAAAAGGAAGCAGAAGAAGAATAGCTGTGTTGGTTTACCAGAGCTGGCAACAGTTGGATCGAGACCAAGAGCAGAAGGAACTGCCATGGCTGCTTCGAAGTTTTGAACACTAGGGCAGTGCTGGAAATGGCAATCTGACAATAATATATGACAGATGTTAAGTCATAGGAATAAAAATATAATGGAATGGAAGTAGGACAGGTAAAACTGTAAAAGCAATACCTGCTTGGGTTCTGTTTCATAAGGATGAAATATTGATGATGGACTGATGTTGCAAGACCCTTTACTACAGAAGCTATATTCCAGGGAAGGTTATGAGCATCATGAATGCCAGTATTCATTCCTGTATATTAGATAATATTTCAAAAGATTTTTATGCTAGCCAATATATTAAAAATGTTGTACAAATTTTCAATAGTAAAATGCATGAATTAGGACTTAAACCCTTTATTTCAAGTAGCACAAAGGGGGCTTTCTACACTGAACCCCATATTGGCATAGTGATTCTTGATATCCAAACCAAATACATTTTTATATTCTATAACTACTACTTAATCACCCAAAAGTCTGGCAATGTTAAAAAAGAAGTAGAAAAAACTCAGTTATGTATCACTTGAATAAGGAATTTGCCAATTTGGGAACATTTCTGTATTCCGCACAAAAGATAGCTACTGACCAAAACCACCAGCAGGAGGGAATCGATGAGCAGCATCACCAGAAAGAAAGAATTATTCGACTGTCACAGCAGACATACTTCTGAGCAACTTCAGAATGCATCACCCATGGCTTTACATCAATCACATCTACATTTGAAAGCTCTCTACCAACCAGTTTAAATATTAATTTCTTGCATATTTGCACAAGTTGAATCCTTTAAAGAAACTGTAAATGAAAATGAAGAAAATATACTATTTTGAAAAGCTATATGTTATGAATGAAGCTATACGTTGTAAATAATAATTCATGACTAGAATATGATGCCTTGGCAGTATCAAATTGACACAAAGATATTCCTAACAACTCTAAAGCCTGCCATACCTGCAATACAAATTCTCCTTGCTTGAGATCGTGAGCAACAAGCACTCCAATAGCTTCAGTGTTGAAAACGAAAAATAGCATTCCACATGTAAAAAGTGTAAGAAAAAAATACCACATGCACCTCTATTGGAGGTTTGTGTCTGTCTGTAAAATAATATAAAACAATAAAACTGTACAAAAAGTGAAAAATTGTACAAAAGCAATACGACTTTATTAATTTAAAATTACACCCATGTAAAAACAGTCGAGGAAAGTTTGATACAGTAATACAAGCTGATTGTAATGGCTAAACCGCTAACCGGTAAATGCCAGTTTTTGCTTTTTGAACGAAAACAAAAATAAAATAAACGTGAAATTTTTAGAAGCTTCAATGAGAACGCCTAATACTCCGATTTTGACCGATTTTGACTGAAAACGCCTAATACTCCGACTACCTTCGAATCGCAGCGGCAAAGCATCACCGAGCGACTAGTCGGCCCTAGTCGCCGACTTCTGCCAAAATACCATGGCAATGCAGGTTACGACAAAGACAGTCCATGTGAAGCATTTGAGCCAAGCAGGCAACGAAATGGTAATGGCTATATAAATAGCCATTACAGCCAAAAAGACACCAATTCGCCCCAGCAGCTTAGCTATTTTAGGAAATTCAGGAGCAAGTAATTTGCTAAGGAAGAGGGAATTGAAGGAAAAAATGAGAGCCAGAGAAAGAAAATGAAAGGCAAACGGAAGTTCATGAGACTGATCAGTCTTCAAGGATTGGACAGCTATTGCCACAGCAGGTGGCAAGCAAAAGCCTATCATCTTCACAGCCCAGTCGAGCTTCTCTTGATCATAATCAGCAGCTGCCTTCTGTTCGTGTTGGGCTTCAGGGTCGACAGGAATGGCAGGCTGTCCAACCGGTTGGGATTGGGCTTCAAGGTCGGCAGAAATGTCTACTCCATGGTCAGCGGGCGCGGGTGTGTTGAAATGTGAACTTGCCTCTAGTCAGTCAGCCTCCAGCAGCTTTCCACCGAAATTCCAGAAGCCACCATTGTTGACTCCTTGCTGCCACCGATCTCCTCTGTCAACTCCCCAACTGCCATCTCCCATCTTCCAACTGCGAACCAATTTGAATTTGTTGCTTCTGCATTTATTTTCTTTGTTTGTTTCTCATCTCATTTCCCTATATAAAGGGACTCAGATTGTGATTGTAAGAAAGTGGAGTGGTGTAAGAAATATTTAGAGCAAAATAAAATTTAAAGCTTCTCCTTCGTTTGAGTGTTCGAATTTCTTACAGAGGTGCACCACAAGTGACCTCAACAATTTCCATTCCACCAACAGTGGTATCAGAGCCCAGGAGAGCCAGAAATTCGAAGAACAGAGGCAAAAACCAAATTTGCCCAGAATTCAAAGTGCTCAAAATAGCATTTTGAGTACACCAGAGTGTTCTACTCGTCAAAAGGAGTGCACCGGTGAAAATTTCACCCAAATCGGAGCCACAGAGAGGCCGCACGCGCCGCCTGAAGTGGGGGAGTGAGTCCACGCGCCGCCCACTCGCAGCCAGTCCACCGGCGCGTCACCACCACGCGCCAGTCGTCTTCCTCACCCGAATTGCAGGATCCGACCCGACGTCCGACCCGAAGTCCGACCCGAGATCCGACCCGAAGTCCGACCCAGTCGTCCGGTCCGACCCGGAGATCCGACCCGTGCCCAGATCCGACCCGGATAACCGCCAACCCGGTTCGCTGCTGCTGACGTCACTAACGCCGTTATAATGGCTGGAATATTCCGTCAGGTAAAGGAATATTCCGTTATCTCTGTTGACTTTTGCCAAAAAGTTTGACCGCCCGTTTCGGACGTTTCCGAACTCGTTTTTCGACAAACTCAGACTGGTTTCCAAGGTTTTGGACCATTCCGGACGCAACCGTCCGCTCCGTTTTTGCAAATTCAGACTCCAGATCAGTGTTCTAAGCACTTCAAGTCTCGATGGCCAACGGAAACGCGCAAGTTATCATCCCGAAGCTCACCAAAGACAACTATGACAATTGGTGCATACAAATGAGAGCTCTACTAGGCTCTCAAGATGTGATGGACATTGTGGAAGATGGATACACAGAACCCGCATCCAAAGAAGCTGAAGGAACCTTGACAGAAGCTCAGACAACAACTCTCAAAGCAGATCGAAAGAGGGATTGTAAAGCAAAGTCCATAATCTATCAAGGACTAGACGAAGCCACGTTCGAGATCATAGCATCGGCTAAGTCATCAAAAGAAGTCTAGGACACCCTTCAGAAGACCTACAAAGGTGCTGACAAAGTGAAAAGGATCCGTCTTCAAACTTTACGAGGTGAGTTTGAATCTTTACGAATGAAATCTAATGAATCCATTTCTGAATTCTATACACGAGTTATGATCGTTGCAAATCAGCTAAGAAGAAATGGAGAAACTCTCGTAGATATGAGAATTTCAGAGAAAATTTTGCGATCATTAGATCCAAAATTTGACTTCATAGTTGTGGCGCTGGAAGAAACAAAAGATCTGGAGACGATGTCAGTTGAAGAACTAGTGGGTTCATTGCAAGCCCATGAGCAGAAAGTCAGTAGAAGAAGTGATGACAGAGTGTTAGAGCAAGCTCTTCAGTCAAAGCTCTCACTCAATGAAAAAAGATACGAGCAAGGGGGGACTTCACAACAAGGAAGAGAACGAGGTAGAGGATCCCGTGGAAGAGGTTCTGGAAATGCAGAAACCAGAGGTAGAGGCAGAGGAGGAAGAGATACAAATAGGGGAGGACGTGGACAGCAGAATTATGTCTCAAGAGGAAGAGGACAAGGAAGAAGAGGCGGGTACAACAGTCGTCCGAACATTGACAAGAGAAATGTTCAATGCTATAACTGCCACAAATATGGCCACTATAGCAACGAGTGCAGAGGTAAGCCAAATGAAGTAAATGAAAATTCTAATTTTGCAGAAAAAGAGCAAGTTGAAGGAGAATCGTTGATGTTGATGGCACACAACTCAACCCATCAAAATCAAGATGTTTGGTTTCTTGATTCTGGAGCTAGCAATCATATGACTGGCAGAAAAGACTTGTTCACTGAACTTGATGAGAAAGTTCAAGGAGAAATTTCATTTGGCGACCTCTCTAAAATCTCCGTCCAAGGAAGAGGAGATGTCATGATTAAGCAGAAGAATGGAGATCATGCTTTTATCTCCAATGTTTATTATGTTCCAGACATGAAGACAAACATCCTAAGTCTCGGGCAACTCCTGGAGAAAGGCTATCAAATTAGCCTTCAAGACATGCAACTGACCATTACAGATGCACGAGGGAAGCTGATTACTCGAGTCCAGATGACGAAGAACAGGATGTTTCCTCTCGCAATCCATCATGATACGCCAAGATGTTTGACAGCCATCATCAATGACAAAGACTGGTTATGGCATCTCAGGTATGGGCATCTCAATTTTGAAAGTTTAAAGCAACTGGGAAGTAAGAAGATGGTGAAAGGATTGCCAAACATCCATCACCCAAATGAGATGTGTGAAAGCTGTGTTCTCAGTAAACAACACAGAAATAGCTTCGGAAAGGAGGCGAATTGGAAAGCAACCATGCCACTTGAGCTCGTTCACACAGATGTGTGTGGTCCATTGACACCAGTATCAAATGGACAGAATCAGTACTTCCTCACCTTCATTGACGACTATAGCAGGAAGACTTGGGTCTATTTCCTCAAAAGGAAGTCTGAAGTATTTGGTTACTTCAAAGAGTTCAAAACGCTTGTGGAGAAGCAAAGTGGCTACTACATCAAAACATTGAGATCAGATCAAGGTGGAGAATACACTGCAGGTGCTTTCCAGGAATTCCTTAAGCAACAAGGAATCAGACATCAGTTCACACCAGCTTATACTCCTCAGTTAAACGGTGTAGCTGAAAGGAAGAATCGGACAATCCTTAACATGGTCAGAAGCATGTTAAAGGATAAAAACATGCCTAAAAGTTTTTGGGCTGAAGCAGTCTTGTGTGCGGTATATCTACTAAACAGATGTCCTACGAAGAGCCTTGATACAAAGACACCGCAAGAAGCATGGAGCAGTCACAAACCAAGTGTGAGCCATCTTAGAGTTTTTGGTTCCATTGCCTACATCAAGGTCCCAGAAGCAAGAAGAACCAAGCTTGAAGATAAAGGAGAGAAGTGTATCCTGGTTGGATACGGTGACAGAACAATGGGTTACCGGTTATACAACCCCATCACCAAGAAAGTGATCTTCAGTAGAGATGTCATTTTTGAAGAAAATGAATCCTGGAATTGGGATCAGACCAAAGCTTCCAGAAGTGCCGAGTTGATATCTGAAGAAGAGATAAGAGAAGTGGCTACAGAGCCACAAATACCCAGAGATCAGCAGACTCCTCAACGTGGTTCCTCTTCACCACAAAGGTATGATGCTCCATTACCAATTGAACGTGATTTCTCAGATATGATGCCTAGAGGAACACGAAGCTTAGAAGATCTGTATGAAAATACAGAACAGGTGGAAGAAGATATTACTCTATATTGTCTGCTGATGACAAGTGATCCAGTTAGCTTTGAAGAGGCTAACCAAGAAGAAAAATGGAGAAGCGCAATGGATGATGAAATTCGATCCATTGAAAAGAACAAGACATGGGAGTTGACTAATCTCCCAAAAGGCCGGAAAGCTATTGGAGTAAAATGGGTCTACAAGACCAAAAGAAATGCGAAAGGAGAAGTCCAGAGATACAAGGCAAGACTTGTTGCAAAAGGCTATAAACAGAAGGAAGGAGTTGACTACGGAGAAGTCTTTGCCCCGGTTGCCAGACTAGAGACCATCAGATTGCTAATTTCATTGGCAGCCCAGAAAAGTTGGAAAATTTACCAACTTGATGTAAAGTCAGCATTTCTGAATGGCTTTCTTGAAGAAGAAATCTATGTGGAACAGCCACCTGGATATGTGAAGAAAGGCAGAGAAGATAAAGTATGCAGACTGAAGAAAGCCTTATATGGTTTGAAGCAAGCACCTCGTGCATGGAACATGAGGATTGATGATTACTTCCAAGAGAACGGATTTGAGAAATGTCCGTATGAGCATGCACTGTATATGAAGAAGGAGACTGATGGAAGCCTGTTATATGCATGCCTGTATGTTGATGACTTGATCTTCACCGGCAACAATCCAGCCATGTTCGAAGATTTCAAGAGGAGAATGGTGAAAGAATTTGAGATGACTGACATTGGTCTGATGGCTCATTTTCTCGGTATTGAAGTTGTGCAAAGCGAAAAAGGTATCTTTATCTCTCAGAGTATCTATGCAAAAGAAATTCTGAAAAGATTTGGTATGGAAAAATGCAATCCTGTCACAACTCCAGTGGAAACAGGATTAGAGTTAAGAAAGAATGAAAGGGGAGATGTTGATCCAACCTATTTCAAGAGCTTGGTTGGAAGCCTGAGATACTTGACGTGTACCAGGCCAGATATACTCTACGGAGTTGGACTAGTCAGCAGATACATGGAGACTCCTGACCAATCTCACCTGAATGCAGCAAAGAGGATACTCCGTTACATAAAAGGTACTATTAATGATGGTATTTTATATACCAAATGTGAAGATTGCAGGTTGATTGGTTATTCAGATAGTGATTGGGGAAGAGATCTGGATGAACGTAAAAGCACGACGGGTTTTACGTTTTTTATGGGAGATACAGCGTTCACATGGTCATCCAAGAAGCAAGCCATTGTGACACTGTCATCATGTGAAGCTGAGTATGTTGCTGCCTGCTCAGCTGTTTGTCATGGTATCTGGATCAGAAATGTGTTGCAGTACTTGGGATTCCCACAAGTTAATCCCACGGAGATTTACATCGACAATCGGTCAGCGATTGCACTAGCAAAGAATCCAGTATTCCATGAGAGGAGCAAACATATTGATACGCGGTATCATTTCATCAGAGAGCATGTGAAGAATAAAGAGGTGGAATTAGTCTCTTGCAGGACATATGATCAAGCTGCTGATATTTTCACCAAGCCACTCAAACATGATGTGTTTTCAAGATTAAAGACAATGCTTGGTATGACGAAACACGGAGAGTCAAGTTTAAGGGGGGATGTTGAAATGTGAACTTGCCTCTAGTCAGTCAGCCTCCAGCAGCTTTCCACCGAAATTCCAGAAGCCACCATTGTTGACTCCTTGCTGCCACCGATCTCCTCTGTCAACTCCCCAACTGCCATCTCCCATCTTCCAACTGCGAACCAATTTGAATTTGTTGCTTCTGCATTTATTTTCTTTGTTTGTTTCTCATCTCATTTCCCTATATAAAGGGACTCAGATTGTGATTGTAAGAAAGTGGAGTGGTGTAAGAAATATTTAGAGCAAAATAAAATTTAAAGCTTCTCCTTCGTTTGAGTGTTCGAATTTCTTACAGAGGTGCACCACAAGTGACCTCAACAATTTCCATTCCACCAACAGGGTGGTGGTGCCGGATAGACTGCATCAGGTTCTTGAAACGATCCCTTGGATGCTGGGATTTAGAAGAAACAAATTAACTATTATATGGGATTTAGAGATTAATGATAAGTTAAAAACAAAGTGCATTATTTTATTTATAGAGAGTGAAAATAAATTGTTAGTAACAAAAAACACAACTAATGAAAAGTGTGAGCTTTTGGTGGTTACCTGTTCGTTTGAGGCCACCATCATCGTCGACGACTTGGTTCTTTGTTTCGGTAGCCTGACACATCTTTTATAACACTCTATCTCGTAATCTCAAAGTTTGTGTTAAATGTATATGAAATCATAGAGATATGAAAAGTGTTTATATAGGCAAGCTAGACTTCCAAAAAGATTGTACCTACCAAACTAAGGTCTACTTTGGTTCAGATTTTGCTCATGTGGACCCTGTGTATTCAGCGACACAGCGGACAGCTGCGGTAGCCAAATTTTGCTTAGGGTCCACATGAGCATCAATGAGCATCCCTGTTCATCAATCTTATGAAAAGGGATGCCTACAGCCTATTAATAAGAAAGGGATATTGATAAACAGGCCTGCTCATCAATAAGACCTCGTTCTCATTGTTTTTTGACTTTTTAGAAGTCTGGTTTATCGTTGTTTCTTTTTTTAGTTATCATTAAAAAAAAATGCTGAGCTAGACTGTAAACTGCCACTTCAGGTTAAAACATAGCTAGCAGGAATGAATTGCACTCTTATCTCTTTCCGAGCCCAACAGAAGCGAACCAGACCACCAATCATGAGAAAAAGAAACTTTTTATTTTTTGTTTTTTGTTTTTCCTCTTACTCGCACATCTCAACTTTACATAATCATGACTCATGATAACGGTATATTACTCACAAATGGATCCATTTTTGACTCCACTTGTCCGCGTCGTATAGCTCTCTTCTGTTCACTTTTCCGACTTTTTCAAACTTGTTTAGTAAAGTATTTTATAAAATGAAAAACAGCCTCTAATTATAACGTGAGATTGGCAAAGTGTTTTATAAAATACATTCTGGATTTGTTTTCTTCTAATTATCAACTATAATTAGTCTATATATCTTGCTTTGTCTAATAATTAATTAATGTGCAATTGATCTAATTAATAGTTTGCAGCCAAGTAGGTATATTTCAAAGTAAAAATATTTTTTTAGTTTTATATACCAAGTTTTTTTCTAATTAATTAGTAGGTGTAGTTTTATGTGCAATTGATCAAATAGTTTGCAGAAAATAGTTACAACATAATCATTTTTTTTAACAAACAAAAGTACTGTTATGTAGGTGTAGTCGTGTATATGATATCGTCAGGGATAGGGATGGTGACAAAATAGGTTTTTTTTACATACAATAGTTGCATTTACGACTTACTAATAAATTTATTAATAGTTGCAAATAGGGATGGTCACAAAATAGGTTTTTAACATACAGTGGTAGGAGGCAGGAACAGATAGGAACTTAATTGGTAAGATTATTTATTTATTATTATTATTATTATTTGTCTCGTTTCCTCGTCATTTCTCTTCCTGGCTTTCGACGAAGATTCAATACTACTTTTCTTTGATTGCCAATAAAAATAAAAACTCGACAAAAACTCTAAAATTCCATATAAAACTGGTCTCTTTAAACTAAAAAAAATAGGGGGAATTGCACAAACATCCCCTGAGGTTTCATAAAATTGCACAAATATGGTAGTTTTGACCATATACGCACAAACTTCCCTCAACATTTGAAAATTGTTGTACAAACATCCCCTACCGTTAGATGGATCCATTAGTCAATGGTCAAATGTGTAAAAAGTCCAAAATACCTTATATTTTTATTTTAAACATTATTAAAAATTCAAAAATAAGATAAAAAAAATATTAAAAAATCTTTTAGAAAATATGAATGTATCTTAAATCAGAAAGTTGAAAAAAAAAAATTCATCTTAAAAAAAAAAAAATTGTTTGTGAAATTCTCCCTTGATTTTAAATAAATTTTAAATTTAAAAATTATTTATTATTAAATTGTTTTAAAAAATTATTTTTTTTATTTGTAAAGATGATTTTTTTTTTTCTAGGTTTTAGATTTAAGATACATTCATGTTATCGATTTTTTTTTTTAAAAAAAAAATATTTTTTTATCTTATTTTTTAATTTTTTTAGTTTATTTAAAATAAAAATAAATTGTATTTTAGACTTTTTACACTGTTGACCATTGACTAACGGATTTATTTAACGGCAGGGGATGTTTGTGCAACAATTTTCAAATGTTGAGGGAAGTTTGTGTGTATATGGCCCAAAATATCATATCTGTGCAATTTCATCAAATCTCGAGGGTGTTTGTGCAATTCCCCCCCCAAAAATAAAGGAATGAATCTAGGCAAGCAATGCTGGCCTGCTGGGGTCCTGCCTAGGGGTGGCAATGGGGCGGGTCGGGGCGGGTCGAGGCCGCCCCAAACCCATAACCCGGTTTCAAAGGTTGCCCCAAACCCAACCCATGACCCGGCCGGGTCAAAAACTTCAGCCCTAAACCCGCCCCGATTGGGGCAGGGGTGCCCTAAACCCGCCCCGTTTGACCCCGTTTCATCAAAAAAAAAAAATTTGCCGGTTTCAATAATAAACATTCAATAAGCATATAGCAATCTATTAGACATGTTAAACACTAAACAGTAAGCAAATAAGCATTAGTCAACAATTTAAAACCAAATTAATTTGTTTTACTCTTAATTTATTAAACCAAATTAATAAGCATTAGTTGAAACAACCACTAATACACAATACAGCAGCAGATTAGTATATACACAATGCAGCAGCAGATTAGTTAACAATTTTAAGACAGTAGCAAAAACCCGCAATACACAATCACTAATATATACAAACATACAGTTGAAAGTTGAAACATATTAGTATAGACAGGTCCAATAATATTCTTGCAGCAGATTTAATTTTGTTCAAAAGGTCACGCAGAATTGATTAATTTGTAATTTTCTTTAATGTTATAGATATCTTTTTGTGTAGAATTTTACACAACAAACAGCCTGGTGATTTCATTCTCTAGTAAACCCCTGTTTTACTCTGTTAAGAAGCTTTGTCCATCATAACTAGCTAGGGTCATTTCTTAATTAATTAAGTGGAAAACATCTTAAATTTATGGAACTTGACCTTACATGAGAACTAATTGCTATACATATTTATAAACAAGAACAAACATAGATGGAAATCGAACCTGGTTCAAGTGAGCAAATCTGATGAGAATTGGAAACGAGCTATGTTAGAATCAATGGATGCCGAATGAGACCTGGGTGGCTAGGATCTTGTCTTTCCGCCACCTGACAAAAACATTGTTGGGTCAAGGACTCAAGGTGGGCTTACAAGATCAAACTTGTAGAGATGTACAAACAGCTTGTAGCAAAAGGCTTTTATCATGAGTAAGAAAGCTCACCTGATTGAAGAAGAAGATGAAACCAGCAGCTACTTCAGCAAGCAAAACGACTTGTTGGAGACTTGGAGTATGGTGAGTGGTGATTATTGGTGAACGGCGTGCAAAGCTTCTTCAATGAAACCAGAAGCTACTTCAGACCTGCAGTGGACTTTTAATTTTTTTCTTTCAAATTTTTTCACCTATGGTTTCTTGTCTTTCCTTTTATATTTAAAAAATATATTTTTTAAATATATATATATATATATATATATATATATATTCCGGGTCAAAATGAACTGCCCCAAACCCGACCCGGTAACCCGACCGGGTCACAAAATGTGCCCCAAACCCACCCCGTTACCCGTTTTTTTAGCCCCAAACCCGTCCCAAACAGACCGGGGCGAGGCGGGTTTGGGGCGGGTCGGGTATTTTTGCCACCCCTAGACTCACTCCTGCCTGCATTCTCCATAGGGATCTGTGTCTCTCTCTCTCTCTTCACTAACTCTTTTGCCTTCACTAACTCTTTAAACAGGTTAGCTTTATTTAATTTTTTTACAGTCTCCACAGAGCCTTAGATAGATTTGACGGGCAGGAGAGGACTGCTGCCCCATCCAGTCACTTCATACATGACATTTTGATGCGTTCGATTGTACATTTGTACGCACCATCACCTATTTTAGTGGATGCATTATAAACAAATGAGTAATGCTTGGACCCAAAATTCCAACCCAAATGCCGTGTGGCAACATCACACACAACATGGGCTCATGTTACTATTTTCAAGATCCCATGTGATGTTGCCACATTGGTTTGGGTTGAAAATTTAAGTTGCTTTTTGGGTCCAATAGTATTATTGTAAACAAATACCTAACATTTATATCTTTTTTCTTTTTTAATTAATTTTTTTTGAAGTGTCACATTATTATATAAACTAGTTTTCCAACCCGAGCGTTGCACGGGCTTTGTATTAAAAATTGTTTATAAAACATTGTGTTGTTTAAACATAATGAACATTTTGTTATGTATAACCATTATTTGTGCAAATAAGAATATTTTGTGGTACATTCAGATTCAGAGAGTTGTAGAGAGAAATAACTGCTACTACAATGACGTTGAAACAAATCAAATCCCAAAAAAAAAATAATAATAATAATTAAAACTCAATTAATTTGTCTGAATAGACAATTCAATGAGGTATTGACATCACCACAGTATAGTCCTTGCAACTGTGGTAGACAGTGTTGGGAATCCGAACCATCAATATACATGGGATATTAGTCGACTATAAAAGCAGTTCAGGTTTTAACATGCAGGAACTGTAGACTTTAGAGTTCCATAAATTCCTAAATATTAACATCAAGTTATAACAACCTAGTTCAATTTTTTCTTCCAATTTATCAAATAAATTTGGCAATGGAACACACTAAGAATAACTAAAATGAGACTTAAAAAAACAAAAGTCTTTTCTTACAATTAGGTCGATAATTTTATGTAATTAGTTAGTGATAGGCCACCTAGAGATACTTATTTTTATAAATTGTATTTGCAATGGAAACAGACATAAAATACACTGCCAACATTAAAAACTCGCTATAGAAATCTACCTTCAATATGTTGTTTTTTTTTTGCTTGTCATAGTACTATATTATTTCAGCTCTAGTGATTACCGGTAGCAGAATATTCAACCACGAAACCAGCTGCAAAGCGAAAAAAAAAAAAAAAAAAAAAAAAAAAAACTCAAAAATCAGCATCAGAAATTAAACCAAAAATTATTTTAATTTTTGTTTAAAAAAGGAGAAAAATTACTCCGCTATGAATAGATTTTCCTCCATCACTTCCGCTTTGATTTGAATCACTCGACTTTCTGCCTCCTTCATGATCAGCATTTGAACTACTTTCCGGCACCGTTTTTCCATGTTCTACATTGGCTATATATAGAAAATTAGGAATTGTTTGGATAATATCAAAAGCCACATTGTATTTGTCAATCTAGCTAATTAAACTTGTTAAATAATTATTAATGAAGTCTTATCGGTTTATTGGTCTGGGACACCGAAAAGTTTTCAATTAATGGTATTAAAAACAATCATTATTTTTTTGGGAGACTTGCATAAATGGTCATCCTCAGTTTTCAAAAACCAAAAATAGCCCATAATTGAAAATTTTGTGTTTTTGTTCTTTTTACATTTGATTTTACCAGATTGGCCTTTAAATTTCTTTTCTATTATTTACCTCATTAATTGCGATATTACGAAATCACCCTTCTTACATCTTTCCCAAAATTAAAACACAAAACTTAAAAAAAGAAGAAGAAAAGAAAACCTAACCCAGAAATCATTCGTTCCAGAGGGACTCCGGTGAAGACGCCGACACACGCCGACACCGGCGGCCGCACCTTTCAAGTCCGGAAACACATCCTCATCGGCCGCACCTTCTTCGACTGCGTGACACTCTAGTAAGTGACTTTTCCCTCTGGTGTTAGTTGTGTGGAGTTCTTGTCTATGGTTCCAAAAAATTGTCACACTACAGACCCGAATTTCTTTTCTGTTTTTGTCTTTGAAATTAAATTCTCTTCAATTCCTGACTGGCATGTTGAAGAAATTGTCAAGGCCTTTATCGTTTGTCAGTTTTTTCTTGTTTCCTCTGTTTTTGCTGTTTTGCTGGTGTGTCTTGTTGTTGTTGCTTGGTTTGTGGCTGTTTGTGGCTTGCCCTTCTGCTTCTTCGTGTTTTTTTGGTGGTCTGGCTTCTTGTTGTGGTTGCTCGGTTTTGTTGCTGCCTTTGCTGGTCTTGAATAAAATTTATACAGTTCAAAAAAAAATTGTTGAATTATTTGAAACTATTTTCCTGATGTTTTTGGCTTCTTTGTGCTTTTAGTTAGATTGCTTGAATTATTTCAAATTGTTGATTGTCTTAAATTAGTTAGCTTGAGATGCTTTATTTATGGGGTAGTAGTAGTAGTGATAGAAGCTGCAGATTGGAGAAGACATTGCAAGTAGTTAGCTTGAATCACTAAAACGTTTTTTTTAGTTTAATGCGCTTTGGTGGTCTCTGTTTTTCACTGTGATCATCATCACCATCTCTAAGGTACACTAGTTTCTCTGTTTTTCATGTTACATGTATGTATGTTGTTTTTGTTTGTTAGATACAAAAATATTGGATTTGGGTGTGTAGTGTGATTCTTTTCTTTTGCTCTGATTAATGCATAGTTATAGGGTTGATTTGGGGTTTTTTTATGGAGGAAAACTGATCGACTTTGGGTGGTGATTTTTGTAGTTAGTTTTGGTTACTAGGAGAATTGAATCGTTTTTGTAGAGATTTGAGATTTGTTACTCATGATTTCTTGTTCTTTAAACTGGGTTTTTGCATGTACTTGGGGATTTAATTGAAAAGAAAAGTATATATTTAGACTAAGTAGTTTTAGAATAGTGTCTTTTTTATTTTATTTTTGCTTTGTACAAATTTGAGGGCACTTTTTTTTTTTTTTTTTTTTATTTATTTAAAAAAAACCACTCCTGTTTCTGTTTGTTCAATGGATTTATGATATTTTAGCACTTGTGGGTATTCAGATTTCTTCAAAACATTTCTATGCAAATATTTTAGTTGCATTGTCTGCATGTGCAATTGTAATGCCTGACTTCTGCAATTATTTACTTCTGCATGTGCAATTGCATTGACATACCTGCCTTCCTTTTCTTTTTCTTGCTTTACAGACAAAAAACATAATCCTTGGAGCCTTGTTTTTGGTTGTTAACTAAGCTACATACATTATTCTACGAATGTTTTAGTTGCATTGCATGCATGTGTAGTTGTAATTAACTTGACTTTGGAATCATTTCACCTAAAATGTTAAGTAGTGTGCTAGAATGTTTGATTATCTATTCAATTAGCAAAAATGTTATATAAGTGATGAATTGCAGTGAATAGTTCTGATGGAATATTGAGCTAGTTTTGGGTCCGGTGTTGTAGATGGTCTCAATGATTCCATTTGTAAGACACAATCACACAAAGGAGGGCTTT
This sequence comes from Acer saccharum, assembly GCA_030490815.1. NCBI lineage: Eukaryota > Viridiplantae > Streptophyta > Magnoliopsida > Sapindales > Sapindaceae > Acer > Acer saccharum. The sequence goes on along the minus strand of CM059873.1, from coordinate 3,816,534 downwards.
GGATATTTCACAAAGACAGACAAAGTTGTGGTGGTTAAAGTAGAAATATTATTTTGAATGTTTTAGAATGAGCCTGTGTTTTATGGGTGTTTTCTCTTCTACTTTAGCTATCCGGTGAAACCCAGAATTTATATTAATCAAATATCACTCAAGTCTGGGCCTTTATGTTTATTTATTTATTATTCATTCAATCTCTTGTAACATTGATATTTTCTTTGAATCAATTGTAACATTGATAGGCTGGTGCATGATCAGTCAAGTCAACATGTATGCATGCGATTTGGTGTTAGCTGTATAATAATGAGTAGTACTATACATGTATGCACCATAATGATAATGGTCATAGTCTGATATATATCACAGATATTTGAGAATGGACTACACTTATTTATGTCGTATCTACGATCTCTATTTACAGTTTCAACTGTTACGTTATGTAGATAGTGATATATACTCATACTAATCATAATTTATTTTGATGTCAACATTGTCTGTAATACTAATCATACTAATCATCAAGGCCGACTTCAAGTCTTCTCCTTATTTTGACTCTTCTTTGTTTTGTTTGTAACCAGATGCCTAAGGATCCTAACGACAAATACTGGCGGTTCCCGGACCACAATAATTGGGTTCGCTCAAGAATAAACAGTAATAGCAAAGGTCAAATTATTCAAGTTGTTAAAGATGTCCTTAGTAAATGTGGAATGTTAGAAAGGTTTAGGAATGGACCTTTTGGGCATTATATAGATTTGCCACAACCCGTTGTAGTTCACGGGATGCTTATTTACAACCTCCTTAAAAAGGAGATTATTCATCCGAAGAGAGAGGATGAAATGTGGTTCGGCTTGGGACAAAAGAAGGTTTGTTTTGGCAAAGAACAGTTTTGTGTATGTAGTGGGCTGAAAATGGGCCCGATGCCTGAAGGGTTTTTGAACATGAAACCAGATGTAGAGGGTCATTGGTATACAACATATTTCAAACATAGGCCAACACCGGAAGCTTTGGAAAGCATTTTTTCACAAGGGACGGAAGCGGATGGTGAAGACTTGTTAAAGATGGCGTACATCTTAATGGTATGCCAATTCTTTGGCAAGGATGACCAAAGGAGTGCTGTACCGGATTGGTTGATAGCTTTAGGTGATAATGAGCAAGCCTTTGCAAATTTTCCATGGGGAACATATATCTTCAGTATGACACTGTTTTGGCTTGATTGTTCAACCGAGAAAAGACTCTCAAGACTGAGAGGGGAAAAGAAGAAGGCGGCAAAGAGAATGGGGAAAAGGAAACTCAAAGAAGAAGATGAAGAAGTAGAAGAAATAAACGAAGAAGAAGAAGAAGAAGAAGACAATGAAGAAGAACATAATGAAGCAAAGAGAAAGAAAGGCAAAAATAATGGAAAGCAAATGGCGAATGTAGTGCCGAAGAAGAAGAATGAGGAGAAGGTTTTTACATACAACGTACACGGATTTGCTCTAGCATTTCAGGTATGAGTATCATATTTATAGTCCTTTCAACGTATATTTTATATTTGTGTAAAAAAATAACATTGTTTGATTGTTGTTATTGTATAGGTATGGGCCATTGAGACTATACCTCGATTGACAAAGGTCGTTGGTACACGAATTGACACGGGGTTTCCAAGGATAAAGAATTGGAATTTCAATAAAAAAACCGTGCATATTGAACGCAAGTTCACATCAGGGGGGGTGTGTATTTCATTAATTGTTCTCTTGTATATTGTTTCTTCTCTCTTGCAATATATAAAGTTTTGTTTCTTACACAAAATTGGTTGGATATAAAATTTCATTATCAAAGATGGAAAATATTGAAATTCTTAAAATTTTGGTTATGTAGTTTTGTGTTGAAAATGAAATATCATGGTTTGTTATTCGAAAAGATTATTATGATTTATGGTTATGGGATCTCTTCCTTTTAATAGTTTACATCAATTGTTAATGAGCATAAGTGTGATGCTATAAAATTAGAGAAGGCTATGATGATGGAAAAGCACCTGGACCAATATGCTAGCACTATATATTACATAACTGTTTTTAGTGAATATAAGTTTAGGCTATAACATTGTTTGTTCCCTAAATGCAGATTTCGTTGTTTAATTGGGAAGTTCAGCCAAAAGAAATGGAGACGGATTACTACAAGTCATTGGACCCAGACTATGTGTGTGGAAAACTACTACACAAGGGGAAGGTGGTGGAGGTTGAAGATGTAATTGATGATGAAGAGGATGTTGGTTCTGATGAGGAGCGAGAAAAGAAATTGGAAGATCCCACAAATATCAATAATGGAGATGCTGCTTTTTCCAACCACCAAAGAACAGCATCGGTCATGAGATCTTCAAACTCAATATCAGAACCCCCAGCTAAGAAGCAGCTCTTCCCCCCTAAAAGAGAACTTCAAACTCCTAAGGTATCATCTCCATTTAGTGTTGTCTTACCAACTAAATTTATTGTATCTTACATGTGATGTACTGTATTTTTTAAACTTACAATTTTTTTGATTTGCAGTCTGAAATTCAGACTTCAATGCCGTCCAATATTGCTGAACTCTATTCAGCTATGGCTGTACTAATTAAGGAAAGCGAAGAACGGATGACTGTTTTCTGTAGAGCAGAATTTATAAGTATTAGAGAAGAAATGACGGCGTTACACAACAAGGTTGGAGATAAACCTGTGGTGGTAACAACTGAACAACATATACATCCATCAAGCAACATCGGATCCGGTGAAAAATCACCATCTGAAGGAACTGGACAGAGTATACACTCAGAAGTTGCAAAGAGTGAAATGCCTGATGTTCTAGCTGACACTGGAGTCGATGCCAAACTGGATGAGAGTGACCTTCAATCCAAAATTGTTGATGCCAAACTAGACGACACAGACGTTTTGGCCGAGGGTTCAGGAGAAGCTTCAGCGCTAGATCCTGATGCCGGTGTGGCCAAGACGGCTTTGAATACCAAAATGGACGCGAGTGACGTTTCAAACGCAGTGACTAAGGTACGTTTGGTAATAAATTGATATAAATATATTATGGATTACAATCTAGCTCCTGTTGGGCCTTTTCTCCAATAGTAAAGAGTGGGTGACTTGGTTTTTCAATTTTATCCAAAAGGGAAAAAAATGAATTGAAAAGTTAATAATTCCAATATTGTTTTTTATTCTCTTATAACGGATGAGTTTCTGGTTCTTGTCCAGTAACAACAATGCTTTAATACTTATAATGAAATGCATTCTAAGGAGTTGTGAACTTATGATGTTGTTATAAGAGTGATTGGCCAGCTATCAAGATGAATCAGTGGCATCCAAATGAATGACTTGGCCTTGAAAGGTGCATCTTTTTGGATATTTTGTGGTTCTGTCAAATCCTTGTTCTTTGGTCAATGGCATTAAACTCAAATTTGAATGGTTTACAAGTATTAAATGAATTTATTCTATAGTTTACAAGTATTAAAAGAATTTATTCTGTTATCATTGGTGCAGGTATCAGCTGAATATATGTTATTCAACCCATCTGAAATGGATGAGATCAACAATTCCGTTCTGCTTGCCACACAACAGCATGTGCCGCAGTCAAAGGTTCAAGTTCAGGTTCAGGGACTAGTTGTCGACGATTACCCATCTCCGGCAGTGAACATGTTGGTTCCCAACAGTGATGAAAGTGTGATAGCTCTTGACAAGGCTGACCCTAATGTTGAATACAAGGATCAAGATAAGATCAGGGTTCGAAAGCGATCAAGGTATCTTGGGAGCCCATGGACTGATCCAATGCCCAAAAAGAAAAAAAAGAAGTCAAATCAGCCGGAGGAACTATCAACTGAGGCTGAATCTAATTACATTAAATTCGCGTCATTTCTGACTGGCAAAGACCGAACTAAGTAATAGACCCTCATCTTCTCCTTTATATTGGTATTTTAATGTGTGAAATTTTGTTCCCAATATAAAGAAGTTTAACCATAAATTAATAACAGGGTATATGTCGGGCAAATGCAGCAGCATATGTTTCCTCAAGACTTCAAGCAGATAGCGGACAAGAACGAATGGATATCGAACCTGGTAAATTTTTTCATTGTTTCTCTATGGTTTTAATAAGGATTTATGTCACTAGTTAACTAATGTCCATCATTCGATTTACATAGCACATTGACAGCTACATGGATATTTTGTGGAGGAGGCGTTCGACAGGAAATGTTAACTACTTACAGAATATCACATTTGCCACGTGCACCTTTTTTGTAAGTTCATCACTCAATTTCGAGCAATAAGTAACTTTGAATCATTGTAACATCAAAATAATTTTACTCAAATCATTATACAGGTCCAGTTGAAAAATGTATGGTCTATTGAAATGGAGAGAATACAAATTGAAAGGGATGTAGAAGAAGTCACGAGGGCCACGATGGGAACAGAAAATGAGGCGATTCACGGCAAACCGAAGGGCAGAAAGAAGATATTGCCTGCTTCTCAGGTTTTAGAAGTTTGGGATGAATACCCGGAGTTCTTACCTTTAGATTTCGAGCCCGAAGAACATTTTTTACTTTATGTTCGCGGTGATGATTCTTTATACAACCAGCCTTGGTGGACAATGGAATCGGTAAGTACCTGATAGAACTAGCCTTGATTTATTGTATTCTGAGAATTGGTGACTTCAAAAGAAAATTTTTGAGGATGAAGAATGCTAGAATCTAAAACAAATACTTGGAACCCCGACGTAGTTGTTTTGTTTTACAGATTCTAGTTTCTATTTCTTTGATCAGATGTCAACGGATTAAACATTTATTTTTAGTCATAACGTTTGTATTGTGTATACAGGTGTTGATACCATGCAACACCGGCGGGCATTGGGTTCTTTGCCAAGTACTCCTGAAAGAAGGAAAGGTAAATCTATTTGATTCTATGTGGGGCAACATCAATAAAAATTACCGATTAAGAGAAATCAGTTGCCTTCTATATCTTTTGCCCTCCATTTTGCACCGGGCAGGATACTATGAAGAATTGGGAATCAAACCCAGAAATAATGCATTCTTGGCAGAAAACATCAACAAAACTTTTATTCCTCAGCAGAATGACGGGTATTGGTTTTTTATTACTAGAACTGACACAATTTCTTCATTTTGAATCATTTATATTTATCTTTGTCCATTAACATTTTGCAGTAAAAGTTGCGGTGCGTTCATGCTTAAGTATGCAGAACTTATACTCTCTGGCACCTCTTTACCGTGGATTAACAAATTTGGCCAAAATGATATCCCTGCCATTCGTGAGGCAATAGCATTGGATTTGTTTATAAATGGAGTTATAGAAGAGGACTTTTAGAATGTGGTTCTGATTTTGATTAGTTAGACAATGGGGCACTGGTGTATGGATTATCTTTGGTGGATTTAATTAAACTCTTAATGGGGGGTATTTCATTCTGAATCATTTATATTTATCTTTGTCCATTAACATTTTGCAGTAAAAGTTGAGGTGCATTCATGCTTAAGTATGCAGAACTCATACTCGCTGGCACCTTACAAGTATATAAAAAAACATTATTCACTGTAATAAATAAAAAAAAGAATTTAATATTTTAGGAAAGCCACTTGAATCTACTACACAAGTCATCGTTTACTCATTATTCTTAATATTTTCTAGGAGTTGTGGACTTGGTCTCCCGGACTCGCTTTTTGATACTTTGATCCAACACCAAAGGATAGCCATCTCATGTGGGAAGCCTTCCGTGGTGTCGGAAAACTAATTAAAAAGTCATAATACTAAAATTTAATTGAAAACATAAGTACCGAGCTCAAAAGATTATTACCCTGCTTAAAATGAAACACTCGATAGGTCTTATTAAATTAGGATACATGATCCAAAATAAGGGCATGACATACAAATATATAAAAAAAATGATCCACTATAATAAAAAGTTAATTAAAAAGTAATAACATTTCAAGACAATTGACCGCAATCAGCGACTGTTACGGTCTTTGATGTCATGCCGGATCTAGAGCCGACCTTTTCGACGGCTTTCATGACGTCAAATCCCTCAACGACCTGACCAAAGACGACGTGCTTGCCATCGAGCCACTCGGTCTTGGCGATACAGATGAAGAACTGGGAGCCGTTGGTTCCTGGGCCGGTATTGGCCATGGAGAGGATCCCTGGACCGGTGTGCTGGTTTACGAAGTTTTCATAGGCGAAACTAGCACCGTAGATGGATTCACCTCCGTTTCCGTTTCCGTCAATGAGATCTCCTCCATGGAACATGAACCCGGGTATCACGCGGTGGAAGGTTGTTCCCTTGTAGTGGAGTGGCTTCCCCATCTTGCCGATTCCCTTCTCACCGGTGCAGAGAGCCCGAAAGTTCTCTGCTGTTAACGGGACACTATCGGCGAAGAGCTCGATCACAAGTCTACCTATCGGATGGCTGCCGATGTTTAGATCAAAGAACACTCTAGGGTTTGCCATTCTCTCCTAATTCAACAAAAGAATAATTAAATACTCTGGAAGAATAAAATATACAAAGCATGATCCACTACAATAATAATAAAATAAAATAAAAAATGTAGGTTGTAGAAGAGATGTATAGATGTAGAGATGTAGATTTGAATGCAAAATTAATTAAAAAAATAAATAAAAATAAAGTAGAATACCTGCAAATCTGGCGGTAGAGGAGAAGTTGACAGTGAAAAGGAAGCTTAAGAGGGTTGAGAAAATAGAAAAACGGAAGCTTGAGAGGGATGAGAAAATAGAAATAATGATAATATGACTTTTTTGGTGGTCTTTAATAGAGATCTAGGGTTTTAGATGATAGTGGGCTACAAATGTTGTTAATACCTAAAATAAGGGCATTACACATAATAATAACAATAATACCGGGCTTAAATGACTGATTACCGGGCTTAGAAGATTAAGAACCAGGCTTATTTATTACATAATAAAATATTAAATTCTTTTTTTTTATTATTATTACAGTGGATAATGCTTTTTATATACTTGTATATCATGCCTTTGTTTTGGATAATGTCTCCTAATTTAATTAGACTCCCAATAGAGGTATTTCATTTTAAACCTGGTCCTTTATCTTCTAAGCCCGGGAGTCAATCTTTTCGGCCCGGGTATTAATCTTCTAAGCCCGGTACTTATGTTTTCGATTAAAGTTTAGTACTCTTGACATTTTAATTAGTTTTCTGACACTACAGCAGGCTTCCCGCATGAGGTAACAATCCTTTAGTGTTGGATCAAAGTTTTAGAAAGCGAGTCCGGGAGACCGAGTCCACAACTCCTAGAAAATATTAAGTGTAATGAGTAAACGAGGACTTGTGTAGTAGATTCAAGTGGCTTTCCTAAAATATTAAATTCTTTTTTTTATTTATTACAGTGAATAATGTTTTTTTATATACTTGTATGGCATGCCTTTGTTTTGGATAATGTCTCCTAATTTAATTAGACTCCCAATAGGGGTATTTCATTTTAAGCCCGGTCCTTTATCTTCTGAGCCCGGGAGTCAATCTTTTCGGCCCGGGTTATAATCTTCTAAGCCCGGTACTTATGTTTTCGATTAAATTTTAGTACTCTTGACATTTTAATTAGTTTTCTGACACTACAGCAGGCTTCCCGCATGAGGTAACAATCCTTTAGTGTTGGATCAAAGTTTTAGAAAGCGAGTCCGGGAGACCGAGTCCACAACTCCTAGAAAATATTAAGTGTAATGAGTAAACGAGGACTTGTGTAGTAGATTCAAGTGGCTTTCCTAAAATATTAAATTCTTTTTTTATTTATTACAGTGAATAATGTTTTTTTATATACTTGTATGGCATGCCTTTGTTTTGGATAATGTCTCCTAATTTAATTAGACTCCCAATAGGGGTATTTCATTTTAAGCCCGGTCCTTTATCTTCTGAGCCCGGGAGTCAATCTTTTCGGCCCGGGTATTAATCTTCTAAGCCCGGTACTTATGTTTTCGATTAAATTTTAGTACTCTTGACATTTTAATTAGTTTTCTGACACTACAGCAGGCTTCCCGCATGAGGTAACAATCCTTTAGTGTTGGATCAAAGTTTTAGAAAGCGAGTCCGGGAGACCGAGTCCACAACTCCTAGAAAATATTAAGTGTAATGAGTAAACGAGGACTTGTGTAGTAGATTCAAGTGGCTTTCCTAAAATATTAAATTCTTTTTTTTATTTATTACAGTGAATAATGTTTTTTATATACTTGTATGGCATGCCTTTGTTTTGGATAATGTCTCCTAATTTAATTAGACTCCCAATAGGGGTATTTCATTTTAAGCCCGGTCCTTTATCTTCTGAGCCCGGGAGTCAATCTTTTCGGCCCGGGTTTTAATCTTCTAAGCCCGGTACTTATGTTTTCGATTAAATTTTAGTACTCTGACATTTTAATTAGTTTTCTGACACTACAGCAGGCTTCCCGCATGAGGTAACAATCCTTTAGTGTTGGATCAAAGTTTTAGAAAGCGAGTCCGGGAGACCGAGTCCACAACTCCTAGAAAATATTAAGTGTAATGAGTAAACGAGGACTTGTGTAGTAGATTCGGGTGGTTATCATAAAATATTAAATACTTTTTTTATTATTACAGTAAATAATGGTTTTTATATACTTGTATGGCATGCCTTTGTTTTGGATAATGTCTCCTAATTTAATTAGACTCCCAATAGGGGTATTTCATTTTAAGCCCGGTCCTTTATCTTCTGAGCCCGGGAGTCAATCTTTTCGGCCCGGGTATTAATCTTCTAAGCCCGGTACTTATGTTTTCGATTAAATTTTAGTACTCTTGACATTTTAATTAGTTTTCTGACACTACAGCAGGCTTCCCGCATGAGGTAACAATCCTTTAGTGTTGGATCAAAGTTTTAGAAAGCGAGTCCGGGAGACCGAGTCCACAACTCCTAGAAAATATTAAGTGTAATGAGTAAACGAGGACTTGTGTAGTAGATTCAAGTGGCTTTCCTAAAATATTAAATTCTTTTTTTTATTTATTACAGTGAATAATGTTTTTTTATATACTTGTATGGCATGCCTTTGTTTTGGATAATGTCTCCTAATTTAATTAGACTCCCAATAGGGGTATTTCATTTTAAGCCCGGTCCTTTATCTTCTAAGCCCGGGAGTCAATCTTTTCGGCCCGGGTTTTAATCTTCTAAGCCCGGTACTTATGTTTTCGATTAAATTTTAGTACTCTGACATTTTAATTAGTTTTCTGACACTACAGCAGGCTTCCCGCATGAGGTAACAATCCTTTAGTGTTGGATCAAAGTTTTAGAAAGCGAGTCCGGGAGACCGAGTCCACAACTCCTAGAAAATATTAAGTGTAATGAGTAAACGAGGACTTGTGTAGTAGATTCAAGCGGCTTTCCTAAAATATTAAATTCTTTTTTTTATTTATTACAGTGAATAATGTTTTTTTATATACTTGTATGGCATGCCTTTGTTTTGGATAATGTCTCCTAATTTAATTAGACTCCCAATAGGGGTATTTCATTTTAAGCCCGGTCCTTTATCTTCTGAGCCCGGGAGTCAATCTTTTCGGCCCGGGTTTTAATCTTCTAAGCCCGGTACTTATGTTTTCGATTAAATTTTAGTACTCTGACATTTTAATTAGTTTTCTGACACTACAGCAGGCTTCCCGCATGAGGTAACAATCCTTTAGTGTTGGATCAAAGTTTTAGAAAGCGAGTCCGGGAGACCGAGTCCACAACTCCTAGAAAATATTAAGTGTAATGAGTAAACGAGGACTTGTGTAGTAGATTCAAGCGGCTTTCCTAAAATATTAAATTCTTTTTTTTATTTATTACAGTGAATAATGTTTTTTTATATACTTGTATGGCATGCCTTTGTTTTGGATAATGTCTCCTAATTTAATTAGACTCCCAATAGGGGTATTTCATTTTAAGCCCGGTCCTTTATCTTCTGAGCCCGGGATTCAATCTTTTCGGCCCGGGTATTAATCTTCTAAGCCCGGTACTTATGTTTTTGATTAAATTTTAGTACTCTTGACATTTTAATTAGTTTTCTGACACTACAGCAGGCTTCCCGCATGAGGTAACAATCCTTTAGTGTTGGATCAAAGTTTTAGAAAGCGAGTCCGGGAGACCGAGTCCACAACTCCTAGAAAATATTAAGTGTAATGAGTAAACGAGGACTTGTGTAGTAGATTCGGGGTGGTTATCATAAATTATTAAATACTTTTTTTATTATTACAGTAAATAATGGTTTTTATATACTTGTATGGCATGCCTTTGTTTTGGATAATGTCTCCTAATTTAATTAGACTCCCAATAGGGGTATTTCATTTTAAGCCCGGTCCTTTATCTTCTGAGCCCGGGAGTCAATCTTTTCGGCCCGAGTTATAATCTTCTAAGCCCGGTACTTATGTTTTCGATTAAATTTTAGTACTCTTGACATTTTAATTAGTTTTCTGACACTACAGCAGGCTTCCCGCATGAGGTAACAATCCTTTAGTGTTGGATCAAAGTTTTAGAAAGCGAGTCCGGGAGACCGAGTCCACAACTCCTAGAAAATATTAAGTGTAATGAGTAAACGAGGACTTGTGTAGTAGATTCAAGTGGCTTTCCTAAAATATTAAATTCTTTTTTTTATTTATTACAGTGAATAATGTTTTTTATATACTTGTATGGCATGCCTTTGTTTTGGATAATGTCTGCTAATTTAATTAGACTCCCAATAGGGGTATTTCATTTTAAGCCCGGTCCTTTATCTTCTGAGCCCGGGAGTCAATCTTTTCGGCCCGGGTATTAATCTTCTAAGCCCGGTACTTATGTTTTCGATTAAATTTTAGTACTCTGACATTTTAATTAGTTTTCTGACACTACAGCAGGCTTCTCGCATGAGGTAACAATCCTTTAGTGTTGGATCAAAGTTTTAGAAAGCGAGTCCGGGAGACCGAGTCCACAACTCCTAGAAAATATTAAGTGTAATGAGTAAACGAGGACTTGTGTAGTAGATTTGGGTGGTTATCATAAAATATTAAATACTTTTTTTATTATTACAGTAAATAATGGTTTTTATATACTTGTATGGCATGCCTTTGTTTTGGATAATGTCTCCTAATTTAATTAGACTCCCAATAGGGTTATTTCATTTTAAGCCCGGTCCTTTATCTTCTGAGCCCGGGAGTCAATCTTTTCGGCCCGGGTATTAATCTTCTAAGCCCGGTACTTATTTTTTCGGTTAAATTTTAGTACTCTGACATTTTAATTAGTTTTCTGACATAAATACCAAGTTTTCTCATAGAACACAGTACCACAAATATACGTCACCCTCTGTTTGCAAATATATTCCACAAAACATGTATACTAAGTTTTCACATACAACACAACACAACACCACAAATATTCACAACTACCTGTTTGTAAATAAATTCCAGAAAACATAAATACCAAATTCTCACATACTATAACACCATAAATATTTGCCACCACTTGTTTGCAAATATATTCCAGAAAACACATATACACCACTTGTTGTATGTGTTGCCTTTGTTGGAGTTCGAAATACATTTTCAGTTGCCGCTGCCGATACAGATTTATCGACCACTTCAACATTAACATCAGGCCAATCTGACTGCTTATGAGTAAGCACACAAGTTACATCATCGTCAGTTGAAATGGATAATGTAAATCCCCCAGTCTCCTTTTTAAGCTGTGAACTTAGCTTCAGCTCAAATCTATCGCTACTGACCCCAATCCGGTGGTATATTCTTTCCAACAATTCACTATATATTTCTTTCACCTTATTGGTTAGACAACATGCAAAAGAAATCGGACCAATGAACTGGTTATCCTTCCAATATCCACCGCAGTGCACTACCAAGCCAGCCATCGTATCCGTAGACCCTGAAAAACAGTATTAAACTCATTCAGATAATGAAACGATATATATATACATATATGTTATTCCAATTAAAATATCAAATTTATTTGTTTAAAAGCAGATAGAGAGAGAAGACCATTTTTCACCATATGACCATTCAAAATCATGTGAAAAAATTCTGTACATTCTTTTGAGCTGGATTTTACCAAATTGGTTTTCAATTTGTTTACTGCCTTAATGTTTTTTTTTTTTTTTTTTTTTTTTCAAAATTGAAGCCAACCTATTGTGGCAACTGGCAACTAGTCTATGTGCACATGCAAATTCTGATGAATTGTAATTTTTTTTTTCTTCTCTTTTGTATAGTTTTATTTCGAGCTAGTAACAAAGCTTCAATAAATTCAAAACTCCTCTCAAGACAGGTCCATACTGCATATTCATTGTATCTAAACTATCACTAGTTCTTTCTCAAGCTATCTTCAACTTCCCAGCATAAAAAGTAAGGAACAAAAAGGCTATTTAAACCAATTACCATTCAAAACAAATAAAAATTGTACTGCCAATTTTGAAATGATTCCAAGCAATTATATTGGCCAATTTTGAAATGATTCCAAATCAAAATTATTCCAACTATTAGATATGATTCCAAGCAATTGTACTGTGCCAATTTTGATAACAGGATGAACATCTGAAACTATTCAAAACAAATAAAAATTGCAGGACATACTTATTCTTCTTGCAATGGCAACATAGAGCTGTTCAACCAGTTCATCATTTATACACAAAGAATGAGACTATAGCCTCCTACAAGATCAACTAGCATCTAGCTCTCACAGATAATCCATAAGGTGGAACCTCATGAATCCCCAAAATTGGCATTTGCAAATCATACAAGACAAGAAATCGAATGCAGATTTCACAAATATTTCTTAATTGAACAGCGGCAGGAGTAATTCAATATGAATAATATCACATTTTCAGATACATAATTAAGGGTTTAACAAATGCATGAAACGAAACCCAAAAATAATGCATTCCATACATTTGTAAAAAGTAGTACACAATCTCAGTGAAGAATTTAAAACAAATTTAGGGCATTACCTTTGCCTTCGATTTTGATCTTCAAAGTGGAAATGGTGAAGAATTCCAGTCAATGATCTACGAAGCCCGACGAACCATGAAGACCTCCACAAAGACCTATGAAGCCCGTCGAAGCACGAAGACCCACCACCACGAAACTCGCAAATGGCGTCCGGTTAGAGGTCGAAGACGAATTAGGTTAGATTTGGTTGGAGGAAAAATTCCCTTTATTGTGAGAAGTCGAAGAATGGAACGAAGATTAGGGTAGATTGGATCGAATTAGGTTAGGTTTCGTTTGGGAAAAAATTCCCTTTCTGGTGAGAAAAAGAATGGAACGAAGAACAGGGTAGATTGGAAGTTTAAGTGTGGAAGGGTAGTTTAGTCCATTAGAAATCTTAATGGGCAATTTGGTCCTTTCATAAGATTTAAATATAAAGGGTATTTTGGTCTTTGAGAGGCTATTTTGGAGAAAGTGAAATCCAAGAATGACCATTAAAGCAAATATTTCCATCGGGGACTATTTTTGGTTTTTGAAAACTGAGAGTGACCTTTTTCATCTATTTCCACTATTTTTTTTAATAGAATTTTTCAGTTCATTAAACAAAAATAACACAAAGGTACTCATGGAGTGAATAAGAATTTAGATATAGATATAGATTACATTATTTTTATTTTTATTTGCTTTTCAAAAGGCTTTTAAACCATTATCATGTAATGTATTCTAGAAATTAATATTAATTAAATACTCTAATTAATCTCGTTAAAGAGAAGTTGGAGATGACAATAGATAGATCAATAATAATTAAATTATGAAGAATGTAGAGAGTCTGTAGAGAGAACTAATCTATAAACGTTATAGATTACATTCATCTTGCTTCATTATTATTATTATTATTATTAAATAGTTATATAGAAATAGAAATAAAAATGAATATATAGAATTTAATACTGAAGCTCTCTCACGGCGACATGTGGCGTTGTATTTAAATATTATTGTATTTAAATTGAATTCAATTCGTGATTTTCCACTTCCTTTATTTCACCACAATGAAAAAAAAAATTATGAAATTATTATCACCATATGATTTGGCTAACTATATAGAGAGATATGGAATTTGGAGCGATGTCCCAAACTCCCGAAAATGAAGAGGTGGATTTGAAACGGTAGCAGAGCTGCATAGATAAATACATTGTATTATTATCTAGTAATAATTAAAGAGTAAATATGATATTTAATGTAAAACTTTCGATTTCATACTTCATTTTAAATGAATTAATATCTTTCTGAATTTTTTTTTGAAGCTGCTAACTATTATATACATGAATGAATATGAAAATAAAAAAATAATAATAATAATATTTAAAAGTAGAAAAAGCATTTAAATTCAAAACTCTCTTATGCTGACATGTGGTACTTTGAAACTCTATTATTATTATTATTATTATATATATATATATGATTCGGATTTTTTTTTTTTTAAGAGGAAGAAGATTCGAATCCGTAAATTTTTTTCTTCTTAAATTTTAGATTTTTTTTCTTAAAAAATTATGTTTCAGTTTTTAATTCTTTCAAAATTTTATTTGATCTCCAAAAGAAGATCCAATAATATGTAAATACAAATCCATTGAATTCTCATAAAAGTGATAAAACCTAATAAAATTCATGTGCATTTTTTCTATATTCTACACATATGAAAGAGAAAAAAGAACAATAAAATTAGAGGTAATTACACCAAACTCCCTAAGATTTGACCTTTTACACCTAAAAACAACTTTATCAAAAATTGACACCCACCTCCCCTGTTGTTAGGATTTGACCGTTAAGTTTAAAGGTTGACCGTTAAACAATGGCAAAGACAGAAACACCCCTAATACATAAAAATTAAAAAAGATTAAATAAATAAAATAATCTACAAAATAATGTAAACTATTAAAAATTTGAAAAAAAAAAAAGAAAATTAAATAAAAAACAAGAATTTCTTTTTAAAAAAAATATGGAGATCAAACTAAAAAAATAGAATCTTAAATCAATAATAAAAAAGAAAGAAATAGTTAATGATAAATCTTAAATCAAATTAACAACAAAGAATTAAAAAAAAAATGAATTAAATAAAAAAGAATTTGAAAAAGAAAATATTGGAACCCCAACAGTCAACAGTGGACTCATTTACATCACTTCATTCAAAAAAAAAAAAAACACACACACACAAGTCATTCCAGGAAAAAAAAAAAAAAAAAAAACACAAATCAATCAAACTCGCACCATCATTTACACAAGTAAATCAAAAATTTTTGTTTAAAAAAAAATCAAAACTTAAAAAATTAAAAACACACATAATCTGTCATTTTTCTCCATCTCATTTTTCCAAAACCGAGTACATAATCCCCTCTTCAATCTATTCAAAAATCCCCTCGCATATGAAGCTTCACCATCTGGGTCTCCGTCACCCATTGCAGACGATCTCCACCTGAGATGGATTGGAAGGAGCATCGAGTAGAGTTTGAATTTCCTATATTTCGTCCATTTTTCCGATGTCTTCATATTTAAAAAGATCAAGATGAATAGTTATAGTTATATTTAACAAATACAGTGGTTCGGGTTTGAGTTCAGGATGGTACTCCCCGACTGCTTCATGGTCGGCGGGCAGGGGTGGTGGTGGTGTCATTGTCAAGATATAGAGTGAAACGAGTTCTTGAAATGATTTGGTAGGGCCATGGTCATGGATGCTGGGGTTTTGAAAAAACAAATTAACTGTTATATGCTTCGTGGTTTAATTAGAGATTAATGATAACTAAAAAATAAAGTGGTCTTATTTATAAGGCATAAAGACTGAAAATTAATTCAGCGGTTCGAATCCCACAATTATTAAAAGCTTGAAAAAAAAATATCTGACTTAGATAAGTGAATAGGTATATACATAATAATAATAATAATAATAATAATAAAATTGAAAATTAAGCTGACATTTTGTGGATGAAAAACCAGATAATGTTTTGATTTAGTACAAAATCCTAGGAATTTTCCAAAAAGTAAAACTCGATAGTGTTCTGGTTTAGTACAAGTTTCGTTACTCATATTCGTTATTGGTCTATTCAACAACTTTCTAGAAGTTCTAAGTTTCTAACGTAGTGATATGTGACAATTTAGATTGGTAGATATGCATGTGCATGTAAGCCATGCAAGGAAGGGTTTGGTGTATGGTCGATTGTACTTATCAATTAATCTTTAGTTTGAAATTGAATTAGTTAGGAGAGGTATAAATTAGTAGGAGTCTTGATAGATGAGGATAATCATGTTACCTCTCTATCACACAATTGTAATCATGTCTCTTAGTTGCAGTTGTTGTTCACAATTGTAATTCTATCTCTTGGTTTGCGGTTGTTGTTCAAATACCTATTTATAGGATTGAACTGATTAAATGCTAGTTCGGTTGAGTTTCTATTGCTTCAAAAAGTCAACAAACGTCTATTTAAGTTTTTTTAGAGTTGTTTGGTTGGACTTTTGAAATTGTCTATTTTAAATTGAGTAGAGACTAGGAGAGTTTAAACCTCTACTAGGCAAAAGCTCATAGGGAGTTGCTTTTTCAAATAGAACTTTTTTTTAAAAAAAAAAAAAATCTACCAATCAAACAACTATAAATTTTTTTTTCTTTTCAAAAACTCTATTTCTAATAGATTTACTACAAGTAGATCTTTTACCAATAGAGATTTTTCAAAAGCCTAACCAAACAAGCCATAATAAAAAGTATCGAATATTAAACCAGTTTATCTCCCTCTAATATTCTTCTTTTCTCTGATCTCCTCCTCCCCAAATTAATTATTATCACGTTGTTAAATGTTCCGGTAATTTGTACGTTCTAAAACGAAAAATAAAAAATTTCAAAGAAAAGTAAGATCCAACTTGAGATTTTTCCAATGTAGATGACCATCATTTACAAGCTTGATAGAAACATTAAAATCCTCAGCCACCTTGACGGCAGCACGAGCAAGATCGTAGCCTCGTAGGAGTCCTATAATGGTGCTTTTATGAGGAGGAACTTGATCTTATCTCCAGAAACAAGATCAAGTGCAGATATGATCTCCTACAACATCACAGAACCACCCTCTATAACAAGAAACAACAAAAGGCCAGCAATATCGGTATAAGATAAAGAAAAACTTGAATTAAAAGAAAATACATACTTCGGATGATGAAGTTCACAATACCCTGACATTCATATGAGGCAGCCTTGACCGTGGATCTGCTGAAGGAACATAGTCTCTTCGACGACCAGTAGGTGCTTCCAGAGCACCCACCTCACAATTGTTGAAAAATAAACTTGATCTCCATTCAGCCACCTTCCAGCAACCTCCAGCCATTTCTAGAAGCCACCATTGTTGACTCAATCACCGTCCAAAATCTCCAGCCATCTCCCAACTGCCACCAGAATTTCTTCAACTAGCTTCCTCCCAACTGCCATCTCCCAACTGAAGTTTGAATTTGCTGTTCTTGCATTTAATTGTATCTCATCTTATTTCCCTATATAAAGGGATTCAGAGTGTGTTGTAAGTGTGTGGAGTGGTGTAAGAAAAATCTAGAGAGAAATAAAGATTAAAGCTTTCCTTCTTTTTGCGTGTTCGAATCTCTCTCAGAGGTGCACCACAAGTGACCTCAAATTTCCCATTCCACCATCAACAATCACCTTCTGGAACAAGTGCTCCTTTGAGATACCTAACAACAGTTGGAGAGATTAAGCCAAGTCAGAAACTCCAAAATTGAACATGAATTGAGTCAAACAAATTGTCAAAGAATTAATTCACAGAAAAGAGAGTTTCTAAGAGTAGATCCTTTTTCTCGATGCACTCACGAGACCAACATAACCAGAGTAAAGAGACACCAAATGAGCTAATGATCAGAACTTCATGTTTGCAGTAAGAATGTATAACATTTCCATAACAGGCATAAACATTCAAATTTGAGACCAAGACCAGAAGGAATGGCCATGGCTGCTTTGAAGTTTTGAACACTAAGGACTGT
Source organism: Acer saccharum (assembly GCA_030490815.1). Taxonomy (NCBI): domain Eukaryota; kingdom Viridiplantae; phylum Streptophyta; class Magnoliopsida; order Sapindales; family Sapindaceae; genus Acer; species Acer saccharum. The sequence goes on along the minus strand of CM059873.1, from coordinate 3,798,596 downwards.
TGGAAATGGCAATCTGACAATATTATATGACAGAGGTTAAGTCAAGTGTCTATCTAATGCTAGAATAATAAAAATAAGGGAATGAAGGTAGGCAAGGTAAAAGCAATACTCGCTTACGTTCTGTTTCATAAGTATGAAGAACTGATGATGGTGCAAGAACCTTTACTGCAGAAGCTATTTTCCAGGCAAGGTTATGACTTGATGAGCATCCTGAATGCCAGTATTCATTCCTGTATATATAATATTTCAAGATTTATGCTAGCCAATATATTAAGAATGTTGTACATATTTTCAATAGTAAAATGCATGAATTATGACTTAAATTAAACCCTTTATTTCGAGTAGCACAAAGGGGGTTTCTACAATGAACCTCATATTGACGTAGTGATTCTTGCTATTTATATTCTATAACTACTTCTTAATCACCCAAAAGTCTAGCGATGTTAAAAAAGAAGAAGAAAAAACTCAGTTATGTAACACTTGGATAAGGAATTTGGGAACACTTTTGTATTCCGCACAGAAGATAACAACTAACCAAAACCACCAGCAGGAGGGAACCGATGAGCAGCATCACCGGCAAGAATTATTCAACTGTCACAGCAGACATACTTCTCAGCAACTTCAGCATTCATCACCCATGGGCTTTACATCGATCACATCTACATTTGAAAGCTCTTGACCAACCAATTTAATTATTAATTTCTTGTATGAGTGATATATATATATGAACTTTCTCCATAATTCTACTGGTGGTTGCGACTTTTCAATCTCCTCTGCCAAGCCATCCAACTTGCGAAACACTTAACAGTTAAAACACCACAATGAATCTACAGTTCTTGAATGCAAATGCATACAATTACATAAATCACTCATACAAGGAAATCAACCTCCATAGATCGATTATTGATAAAATGTGCTTGAGGATGCTTGGAAAACGCCTCGTTTTTCTGACAAACCGAGCATTTTATCCCTACAAAATGTCATTTGTCACAGTTACATTTCAAACACTGCCTCCATCTCTTTCCCTATTATCACAAATAAATTAAAAATGAGCTTTAAGTCTCTAAATCTTTACAATTATATTTCAAGCACTAGCTCCAAGTATATCAAAACCAATATCTAATCTTTCTTTCTTTCAATACATTGTTTTGAAGGATCGCTAATTACCCAAAAAAATAAGTTAAAATTTCGAAGAGCATTACAATTCACAGCCACATTTTCTCATAAGCCAAAACTCGAACACTTTACAATCAAAATTTAATTTTTTTTTTTCATTCCTCTACACAACCAAACGAAGAATCGCAATGACATAAAAATGGAGAGAGTAAACGATAGAAACATATACCTAACTTGGTGAGAAGCATAGAGAGAACGAGACCAACGGGTCCTGCACCAACTATCAAAACTGGAAGCACAGTATCGTTGCTATCAAAATTTGGATGGTTAGGATTTAATGAATTTTTTTCTCTATTCTCTCCTATGTATTCTGATTCCTCAAATTTAATTTACTAATATTTTCTAACAGCCAGAATTAAAAAGTAAATAAAAAAATAAATAATTGAATTGCCAATGGCCCCTTGCCAAGATGGTTGGACCCTCCTTTGGAGCCCTCTATCATCACCACCAAGGTTCAAGTGCCAAAGCATGCATGAATATATGCAAATTTTCTTTGGTCCTCCTAGTGTGGGTGTTGTCCCACCTTTGTGTGGGTGCTCTCTCCCCGTTTGTGAGAGCGTCTGTCTAAACTGTGCTTTTAGTTGTGTCTTATCCTCGTAGGGTCCCAGTTGTTGTATTCCAATCAAATAAAAAATAAAGGGGTAATTACCCTAGTGGCCATCAACTCTTGCCACCACTATCAAAATGGCCATTAGATGGGGAAATGGATGGGAAATGGCCATTTTTGGCAAACATTATTACACTAATGGCCATTCCATCAATTTCCATCCAATTCCATCCAATAAATGGCATTTTGGTAAATATAAGGATGACATTAATTTATTTTAGATGTTTTTTGGAAATCAATTTTTTCTTTTGTTTTTTGAAACAAATAATTATATTTAGTGTGTATATACGTATAGCATATCTTAAACATATATATATATATATATATATATATATATATATGTGTGTGTGTATTTATTTTATGAGAAGATTAAGGCTACAAAATATAAAAATTCTAAAAAATATATTTCAGATAAGTTGAAAAGAAATATATATATATATATATATATATATATTGAGAAGATTAAGGCTATAAAATAAAAAAATTCTAAAAAACATATTTGAGATAAGTTGAAAAGATATATATATTCTTTTTTGAAAAGATTAAGGTTACAAAATCTAAAAATTCTAAAAAATATATTTGAGATAAATTGAAAAGAAATATATATGTATATATATATATATATGTGTGTGTTTGAGATATGCTATATGTATATGTACACCCTAAATATAATTATTTGTTTCAAAAAACAAAAGAAAAAAATTGATTTCCAAAAAATATCTAAAATAAATTAATGTCATCCTTATATTTACCAAAATACCATTTATTGGATGGAAATGGATGGAATTGGATGGAATGGCCATTAGTGTAACTATGTTTACCAAAAATGGTCATTTTCCATCCATTTTCCCATCTAATGGTCATTTTGATAGTGGTGGCAAGAGTTGATGGCCACTAGGGTAATTACCCCAAAAATAAATAATAAAAAATTGAATTAGAGCTGTTAAGGCCTGTTAGGCTAGCACGACCCACTGGGGCCATGCCGTGCCATGCCACCCGTTTCCTTAACGGGCCGTGCCGTGCTGGCACGACACGCTAAGGTGTCACGGGCCGGGCCTTAGGGGGACGTGCCGGCACGTTTTTCTATCTTTAATTTATAACATACTAATACACATCACCACACTTTTACCATATAAAAGATATAATTTCAATCATAATAATACACATGACAAAAGTGTGATGATGTGTATTAGTATGCTATAAGTATGCCTACTAGAGAAAAATTGTTTCTACCTCATTATTATTTTCTCTCTACTTTGCCAACTATAAAGCTACAAATTATCTATTATTTTACTACTTTTATTTCCACCATTATCAAATATCCACGTAGTATTTTTTTAAGCAGAATTCATGACTGAGTTCACAATATGTTTCTATAATGTCAATTTTTATTTTCTAGTTTACTTTCAATTCTTACGGTTATTTTTATTGGTTTTAATTATTTGGTTGTTTATAATCCTTATAATGTCAAAATTGTTTTTTTTTTTTTTGGATATATTCACACTCATCTTGTAGCTCTTGAGAGGAATCAAAGGTACACATCAAATGATTTCGAGTGCACTAGTTATAATTCGAAATCCAACTGTTACACATTAATATAATCATTAACAATACCATTAACCTCAATAATGGTCAAATATTTATCGTAATAAAATTGTCGTAACAGTCAAATAATTGTTCATATAAAATCATTATTTAGTAACAACGGTTACAACTTCTAAAATTAATAAAATATAATTATTATATTTAGAAATTTTTTTTTAAAAAAAAAATCCGACGGATTTTGCATCATATAAATTTTATTTGTCCTTGACTTTCAAATTTGAGAACTTTAATATGAAAATGAGAAAGTTTTTGGATTAAAAAGTGTGTCAAAGCTTCGAAATATAAGGAGCTGTCCGGTAGGAGATTTGGGGGATGTTTTTTGTTTTCTGAAAGCAATTTCAAATTCATGTTTATTAATTGTTATTTAAAAAAAATGGAAAACAAAATTGGTCTTAAAATTGAAAAACATGACCACTATTGGAGCCTTCGATTTTTTATTTTATTTTATTTTTTTTTATTTGAAATATTTTAATTAATTTTGATAATTTGGTATTTTTGGATTAACCTACCAGACACGTTTTTAGTGTTTATATTTTTATAATATCGTTTTCTGCATATGCTACCAGACATGTTTTCGGATTTCAAAACCGAAACAAAAAGCAATGTTTTCATTTTTATTTTTATTTTTATTTTCATATATATACATGACAAAAATGTTTTTTTTTTGGTTTTTTTTTTCGTTTTTTTTGTTTTTTTTTAACATGATGATAAAATGGTTTAGATCACACAATAATGGACATAGATTTATCATAAAATAAAAAAAGAAATCATGTAATTTATCATAATTAATTATAGATTGAAAAGATATTTTACAATGTTAGCATCGGTTAAAACTTAGTATATAATTAAAAACAAAATTTATATAGTTTATATGGTTATTTTTGACGATTTTCAATTAGATAAAATTATTTCACTTTGATAAAATTAAATCCATGATGGACACCATAATAATCTAATATATGAAAACGTGGAAGTAAAGTTTGGTAAAGCAAGATTGAGAAACTTTAATCTACCAAGATGTAGTTAGATTTCAAGCTTCTCTTTCCAACTGAAAGTTTTTCAATGCAGATGGCACATCATTTACAAGTTCAACATTTTCATATATCTTCGATTGTAATCATCTTTTGTGGTAATAATATGAATATCCAACTGAGATATTTCCAATGTAGATGGCACATCATTTACAAGCTTGATAGAAACTTTAAAATCCTCAGCCACCTTGAAGGCAGAACGAGCAAGATCGTAGGAGCCCTCTAATTGTGCATTTATGAGGAGGAGCTTGATCTTATCTCCAGAAACAAGATCAAGTGTAGATATGATCTCCTACAACATCACATAATGGGAGTTAAAAAACAACGGCAATAAACTGCTGTATGCACACGTTTCAGACTTTCAAATCCTTGTGCAATTTAGCTTAAGGAACGAAAGAACTTAATTCCAGTTATTTAGTAGCTGAGTAACTGGAAAAGGAAATTTAGATTAAAAACATAATCACAGAACCAAACCTCTATAACAAGAAACAACAAAAGGCCAGCAATATCGGTATAAGATAAAGAAAAACTGGAATTAAAAGAAATACATACCTCAGACGATGAAGTTAACAATACCCTGATATTCATACGGGGCAGCCTTGACCCTGGATCTGCTGATGGAACATAGTCTCTTCGACAACCAGTAGGTGCTTCCAGAGCACCCACCTCACACTCACCGCTGGAACAAGTGCTCCTTTGAAATACCTAACCACAGTTGGAGAGATTAAGACAAGTCAGAAACTCCAAAATGTAACATGAATTGAGTAAAACAAATCGTCAAAGAATTAATTCAAAAATCCTGTTTCTCGATGCACTCAGGAGACCACATAACCAGGATAAAGAGATACCAAATGAGCTGATGATCAGAACTTCAAGTTTGAAGTAAGACTATATATGTAATATGTTTCTCAAACTAGAATTTTAAGTTAAAAAATCTTTTGATTTACGTAGCAGCTGTAGCATATGTGAAGTTGAAAGCTAATTCTGATGAGATGGTAATACCTGAAACCAAGATCCTCTGCAGGAAAGTAGGAAACTGGAGTTGAAGGCTCCCTTCTTCGAATACACACCTTAGATATGCAAGCCGTGAAGATCCAAGAGGGTTGCTTTCATTCAGAAGAGATTCTGAGAGCTGTGCACGATCTACTTTGAAAATTCGATCAAGCACTTCCTTCTGTATTACAGATGGTAAAATAGGACCAACCGCATGATTAATTATTTGATGCACTGCAACAGCAGCAAAAGGAATTGATAACATTTCATTAACAAGCATGGACATTAAAATATCTCAATGATTTATATAAGAAAAAGCAAGCAAGGGGAAAAAGGAAGCAAAAGAAGAATAGCTGTGTTGGTTTACCAGAGTTGGCAACAGTTGGATCGAGACCAAGAGCAGAAGGAACTGCCATGTCTGCTTTGAAGTTTTGAACACTAAGGGCAGTGTTGGAAATGGCAATCTGACAATAATATATGACAGAGGTTTGGAAATGGCAATCTGACAATAATATATGACAGAGGTTAAGTCATGGAGGTAGGACAGGTAAAACTGTAAAAGCAATAGCCGCTTATGTTTTGTTTCATAAGCATGAAATATTGATGATGGACTGATGGTGCAAGACCCTTTACTACAGGAGCTATTTTCCAGGGAAGGTTATGAGCATCCTGAATGCCTGTATTCATTCCTGTATATTAGATAATATTTCAAAAGGTTTTTTTTGCTAGCCAATATATTAAAAATGTTGTACAAATTTTCAATAGAAAAATGCATGAATTATGAATACATTATTTCAAGTAGTACAAAGGAAGCTTTCTACACTGAACCCCATATTGGCATAGTGATTCTTGATATCCAAACCAAATATATTTTTATATTCTATAACTACTTCTTATCACCCAAAAGTCAAACAATGTTAAAAATAAAATTAAATAAAATTTAAAAAAAAAAAAAAAAAAACTCAGTTATGTATCCCGTGGCTCATTTTAGAGGAATATAAAGAGATGAATGTAAAAAGTGTAAGAAAAAAATGCCCACAGCAGAATTTCATAGTCATTCAGAGAGGGAGAATTATGGACATGATTATTCCGACGGAACCAAACCCTCCAAAAGAAAACACATAACAGCTCAAACTCCTCCAGCTGAAGCCGACTCTTGCAGGCTATCATGAAGTCAACAAGCTGCAGCCCATCATCCCCATGAATTCCTTCCATAAAAGAGATGCCCGACCGAATCCTTTTAAGAGAGGGGCAGCTCCACAAAGCATGTAAAGATGATCGGACAAAAAATATCCACCTCTTGTGTATTATCTATTTTCTAATTGGTTTGGCCAATTTTTTTTTTTTTTTTTCGACAGTAAAATAACCTTATCCAATTTTAAGGATATTACAATATTACATCTCCATTAAAAGGATGACCTCCATGCATGTGCATCTCTATTGGAGGTTTGTGTCTGTCTGTAAAATAATATAAAACAATAAAACTGTACAAAAAGTGGAAAATTGTACAGAAGCAACAAAACTTTATTAATTTAAAATTACATCCGTGTAAAACAAAGCAATTGACTCGACACTCCAGGAGAGTTTAGAGTTTAATACAGTAAACTTTCCTTTTCAAAAAAAATAATTAAATAAACGGGAAATCTTTAGAATCTTCCATGACAAAATACAATGGCGATGCAGGATACAACATAGACGGTCCATGTGATACATTTGAGGTAGACAGGTAGTGGAATAGTAATAGCTATATAAATACCCGTTACCGCCAAAAATACACCAATTCGCTCTAGCAGCTTAGCTATTTCACGAGGAGCAATGAATTTGCTAAGGAAGAGGGAATTGAAGGACAAAATGAGGGCCACAGAGAGAAAATGGAAGGCCAACGGGAGTTCATGAGACTGATCAGTCTTCAAGGATTGGACAGCTATTGCCACAGCAGGAGGCAAGCAAAAGACTATCATCTTCACGGCCCAGTCGAGCTTCTCTTGATCATTATCAGCAGCTGCCTGCTGTTCGTGTTGGGCCTCAGGGTCGACGACAGGAATCGGCAGTCCCACCGGTTCGGGTTGGGCTTCAAGGTCTACAGAATTGGCTACTCCATGGTCGGCGGGCGGGACTGCATCAGGCTCTTGAAACGATCCCCTGGATGCTGTGATTTAGAAGAAACAAATTAACTATTATATGCTTTGTGGTTTACTAATTAGAGATTAATGGTAAGTTAAAAACAAAGTGCATTATTTTATTTAAAGAGAGTGAAAATAAAGTGTTTTAATAACAAAAAACACAACTAAAAAAAAAATTTGAAAAGGGTGAGCTTTTAGTGGTTACCTGTTCGTTTGAGGCCACCATCATCGTCGACGACTTGGTTCTTTGTTTCGGTAGCCTGATCCATCTTTTATAACACTCTATCTCTGTATTTGAAGATCAGAGAGATATGAAAAGTGTGTGTTTTAAGTGTGTTTATATAGGCCAGACTTCTTAGTTGCAATTTTTTGTTTCTTTAATGATAACCAGATACCTTATCAGATAAAACAATCTGATAAATTAACAAGGTACACTTATCAGATACCTTGAGTACCTTTTTAATTTATCAGATACCTTGTTAATTTATCAGATTGTTTTATTGACTTTTTAGAAGTTTGGTTTACTATTGTTTCATTAAAAAAAATGCTGAGCTAGGCTGCAAAATGCCACGTCAGGGTTAAAACATAGCTAGCATGAATGAATTGCAGTATTGCACTCTTATCTCTTTCCGAGCTCAACAGAAGCGAACCAGACCACCAATCATGAGAAAAATAAACTTTTTGTTTTTGTTTTTTGTTTTTCCCTTAGTAAATATTTAGTATGGATTTTGAAAGGATCAAAAACGCGTTTTTAATGTTAGAAACTATTTTGAAGCTTTTTTTAGTGGTTACACTTCTGTTGAACGGTGAGAGAGTCCCACATAAATTTTTCTCTAAAATAACACATGCAAATATATTTGATGGATTTGATAAAAATGTCTTTATTCAACATCCTGAGTTATAACAGAGTTAAATGGTCAACACGTGTCACTCTCTAAGTAGAACATATAATTATTTACATATAATTATTTTTCATTTTTTTAATTCTTTCCAAAAATCAAAAGTGGATATAGCTAAAACAATGTGTATGTATATACAAGAATTAATAGACGGTATAAACGTCAAGTGAAGTAAAACTCGTAATGAAAAAGGAGGTTCTCTTCTGGCAGCCTGATCAAGTGTCTGACTCCCTTGGCCGTGAAGGGAGTCAGACCTCAACCATCGGCAGGGTGGTGCGAAAGGATTTCCGGGACGGTTTGTTTTCTATTTTCATCGACAATCTGAAACCAGAGGTGGATTTGCGTGAGTTGTGGCATTTTTTCAAGTGTTTTGGTAGAGTGAGAGATGTGTTTCTCTCCAATAGATTCAGCCATAGAAGGAGTAGATTTGCTTTTGTGAGGTTTGGATCGTGGGAGGAGGCCAAATTGGTGGCAGAATCGGTGAACGGAAGACTCATCCGTGGGTGGTCGATAGTCTCGAAAATGGCTGCTTTTGGGTGGAAGAATCGGAGGTCTGTGGTGTTGAGACAGAGTGGTTCAAGAACGGTGGATGGAGAGGTTTGCAAGGTGGATGGTATGGTTACTGGCTCCAAGAAAGGACATCAAAGGATGCGGTCATTTGCAGAAGTGGTTACTGAGAATCGTTTCAGAGGCAAAGATGAGTGTTTGAAAGTTCCAGAGGAAGGAATTTCCATGTCCTGGGACATGGTTGATAAAGAGAATTTGTGGCTGTCTAGATGTACCATTGGAGTGCTAAAAATTTTTACAGATGTTGCTAACATGAACTCTCGTTTGTGGTCGAAAGGGTTCTCGTTCAAATCGAATTATTTAGGGGATAAACACATTATTTGGCGTTTTGGTTCAGTTAAAGAAAAGATCAGATTCGTGAGTGAGAGGTCTTTATAGGAAGATTACTTTGTCTCCATGAATGAGTGGTCCGATGAGCTCATTCCGAAATCCAAGCTGGTGTGGATCAAATGTTGGGGGGTTCCTTTGTCGTGCTGGAACTCTTGTTTCTTCATGTGTTTAGGCAGGCAACTTGGAGAACCAGTTTGTGTAGAAGAGGAGATTCAAAACAGAGCAAGGCCGGACAGAGGTATGGTGTTAGTGCAGGTGCCTCTTGTGTGGATTTGTCCAGGTCAGATTAATGTTGAGATGGGAGGTAAGTTCTTTGTTGTCAAGATAGAAGAGGAGCAATTTTCGATCGAAAAGCAGGAGGAACTTCGGGGTATTATTCTGGTTGGTCGTGCTGGAACTCTTATTCTGGTTGAAGGTGGGTCGGTTGTGGAAAACAGTGAAGATGTAAGAAGGTTGTCAGTTGATGGTGACAAAGCTACTCATGAGGACAGCTATGAGAGAGTAGGGGTGTCAGTCAGCCCCATCACTCTGAAGCCAAATTTTGAAAATTTGGTAGAAATGGTGGGTGTTAACAGTAAAAGGAGTGGGTCTCTAGGCGGGAATTATGCAGCTACAGACAAGTTTTTTGAAAGGGTTTCAGGCCAATAAAGGGGTAAAGGCCCATCAAAGGAGAAGGCTAGGGATGAAGTGCTCATTGTTGGCCTAATGACTGAAATTTCTTCAGTTGTTATGGGCTGTGCCCCTGTTGGTGTCAAGGAGGTTCCGAGTGGCACTCCAGGCCTTTTTCAGGTTGAGGGTTCAGTGCCTGGGTCCGGCTCTAAGAGTATAAGAGGGAGGTTGAAGAAACATAGCATGACTCTAAGGAGTAAGCAGAATTCTGAGTTAAGGAACTTGGAGGATGATGTTGCGAAGGTTCTGGAAAAAGGTTTGGCCCTTGGTCTCAACTTCAATGGGAGAAAAGAGGAGTTGTTGGACATTATCGCCAAGAGGGATGTGATGAACGATAATAGGTTCCGGGATTTGGTGAGAAGGTTGGTGCTGAGTTACAAGGCTAAGGGGTGTTGAGCTTCTTTGTTTTTTTATTTTTTTGGGTTGTATGTTTTCTTTGTGGCTTTCTGGGTGTAGCATTTCTGTTTCTTATGTGGGTGTTTACCTGGCTTTTGTGTCTTGGCTTTTTGCTGCGTTCTCTGCACGCTTTGGTCCGTGTTGTGTGTTGTAGCCCTTGTGCTTTGGCCTCCTTGGCCGCTTAATAAACTCTTGCCTTTAAAAAAAAAAAAATATTTTTCATTTTTCAAAATGAAATAAAAGAGTACGAGTGATGAGTTAAGAATGAATTTTTTTTTTTACAATATCTGATTTATATATATATATATATATATATATATATATATATATATTGGTTTTAATAAATTTTGAATAGGATGATAAATGATAAGATAGATGTAAATTTTGAGACTATGTGGTGACTGATGTTATGCTGATACCTCATGTGCCAAATCATTTTAGTATGTATGACTATGAAATGAAAAGAAATTTTACAATGTTAATATATTTTTCACTTAGATAGAATTAAATACGTGATTGTTTTTTATTTTTTTATCACATCTAAATATAATGTCAACTTTCTTATTTTTAAATAAAAAATGGTTTAAATACATATAATTTGACATTTATACCCTTGTTACTATTAATTGTTATGTATTTTCATTTTATAAGATGCCAACAACTAAATAAAAATAATTTAACAAATGTTAAACCATTTTTATATAATAACTGCAATATATTATTCATGATTAAGATATGATAAATAATTGTTTTTTAAAAAATAGGATAAATAATGTTTAGAAATGGTTTTTAATTTTTTTTTTTTTTTTTTTTTTAAATTGAAGGTTCAACGATGTTGTTGAAAGTTACAATGTGATTGATGTTTTTGTATAATATAAAATTAGAAATGTGTTATCTTTGATAGGATAATTCTGAAAGAAAATATATTAAATGCAATCTAGTGATTTGAAATTAAGTTAAAAGTTATGATTTATTACTTTTAATTTTAATTTTAAGTTATTTTTTAGTATTTTTAAATTATAAAATTATGACATGATAAGTTGTTTATTCATTAAGACATTAAGGGGTCGTTTGTTTTTTTCATTTATAACTTAATGGGTCTAAATCATAATTATTAAGTTGTTTTGTGTGTTTTTTTAAGTGGTCAAACAACTTAAAAATACCAAAAAATAATTTAAAATAAAAAGTAAAAAATCTTGACTTTTAACTTAATTATAAATCACTGAATTGCATTAAATGCAATCCAAAATCTTTTCTTCCGATACTATCCTCCATATATAACATATATCCAATTTCATCATAATTATATATTGTATAAGAATCTTTATTTTAATATATTGCTTATTTTAAATAGCTTTAAAATAAAAAAGAACCCTACTCACTTCTAATATTGGTGTTTAATATCAATAATTTATTATGATATTAGGGTGATGTATTTATATATTAATTTTTTTAGAGTGATTTGTGTGGGTTTTCCTGTTGCCCCTTTTATTTTTTGAAAAAAAAAAAAAATCTTAGTAAAGATAAAGTTTGTTTGTAATCGAAGAAGAAGATCATGATCATATGTGTTCATATATATTTATTATTTTTGGATTGTTTTTATTCTATATTATATGTATAATTGTTTAATATGGGTATAGATGTAAAATTATTTCTTTTCAGACAATTTTTTTAAAAAAAAAAACAAACATGTCATTTAGATTCAGGTTTCAGTCACTATTCAGTCTTCAGTAAAATTCAGGACTATTCAGTCTTCAGACAAATAAACAAATGACCCCTAACTGTCTCATGATTTGTGTGATAATAACAAATCATTTACTACAATATTTAGACTAAAAATTATTTTATTTTTATCCTCGATATTTCTCCATTAAAGTTTTCTAGTTAGTTAGGGATATTCGAATCTTTGATGGAGTAGTATAATTTTTTTAATAAAAAAATTAAAGTAAAAGGGGACCCGGTTGGTCAAATGAAAATCTCCTCCAAATAATAATAAATAAAAATTTCAACCACGTTCATGAGAATGGCAAAACAAGAACCTCAGATTCATTTTCTTCCACAAGACCCAACTACTCTTCTCGTCTGCCACTCACCGTATAAACATACTCTCCTTGGCGTCTTCATCTTTGAAAAACCCGCGTAAACTTTACGCAAACACACTCTCCTCCGTCTTCATCTTTGAAGTTTGAACAAACTCCACAAAGGAATCCATGCCCAGAGGCCAGCACTCAATGTTATATTTTTATTTTTTATAGATTTTTATTGCTTAATTTTTGTTTCTCAAAAAAATTCCTAGCATTGAAAAACATTTTAAATCTCATTAAAATTGAGCTTTCTAAGTGCTTTTAAAAAATTTGTCTTATCCTGTACCAAAAAAAAAAATTTGTCTTATTACCAAGGATGAATCATCTTGTAACTCTTATGTGTGATTAATTTATAATTACACCCATGGAAAGCAAATCAATTGCAAATTTGCAATGAAAACTTATTCTTAACCAGCGGAAAGTTTGTTAATACTACTATACTAGTAATGTAAAACCCTAAAATTGAGCTCAACAAATTAAATTAACAAATTATGTTTTTAGAATGGTCCGTGACAAAATACGATTGTGATGGTGATGGAGGATATGACAAAGACGGTCCGTGTGATGCATTTGAGCCAGGCAGTAGAATTGTAATGGCTAGTGAGTATACATATACAGATGATCTCTTATTTTAATTTCGGTAAAAACCACTATAAAATCATATTGATGTGAATGAATTTTAATCTGAATTTTTTTTGTGGATTATAAATTCATCGAAATCTACCTATGAATAAAGTTTGAGAATTTTTCAAGGCACTATAACTATTTTTCTTGAATTTCTTATATTTCATCCATTTTTCCGATGCCTATTTTTCTTGAATTTCTTATATTTTGTCCATTTTTCCGATGCCTTTATATTTAAAAAAATCGAGATGAATAGTTATAGTTATATTTAACAAATACAGTCGCTCGGGTTCGGGTTCAAGATGGTACTCCGTGAGGACCGCGACTGCTTCATGGTCGGCGGGCGGGGGTGGTGGTGTCATCGCCAAGATATACAGTGAAACAAGTTCTGGAAATGATTTGCCAGGGCCATGGTCATGGATGCTGGGGTTTTGAAAAAACAATTTAACTGTTATATGCTTGGTGGTTTAATTAGAGATTAATGATAACTAAAAATAAAGTGGTCTTATTTATAAGGTATAATTAAGACTGAAAATTATGTCAGCGGTTCGAATTCTACAAAATTGAACATGAATCGAGTAAAACAAATTGTCAAAGAATTAATTCACAGAAGAGATAGTTCTAAGAGCAAATCCTTTTTCTCAATACACTCATGAAATCAAATAACCAGGGTAAAGAAACACCAATGAGCTGATGATCAGAACTTCAAGTTTGAAGTAAGACTTTATATGTTTCTCAAATTAGAATTTGAAGTTAGATTTCAAGCTTCTCTTTCCAACTGAAAGTTTTTCAATGCAGATGGCACATCATTTACAAGCTCAACATTTTCATATATCTTCGATTGTAATCATCTTTTGTGGCAATAATATGAATATCCAACTGAGATTTTTCCAATGTAGATGACACATCATTTACAAGCTTGATAGAAACTTTGAAACCCTCAGCCACCTTGAAGGCAGAACGAGCAAGATCGTAGGAGTCCTCTAATGGTGCTTTTATGAGGAGGAACTTGATCTTATCTCCAGAAACAAGATCGAGTGTAGATATGATTTCCTACAACATCACATGATGAGAGTTAAAAAACAATGACAATAAACTGCTGTATGCACACGTTTCAGATCCTTGTGCAATTTAGCTTAAGGAACGAAAGAACTTAATTCCAGTTAATTAGTAGCCGAGTAACTGGAAAAGGAAATTTCAGATTTAAAGACAATCACAGAACCACAACTCTATAACAAGATAAAACTAAAGGCCAGCAATATCGGTATAAGATAAAGAAAAACTGGAATTAAAAGAAATACATACCTCAGGTGATGAAGTTAACAATACCTTGATATTCATGATATGGGGCAGCCTTGAACCCTGGATCTGCTGATGGAACATAGTCTCTTCGACAACCAGTAGGTGCTTCCAGAGCACCCACCTCACAATCACCGTCTGGAACAAGTGCTCATTTGAGATACCTAATCACAGTTGGAGAGTCAGAAACTCCAAAATTTAACATGAATTGAGTAAAACAAATTGTTAAAGAATTAATTCACAGAACAAATAGTTCTAAGAGCAAATCCTTTTTCTCGATGCACTCATGAGACTACATAACCAGGGTAAAGAGACACCAAATGAGCTGATGATCAGTTTCAAGTATGAATATGTTTCTCAAATTAGAATTTGAAGTTAAAAATCTTTTGATTTAAGTAGCAGCTGTAACATCTGTGGAGCTGAAAGCTAATTCTGATGAGATGGTAAAACCTGAAACCAAGATCCTCTGCGGGAAACTGGAGTTGAAGGCTCCCTTCTTTGAATATACGCCTTAGATTTGCAAGCCGGAAAGATCCAAGAGAGTTGCTTTCATTCAGAAGAGATTCTGAGAGCTGTGCACGACCTACCTTGAAAATTCGATCAAGCACTTCCTTTTGTATTACAGATGGTAAAATAGGACCAACCGCTTTATTAATTATTTGATGCACTGCAACAGCAGCAAAAGGAAATGATAACATTTCAATAACAAGCATGGACATTAAAATATCTCAATGATTTATATAAGAAAAAGCAAGCAAGGGGAAAAAGGAAGCAGAAGAAGAATAGCGGTGTTGGTTTACCAAAGTTGGCAACAGTTGGATCGAGACCAAGAGCAGAAGGAACTGCCATGGCTGCTTTGAAGTTTTGAACACTAAGGGCAGTGTTGGACATGGCAATCTGACAATAATATATGACAGAGGTTAAGTCATAGGAATAAAAATATAAGGGAATAGAGGTAGGACAGGTAAAACTGTAAAAGCAATGCCCGCTTATGTTTTATTTCATAAGTATGAAATATTGATGATGGACTGATGGTGCAAGACCCTTTACTACAGAAGCTATTTTCCAGGGAAGGTTATGAGCATCCTGAATGCCGGTATTCATTCCTGTATATCAGATAATATTTCAAAAGATTTTTGTGCTAGCCAATAGGCCCAATATATTT
This sequence comes from Acer saccharum, assembly GCA_030490815.1. NCBI lineage: Eukaryota > Viridiplantae > Streptophyta > Magnoliopsida > Sapindales > Sapindaceae > Acer > Acer saccharum. Next base: position 3,783,028 of record CM059873.1, on the reverse strand, counting down.
AAAATGTTGTACAAATTTTCAATAGCAAAATGCATGAATTAGGACTTAAACCCTTTATTTCAAGTAGCACAAAGGGGGCTTTCTACACTGAACCCCATATTGGCATAGAGATTCTTGATATCGAAACCAAATACGTTTTTATTTTCTATAACTACTTCTTAATAACCCAAAAGTCTAGCAATGTTAAAAAGGAAGAAGAAAAAACTCAGTTATGTATCACTTGAATAAGGAATTTGCCAATTTGGGAACGTTTCTGTATTCCGCACAAAAGATAGTTACTGACCAAAACCACCAGCAGGGGGGAATCGATGAGCAGCATCACCAGAAAGAATCATTTGACTGTCACAGCAGAAATACTTCTCAGCAACTTCAGCATGCATCACCCATGGCTTTACATCGATCACATCTACATTTGAAAGCTCTCTACCAACCAGTTTAAATATTAATTTCTTGAATATTTGCAAAAGTTGAATCCTTTAAAGAAACTGTACATGAAAATGAAGATAATATACTAATTTGCATGTTTAACCTTACATGTATACGTTACAATTGCCCTGCAAGCTAGTAACATGCAGAGGACCTATATTTTTAATTAGTTTATCTAGCTCTCTCAATTTAACTCTTGACATTCAACATCCTTCATTTTGAAAAGCTGTAAGTTATGAATGAAAATTACCTCAGGGCTGAAATCTTCAAGGTTCTGCTGAGGTGGAAAGAAAGGTATCTGCAAGATGATAAATAATAATTTATGACTAGAATATGATGCTAGAAGCAGTATCCTAAAAACTCTAAAGCCTGCCATACCTGCAATACAAATTCTCCTTGCTGGAGATCATGAGCAACAAGCACTCCAATAACTTCAGTGTTGAAAACGAAAAATAGCATTCCAGGTCGCTCATTGAGCAGGTAATCTCCAAGGTCTAAGCTCATAAAATGAACACTGACAAGCTTTTGCAAGTCTTTTTCACCTTTTAGATCTACTCCTGCAAGCTTCCTTACAGTACTTCCCGCACAATCAGTACCAACGAGAATATTGCACTGAATATTTCTCTCCATATGTTTCCCATCCTTGAGAAATGTAGTAGTCATTGATCAGTGGCATTGATAGATACACACTCATGCCCCATTAATATTTTCTTTCCCCTGAGGAAGCCTTTATGAGGGCTTTCCAAATCTTCTGATGTGCAATGTGCAAACACTGAAGTTTAGTTTATCTAGTGGTTCTCTCATAAGGGATCTCTTATTTTAATTTCGGTAAGGACTTTGATGAAATCACGTCGATTTCTATAAATTTTGATCTGAATTTTTTGTGTGGATGATAAGTTCAATGAAATCTATCAATTAAAAAAATTTAAGAATTTTTCAAACACTACAACTATTTATCTCGATTTTGTTAAATATGAAGACATCGGAAAATGAGCGAAATATATATAAATTCAAGAAAAATAGTTGTAGTGCTTGAAAAATTCTCAAATTTTATTTATAGGTAGATTTCATTAAACATATCATCCACAAAAAAATTCATATCAAAATTCTTAAAAATGGATGTGATTTTATCAAAGTTCTTACCAAAATTAAAATAAGAGATTCTTATGAGAGAACCACTATATATATATATATATATATATCAATTATCAAATGTAATGTTGGTGACTCTATTTTTGTAAAAAAAAAAAAATTGACTGTATCTATCTATCCACTTATCTAGATTAGATTTTTTTTTTTTGAAGTTTTTTTTGTCAATGGTAGGATTCAAGCTTGTCTATCTACTAGTTGAGCTACGTACTAGGAGCACTCCATCTCAATAATTAAAACTTGTACAAAAGCATTAAAACTTGATCAATTTTCCCTGGAATAAAACTTGTCCAAAAGCAATAAAACTTGATTAATTTAAAGTTACACCCATGGAATGAAAACTTATCCTTAACCAGAGGAAAGTTTGGTAATACTAGTAATGTGAAACCATAAAAAGTGAGCACAACAAATTACAAATTCAATTGTTTCAAAAAAAAAATTACAAATTGAATTAACAACCGATGTTTTTAGAAGCGTCCTTGACAAAATATGATGGTGATGGATGATATGACAAATAAGGCCCATGTGATGCATTTGAACCAGACATGCATTGGAATAGTAATGGCTATATAAATAGCCGTCACCGCCAAAAACACACCAAGTCGCTCAAGCAGCTTAGCTGTTTCAGGAAATTTGGGAGCTATGAATTTGCTAAGGAAGAGAAAATTGAAAGACAAAATGAGGACGAGAGAAAGAAAATGGAAGGCCAATGGGAGTTCATGAGACTGATTCTCCAAGAATGGGGTAGCTATTGCCACAGCAGGTGGCAAGCAAAAGCATATCATCCTAATGGCCCAGTCGAGGTTCTCTTGAAGTTTCGGGTCGGCCTGGTGCTCCGCGGCTGCTTCATGGTCCATAGGAATTGCCACTTCATGGTCGACAAGGGGTGGTGGTGCCGGTGACAGTTGGATGATCATAGCCAAGATAGAATGAAACAAGTTGTTGAAACGATTTGCCAGATCCATGGATGCTGGGATTTTGAAGCTCTGAGTTTTTGCATTATCGAGGCTCCCAAGGCGTATTATATAGCTTGACATGGACGACAACCCGAAAAAGTAAAAAGGGAAAATCGAGCCTATGAAAGGGAGTCCAAGCTAGAAAGTGGTAGGAAAGTCTAGTTGTAACAAATGCATGTGACTATGTGAGTAGAATCTGAAGCTGACGTCAGGTGCTTCTCCTCACATGCATTTCATACCCTTTTCTTAATGGATATGGACTCCCTCGCACCGTCAAAAACTCTCATTTTCATATTAAAGTTTCAAATACTAAAGTCGAGGACAAAGAAAATAAGATCAACATAATTTATATAATGCAAAATTTACATTTATCTTATCATACAATTCAAAATTTGCAAAAACAAAAAGTTATATATTTCTTATATTCACTTGCTTTTGGTAGTCTTACCGGATGATATATATATATATATATATATATATATATATACAATCTTTCTATTATCAGTTCGTCCTAATATAAAATATATCAGGATGAAGAATATGGAGAAGTTTTGACAAGTACATACACTATGATACAAAGTATGTAAATCTAATAGCTCATATTCTTTGTCCTAATATATTTTATAGCAGAACGAACTGACAATAGAAAAATTGTATATATATGTAGTCTTTCTATTGTAAATTCGAACTGATATAAAACATATCAGTTCTTTGTATATGAATCATTGGATTTAAAAGATACTTTGACAAGTGCATGCAGCCAAGTCAAAGCATTTAAATCCAATGACCCACATGTAAGGAACTGGTATATTTTTATATCAATTCGAACTGATAATATAAATATAAATATATATATATATATATATACAGTCTTTCTATTATCAGTTCGAACTGACAATAAATATATCAGGACGAAGAATGTGGACCATAGATTATGGAGAAGTTTTGACAAGTGCATACACTTTGAGTCAAAGTATGTAAATCTAGTGGTCCACATTCTTCGTCTTGATATATTTACTGTCAGTTCGAACTGATAATAGAAAATCCGTATATATATATATATGTGTGTGTGTGTGTGTGTGTGTGTGTGTGTGTGTGGTGGTTCTCTAGCAAGGACGTCCGGAAATTACAAGTTAATGACGTCAAACCACAGTCACATATTCATTTTGAGTGTGGGTATTTGTTATTGTGGGACTGTGAGCCCACTGTGAATGTGTGACTATGGTTGGACGTCCTGAAATTATAAAGTGAGGACGGTCCTAATTAGATAAATATTATATATATATATATATATATATATATATATATATATATATAATTGATATAAAATATATCAAGACGAAGAATGTGGACCATTATAATTACATACTTTAACTCAACGTGTGCACTTGTGAAAACTTATCTATAATCTATAGTCCACATTTTTCGTCCTAATATACTTTATATCAAGACGAACTAATAGTAGAAAAACTATATATATATATATATATATATTCCTCTTATCAGTTCGATCTGATATAAAATACATCATTCCACAATTGTTGCATATTGTGGGAGCTTTACAATATAGAACAATTTCTAGACCAGATCTTGCATATTCTGTCAACAAAGTGTGTTAATTTATGCAAAATCCTTTGGACACACATTGGAAAACCGTTAAACGAATTTTGAGGTATCTAAAAGGTACACTAGAGTATGGAATTTAGATTACAAAGTCCTCTCCTCTGTCCTTAGTAGCATATAGTGATGCTGATTGGACTTGTTGTCCTGATGATCGTAAGTCCACTACAGGGTTCTGCATCTATTTGGGTTCTCATTTGGTCTCTTGGTCAGCTAAGAAGCAACCTACGGTTTCGAGATCTTCAATTGAAGCAGAATACAGAAGTAAACATGGCTTCAATCCTTATTCAGTGAGTTACATTTAGTTCTTTCTTGACCACCATTGCTTTATCCTCTAATCCTATTTTACATGCTAGAACTAAACATGTTGAGATTGACTGACAATTTTGTAGGTGATAAGGTATTTCAAGGTTCACTACTTGTTCAACATGTTCCCCCTTTGGATCAAATTGCAGATGTGCTCACAAAACCTATTTCTGCAGCTAGATCTGAGCAGTTACGTTCCAAGCTTGCAGTTAATGTTTCCTCTCTTTAAGCTTGAGGGGGAGTGTTACTGTATTTATTGTTTTTAAACTTTTTAAGCTGCTGGATTCAGTTCTTTGTAGAACCACACAAGCTGTTGATTTCAAATCTTTTTTTTGTTTTGTTTTGTTTTGCATTCAATTCTTACCTTTAAAATGTAACAAACTCACTGTGTAAGAAAATCATCCTTATTGAGTTTGATGGGGAGTGTTAACAATCAAAGCTCGTTGATGTTAGATGATGGAGTGTGATGGTGCTGACGTGGCATAACAGAATTAGTAGAATAAAATAGAATTAGTTGTAGTTAATTCTGTTTTCATTAAGAGTGTAACACAAGTATAAAAGTGAATGTTTGGTTGTACTATTCATCATGGAATAAAAAATAGATCTTGAGTTTCTAGAATTTTCTTCTTTTCTCTGAAAGTATTCTTTTCTTTTTTCCATCACTTTCCCTAGAAAATCATAACTCAATAAGAAAGATTGAGAAACATTAATCTGGCAAGATGTAGTTAGATTTCAAGCTTCTCTATCCAACTGAAAGTTTTCCAATGCAGAAGGCACATCATTGTCATATATCTTCAATTGTAATCATATTTCGTGGTAATATACAACTGAGATTTTTCCAATGTAGATGATACATCATTTACCAGCTCGATAGAAACTTTAAAATCCTCAGCCACCTTGAAGGCAGCACGAGCAAGATCGTAGGTGTCCTCTAATGGTGCTATTATGAGAAGGAACTTGATCTTTATCTCCAGAAACAAGATCAAGTGTAGGATATGATCTTCTACATCACATAATGGGTGTTAAAAAATAACAGCAATAAACTGCTGTAGGCACACGTTTCAGAGCCCTGTGCAATTTGGCTTAAGGAACGAGAGAACTTAATTCCAGTTAATTAGTAGCCTGAGTAACTGGAAAAGGAAATTTCATATTTAAAGACAATCACAAAACCGCAACTCTATAACAAGAAACAACAAAAGGTCAGCAATATCGTTCTAAGATAAAGAAAAACTGGAATTAAAAGAAATGATGCTGAAGTTAACAATACCCTGAGTCCTGACATTCATATGGGGGAGCAAGTGCTCCTTTGAGATACCTAACAACAATTGGAGAGATTGAGACAAGTCAGAAACCTCAAAATTGAACATGAATTGAATAAAACAAATTGTCAAAGAATTAATTCACAGAACAGATGGTTCTACTAGCAATACTTTTTCTCGATGCACTCATGAGACCACATAACTAGGGTAAACAGACACCAAATGAGCTGATGATCAGAACTTCAAGTCTGAAGTAAGACTATATATACAATATGTTTCTCAAATTAGAATTTGAAGTTAAAAATCTTTTGATTTAGGTAGCTGTAACATATGTGGAGCTGAAAACTAATTCCGATGAGATGGTAATAACCAAAACCAAGATCCTCTGCAGGAAACTGGAGTTGAAGGCTCTTCCCTTCTTCAAATATATGCCTTAGTTTTGCAAGCCTTGAACATCCAAGAGGGTTGCTTTCATTCAGAAGAGATTCTGAAAGCTGAGCACGACCTACCTTGAAAATTCCATCAAGCACTGCCCTCTGTATTACAGATGGTAAAATAGGACCAACTGCTTTGTTAATTATTTGATGCACTCCAGCAAAAGGAAATGCTAACATTTCAATAACAAGCATGGACATTAAAATATCTCAATGATTTATATACGAAAAAGCAAGCAAGAGGGGAAAAAAGGAAGCAGAAGAAGAATAGCTGTGTTGGTTTACCAGAGTTGGCAACAGTTGGATCGAGACCCCGAATGAGCTGATGATCAGAACTTCGAGTTTGCAGTAAGAATATATATGTTTCTCAAATTGGATTTTGAAGTTAAATAATCTTTTGATTTAAGTAGCTGTAACATATGTGGAGCTGAAAACTAATTCTGATGACATGGTAATACTTGAAACCAAGATCCTCTGCAGGAAACTGGAGTTGAAGGCTCTTCCCTTCTTCAAATATACGCCTTAGTTTTGCAAGCCTTGAAGATCCAAGAGGGTTGCTTTCATTCAGAAGAGATTCTGAGAGCTGTGCACGACCTACCTTGAATATTCCATCAAGCACTGCCCTCTGTATTACAGATAGTAAAATGGGACCAACTGCTTTGTTCATTATTTGATGCACTGCAAAAGCAACAAAAGGAAATGCTAACATTTCCATAACAAGCATGGACATTAAAATATCTCAATGATTTATATACAAAAAAGTAAACAAGAGGGGAAAGGGGAAAAGGAAGCAGGAGAAGAATAGCTATGTGTGTGTGTGTGTGTGTTTTAAACATAAAGAATAGCTGTGTTGGTTTACCAGAGTTGGCGACAGTTGGATCGAGACCAAGAGCAGAAGGAACTGCCATGGCTGCTTTGAAGTTTTGAACACTTTGGGCAGTGTTAAAAATAGCAATCTGACAATAATATATCACACAGGTTAAGTGTCGATCTAATGTTAGAATAAAAATATAAGGGAATGGAGATAGGAAAGGTAAAAACAATACCTGCTTACGTTCTATTTCATAAGTATGAAGAATTGATGATGTTGCCAGAATGAAGAATTGATGATGGTGCCAGACCCTTTACTACAGAAGCTATTTTCCAGGCAAGGTTATGAGCATCCTTAATGCCAGTATTCATTCCTGTATATATGATATTTCAAAAGATTTTTATGCTAGCCAATATATTAAGAATATTTTACAGATTTTCGATAGTAAAATGCATGATTTATGATTTAAACCTTTTATTTCAGTAGCACAAAGGGGGCTCTCTACACTGAACCCCATATTGGCATAGTGATTCTTGATATCCAAACCAAATACATTTTTATATTCTATAACAACTTCTTAATCACCCAAAAGTCTAGCAATGTTAAAAAAAGAAGGAAAAATTCAGTTATGTATTACTTGGGTAAGGAATTTGGGAACACTTCTGTATTCCAACAAAAGATAGCTACTGACCAAAACCACCAACAGGAGGGAACCGTGAGCAGCATCACTAGCAAGAATTATTCGACTGTCACAGCAGACATACTTATCAGCAACTTCAGCAATCATCACCCATGGCTTTACATCAATCACATCTACATTTGAAAGCTCTGACCAACCAATTTAATTATTAATTTCTTGCATATCTGCACAAATTGAATCCATTAAAGAAACTGTAAATGAAAATGAATAAATTATACTTATTTTTATGTTTAACCTTACATGTATTCATCATAACTTCCCTCCAAGCTAGTAACATGCAGAGGACCTATTTTTTTAATTAGTTTCTCTCAATTTAACTCTTGACATTCAACATCCGTCATACTTAGAATAGATCCCATTTTGAAAAGCTATAAGTTATGAATGAAAATTACCTCAGGGCTGAAATCCTCAAGGTTCTGCTGAGGTAGAAAGAAAGGTAACTGCAAGATGATAAATAATAATTTATGCCTAGAATATGATGCTAGAAGCAGTATCCTAACAACTCTAAAGCCTGCCATACCTGCAATACAAATTCTCCTTGCTTGAGATCATGAGCAACAAGCACTCCAATAACTTCAGTGTTGAAAACAAAAAATAGCATTCCAGGTCGCTCATTGAGCAGGTAGTCTCCAAGGTCTCTGCTCAGAAAATGAACACTGACAAGCTTTTGCAAGTCTTGTTCACCTCCTTAGATCTATTCCTGAAAGCTTCCTTACAGTACTTCCCGCACCATCTGTACCAATAAGGATATTGCACCGGATATTTCTCTCCATATGTTTCCCTTCCTTGAGAAATGAAGCAGTCACATTCATACATTGATCGGTGGCATTGATAGATACACATTCATGCCCCATTAATATTTTCTTCCCTTGAGGAAATCTTTATGAAAGCTTTCCAAATCTTCTGATGAGCAAACATTGAAGTTTGGTTTTTCCAGCTGCTTAAGTAGCAACCCAACTAATTTGTACTGCAAGAACTGAGCAATAGATACTGGGCTGACAACCTTATATATATATATAAAATAAAATAAAATAAATAAATAAATAAATAAACAGTAACAGAATCAACCTGTAAATACAAATTCTTTGAATTCTCATAAAACCTAATAAAATTCATGTGTATTTTCTATATTCTACATTTCTACGCATATATCAATATGACCTGTGGGACACAATCAAACATTAAACCATGTCATGTCATAGAGACACAAAAGATATCATGAAGTGATAAGTATACTTTGTCATCTCATCTCCATTTGCGTATGAGGCAATGAATAACAATGGAAAGTCATACTCCAAGAGAAAAAAGAAAAGAAAATCATAACTGAGATGAAGCACACCTTGAGGTTGCATTTGGTCCACTGACCCAAGAATTGAACCCGTGAGCGATGTACAATATATGAACTTTCTCCATAATTCTACCGGTGGTAGCGACCTTTCAATCTCCTCCTCCAAGCCATCCAACTTCCGGAACACCTAACAAGTTAAAACACCACAATGAATCTACAGTTCTTGAATGCAAATGCATACATATACCACTCATACAAGAAAAATCAACCTCCATAGATTGATTATTGATAAAATGTGCTTGAGGATGCTTAGAAAACGCCTTGTTTTTCTCCAAAACCGAGCATTTTATCCCTACAAAATGTCATTTGTCACAATTACATTTCAAACGCTACCTCCATCTTTTTCCCAATTATCACAAATAAATAATAAAAAAATGAACTTTCAGTCTCTATTTCAAGCACTGGCTCTTAGTATATCACGACATATATCTATTGTTTCTTTTTCAATATATTGTTTTAAAGGATCGCCAGTTACCCAAAAAATAAGTTAAAATTTTGAAAAGCATCACAATTCACAACCACATTTTCTCATAAGCCAAAACTCGATTACTTTAGGATCAATTTTTTTTCTCTCTCATTTCTCAACACAACCAAACGAAGAATCGCAATAACATAAAAATGGAGAGAGTAAATGACTGAAACATATACCTAACTTGGTGAGAAGTACAGAGAGAACGAGACCAACGGGTCCTCCACCAATTATCAAAACTGGAAGCACAGTGTCGTTGCTATCGATGACTTTGGAGTTTGACAAGGCTCTGTTTTGAATGAAACCAAATGGGTATGTTTTGGTTCTGGTTTTCCTTCCGAGGAGGCCATTAGACCTCTTTAAAAACTTGTAAAACCCCCATCTCAAAAACCCAGATGATGAATCGAGCAGAAAATGGTTTAAACTTGAAAGAGAGTGGACATTGAAGGAAAGTGAAGCAAAAAGCTGTGCCTGGTTTTTTTTTTTTTTTTTTTAGTATCAGGGACTCAAACCAACCTAGTATCGTCATGCCTGGTTATATATATATATTTTTTTTAAAAGATTGCGCCATTGTTGAGATTTGAATTTCTGATCTGAGAGCCATTTATCTGCTTTTGTTTTTTTAATACCGCGGGCTCCTTTGATGCATTGGATTATACCTTCGTATCCTTTATTTAAAAAATTATTAAATTCAAAATGTCATGAGTCGATCTCGGTAATAAAACTAGTAGGTACGGATATTGACACGATAAGCACACCCATATTTATAAGTACACTTATATCTTTTTTTTTTTATTTGAATACAACAACAACAAGAATACAACAACTGACTGGAGCTCCTACGGATAGGGAGAGAGAACCCACACAAAGGAGGGACAACCACCCACACAAAATGAGACAACACCCATGTTTTTAAATGGGCCAAGGAAAATTTGCATAATTCTATGCACACACTAGGTCTTGAACCTTGGTGGTGGGGGGTTCCCAAAGGAAGACCCACCACTATGGCAAGGGACCATGTGTAAGTACACCTATATCAAAATTTAAAATTAAAACATTACTACAAGCACCCATCTTAATGACAATAGTACCCTTATTTAAATGAATATTTTCATTTTTATACAATTTATTTATAAACCCTCATAAGTTATTTACACACCTAATTTTACAAATGCACAACTTCTACACAAATTTTTAAACATAAATTGACAGATTTTCCTCCATCAACACCGTATAAAGCATAGAAAAATTATTATTTTTTTGGACATCAATAAAGATTTAAGTATTTCACTCTTATCATATTACACTTAATTGGAATGATAGATCATGAAACCTTAAAGGTATGCCCGTGTAATCATACAAAATCTGGTTTAAGTTGTCTCAAAAGTGGTAATGTTCGTAGCAACAGTGATTTACAGCAGCACTGAAGGTCTTTTGATATGGGGATCATGAAGGCATATATAAAGCTTTGTCCCTACTTTATTAGTAGGATTCAAAACATATCACGTCAACAAAATTTAATCATGAAACCCTTACTGATATTGCTGTCATCCGACCACTAGTAGATGCCACGTAAAGTGTGTCATGGACCTCATAATAAGAATGAACAGAATACAATCTGCAAGGAAAGAGAGCATCATCAACTAATTGAAAATCGATTAAAGAACAAAGCAAATCCTCAATTTTTTCTTTTGCTTCTTCGGCTTTGGAGGCTGGAGAACAGCCTTGATAGCAGTATCAAATATGGCATTAACATTTTGCATTTGTAACACAACATTCATTAGCATATGCCCAATTAGCCTTTTCAGGCACTACGTTGACTTCTATTCTTCTCCTTCTTAATAAAGTTTAGGGGTTCAAAAAAAAGAAATAGAATTAGGGTTTAATTAGGGTTTTTTTTTTTTTTTTTAATAAAGTGATTAGTTAAAGAAGTGGGTGTAATTAATGGGTGTAAATAGTATATATATATATATATATATATATATATATATATAACTAATTTATCCTTATTGGTAAATTCCTATTGAAATATTTTTGTAATTAAATTTTTTATTAAAATACGGGTGTGCTTAACATTTTTATAAGTGTCAATATCGGCTCCCAAAACTAGTATAAAAGCAATAAAACTGACCCAAGAATTGATCCCGTGAGTAATGTACAATATATGAATTTTGTCCATAGTTCTTCCAGCGGTTGCGACTTGCGACCTTTCAATCTCCTCAGCCAAGCCATCCATATTCTGGAACACCTACCAGTTAAAACACCACAATGAATCTACAGCTCTTGAATGAAAATGCATACATATATCACTCATACAATACAAAAAAACCTCCATAGATCAATATTGATAAAATGTGCTTGAGGATGCTTATAAAACGCCTTGTTTTTCTCCAAAACCGAGCATTTTATCCCTACAAAATGTCATTTGTCACAATTACACTTGAAACACTACCTCCATCTTTTTCCCTATTATCACAAATAAATAAAAAATGAACTTTCAATCTCTATTTCAAGCACTAGCTCGTAGTATATCACAACATATATCTATTGTTTCTCCTTTTCAATATATTGTTTTAAAGGATCGCCGGTTACCCAAAAAAATAAGTTAAAAATTTGAAGAGCATCACCATTCACAACCACATTTTCTCATAAGCCAAAACTCGAACACTTTACGATCAATTTTTTTTTTTTCTCTCATTTCTCAACACAACCAAACGAAGAATCGCAATAACATAAAAAGGGAGAAAGTAAAAGATTGAAACATATACCTAACTTGGTGAGAAGTATAGAGAGAACGAGACCAACGGGTCCTCCACCAACTATCAAAACTGGAAGCACAGTGTCGTTGCTATCGATGATTTTTGAGTTATAAAAGGCTATACTTTGAATATAACCAAATGGGTATTTTTGGCTCTGGTTTTTCTTCTGAGGAGGCCATTAGACCTCCTGAAAAACAATAAAACCCCCATCTCAAAAACCCAGATGATGAATCGAGTAGAAAATGGTTTAAATTTGAAAGAGAGTGGACATAGAAAGAAAGTGAAACAAAAAGCTGTGCCTGGTTAGTTTTTTTTTTTAGTATCAAGGACTCGAATCAATCTCTTATCGTCGTGCCTAGTTAGTTGTTGTTTGTTGCTTTTGTTTTTGAGTAAATGGCAACCGACCTCATGAGGCTCAGTGCTTGTTTGGTTGAGCTTTTTTTTTTCGGTAAGAGGGAAGGCTAATCAGCCCAAGACAAAAGGAAAACTAGAATTAGAAACAGGGCAGGAGACCCTTCTAACAACAACAGCACCTTTACTGTCATCATCTAGAATACTGGAAATATGGGGAGGAGGGTAGTCAAAGATAATGATGCCCAAGTTTAACGAGTGACCAAGCTTTGGAAGGTAGTCAGCAGCCTTATTGCTTTCCCTATAAACATGATGTATAGAACAAATCCACTCATTCTTCATTAGAGATTTGCAGGCATGGATGAGATTGGAAAGGGGATGTAAAAGGGGAGTGGTGTTGCTCAGCAATAGCACAGCAAAATTAGAGTCAGACTCCACTAAGACCTTCTTGAATCCAGCTTTCTAAGCCAACTTGAGGCCTTCAAAAATGCCCCACAACTCTGCTTCAATGATGCTACCCAAACCCTTGTTCAGAGCAAAACCCATTAGCCAATTCTTCTCATTATCCCTTATAATTCCTCCAACAGCAATAGAATTCAGGTCAGGGTTTAATCTACCATCAACATTGAGCTTGACCCAATCCAAAGGGGGGAAGGGGGGGGGGGGGGGAGTCCAAAAGATAGCACAATTTTTCATAGCAACATCTTTATCAATAACAGAATTGATAGCCAGCCAGTAATCAACATACTTCCAAATAATCTTGCCAGGGCAGAGAGGGGGTTGGAAGTTCGAATCAAAAACCTTAGCACATATCCATTTCCAAATGAACCAGAGGGTAACAGTAAAAAGGAGATAACCAGGGATGCTTTCCAAGCAGAACTTATTACAATTTAAATTCTCAAACATCCGGTCACTCCAATCACCCTTATAAGAGTTGCTCTTGGTAGCCCCTTTGCAAATATCTTCCTAAATACCGAGGGAGGTACTGCAGCGTCTAAAAACATGATATGTATCCTCAAGAGCATCCTTGCTTCTATCACAAGTGGTGTCCATAGTTAAGCCCCTAATGGATCTATGCTCATTAGTTAATAACTTACCATGGATGAGGGTCCATAGAAAATGGAGGGCTCTAGGAGGTAGCTTGAGGTTCCAAATAAATTTCCATTTCCAAGGCTTAACATCAGTATTATTGAATTGGCTTTCGTAGGCACTCTTCACGGAGAAGTTACCATTCTTAGATAGGCCCTAAATGACACTATCCTCAGTAGAAATGCTACCACAAATGTGGATACTAAATATCTTATGGACAATATACCAAGGTAAGACAGAACATAATTTCTGCAAATCCCACTCATTAGCAACTAAGTAATCACTAACCTTTTCATTGATTTGAACATCAGAGAGAGGAGAGGAAACATGTCTTTGAAGCTTACCCAATTCAGGAACCCAATTGTCTGTCCAGAATCTAATGACTCGCCCATCCCCAACTCTCCAGGTAACCCTATCAAGAAGAAGCTTAGCCCCATAGGAGACACCTCTCCAAGTACTGGAACAATTCCTATTCTTTAAGCTGTCATAAACATCCATAAAACCTCCTTTGTGGTACTTTCCTTTAAGAAAACTACCCCACAAACCAGTATCTCTTTGGGACAGCCTCCAGCCAGCTTTGGCCAATAAAGCTTGGTTCATCATTTTTGACTTTTTAATGCCTAACCCTCCAAGATTCTTAGGCAAGCAAACCATATCCCATTTCACAAGATGGATTTTCTTATTTCTAGAAGTAGTGCCCCACAAGAAATCTCTATTCATATTATCAAGCTTATTGCAAATCTCCGCAGGAAGCTTAATAGACTGCATTGCATAAATAGGGATAGTAGAGGTTACAGCTTTAATTAGATTACACCTACCCGCAAAGGAAAGTGAAGCACTCTTCCAAGTAGCCAACTTATTTTAGGTTTTTTCAATGATCTTTTTGTAGGTATCCTTCGTAACATGGCCATGGATGAGAGAAACACCCAAATAGTTACTCAGGTTAGTAGAAACGGGAGACCCACGAACAGCAACCAACATCTTTGAAATGTTGTCACTAACATTACTAGAGTAGTGGAATCTTGACTTAGGGAAGCTAACTTGCTAGCCTGAGATGTCACAAAAAATATCAAGGCATTCCCTCATGATTTCAGCTTGTTGCAAAGAAGCTTGGCCAAAAAGCATAAGGTCATCCGCAAAGAAAATGTGAGAGATTTCAGGCCCTTCTTTGGAGACTTTAACCGGTTTCCAAGCTCCCTCAAGAAGTTTATGGTTAATAATGTAAGAAAGTTTTTCCATGCATAGCACAAAAATTGTAGGGAGATAGAGGATCCCTTTGTCTAATCCCACATTTAGGGGTGAAGCTATCAGACATTTCACCATTTAAGATAACCTTATACTGCACATTCGAAATACAACTCATTATAAGATTATTGAGCCTACCTTCAATCCCAATTTCTTCTAAAACTTGTTTGATAAAACCCCATTGTAACCTATCATAAGCCTTGGTTAAGTCAATCTTCCAGGCTATGTACCCCACTTTCCCTTTCACATTCTTGAACTTGTGGAGAACCTCTTGAGCAACCACAATGTTGTCTTGGATTTGCCTGCCAGGTACAAACGACACCTGGTTCGGGCTCACAAGCGTAGGAAGCAACAACCTCAGCCTCTGCATAAGAATTTTGCTAATGACCTTGTAGGTAGTATTACATAGGCTAATGGGTCTGAAATGGGTCAAATTGGTGGGGTTGGACACTTTAGGAATAGGGGAAATAAGGGTCCGGTTTATGTCGCTAGGAACACTACCCTTCAAGAAGCAGTCATAAGCCAAGTTGATTAATCCATTCTTGCAAGTATTCCAAGACTTATGAAAAAAGATAGCTGGGAAGCCATCAGGACCAGGGGCTTTAATCCCACCTATGCTAAAAATACTTTGTTTCACATCTTGCTCGCTAATAGGAGTAGACAGACTAGCAATATCAACCTCACTCAGCCTAGGGAAAGACATAGGTAAATTCGAATACATACCAGAACTCAGCTTGGCCGTAAACAATTGCTGGAAATAATGAACTTCTAATCTCTTCATCTCAACACTATCCCCTGTCCAGCTACCATCTTCTTTGTTCAATCCCTCAATCTTGTTTCTTCTTCTAATAATAATAGTAGAGAGGTGAAAGAATTTGGTATTTCTATCACCTTATTTAAGCCAACAATTTCGAGATTTTTGTTGCCAAAAAACTTCCTCTAGATCAAGAATGGCCTCATAGTCAGTCAATAGAGTTTTCTCAAGAGTAGAGAGGTAGGGAGAATACCTTTCACTAAGGTGTTTTTGAATCCCTTGGATCCTAGCCAGTAATCTTCTCTTCTTGTGAAATATATTTCCAAATTCATCTTTATTCCAACTTTTGAGAGTTCCGATGAGGTTGGAAATTTTATCAACAATAGAGCCACCATGAGAATTCCAGTTGTTATGAATAAACTCCTCAAAACCCTTGTGTTTAAGCCACATAGCTTTAAAACGGAAGGGCTTGTGAATATAATTCGGACGGTGACTACTCTGGAGTTGGATAAGAATGGGGCAATGATCCAACATGACTCTAGGAAGGTGTCTCACATATCCCTCCGCAAAATGAAGCTTCTAATCCATTGAACAAATGGCCCTATCAAGTCTTTCCCAAATCTCTTCACGAATACCCCTCTTAGTCATCCATGTGAACTTTGGACCTATAAAACCCAAATCCACTATTAGAATAATGGAATCTGCCCCCTCTCTTCTCAGAACTACTAACAATTTCGTTGAAGTCTCCAGCCACCAACCAAGGTAAAGCAAAGCAGTTCCTAATAGCATCAAGGTAGTTCCAAAAAGCCTTCCTAGCAGTAACACATGGACTCGCATACACAACAGTGAGAACCCAAAGGGTGTTGTAATCCTCAACCAAAGCAATGACACTATGTTTGGAACTAGCAATCACATGAAGTTTAATTTTATTCTCGCTCCATAGGAGCCAAATGCCTCCTGCAAACCCCTCAGCCTCAACTACAAAACTATTGGAGAAACCCAATTTTTTGATAACATTCAAGGCCTTAGAGCCACTAATTCTTGGCTCAAAAACAGTAAAAATCTCAAAGTGATAGATCCCACATAAGTTAGCAATATTCCTAGAGAATGATATTGCCCATTTATACACTTGGTGTAGCCCCGTTTCCTATCTTTTTGCATCTGTTTTCCGGGTAAAGCCAAGTATTTGACGCTTAAAATAAGTTTGTGCAGGATTCTTAGCTTCCAGGGGTATTTTACCAAAGAAAGAAGAAGTTTGGGGCAATTCTGGAATTTTTGGAAGATTTGAAAGCAAAACCGCCCTACACCCGCTCTACGAACAGCAGGTGAACAGCGGAATCACTCCAGAAGACCACCGTTTCTCAATCGCCCAAAATTGGCTCTACGAACAGCGATAGAAAGGCAAAAGTCAGAAAAACCGCCCTTCACCCGCCCTACGTAGGGCGGGTGGGCGAGTGAACAGCGGTTTCCATCCCAGAAGTTCACCGCCTCCTGTTCGCCCAAAATCCGCCCTTCAGCAAAACAAAGGTAAACCGCCCTTCACCCACCCTACGTAGGGCGGGTGAACAACGGTTAGACAATTTTCTAGGCGGTTTGTCTAGGGTTTCGTGCCCTATTTTCATACATATAAATACCTCATTTCAGAACCAATTAACACACCTCTTGCACGACCTTAGAGCTCCAAAATAACTCCACTTCACTTCCAAACTCCCAAGAACACTTCTTTCATCCAAATCCTTCACCAAATCACTCACATCCTTCATCAAATCATCACCCAAACTCATATCTCACCTCACCACTTCATTTTCTCACCACAACCCACCATAAAAACCACATCTTGGAGCAAGAAAAGGTCAAGAAGAAAAGAAGCTAAGCACAATCAAGTAAGAGAGGAGGAGTTCTCCAATTAGTTTACTCTAAACCTTTCTCTCTTTACTTTTATTCATCTTTGAGTATGGCTTGTATTTATTACTCATATTTGGTAGCCATTTGTTGTATTATGAACTAAACTTCCTTGGCTAAGGCCAAGATGAAGCCTTTCCCATGAATTGTTAATCAAGGCCATCAATTTATCATTTATTGCTTGTGTTGTGTATGCTCATTTCATGTTCTTAATCATTATTGAATGTCTAGCTTGCATTTAATAATTGTTTGGTTGTTGTGTGAAGTACCGAGAGGTGAAGCACACAACGTACTCGATGAAATGTGTGATAGAGGTTGGTAAGATAGAAATATGCAATGCTAGCCTCTAGGATTCAATTTGTGTACCATGAAACTTAATGAATTTATATGTAGTTCGGTTAACCATTGAGAAATAGGTTGTTGGTGCATGTTGTCTTTATCACTTGAGAGAGGTTAGAGACAAATTTAGGGTGTCACGAATCTACACACACTTGCATACTTTATCTTAATGATGTGCCTAAAATTGATGAGAATTGGATAGGTGGATTCATGGTCTTAGCCTAATTTCCCATAAGAAATACAATCACTTGCTTGTGTTTGACTTGTTTTAGTTTGTTTGCTTGCCTAGTTTAAATTATTGCATTTTAGTATATGTTTAATTTAGTTGAAGTTGAATAGTATAATTTCATCATCATATATTTGTTTGTCTAGATAGTAATTGAATCAATCAATTGTGGTATTCAATACATCAATCCTTGTGGGACGAATTCTATTCATCATTTTACTACTTCTACGGCTCCGTACTATTGCGGGTGCTCATTTAGGAGTGGTCAGAGAACACCTGCTTCCCAGCCCCTCTCACATTCCAGACACAAATCATGAGGAAAGAAACAGCAAAAATCCCTATTCGGAAATCACAACCATGGCCTCTTCTAATTCAGAGGCAACCTTCTCAAAATTATTCTCCAATTGCGGAGTTGATTTACTGACATTAGTTTGATTCACGCATCCACCCACTTCATTAATCTCTGCAGGTTGACCTTCAAACTTAGTGACATCAATATGGAGTTGCCTTAACACATGAGCACTATCAAGGTTGTCAATTTCTAATTCTTGAGATACTAGTGTAAATGCAGAAATACTAGTATTAATAGAATCCATAGAGACACTATCATCTCCACGAGTATCCACCATTTGACCAACTTTGGTCGCCAGTTTAACTCCTAATCTGGAATTCTTCTTACTACCCTGGGAAGACAACCTTGTAGACTTTTTTTCTTGGTAGCTTTTTTGGTTAGTAATCTCAGTAAGCACAACTTTTCCTTTAGCCTTGTTGCCTCCTTCTCCTATCTTAGTCGCCTGAGTTTTGCCCTCTGCCATCATAACATCTATGTCTTCACTTAAGATTCCAAACCAAGAGCCACTCACTCTATCAGTATTAGATGATTTTCCCCTGTCAGAGTTCTTGCTCTTAGTACCATTTTTCACTTGAAATGACTTGTCTATATTATCTTTAGTAAATGCACCATCTGACTTTCTAAGACTAAAGTTTCCGCTATCAGAGGACTTCCCCACATGCCTATTATTATCTGCAGCACTAACCTTACCACTATCAGAGGGCTTCCCCACATGTCTATTATTATTTGTGGCACCAAAATTACCACTATCATTCCTCCCATTTCTTCCTTTATAATTTCTACTTCCCTTATTACCATAGGAGACCAAAAGCCAAGGACCATAGATCGATTCTTTCTTTCCATCAATAGCCTTACTATTAAGATCAACATCAGAGACTTCTTGGTTCTGAGACACTACACCGTCACTACAATTGTCCTTACTTAGGGATGTCAATGGGGCGGGTACGGGGTGGGGATACCATCCCCATTCCCCAAACCCAAATATAACTAGTATTCCCGTCCTCGCCCCATTCCCCACTTGGGGCGGGGACGGGGAATCCACATTTGGGGAGAAGACTCCTTGCCCCGCCCCGTTTGATTAAGATAATATTAATAATTATACACCTTGTATTGTAAGCCACAATCACAAATGTCAATCGCTTTTTAAAAATATTAAATGATTGAAGAAATAAAATTAGTTTAAAAACTAAATAAACTTTAATTCATAGTAAGTCTATTGCAAATTGAATTACCAAACATATGAATACTACTCCATTTTTTTCAATAAAAATGAAATTGAAATACAAAGTCATCATAATTAAATCTGCCAAAAGAAAATAAAGATTGAAAGTTTAACTCATGATACTTATCTAAGAACGAAGTGCTAATGACAAAAATATAACCATGCATCTTCCATCTCCATGTAAACAATTAAAAAAAAAAATAGTAAATTTTAATTGTTTATAAGAAAAAGGTTTCTTCATAATTATAGTTTCAAAGTAATTTGAAGAAAAAAATTGTAACATAATTGTTTTTCTTGTTTCTTAATCATCCATGCACCATGTTAATTGGGGTATGGGGTGGGGACGGGGAGGGGACCAAAATACCATTCCCCGCCCCAAAATTAATTGGGTTTTAAAATCAAATCTCATCCTCGCCCCATACCCCAATTAGCATGTACCAAACCTGCCCCAAACAAGGTGGGTCCCCGTACCCATGGGGATTTTTGACATCCCCACACTTGAAGCAAATTAAACCCAGATTTTTGTATTTCACCCTAATCGATCTATCCTCAATATTGAGAGCACCTATGAAGGGGTTTGGAGATATCAATTTCTACATAGATTCGTGCAAATCTACCTCGAGCTTGATTTTCAATAATAGGATCCACTTTGCACATCTTTCCCAACATTCCACCTATGTTCCATAACAGGTCTGAGTCCATCCATTCCATTGGAAGTTTGGACAACCTTATCCAAATAGGCATACTCTGAATAATATCATCACCAGGGATGAAATTCGGCCTCCATCTTTGTACCACCAGGTAATGGTTTGCAATGACCCAGGGACCACTAGTGAGGACATAGTTCAAATCGTCTTTCATCTGGAAACGAGCAATGAAATAGCCATCTCCAAGATCAGTGAGTTGCCACTGACCTATTAGAGTCCATTTCTGCGATAACTTTGTAAGCATGAAATTCAACGTATGTGCACGACCCATGTTTTTCAGAATCAATGCATTAGCCCAGGGTTTGTGCAATTGATCCTTCAATTTGGAGGACAACTTCATCGTCGGACCGTTTGGACCATCGGAGATCAGAATATCATCGTGTTCGATTTTGAGCTTCTCATTGTTAACTCCAAGACCAGACCATGAGCTTGGATTAGCCATATTCATAAGTTTAGATTTAAAACTACTACTGGGTTCTTTCCTTACGCCATCAAAACCAACATCATTACGGCCACGCACTGCAGATTCATCCCTGGGTCGTTTCGCATTACCACAAGTCTCCATACTCATGACAGAATCAACAGCCATCTTGCTAATAGGAGGTTGTTGAGCTGAAAACACAAAGTTCGCACTCGGATTCTCCATGCCTAGCGAAAAATAAAAGAAAAACGAGAGAAACAAGAAGAAATCAGGAAGAAAGGGGCGGCGTGTGTGCCACACGCGAGTCGTAGAACCAGATCTCCAAGAGACACACCAGGCGCGTACAACTAATTAGCCCCACGCGCACATTTTTCCTATTAATTATTGTTTTTTGAGCATTTTCGTTTGGTTGAGCTTTTTACTATCTCAAAAGGTCTACTAATGTCTATTTTATAGAGTTGTTTGATTGGGCTTTTGAGATAGTCTATTTTAAATTGAGTAAATGCTAGTAGAGTTTAAATCTCTAATAGGCAAAAGCTCATGGGGAGGTGCTTCTCAAAATCGACATTTTTTTAAAAAAAAAATCTACCGACCAAACAATTATAATTTTTTTTGTCAAAAACTCTATTTCTAATAGATCTACTTGTAGTAGATCTATTAGAAATAGAGTTTTTGACAAAAAAAATTATAATTGTAGATCTTTGTAGTAGATCTTTTATTAATAGAGGTTTTTCAAAAGTCCAACCAAATAAGCTCTTAGTCTTTGACAATCAGAATTGTCAAAAACATGATCTCTCATGCCATCAGTTAAAGTTAGTCAAACTTAACGGAGATAAATGGTATTTTCATCTTTTCAAGCATTTTTATTTATTAAAAAAATATATTTAAAAGCTTTAAATCTTCACCATTCATCTTGACCACATTTTTTATTTTTTATTTTGGAAAATTCTAAAAAACTTGAATCTAAAGAAAAATCTGGAAATACATCAATGGAAGAAGAAAATATTGTTAGATTAGATTTAGATGAGCCAGCTTTTTTTTATTTTTTTTTTTAGTTTTGAAAAATCTAAAAAACTTGAATATGAAGAAAAATTCGGGAATCCATATGGAAGAAGAAAAAATTATCGGAAGAAAATGTTGTTGGATTGGATTTTGATGATCCAGATTATTAATTTTTTTAGAATTTAGAATTTGAAGAAAAATATAGAGATACAACCTATATCTCCACCTTTTTTTTTTTTTTTTTAATTTGTAATTATCAATTTTTTTTTTTTTTTTTTTAGTGAAGATCCAAATTTGTTTTCATATATTTATATATTTTTAAAACCATTTTTTTTTTATTCATAGGCATTTAGGTATTTGTAGCTGCCAAATTTGGTCAACGGTTAAACTTGACTAGCTTTGACTAACGGTCAAACTTCGGGGAGGATGGTTGCAAGTTGCTCTTTGTTTTTAAGATCGCGAGCTCTTTTGATGCGGTGGATGGTACATTTGTATCCACCATCACGTATTTTTGTGACGGATTATAAATAAATATGTGACATTTATATCCTTTAATTTTTTAATTAAATTCAATTAATATATAATAAATTTTAATTTATAAATCTTTATATATATTTTATATCAATTATCAAATGCAAAATGTTGGTTACTCGATCTCTGTAATAAAACTTGATTAATTTACGATTACACCCGTGGAAAGCAAATCAATTGCAATGAAAACCTATCCTTAAAACCATGAAAATTGAGCACAACAAATTCAATTAACAAACACTAATGGCAGATGAACCCAAAAAAATAGCTAAAAAACCAATCCAAATGGAATGGTAAATGGTTTGTTTATTAATAATATCATCTAATAATTTATGTGGTAAATACAACACATTATATAGGTTATTTAAATGATATAGATTTTTTTTTTTTTTTTTTTTTTTTTTTTTTGATAGTATTACACAAAGAAGAAACTACAGAGAAGAGTAGCCATAAGGAGGACTGTTGTCCAGCGATGCAGCCGCCACAAAATAGGATAGTGATGCAGGATATAATAAAGATGGTCCATGTGATGCATTTGAGCCAGATAGGCAGTGGAATAGTAATGGCTAGATAAACAGCCGTTACCGCCAGAAACACACCGCATCGCTCTAGCAGCTTAGCTATTTCAGGAAATTTAGGAGCAATGAATTTGCTAAGGAAGAGAAAATTGAAGGACAAAATGAGGGCCAGAGAAAGAAAATGGAAGGCCAATGGTAGTTCACGAGACTCATTCTCCAAGAATTGGATAGCTATTGCCACAGCAGGTGGCAAACAATAGCATATCATTCTCACTGCCCAGTCGAGCTTCTCTTGATCATAATTAGCAAGCAGAGGTGCCTTGGGTTTGGGTCCGGGTCCAGGTCCGGATCCGGGTTGGTACTCCACGGCTGCTTCATGGTCGGCGGGCGGGGGTGGTGGTGCCGGTGCCGGCAACAGTTGGATGATCATTGCTAACATAGAGTGAAACAAGAACTTTAAACGACAATACGACATAAATGGGTGCTAGAAAGTGCAACTTTATTTTGAACTTTTGAACAATACGACATAAAATAAACAAGAACTTTGATGAGTTAAAATAAAATTTATCATCCTTTATAGTCGGGCAACAAAGGGCAACTTCCTCCGTTCCCATTGTCCAAAAAAACGAGAGAGGAAATTGAGTCCCCACCATACGATTATATCCACATACATAGGCCAGAAAGTGCTACGAAGTAACGAAGGTCTAACTTTCGATTTTTAGGTATTGTAATTTCTCTTTTTGATTTGAAATTACAATAACATCCCTGGAAGAATGGATGTGGTCCGTACACGTGGCGGAGGATGGTATAAATGTTTTTTTTTTTTTTTTTTTGGGGAGGGATAGGAATATAGGATGGGGTAAGCAACAGGTAAAGGAGAAGGTACACACGAGACTCAAAACGGAGGAAAAGCGCTTATGCAGAAGCAGAAATAAGAGAGAGAAAATCTTGCGTGAAACAGTCTCACCATCACTTGGTGAGACCATCCAATGAAATCGTATGAAATTAAAGTTTTATAATATATTTTTATATTTCTAAAATAAATAACACGATTTGATTCAACAGTCTCACCAAGGGACAGGTGTTACCTTCCTATACTAGATTTTCTCAACAAGAGGTGGAAGAGTAATAATTGCCTGGTGCATGGTACTTTTCAATTTGCATGTTGCTATTTTGACTACTCGAATGCTTTACTTTCAAGTTTCTACATCCTTATTTATTTCTTTTGTCTTGACTTATCATATTCTCTCATTGAAACAAAACCCTCCAAATAAATCCAATAAAAAATCAAATTTCTCATATGATATTTAATTCAGTTCCACTTGATATGATATGAATGGTAAAATTGTTTTGTTATGATCATATTAATCGTACCGTTATATGAAATTATACGATCCATCAGTAGATATATATAATATTTTTTTTAATCCGATACTAAACGGAGAACATCTTCAAAAAACTCTTTTATTTTCACTCTTCGAATGTTTATTTGTTTATCTATGTGACAATTTGAGGAGTGAAAAAAAAAAAAAAAAAAGCCTTTCCAAAAGACTCTGCAATTATAATAGGTTTATATTATTTTAATAAAAACACTCAAATTCCCCTTACAAATATAATTATTCTCCATTTTTTTTAAAGTTAGAAATAATAATTTTTATGATGATAAAATTTATAAATTAAAACATATTATATATTAATTTAATTTAATTAAAAAGATTTTTTTAAAAAAAAAAGATATAGATGTCAACTATTAATGATTTTATCAAGGATAACTATTTTAGCTATTTTAACTATTAATGAATAAAATCAAGAATGACTAATAATAATTATAACTTTCGAGTTTAATAACGAAGGTCTAACTTTGAAATTTAAATAACTTTAATAACGAAGGTCTACTTGAATAACTTTGAAATTTAATAATGAAGGTCTAACTTTCGAGTTTTGGGTATTGAGAGCATCTCCAACTAGTTAGAGGGAAAATGATTCTCTCATCACCTCAACTCATCATCACCTCACTTAATCTTATGACATATAAGCATTGCAATGAATGAATGGTTAAGATGTGATTGACACTTTATTAACAACCAATCACATGCTTTAAAAAGGTGAGGATGAGGTGATAAGAGGATTCTTGTCCCTCCAAAATATGCTTTCTAAATTTTATCTAAAAAGCTATTTTAGCTAGCAAGTTTTCATGAGATCACTCCAACCTTCCTTTCTATTATAGTTAGTAATTAATATTTTAATATTTTTTAAATTTATTTTGTTTTAAATTGTAAAAATAAGAGAGAGGAGTTCAATCGACTTATAAATAATAATAAAAAATAAGAGAGAACAGATAGGGAGCTTGAAATGACTCCCTACATTTGGAGAGTCTCTTAGTAGCTCTCTAAAATAGAGAGCCCTTTAGAGTGTTCTAAAACCAAATTCACTCCATATTTTAGCTAAGAGAGGATTTAGGGAGCCCCTTGGAGATGCTCTGAACGTGTTATTTTTTTGTAAATATAATATTTTTTCCGTTCCCAATTTCCCAGTGTAGGCAAAGACGTCATCATGTAATTTTTTTTATAAATATAATTTTTTTTTTTTTCTCGAACCCTCTAATGCATCCATCTCTACGGGTGTGACTCACTGTGTGAGGGTATACACTGTACGGTATGCTATTAACATCATCTCGTTTAAAAAAAGAAAAAAAAAAAGTTGTTTAATGAAAGTGAACTTCTATAATTCTATTGAGTGTAGATAATTTAATATGTTGATGAATTCTCTTGTAAAAAAAAAAAAAAAAAAAAAAAAAAGTTTACTGTGAAAAGTTTAAAAGGGTTTTTTGATGCGAGTGTTTACACGCACACACAACAGATCCCAATTTAATTGCTCGATGACAGCATATAAACTTCATTATTATTTTAAATCATTTTCATCATTTGATGAAATCAAATAAATTTAAAGATATTGAAAAAAATGTTTTAGGGTTTGTATAAAATAAGAAGAAGAAGTAATATTGGGGTCTAGTTTAATTGTTTTGCAGTGATCTAGATTTTTTTTAAAATCCTTTTAGTAATTTTAATTATGAAAAAATTGTCGTATGAAAAAAATAAAAATTAAAATGAATGGTAGAAAGATATTTATTGAATTGTATATAGTATCACTCTTTAATGAAATATGGACGTACAAATTATATTTATAGATGACAATATCGACACCCTTATATATAAATTGGAAATACATTGTCGTTGTTATCAATGATTTTGGAGTCTGACAAAGCTCTGATTTGAATGAAACCAAATGGGTATGTTTTGGTTATGGTTTTTCTTCCGAGGAGGCCATTAGACCTCCTGAGAAACTGTAAAGCTCCCATCTAAAAAGACCCAGAAAATGAATCAAGCAGAAATTGTTTCAAACTTTAAAGAGAGTGAACATTGAAGGAAAGTGAAACAAAAAGCTGTGTATGCTTTTGTTGTTGGTATTTGGGTTCGTCTGGGCTTGGGCTTGGGCTCGGGCACTTGATGTAACAGTTTTTAGCCCTATATAAGTGTCGTTTCGGCCCAAACTTGCTGAAACGTCCTACAAGATAACGACAAATGGAAACCAAGCCCATTCATCACCCTAATACTACCTCACATTTTAAGTACAATAATAAGTGATGGATATACGGGACAGAGCCGAAATTTTTATTTGGAGGATCTATTGTATTAAAACCAAGGTTGACAAAATTATCTATAGATACAGATTTCTGTAAGAATTTACTCCATTTAAAAAAAAGGGAATAGATACTATTATTTTGGGGATTGAGCGGGGATAGATACCATCCTAATATCCATTTTATTTCCGAGGATAGAGATAGATATCGTCTATGGATATCCATCCACATCCCGATCCATTATAGATTTTAATATTTTAAAAGTATAAAAATTTTATTATGTAACTATTAATTCTAATTATTTAAGTTATTATTATTATTATTTTTTATCATCAAAACCCTAAATGGTAGATTTCTAAATTAAGCATGATACTCTCATCGTGGCATGGTTCATGGTGATGGAAGAATGATAATATTTAAGATTTTTTTATTAATCTGTTGGAGAAAACTAAATTGTGAAGTTTTATGTGATTTGATTTTTTTCGTTTGTTGAATTTATGCCATTTGAACTTTATTGGATGTACCATTATACATGTTAAATATAATTTTATCTTGTAAAATATAAAAATTCATAATGTTTTTATCGGATACGGATATAGACAGAGCGGTAATGGATATCTCCACCTAAATTCGGATATTATCCGAATCCGCCCCGCTTACTTAAAAATATGGATGGATACGAGGATGAAAATATATATCTCAAACGGATATGGAGATGGATATTGGGGTATCCATCCCTAATCCGATCTATTGTCATCCCTAATTAAAACTAACATTTTTAGAGGGATAAAACTATAAAAGTGTAGAAATTACAAAAACTTAAAGTGAATTGATTTATTTTATAGAGAGATGAATTTTGTACATTCAATAGTCAAAACATAAATGAAATGTATGGATGTAAAATTTATAGCATGATCTATCAACCATCAAAATTAAGATTTGGACTTGTGAGTGATTGGAATTCACATGAATAGAATATGATTTTCTCTAATATAAATTCCCGCAACCCTTCATCCGTATGATAGCTATTGCATTTAATGGGATATTATCCACTACAACAGATTTCACTGTCCCACATCATTGATGATACCGCTGCCCACTGGTCCCTACCTACCTCATGCAAAACCAACATAACCATAACACATAACATAATTTTGCCGAACCACGTTTGTGCGTGACACACTCACGTTCACATTTTATTACGAAAGTGAAATAAACGAAAGAAATAAATTACAACCATTGATTATATATGTCAATAGATCTATATAGATTAAGACAAAGCTCCGTCGGATCCAAATTCATACACTCGTTCTCACATTTTCTATAGATCAAACGTACACGTCATAAATAGATCTTAAGTCGGGTCAAACTAGTTGCACACAATTAGTAAACAGTCAATTTTATTTATTTTGTGAAAGCTACAGTGCCAGTGTCAGACTGGGCCCACAATTACGGCCCATCATAGCCACGTGAAAAGGTCAGAAAAACCACGTCATCGTAAAAAACACAACTCCATTATCTCTGATCAAACCTGACAACACCACACTAACTCCGATTCTCCACCGTCCACGTGTCACCCATCCAATCGAACTAGTTACCGTTAAGATGACAACCGTATTTTAAAAAACAAAAATGAAAAAACACTTCTCTTTCTCTCTAGGGAGCAGCAGAGCACAGACACACACAGTACTACACATTACATTGTTTTATATATTTATATAGGTGTCCTTGAAACTCTTCCCTAGATTCCATTGTTAGTGAAAGCTAGTTGATGATAAAGGGGTTGAATTTTTCTATGTAAATGATTACTTTATGGATATTTTTTTCTACTGTTACAGTGCCCTTGTATGTTGCTTGGGTCAAGTTTCAACAATTCATTGTTTATTTTTAGTATTTTAATGTACAATGGATCTCAACTTTTATTTTTATTTTTATTTTTTCTCTTTCTAGCTCTCTGCAAATCTCAAAAATCAATGGTGGGTTATTTTATTTTATTTTAAGGGATTATTCTCTGTAGTTCTGTTTTTTGTTATTTTCCTGCAAAACCCTTCTGGCTTTTCATGTTCTGTTGTTGAGTCTTGAATTTTATATCTTTTCACTCTTTTTGGTGGTGGGTCTGAGTAATTATGGAGCTTTGATTACATTTATCAAGTACTTGCTTGGTTCTTAGATTCAGTAATACACAACTGATAGCACACATCTACATGCATTTTTAGCTTCTTTTGTTTTTTTTTTTTTTGACTGTGAACTGTGAAGATTAATTAGTTAGTTATCTCCATGGATGAATTTTCCAGATGGGTCCCAAGTTACAGTGAAGGAAGCTTCAGATATTTTTTTAGGGTAGCTAAAGAGTGCATTATGACCTTTTGTTTGATATAACATATTTGGCAATTTGTGCTTCAACTACTTGTAAAGCTAAACCGTGTATTTTTTTTCTAATTAATGAGTAAGGAAAATTTTAGTGTCCTGTGTGTTTGATCAAATGCGTGCTTGAAAAATTATTTGACTTGTGTGGTTAAGTTTCAAGTTACTTTCTCTTTGTACTTATTTGTTTATAGATTCCTTATATGATTTTAAGTCATTAGGTGTTTTTGAGGGCATAATCTGGGACCTTATTTGTGAACCTCAGATCTGTTGAAACAGTTAGGAATTGAAACTTTGAAGTAGGCTAAGAACTTAGATATCAAGACAGGATCTGGAGAGCATGAAAATGTTTGATTTGCACTGATAAATTTGCTGAGTAGTAGTAGTGTTAGATTCTTCAAATAGACATTTAGGTGGAAATTTTGGTGTGGTGGTCACTGGTGTGTGTGAGTGAGAGAGATTTGCAGAGAGAAAATGAGATCTATAGAGGATAAGAGTTGCTACAATCATGGACCAACCCAGGAGATTTCAAGTAGCAGTGCTATTAGTTTTGAGTTTCATAAAGGGAATGGAGCAAACCGTAGTTCTTCTCATCACAGAACAGCCTTAGGCAAACCAACACCATCGAAATGGGATGATGCACAGAAATGGCTAGTGGGGTTGTCAAGAGGAGGAGGAGGAGGGGGAGAGAAGAACCAATCCAAGCCGCGAAACTCAAATGCCGATGACAGGAGACTAATAGCTCCTGTTCCACAGAAGGATCAAGACTACTTCAGCAGCGATGACAATGCAGGTGAAGAAGAACGAAATGGACGATGCATAGATGCAATGGCAACTCATTACGATGTGGAAACCAAGAACGTAGATTGTGATGAATCAGTTTGGCGAATCAACAAAGCTGCCGAAAAATCAAACTCAACCTCAGCCGTTAGATCAATATGTGTGAGGGACATGGGGACTGAGATGACTCCTATTGCAAGCCAGGAGCCTTCAAGAACAGCTACACCGATTAGAGCCACGACTCCAGCGGCAAGGAGCCCTATAACTTCAGGATCCTCAACTCCAGTTAGGTGTCAACATGGATTGCAGGGTAATGAGAGCTATCAGACGGGTCTACCATCTACAGAGAGCAGAGGAGAGGTTGGTGTTGCTGGCAGGGGAAGCGGTGGCACCAGAAGATACGGCGATGAATCCAACACTAGCAAAATAGCTGAAAACAATGATTCTGATCAAGCTAGAAAGCTGAACAATTTGGAGAGTCGGGCAATAGCTTGGGATGAGGCGGAACGTGCTAAATACATGGCAAGGTAGTATACTATTATTGAATTGCTTTGGCTACTAACTAAATGTCATCATTTAAGCAACGGTTTGCAGTTTTTTTTTACTCAACTTGCCAGAAGTAAATATGCAACAGTTTTTGAGTATTTTCTACTCATTATAAGATTGTTGGGAGATTTTCCCACATTGTCACGGGCCATACAAGCCTCGGGATTGAAAGAGACGCTGCTAATACTGTATGCTTGAAATTTCGTGTTGGTAGGTATAAGCGGGAAGAGGTGAAGATACAAGCATGGGAAAATCATCAGAAGAGGAAAGCCGAAATGGAAATGAAGAAAATGGAGGTATTTCTTTTATTGGATTCCTGCTTGGACAACCTCTATTTTAGATATTTTAGATATATGGATGTTATTAAGGAGACCTTCAATTTAGACTACTTGTGTGGTGTGTTCAGCAGATGTGAATCTCAGGATTCAAGATCCACACAGCCTTCACAAATTTTTTTGCTTGCGACCAAAGCATGCCTGATATGTAGCTAACCATTTTACACTTCCCGATTATGCAAGAAAATGTCTCGTTTTTATTTGTTTGGGTGCTTGTTCAAGGAATCTGAATACATTTATTGGCGTTGTCTAGCTCATGTGGTATTCAACATTCATTCTCTTCGCATTAAAAAAGAAGTAAACCCAACCTTAGCAATATAGCATAAACCGTTTTG
This sequence comes from Acer saccharum, assembly GCA_030490815.1. Taxonomy (NCBI): domain Eukaryota; kingdom Viridiplantae; phylum Streptophyta; class Magnoliopsida; order Sapindales; family Sapindaceae; genus Acer; species Acer saccharum. The sequence continues at coordinate 3,752,132 of CM059873.1, read as the reverse complement.
TTATCTTAGATAACTATTTGATCCTTGTTGAAGCAAAGCATCTTCTTGCTTCCTTCTTGTTCACTTAGATCCCCGGATGGAGGACAACCTCGAAAAGTTTTTAATTGAAGCACAAGTAAAATGCAGAGCCATATATAAGCAGCGAGCTCCTCGTGTCTTGTTATATACGTGACCATGCCTGTGACAAGTGAGCTTCCGGCTTAGGGGTACCTCAACAGCTGCCATATGTCATGCTCAAATATCTTTAAAACAGCATTAACTTTATGATTTCTTGAGACATGAGTTGCATTGAACCCAAAAAGGCCTTCTTGCTTATTTGTTTTGACAAGATTTCTAGCGCTTAAACGTTTTTTTAGCTATCTGACTGTGTGTTTCATTTGTAGGTGAAGGCTGAGAGATTGAAAGCGCGTGCACAAGAGAGGTTGACAAACAAACTTGCCGCTACTAGGAGAATAGCTGAAGAAAAGCGGACAAATGCAGAAGCCGAATTGAATGAGAAAGCTGTAAGGACTTCCGAGAGGGCAGACTACATAAGAAGGACCGGTCACTTGCCTACTTCGTTCACGTTTAAGCTACCTTCACTATGTTGGTAGCAACTCTGCAGCCATCGAATCCGCTTGTTGTTCCACCTCTTCTTTTCAATATATATATATGGTATGAACATGTTGGATTAATTCGTTGAATAAATATCAAAATCCCCCTTTTCGAATTCGGCCTAGGAAAACACAAGCCTAATGCAAATGTTTATATTGTAACAGTTACAAAATACTTGTTTCAATCTGCTTTTCCGGTGATATAACTTGTCTTTACAAAATGTTAATCTGCATTTTGCACCTGTGTTTCAATGCATAAACTTGAATTACAAATATCATCCATGGGCAACTGTGAAAGTCTTCACAACTTAACCACGAAAATGTAAATATATTTTCATCAAATAAAGGGATTGGAATTATTTTTCAGGAAATTTTTTTAAATTTATAGAAGAAAATATGAGCATCGAAGGCCATGTATAAAAGACTACGAGGCAACTTTATGATGGTATACGATTATACGATCAAGTTTTGTTTTGTATCTATGTATGATTTTTTTATTTTTATTTTTATTTTTGATGTACCACCTACTTGCGGTGTTACAACTTGAACATGGTTAGGGACGGCAACGGATCAGATCAGAGGTGTCCTATACTCGAAACCTGATTTGCACGAGTTGCCCCAAACCCAACCTGTGCTCTGAACGAGTTTTTGTTTTCCTCCTCAAACCCGATCCGAAATGACAAGGGGTACCTCATACCCAACCCAAAATGACCAGTTTCGTTTTTTTCTAATCTATACATATATATATATATATATATATATATATATATATATATATATATATATATCTCAAACCACAAAATATTCAAATTATTTTACTATACAATTGAATTTTAAGACATTGATTTAAATTTTAACATTCAATTAAAATTTAAAATACATTTAAATTTAAAAATATACAATTTTTTTTTCTTTTTTATTGGAAATTTAAATATAAACTTAAGTACAAATATACAATATAATAAAATATTTTAACATACACTTAAAAATCATACATAAACTTACATTTAATAGAACAAAACATCTAAGTTTAATAAACTTTAAATTCAAATATAAAATGCAATTAGGTAAAGAGAAAAAGAGATTAGAGATTTGTTTTTTACTTTATATTTTTATATTTAAAAAAAAAATTATATAAATACTGGGTCAAATGGGGCGGGTGGGGCATAAAGGGTTGACCTACACCAGACCCGATAAAAAACCAGGTCTTTGACCCATATCCGACCCAAGGCCCGTTTTAAGTGCTCCAAATCCGTCCTGTCCCGAATGGACTGGAACCCCGCCGTTTTGGGGAGGGTCAGGAATTTTGCCATCCCTAAACATAGCACATTATCAATTGAATGAATATCATTTATCACCAAATCACATTAGCCAGTATGATTATATATGATTAATATTAATGAATTTCATTTTAAAAATAATTAGAAATCAACTTTCTATTAATTATTAAAGTAAATGCATGTGTTAAATGTGTTCACGATCATAATTTGGTGGTAAATTCACTTCTCAACAAATGTTGGTCACATATAAAAGTATTCACAAGTATAATTTAGCGGTAAATACACTTCTCAACAAATGTTGGTCACATATAAAGTATTCACGAGTATAATTTAGCGGTAAATACACTTCTCAATAAATGTTGGTCGAGTATAAAGTGTTCGCGTGCATAATCTGACGGTAAATAAACTTCTCAACATATATGGGTCTCAAATTCAAATCTCATATTCTCATTCTCTTTGAGTAAAATAAAAATAAAAATAAAAATTGATTTATAAAAACAATTATGCATCGAAAAGTGAAACACAGAATATGGAGATGAACTCATGAAAGTCAATTATTCATCATAACCGGAAGCAGAATTCGGGTTAAATGGTAATTTTAAAAGGAATTGAGGGAAGTCAATGATATTATAACAAACCATAAGGGAAATCCAAGATATTTTCCATATCTGATTTTTTTCAAAACAAGAAAAAAATTAAATAAAAATCGGGGGGCTATCGCTTCACGATCGCAACGCGAACCTAGAACACTTTCTCTCGCTATCTAGCTCTCACGAAGCTCTGTGCTTGCCGTCATCTCTCTTTCTCTCTCTCTCTTATATATATATATATCTTATATATCTCTCATCGGTAAGCGCCGTCTAATATTTCCTTGTTTGAGAGATCAAGGTATCACAACTTTCTATTTCCTTCATTTTTAGGGTTTCGACCTTCGATTCCGTCTCATATAGCGAGATAAATCTTCGATTTGATTTTTTTTTTTTTTCTTCTTTTCTATTTTTACTGTTTGATGCTTCGTAGTTTGATTGGGTATTATTTTTAGATTTGAAATTGGGTTCTCTTAGGGTTTCTGTTTGTGTTTTTCTTATTTACTTTAGAAATTGAAAAAAAAAAATTGAATTGATCGTGTGCCCTAGAGTTAGGGTTCGTAGTAGAATAAAGAAGGGGATTTGAATTGCTACTAGGGTTTGTGTTGAAGTTTAGATTTTGACACGCATATATGGCGGCTGGGAGACATGGTGGTTATCGTGATAATGAGTTTAGGGACCGAGAATCTGAATTCGATGTGTCTAAGCGCGAATTTGCTTATTCAAAGGAGAAATATGATTATGAACGGGAGCGGATTAGGAACGGTAATCATGAAAACAACGAGCAGGGCCAAGTTCGTCATGTGAGAGATAGGATTAGGGTAAGACAAAGGGATATCAAGGAGAGGGAAGTGATAGTAAATGGTGGTGGTGGGTATCGCTCATCGTCTAGCAGGAGCAATTCGGGTGGTAGTAATGGTGGTGGTAGTGGAAGTGGAAATCGTGGGACTAGGCATCGTCAGCATTCAGTTAGGGCATTGGATAGGGAGCCTGGTGAGTTGTCAAGTGAAAGTGGGTCCGATGATGCAATCGAGTCTGAATCAAAAGTTAAGGATAATGAGGTTTCTGATTTGGTGGAGAATGGAACTCAGACTCCGTTGGAGAAGAAAAGAAAGTTTTCGCCTATAGTGTGGGATAGAGATGACAATGAAGCAGGTAAAAGTAGGAATTCACCAATTGTGACTGCTCTCCCTCCACCGCCGCCTTTGCCTAAATCTTATCGCAAATCACCCAATGTTGTCCTAGAAGGGGTTGTACATATATCTTCCCCGAAGAGTAGGAAAATCCAGAATTTGCAGCCTGTTTCACCCATTAATCTTCCTGTGGCTTCTAGGTCAGTTCCTTATGCTGCATCAGAGTCTTCAATAGAGTTGGACGCTTCACCATCAAAAGAGCAGCCATTAGATAATGATCATGAAGTGGAGCAGCTAGATGATGAAGATTATCCACCAACCCGCAATATATCTTCTTCAAGATGGGCCGCTGGAAACAGTTCTCCAATTGTTGAAGGTGAAATTTTAGAAGATGAAGAAATGCCCAGAAAAAGGAAGAAAACATTTGTTTCGGAGTCTTTACAAACCAAAGTGCAGAATAAATCCGTTAGTCCTGAGATCGGGGAGCTTAAGAGAATAGGATCTGAAAGAGCTAGGTCGAGGTCATCTGAATCTGATGAACAAGGTAGCCACGTTAGGTCGTTGAGTGGGGATTCAGAGAAGGATGATTACATGGAGATTGATGAGGATCAAAATAACAATGATATTAGTGTTAGTGCATCTGATTCTGATTCGGAGGATGAAATTGATTCTCATGAGGCGATCGAAGAACCTGCCGCACCTCCCCAAAGAAGTGTAAATATGCTTCAAGGGTGTAGAAGTGTTGACGAGTTTGAGAGACTAAATAAAATAGACGAAGGCACTTATGGTGTTGTATATAGAGCCAAGGATAAGAAGACCGGGGAAATTGTAGCTTTGAAGAAGGTAAAGATGGAGAAAGAAAGAGAAGGTTTTCCATTGACTTCTCTGAGGGAAATAAACATCCTTCTTTCTTTTCATCATCCATCAATTGTGGATGTGAAAGAAGTTGTTGTAGGGAGTAACCTAGATAGCATTTTTATGGTGATGGAATACATGGAACATGATCTCAAAGGACTGATGGAGGCAATGAAGCAACCATTTAGTCAGAGTGAAGTTAAATGTTTAATGCTCCAGCTGTTTGAGGGTGTCAAGTATCTCCATGATAATTGGGTGCTCCATAGGGATTTGAAGACATCGAACTTGCTTTTGAATAATCGGGGTGAGTTGAAGATCTGTGACTTTGGGTTAGCTCGTCAATATGGAAGCCCATTGAAACCATATACTCATTTGGTGGTTACTCTTTGGTACAGGTGAGCTGCACTTTCCAATTTTTTGTTTTCAATGTTACACTGTTAGCATATGTGGATTTTCCTGTTTATTTAATTTATTTTGATTTCCCATTTTTTTTTTTCATTTCCAATTTGATAGTGTGTAAAATTGGTGTATCATATTCATGGCTTTATTTCAGCTAGCACAGACATCCATTGGCTTATTGTTAGATTCTTTATCATAGTATCTCATGTAATTATTTCATGGATGCTTGTTGAGCTTATGGTGGTATTGGGCACTTGTGCTCTACCCTACCTGTGTCAATTCATTCTTAGTTCTTTTTTTTTTTTTTTCTTTTGAATGACTGATGGTTTGATCTCTTTAGCATGTATCTTTAGGCCTGTTTTTCCAGTATGGGCATGCATAAACTCCAGTATGGGCATGCATATATATATATATATTTATCATATGTTATTTTTGTTTTAAATACTTACATATTTACTTATTTTCAGGGCACCTGAACTTCTGTTGGGAGCAAAACAATATTCAACAGCGATTGACATGTGGTCATTGGGTTGTATCATGGCTGAACTGTTATCAAAGGAGCCTCTGTTCAATGGGAAAACTGAATTCGATCAACTTGACAAGGTAAATTAAATTAGTCAATACCTCAAATCTGTGGTAAATCACGTTCATTACAACTTCCTGCTGCCTGTATTGGTCAGTGGTCTTATTACTTTTTTATGAGTTTTGTTATGGTTGCAGATATTCCGAACCCTTGGCACGCCTAATGAAACCATTTGGCCTGGATTTACTAAACTGCCTGGAGTTAAGGTCAACTTTGTCAAGCATCAGTAAGTAATCATTTTTTCATTATCTTTCTTCACAACCAAGTTGACCATGACATTGAGTTGTTCTTATTTTTGGCACTGTTTTCCCAGGCTTCCAGCTTTGGGTGATTCTGATCTGGCTATCTGGCCTCCATTGGTGACTCTTTCAGTTAAAACAGTATCTATTTCTTTTTTGTATTAACCACTGACATTTCCTTTTCAGGTATAATCTGTTGCGTAAGAAATTTCCAGCAACATCTTTCACTGGATCACCGGTTCTATCTGATGCTGGGTTTGACTTGTTGAACAAACTATTAACTTATGATCCTGAGAAGGTAAATTTCTAATTATCTTGAGTATCTCTCTTTAATAATTAAAAACCAGTTCAATGACATATAAATCCTATGGTATTATTTGCAGCGGATAACAGCTGAAGATGCTCTCAATCATGATTGGTTCCGTGAAGTTCCTCTTCCCAAGTCTAAAGATTTTATGCCTACTTTTCCTGCTCAACATGCCCAGGACAGGTTAGACCCTGTAAATTATGGATTTGAAATGTCAAGTACTCTAGTGTTATAGCAATTTGTTGTTTTAATATTTATCCAAGTTCGTTTTGTTTTATGGTCAGGCGTATGAGAAGGATTATGAAGAGTCCGGACCCCTTAGAGGAGCAGCGTAGAAAGGAGCTGCGACAAGCAGAATTAGGATCTACTGGTGGTTTGTTTGGCTAATAGAATTAATTAATTGGTCTCGAGCAGCCAAAGATACCCTTGCATTAGTTTTCCACAGGACGTTGCAAAAGACCATGGTTGAGGTGAGGTCATGATTCACCGGAAGTTCCGATCATTGCTTATCAGACGAACATTCATGCTGTTTTTTAGCAGGCACCTGTGCTGGTTTGGGTGGAGCAATTATTTGCATCCTCCTGTCAACCAGATTTCTTGCAGGTTAACTTTGTTCTCCAGCTATGGTGATCATGTAGAAATGCACCTGTGACACTGCTTGCATCGCAAGGTGTGGCATAACAGCTTTTCTTCTTTAAAAAATCAGTTTCGGCTGAAACTTGTGTATGTAACATATTTTCAACACACATTGTAAACGGTCCTCTTGATATTTGGTTTATAGAACATTATGGATTTTTCTGCCTACTATCATTTCTATCCTTTTTTTAATATTCACATTGTGTTTGCAAGAGACGATTGATGTGAAGTGGAGGGGACGTTGTTAGCTTTTCATTGTCGAAGAATTTGACAGTAACCATTGTGCTTTGAAGGTAATTTATCAAATTAATATCTGTGGAATGTTGTGGGATAAGGATTATGCTTTCCTTCCCTAAGAAATTGTGTCTTCAATGTGAACATCGTAGTGATAGTTTTCTCTGATATAGTGGTTAGATCCAGCAATTGTACTTGCATTCCTTTTCTTATATTGAAATTCCATCAATAAGTTTTCCGATGTGTAGTGAAGATAATATAGCATGAGGGGTGATCTTGTGGACATGGGGTTGTCATGAGGACCTATAAAATTTCAGTTGGTGGAACAATTTTTCAATGTATTTACCCTTTCCCTTATTTTAACAGCTGGTGTACTAACTATGTTTAAAGTTTCTGTGTACTATGAGTAAGTTCATATTTTGATTGATATTCGCTCACGTGGGGTCAAGTTATAGTAACAATGAAGAAATCCAATGTCTACATGAAGAAAGAATGTTTGGTTTCTTATGTGTTGTGGTAGATTCAATTTACAATTTTACATGGGTTTTGATATATAATTTTGTTTTGGTTAAGTTTCATTCTCCACTTGCTCGTTGACCCTATTTGTTGTTGTTGTTGTTTAACTAATGAGTTAACTGACACATTAACATGAAAATAATTAAATGTAGTTTTATTCCTTGTATTCTTTTTTCATTGATGCTGTGGGAGATTGAATCTTTCACTAGCTGCAGAATTTTATTTATGACATTATCTGCAAATGTCACTGCAGTCACAAAGCAAGCAGGTTGAGGAGGTTACCTGTATTCTCTGGATTTTATAGAACTTCCAATTAGTTGTCCCTTCGGGCTCACTAGAGGTACCCTACGAACCTTGGTTTGTTGTTCATGTGATATCAATATGATTAGTTCATTCTTTTTGAATTTTCTTTTAGTTGGTGTATGTTCTTTGACTAGCTCAGCATTTTTGCATCATTAATAGAATAATAGATGTCAAATGCATTTAGTTCTTGTTAAGGAATTTATTCAGAAGATTAAAGAGTCCCTTGCTAAATTCAACATGTTACAAGCCAATGGGACACACTAAATTTAATTACGCATTTAGTTCTTCTTTTCCTATATTAATTCACCATAATTCTTTTAAAATCTTTTGTTAAGTATAATACTTTTAGGGGTCTAATTAATGATGAGTTATTTTGTGCTATCAAGGATATTGAAAAAAAGGATATAGTTTGGAAATTTCAAATGCAGTTGTAACTTCTACATTGACGGTCATTGAAAGTGGTACTTTAGGTTTTGTCGAACTGACATGTACCAAATTAACTTGTACAACTATTGCCAAAAAAGAAAAATGAAAGAGTGGTTTAAACAATTGGTTCACCAAAGTGAAGATCAATATTCATTTTACATGTGTTACCGATCTTAAATATTGCTATAAAGCTATAACTTAATAGAAAAAAAAGATGAAATATGATGAAAGGAAGAATTGTTTGGATACCAAAGCATGGTGTTTATGGCATCTCCATTTGGCAATTGTTGTTATCTGTTGTGGTTCTTAGATCTTACAGCATAAGGAGAAGCATTGAAATGCAGTTTCATTTTTCTTGTGAAATAATTTGGTTTTTTTTGTTGCAAAATGTCTTTAGATGCTTCTTAGTGCAGGTTAATGATGATGTAGAGTCTTGTACAAGTCAACAACCATCTGGATTTCTGAACTCTTGACCCTTAATTCTTTAATTTCGAGTTTTTGTGTAATTGGATGTGTAATTTTTTCCTACTTTGGAAGCCAGTCACCTATCGTATTTCGTATGAAATTAGGCAGGTTATGTTCGCACTAGTCCTACTCTCTTGCTCCCCCTCCCCTGGACAATCTTTTCAGGAATATGAGTGGCTGGAAGCTGAAGAACAAGAGATAGCGCAGGAATATACAATATGGAAATGTCCGGGGTTGTTGCTTGAACCGAAAATGCTTGTGTATTTCCAAGATTAATCACCAAATGGAAATACTTCCACATCCATTTTATTTTAACCCACCTTAGAGATTTCATTGCATAGACTTTTAACAGATTCGTAATTACTAAGAAAAAATGGGGGGATTCTAACAATTACCAAATATCATTACAAGTCACCGTGACTTGCATGTTGTTCTGCTTAGATCATTGAAAACTACAAACAAGTCCTGATTGAGGATTATAGCTTTTTGGGTCTCAAAGTCTCCTCTTTCTCGTATTGGCTTCTGGCCCTCATTTTCCCTTTGTTTTGTACAACGATTGATTGTGTTGAATTGTCAGTATTGTAATATATACACAAATGGATATACAAGTTCAATAAATCATGTGCATTTGTGTAATCAAAATTAGACATCAATGCTTGGTTCGATTATGCTTCTAATCAACCCGTCAAAGACAAATTATGCTTTTAATCAATCAATATATCAGAACGTTGTTTAGTTTCTCACTACCGCGTCGTTCGGGTCATGTATTACAACAAATGATTAATTCCACAAATCGTAAAATGAGAAAATGAATCACTGCTCTGGATCAACATGATATTAAATATGGTTTCGTCTCAATATATATATATATATATATATTTCATCAGCCAAGTACATTGATAAATGAAAGAATTGACAAATGATATCTACTCCCTTTTCCTGGATTTAACTGAGATGTGCTCAGAGGCCGGAGCTTTGGATAAACATGGTTGAATGAAAAAATTATGCCAAAAAATTCATTTAAAAAAACACTTTCTCATCTTTAGAACTCTGTTTCTTTCCTTCTTTTGGAGGATAGAAGTAAGGTTATCCCGTGGTAGAAATGGACCTGAAATGAATTTGATTTGCTCCATTGAGCTGCACTGTCATTGTAGAGATTATCAGCTGGAACTGATGAGTATGGTCTTTCCGAGCACAAAGGTGAGTAGAGAGAGTTCGATGAAGAAGATTGTGTTGATAAGACCTCGATCAACTGTCCATCCGAAAATGGTGATTCCCCCGGGGTTAGTCTGTAAATACAATACTGCATACACACAAAAACATAAAGAATATAGGAGTAAAAGAGCGATAACAGAATTCTTAATAGAGAATAGAGAAAAACATGATATTGCATTTAAAACAACAAAATGGTGTATTAGTAATGCTATAGTAACAGAAGGGATGCATTCCTATATTCGAAAAGTTCTTCCTTTTCCATAGTTTTCGAATTATCAGAGAGTCATAACCTCCAAAATCGAACAACTTGATCCAAAACAATCAAGTGTCTGTATTTTAGTTGATCTTCTGTGGCATAGATAGTGTAATCAAGGTGTCTATATGATCTAAATTTAAAACACTTCAAAATCTAATCTCTAGTTCGGTTGATCTTATACCCCCATAAATGGTGTAACCAAGGTGACTGGCTATACTGTGTTGTGCCCTCCCCTTTCCCTTGTCATTTTAATGGTCTCCTCGAGTTCTTCTTCTTGTTGCTCGAGCTTGTTCACTTGCTCAAAAATGTTCTCACAAGACATTATAGACAGTGTTTCAATATCTGTAGATATTCTATATGGACTAGGCAGAGAGCCGCGAGCCTGTTCTAACGTTCCTAGAATAAAACACTTGATGTCCAACAGCTCGAACTCCATCCTACCATCAGATTATGCAACACTTCTACAGGGTCTTATTCGTGCTTATTAAGCAAAAAACAGTAAAAATTGTAGTATTTCCGGACAAATTTGTATCAATTGTCATCCTTAAGCTATAGAAAATATGGAAATAACACTAAAAGCTTCACAGCCTGATCACATATATGAAAATATAGAAACAAGATTTGATAAAATCCATACCAAAGGCTTGTCTTTTGTGATACGAGCACATATACGAAGTCAATTGAGCACTTGTCGGCATTGAAACATAATCGAAAGACTCCAAATCACTTTCGGAATAATTAGTAGGAAGTGAGTTCAATGACCTGGAATTTGGCAAGTTTCCCATACTGTTACAAGTTCTCATTTGAGAATGAGCAGAAGCACATGTTGCCAATGCATGCCATCTACTTGCAAATGATGCGATGTTTTGAGCTCTATGAGAGATTTTCGTGGCTGCATGAAGGCAGAGAATTATACCAACCACCTGAACAATTGTGAACACCTGGAAAATTTTCAAGTCAAATTTAGTACACACAATTATTCAGACAATGATATGAAGAAAAAGGGTGCTGAGAACTTGAACTTACTGCAAAGTCGCCGCCATTTATGAAAGTAATTATCCCGGTATACCCAGTAGTCTGGAAAAGAGTCATGCATTGGCTAGCTGTGACAACCAAGAACTCCAAGACAAGATAAATTCTGAATCTGTGACTTATCTTGGAGAGATGGTAACGTAAACGAATGTGTTCCTCCATTAGTACCAAAACATCAGATTCCCTTTCCAAGAGCTTCGCGTAATCATCAAAGTGAATGACTTGCAAATTGCAGACTAGATGAAACAAAATGCTGGCTGATAAAGATATTGTACTCAAAAAAGTCCAGGATAGAACCAGAGCTAATAATATAGCAGTAGACAGCCACCATGATTCATTACGTACATATAAAATTCGAAGGACTTCGCGTATAACCTTGAGAATGAAACATGGCAGTGACCACAACAAAAGGAGGCGTATAGAACCCTGCGTAAACAGATTGATCAAAGCAATTCTTTCATTACAATATACAAATTGGAACATTTTGACTTAAAACTAATTGAACAGAAATTGAGAAAACATGACACCAACATTGGAGAAAAATCGAACATTTGCAAGAGGAGGTAGCATGATACATGATGCAAATTCAACAACTTTAAGAGGGCAAGTAATGTTTGCCAAATCTGGGGGCACAAAAATTGATTTTGGGATTGAACTTATATCCTTTTATGTGTAGAAAACATAGAAATCCTTTTATACCCACTTAGTCAAATCACAATTCACAACACATCATTTGATGATTTCCTTAAAAATCCAAGCAAAGTTGCAATTTTTATCTATCAATGAACCGCATCAAATTCCCAATTTAAGCAGAGAAACAATAATCACATCACATTAAATCAAAAGTTGGGAATTTTAGGGAAATGCTTTACCTTTATTTGCCGAATGTACTGGTTTCGAAACCTGGCCAATTGTCCACTATAGCGATCCACAAAAAGGAACCTCCTGATACCATATTTACGAAAATTGTAGGACAAACAGAGCAATGAAACCGCCGCTAAACAGGCTTGTGAGGCCACGATAACCAGCTCAAAATTCTTTACTTGACCCTTTTCGCATCCTGGGCAATTGGAGAGTTCAAGTATCACAACCGGCAACAAAACACCTATGAATATAAAAGCTGACCAAGACAACACGAAGCTCAACACTGAAGACTGGCCGAAACCGAGAAACGACAGAAAAGTCTCGAGCTTTTGCAATGTTTGATCAAGATCGGTTGTTGGGTTTTGGTTCCGGTTCTCCTGTTGTTGTTGTTGTTGTTGTTGGGTGTGGTTGTGATTGTGGTTTGAGTTGAGCAGAGGAACTTCGGCGGGAGGTGGGTCTGTTTGTATATGAATAGGAAGATTGGCGTTGGCCATGAGTGTTCTTTTGTCTGAGCTCAGTTTCAAAGATTTGATTTTTACTACTTCATCAACGATTCAAAGCTGTAAACAATGGTTTTGGATTATACCCAGATGAGATTTTCCTGAGAAAAATGTTTATATTGCAGAGAAAAAACAAAAAACGATTGTTTTCCAATCAAAAGGTTACTTGCTGGTTCTCTGATCAGTCTGTTTCTTGTTAATCAATCAATCAATCAATAGATCTTAAAAAGTGTGAATATTTTACGACGACAGCATGTGACAGGGACAAAGCAGATAATTTTAAAAAGTATTCATTTTGATGATCAAAATCGGTTCTTTCGATCGATTTCAAACGGTACTATTTATAACTGTTGCAGTCTAGCTAGGGGAGAGAACCTTGTGATTGCTGAGGTGCATGTAGTTATGATAGGACGCGTAGTATGGGATCATGAATTTTTTAGATTTTGCTGACCTTTGCTTGAAAAGCTGTCAAGTGTGGCCTGGGTACTTGGAATATATTTTTTTTAATTCTCTTCTATTTTTTTTTTTTTTTTGTTTTATAAAAAAAAAAAAAAAAAAAAGAAGAAGAAACAGAGAAAATGACAAAAAGATAGGCACCCAAGACTCCAAGAGAAAGCAAGTGTTGGATTATATGGCGTGAAGATATTAACTTCAGATTCTTTATTAATTTAGTATTATATATGAATTTAAAATTCAGATATTTTTATTGAAATCTAATTTTTAATTCAATAAAAACATAGTCTATGATTAATGATTTATGAGTTTATTTTTTGGATTATACTACTATATTGTTTTTTTTTTTTTTTTTTTGAACTACTATATTGTTGTATTATATAAATTTGACAAAATTAAAGTTGAAATAAAACGGTGGTTAGGTCAAGAATAAAAATAATAGATTTCCTAGTTCCATAATTAGAATATTTTACACTTGGACCTTTTGCCAATGTGGTTGGATCCTTCCTTGAGAGCCTCCACCACCACGGTTCAACGTCTGTTGTGTACATGTATATATATATATATATATATATCTATTATTTGTACCCCTTGGCCATTAATCCCAATTGTGAGTGTTCTCTCCCTGCTTGTGGGAGCTACAGTCTGACTGCTCTAATAGAGTCTAATCTCGTCGATGCCGACAGTTGTTTTATATTTAAAATAAATAAAAAATTGATATTATTAATAATTTATTACTATTTATAAGAGTTTGGAGTGATGGATTAGGTGGAGATGACGTGGAGCAAGCAAGAGAGGATGATATGGTTGATTCAATTGAGATGTTGACACGTTGAGGTAGGGCAGAGATATATACAACAACTTTGACTTTTTAGAGTGGACATATCATTGGGTCAAGTAGTGATAAACAGACACAAACTCCGAAAGTTAAGAAAAATAATTTCTATTATAAAGAAAAGTCTCCAACTAATCTTTATTAATTAGGTAAGCGAGAAAAATTGCATAATTAATTTCAAAATAGAAGGAAAAATTATAATGAACTCAACTATATTTGTTTGCTTAATTGCTTCCACGAGTTGCCATTTAAATAAATAACTCCTGTTTGTTTTTCCAATATATTAATGCATAAGGTCATGGGTGGTCTAGTCCTATAATCAAGTGGTATCTACTTCTATTACTGTTGATCAATTTAGATATCTAGATCGAGAGGTATCTAGTATTTTATATAGACAAAGGTGATACAAATATACAATCAGAGATGTCAAAGGGGTCGAATGGATCTGGTCTGAATCTGATTCCGTACAATCCGAATCCGGTTCGGTTTGAAACACTATTAATCTGATCAAAACATTGTTAAAATTTGATTTCAGGCTTTTCAAGCAAAACTTTGAGAGTTTGTAATGAAAGTAATTTCATTACAAATAGAGTTTAACTTAAGCTAAACAATTATTTAAAAAAAAAAAAAAAAAAACTTTCATGCATTTTTGTTATTTTGTTACAATGTAATATTTAAGATCTTCAATCGTTCAAGTATTATTTAAAAAATAAGTAAATAAAAAGAATTGTTTATTATATATATATAAAAAATTGTTTATTTCTAAAAAAGAGCTAAGTCAGAATTTGATCAAGGTCTAATAATTAGATTTTTCTTGTTCGTTATTTTGTTAGGCTCAACCCAATCTGAACCGAACGGTGTTCAAACTGTAATCCGACCCAATTCAAACGGTATTTTTGCTCAAAAATTTCAGACCGAACCAACTTAATTCATCCCGATTGACACAAATACTTCCCAAAATAGTGAGGGAGTGTCGAACTATTTTACCCTAGTTATTAAATTTAAAATATGAATATTATCATTGTTTTAGGGGGGTGTATTGGATTGAGATTTTAATAGATAATTTTGCGGTGTAAGGATTTTATGGATTTATATGATTTTAAAGACTATTAGGATTATATGGACTAGACTTTCAAAATTCTGAAAGAGTCTTTAGACTTTATCTATATACTATTATGATTATCTAGACTTTATTTCAAGACTTTTTTTAAATATTGGCCCTATAAATTTACTAGTTAACACATAGGTCTGAGTTGAGAAACCCAAACTAGCTAGCTGGTCTAAGCTGAAAAAATCCAGACAATATGTACTTTTTTAGAATATGTATCAACACACAGTGAAAATGCGCATAAACAAATACCACAACAGTATGAATAATAGCCATCAACACATTCGAAATTCTAAAAAACAAGCACAAGAACCATTTTATAGGTATCATATGGTCTAATTACTTGACAAAGGATCCTGCACTCGTTATTCATCGGCCTAAGTACTTGACAGCTTCAAAAACATATTCATTTTTTTCGAGGCAAACCCTCGGAGAATCATAAAGATAAACAAACATATCTGTGAAATCTTATTGTTTAATGATAAATTGATTTAAAATAGTGAGTTTCTCTATTTGATCTCAATATGCTTTGAGTAATAATGTGGCAAAGTAGTTTTTGACACTGAAAGAAAATGTATGTTATAGATGAACATTATCAAGTAGCATAAACTATTAAACTGTACTGACACTGCAATACCTATTCACACGAGCCAATTATATTTTGACACCTCATCTAACTTAATCCAACAACTCATCCAACTCAGCTATCCAACTCAGCAACTCATCCAATTCAGCCGAGATCCAAGAAGGCGACGGCAACGGTGACGTGAAGAGCCAACGACGAGCTGGAGGGTGTGGTGGAGGTGAGAGTGGAGGAGGACGGCGGAAACCCACAGCTCTTCGTATCACCATCGTCGCTGCACATTCGGCGTCTGTGTCGCTGTTGTCGCTGCACGTCGCCATCGCTGTCGCCTTCTTGGATCTCAGCTGAGTTGGATGAATTGTTGGATTAAGTTGGATGAGGTGTCAAAATGTCATTGGCTCGGTGCAAACATGCTGAGTGTTGCACCCGGTGCAGCCAAGATTTTCTCCGCACAGAGGGGTGTTGAAGACCCTAATATTACCAAATCGAACAGCCAATCCCCGTCGTGCAACAGAAGACCCCACCAAAGCCAACATCTTCTCCAAATATTAACTGTTAAGAAAGGTAATTATCCATAGCAAAGCCATTACCAGTCATGTGTTTTATTTATGTATTTGGTGCGATTGTGATGGGAATTATTAACTGGGTTTTGAATTTTGAAGAAGGAGGAAAGCTTTTTCTTCCATATATTATCACTATCTGATGATGAAGTTTATGGAAAACCCTTTCGTTTTTCTCTTATGAATAGTGATTTGATGAAGATGTGATGGGGGTATGGAAGTTGAGGAAGATAAAGATGATTTTGAGCGAGAGTGAAAAAGTTTGGATAGCATGATGGGAGAGCGCAAGACAATTTTTGGGTCTAGCTATTTATATTTATCATTAAAAGGTTTAAAAAATTCATTTTATCATGAAATCCTATAAATCTAATCCAATACACCCCCTTAACCTCTACATTTTTAGAAGGGAATTAGTTGCTTATGCGCGCAATTAATCCTAATGTCAAGATATGTATATATCGGTACGATTTGAACTAAAATATTTAAAATATTTTTGCCGAAAAAAAGGAAGAGACCATGCAGAGACCGTAGAAACCTGACAAGACAAAGAATGCAAAATAAGGTGGAGCCAAAACCAAAGAATAAAACTGTATCTGTATAACTGTATGCTTCCATTTTTTTTTCCAAAAATTCTCCAAATTCAACTTCCAAAATGTCGAAACCGGATCCTATTATAACCAACTCATCAATCGATCCCAAAAGCGGGTTCTGCTCCAAAACCAACACCTACCACAGCATCAGACCCGCCGTCCCCCTCCCGCCCGACTCCGCTCCCATTTCCGTCACTTCTTACATCTTTTCTCTCCTTGACTCTCATCCCCCGCCGCCGTCCGCCGCCGCCATTAACGATGCCTCTACTCGGCGCCACATTCCATACCCTGACTTCGTTCTCCGAATCAAAGCCCTGGCTTTCTCTCTCAGAACCAAATTCGATCTCTCAAAAGGCGACGTCGCTTTCGTTCTCTCTCCTAACTCGATCCACATTCCAGTTCTCTACCTCTCTCTCATGTATCTCGGCGTCGTCGTCTCTCCTTCGAACCCTTCCGGTACTAAACCCGAGATTCTCCGACTCATCCGGATCTCGAAACCGGTCATTGCGTTTGCAACTTCTGAGACGGCTCACAAGATCCCTTCGCTCGAACACGGTACCGTCCTTCTCGACTCGCCGGAGTTCGAATCTCTCACGACGAGTGCCGAAGAACTCGAACTCAGCGAAACGGACCGAGCTAGGGTTCGGCAATCCGACGCGGCGGTGATTCTGTACTCGTCAGGGACGACGGGGATGGTGAAAGGAGTGGTGTTGAGTCACCGGAACTGGATTGCGTCGCTGGCGGCGGCTCATGCGGTTCGTAAAAAAGCGAGGGACTCTTCTCCAGCTGTTGCGATGTGTACGGTCCCGTACTTTCACGTGTACGGATTCAGATACTCGCTGACGGCGCTGGCGATGGGAGAGACTTTGGTGTTCATGGGGGGCACGGGGAGGTTTGAGTTGGGAGTCATGTTGAGAGCTATCGAGGAGCTGAGGGTGCGCCACGTGGCGGCATCCCCGCCCGTTGTTACGATGTTCGCCTTGGACGGTGGTGGTGTGATATCAGACGGATACGATTTGAGCTCGCTTGAAGTCGTCGGGTGCGGTGGGGCCTACCTGACGCTGGGCGTGATCGACAAGTTTCGAAAACGGTTACCTACGGTGCAATTAGCACAGGTTAGTAATATCTTGATGTTTTTCCGTATTTTGGGAGATTCGATATTTTTATTGAAACCGATATTTAAAAGATAGTGAATTAATGAACATTGAAGGCATATGGGATGACAGAATCAACGGGGAGAGTTTTCGGAACTGTTGGTCCAGAAGAATGTAAAGTGGCGGGAGCCACCGGAAAGCTGATGTCGAATTGCGAAGCAAAAATTGTTGATCCTGAAACCGGCATGCCTCAGCCTCCTGCCAAGCCTGGAGAGATTTGGCTTAGAGGATCATTAATCATGAAGGGTACGTGATGATAATACAAAACGGTTTTTAATCTGAATAAGCTCCCTTTATCGTCAAATCATGGTGATAATAAAATAATGTTTAAGAAGCAATTGAATTTTACTCATCTATTATTAGTAATGATGATGTGTTAATGAGATTTTTAAATGTTCAGATCAATAAGAGATCTCAATTCGTTACAAATTATAGTACGTTTGAGTTTGATTTTAAAAATCTTGTGATGCATTAGCGTTATTATCGATAATATGAGTACAATTTATAGTGTAAAAACTATCAATAGTTTCGCATTTACATGCAGGTTTTTTTTTTTTTTTTTTTTCCACTGGATTTTTGTTAATCTGCTGCAGCCTACAGGTTATGTTGGCGATGAAGAAGCAACTGCAGCGATTCTTGATCGGGAAGGGTGGCTGAGAACTGGAGACCTCGGTTATATTGACAGAGAAGGTTTTCTTTTTTATGTGGACAGAATAAAGGAATTGATCAAATACAAAGGCTATCAGGTTGAACTAAGAACTGTTTTCTTCCCAGTTTCACATCTACTAAAATTTTCTAGCTTGAACTGTATATGTAAATGTTCTCAGGTTGCACCAGCAGAACTGGAGCATCAGCTTCATTCCCATCCGGATATCGTCGATGCAGCTGTTGTTCCGTATGTCATTTATTCATTCACCTGCTGCCTCCATTGTTCTATGAACTCAGTTGGACTCACAATAACAGTTGTCTATAATAAGCATATATTTACAGGTATCTTGATGAGCGAGTGGGTCAAGTACCGGTAGCTTTTGTTGTAAGAAAACACGGAAGCACCATCGATGAATCAGAAATCAAGGAATTCATTGCCAAGCAGGTAAGATTTTTCTTCCTAGTTCTTAAAATCTGATGGAATACAGAGAATGATCATTTTGGAAATTCTGTTATAGGTTGCTTCATACAAGAAAATTCGACGAGTGATTTTCATCAGTTCAATACCCAGGAATTCCCCAGGAAAGGTGTTGAGGAAGGATTTAACCAAACTTGCATTGTCGAATTCAATCTCGAAACTGTAAATTTTTTTTTTTTTTTTTTTGTTTTCTTCAAGTAAGGTATAAACACCATCATCTGTCACAAACATTTGTTTCGGTTCTTTACAAAGACCAGGTATGATAATATCTAGACCACTCTAAATTTAGTCTTCAGCAACATATTACCTACAAATTACTTAGCTTCACATACCAAATTTAACATCCCAGAGAAATTTCACCAATACATTTATTGAAGATGCTCACAAAGCAAAAACTCAGATGGAAATGCTGTTGGGGATTCCTCGACCGGTCACTCCTGGATCGGATGTGGGAAGGAGCAGTTCATACGGGGGAATTCCTGCACCGCATCTGGCTTTAAGACTGGCATCTTTGTTTCGTTTCTTGATTGTGTTATCTATCTCCTCTAGCTTAGCAGAGAATTTATTAAATATTTCAAGAACAACGGGGTCATTGGTCCAATGACGGTGTAGCCGGTTCACCTGGCCCAAGTATTCTTCATCTGCTGAGTGAGTAGACAGGGTATCTTGAACGGCCATCACTTTAGTGGCTTGAAGTTGAGTAGGCAAAGAAGACAGAAAAGTATGCTGTGGATTTGATATGAACTTCTCGTAGCCAGGCTCGTGTTCTTGTGGGATGAGCTTTCTCATTAGAGTAGGACGGTTGGGGACATATCCTCCGAAGGGATACTGCCCGAAGTTTATGGCTGCGTGCTGACCTGATGCAGTCCAGATCATTATCGTAACTATCCCAGACAAGTCCTCTTTGGTGTTGAGTTTTGGCCACCAAGGCTCATTCCTTTTGTTATAGTGCCCTTTGTTCTTAACATCACTCCACCAAGCTTGGAGCTCAACATCAGATTCGACAGAATTAGGCTCGGAGTAGAAATGTTCAACGTAGGATTCGACCCACTCTTTTATAGCAGACCAGATGAGCAGTCCATCTGCTGCATAAGGGTAGTCTTCAATCATAAGTTTCACACCACAGGGCATCGAAGGATCCTCCACTGCCAAACCCCTGGAAAATTTAATCATTAGTATCAGTTACTCAGTATGTTTTTTTTACACCAGAAGCTCGCTAAGACAGAACGAATGCCTGAATGCATCAAAACCTTACCTGCGAATAAGATCTGCAGGCAATGCCTCCTTGTCAAACCTCCACATACTCTCGTAGGCTGCAGAGCTTACCTCCATGGCATACTTACCCGGGAAGAAAGAAGCCTCGATTATTCCCCCTCCATTTATTAGACTTTGTCGTGCAAGTGCATTAATTTCTAGCGTATAGCGCATATGAGGATGCAGCAACATGAAAATAGGGTGCATTGAGCTAAGATGTCTATGAGCTGCAATAATATAAGCCTCCATACTAGCATGGGTCCTCAACCTGATAAATTCAAAACATCAACAATTGTTAAGAGCAAGATATTGAAACTAATCCAATGCGACAAACTTCGAATTGTGCAGATATTGAATCAGTTATAACTTACCAGTGATTGACTAGTTGATGGATTCCGCAATCGTTAGAGCAAACATGAGCTTTGGCCAGTTTCCAAATCCAGTGTGTCGTAGCATCATGCCCGTGAGTGTAAACATGTTTATTCCGTGGCGAAGAAGGTGTTGGAGGAAGTGAAAGTTCAATAACTATTGGCCTCAACATTTTAGCCTTGTTATAGAAGAAAACTGTCCTAGACGCATAAGATTTTCTATCCGGCAAGGCGTTGATTTTGTCTACAAATGGCAAGAGCATGTCATGGTAATCAAGTATAAACAATCTCTTCTCCTCCATAGCCTGTATCATCAAAAACGTCCACGAAATGAAGCATCGGATCAGAAAGAAAGGTGGGCACGAATCGATTTACATAGCACATGTGATTATCAATACCTGTTCTAAACTCATTCCATTAAGTTCTCCCTCTATCAATTCCTTTGTGATTGCTGACTCTGGAGGTCCATAGACATCAGGGTCTAGTTTGCTCACAATTGGGAATTCCTATTAAACGAAATGAAACTCGAGACTTAAAGAAGAGAGAACAAAGAAAAATGAAAAGCCACAGACTGCAGATTGTCTCAAACATTACCTTCAAAATCTCAATGTTCACAGGATTGACCCCAGCTAATGTCTGCCGTGCAAACTCGTTGTCCCGCAACCATGCAAATCTGTCCACTGGATATAACAATCACAAAAGGTGCAGAAATGTGAGACATTGCCTCTCCCAGGACTGAAAACTCAATCCTTCATTTGGTTGTACAAGTGATCTGAGAAAGCGAGAGAGGAACTTACTTTTTATAATAGCGGGCGTATCGTATTTTAACAATCTTTCACTAACACTAAGAACTTTTCTCATCAGTGGACCAACAAATGGATTCTGAACAACAATTTGATCATCTTCTTTCAGGACAAAGCCACTGTTATATAGCTTATCGATATCGGAGAAGCAAGTGAAGGGGATATCTGAACTGGACAATGACGCAGCAATAGATGGTATAAGATTGTGTAGCAGAGCTTTCAATCTCCCAGCAGAGAAAGTGTTCTGCTTGATCTCCTCGAAAGTTTCATCGCGAGGTACATAAACTGGATGTGGCTTTTCAATTCTACTCTCACAGAGAGGGTCTAAACGAAAATTCAAATTCGCGATACACAATACAATGCGCCAAATGAATTACAGGTCAGCTAGCTCTACAAAAACTTACAAGGAAATGTATATAGCATTGAGAACAGATAGATTAGTACCTGTTTTGGCTGGAGGTCGGCCAGTTCTACAGCGCCTAGGATAAGGCTTTTCGTCAGTACCCAGGACCGGCCTAGCAAGATCATCGTCCTTATCAGGATTACCCAAATCGTTATAGAGAGCGTAATCATAGATTCTATCATGAGGCTTTCTCTCGCCTTTCCCATTACCACGAATACTCAGCAAGTCTTCGCGTCTTAGATCTTTAATCCCAGCTGGTGTTTGTGATGGTAAGTATGCCTAATTTCACAACAATTAGTCATTAAATTCGTAAACCAAAACCAATTCATTACAAGTTATCGAAAACAATGTTAAATAATTCTCACTCGATTCCTGAAGATGATTCTGCTTTCAGGATTATCATTCCGCGAATGGATCCATGTATTCGCCGGAAAAAACATAGGACCCTCATCGAAACCATGAACCACAATCTCCGCCAAGTAAAACTCCTTGCCATGGAGATTGGTTATGAGAACAGCCCCAGGTTTACCGAAATCGGAAGGAACAGTGAAATCAGCTCCATATTCAACAATGTTGGGGTGGCTTGATGGCTTTGGCATCCACCCTCTAACTGCAGACTCTACACTCTTCCCTGAGTTGGTAACTGAAGCAGCAACAATAAATCCATCAATGTCTCCGGCGACAATTAAATATAAATACCGAGATGATCAAAAGCAGTAGCAGAGGAAGATAATAAAGTTTCTATCTTGGGTTTTCTATTATAAACCAGTAAATCAATCATGGACTATGTAAAAATTGAATCTTTTCAGCAAACCCAACAAGAGAAATGACAGAAAAAGAAACAAACCAGGATCAATCTCTTCACTGATGAGCTGAATCGAGATTCCTTGACCAATCCCATTAATGAAAAACTCCCACTGATCCTCTATCTTCTCTGTGAGCTTCTCTTTCATTTTCTTCCTTACTGTGATCACTGCTCTAACATCAACCACTCCTCCTTCTTCTCCTTTTGAAGACGACGAAGCAACCGACAGTGGCGACCCATTAACATTATTTGAAGAATCATCCACTGACTTTGTTGCAGTCTCTGTAGCTGCTGACTTGTTTTGATCTCTGTTGACCACCGCCTGAATCAGCCCGCGCTTGGACCTGGAGAACCGGGCTGCCTGCTGCCGGAGACTACCGTGACCTTTTCCGGCGCCGGGAACTGCCGGAGCTCGACGGATGCCGCCGGGGCTGGTCATGAACTGTAACTTCAAAGCAGAAGTCATGATGATATTAGCTTCTCTTCTCTAATAATTGCATACACATACATATATAAATATACAGTGGTCTGTTCTGCTCTGCTCTCTCAAGTTGTTGATTCAAGTCAACATTTGTTCGAGACTTCTAGTCATTATTTAATGAATCACAATAAAAATTAACACAAATATTTAATAAAACGTGGAGTAATAAAATTTTGAGTCGAGAGAGACAAGCCCGACGTTGTTCAGGCTGCAAGAACACCACTCTCAGTTTGTAGCGCGTGGACAGAACGGTACGAATGATGTTGGGAAGTGAAGCTCAAACTGAGTAGAAGGAGCGTGATATGATGGTAAGTGTAAATGTAAATTTTAATAATTGGAAATTAGCTGGTTGTTGAAATAAAAATCTGTATAAATGTCTCCACTGTGAAAGCAGCTGGAATCTGAGAGAATGAATTATTATTATTATTTTTCATTTTAATTACTACAATAAATTTAAATTTTATATAGTAAATATAATCTCTAATAAAATGCGAAGAGTGTACCATTATTAATTAAGTAGTAAAAATGTTTTGATTAGTACCTAATGAGGTTGATCGGTTGGTAAACCGTTCACATCTACGATATAAGGATAAGAGTTCATGTACTCATTTTCTTTATAATAATATAATACTTTAAAAAAATTGTTTTGATTGATCAGAGAAAAGAAGATGTTGACACTTGACAGTTGATTGTATATGTTTAATAATAATGACAACATGGACCACATTAAATTACATTCTAATTTATTTTATTTCTTATTTTTATTTTTATTTTTTATTTTTTTGAATTTACAACAACTGAAAATACGAAATATGACTCTACTAGCACAACCTGACACGAATCCCCCCTAGAGTGTATGTGAATTTGCATGTTGCCCCCTAAATTCGTGAATTGGCACGAATCCTCCATGAACTATCGTTTATTAGCAGAATAAGACTAAAGATGCCCCCTCTCAGGGAGGGAAAAATCCAAAGGATTGCCAATAAGTGATAGTTCAGGGGAGATTCATGCCAATTCACGAATTTAGGGGGCAACATGCAAATTCACATACACTCCAGGGGGGATTCATGCCAATTACTCTATTTATAAATATATACATGCACACAGGCGTTGAACCGTGGTGGTTAGGGCTTCCAAGGGAGGGACCAATCACATTGGCAAGAGGCCTTGTGTGTCTAATTTATTATTATTATTATTATTATTATTATTTCATTTTAATTATTACAATAAATTAAAAAAATTATGCCAATGGTCTCTTACCAACGTGGTTGGACTCTCCATAGGAGTACTCCACTACCATGGTTCAAAACCCATAATATGCATATATTTGTATATATATTCTTTGTCCCTCCTTGGCTTTAAATTCCCAAGTGTAGGTGCCCTCTCCCCATTAGTGAGAGTAGTATTTCGGACTGTACTTGTAGAGTCCAATTCTCACAGGGTCCCGACAGTTGTTGCAATTAAAATATATATATATATATATTTAAAATATGATTTGAATCTATAATCTCTAATAAAATGTGAAAAGCATACCATTATTAAGTAAGTAGTAAAAATGTTTGGATTAGGTCAAGATAAGGTTGGTTATGGGTTCGAGTCTTATCCCTTATCAAAAAACCTCTATGTAATAGTATAATACTTAAAAAAAAAAAAAAAAAAAGTTTTGATTAATCACGAATAAGTACCGAGAAAAGAAGATGTTGACGTATCGGTTTAATAATAATGACACCTTAACACAACACATGAAGTCATGAACCACATTATAATTATATAATTTAAATATAGAATGTCCAACTTGTTGAACAAATAGCAAAGACTTATCTTTAGATGAGATGTGTTTTTTTATTTACTTTTATTAGTACAAAAAAGAAGATTATTGGCTTTTAATAAGTGCTAAAAATAGTTGTTTAGATGATAAAATATCTTTAACATGGTCCACTATATATATAACAAAGTTTCAAAATCCTAATGATAAACATGAATTAATAGAGAAAACACACAAAGACAGATTTTATTATTATTATTATTTTTTTACTTTACTTTTTTGTATGTATCTATCTTTCCACTAATTGTCTTGTCTAATTACGATAAATGTTAGTGTTTTACCTAAAAACCATAAGCTCGTTAGATGACTTTGCCTCTCTAGAGGATATTTGACCATGTAATGTTTCACGTGTACAATAAACAATCTCCTCTTCTTGTCTTATATGATAAAAGTTCAAACAAAATCTAAAAGAATCATTATATATGATACTATGATAATAAGATTATAAAGTTATAGAGTAAATATAATTTGAAGACAAGAAAACACCTACGCCATCAACCTTTTGAAAGTGAAATTCACTCAGCCTCCACCCCTGCCCCCTCAAAATAGAGCACTTTTTATCTCTAAACATGATGAATTCCGTAGGTTCGATAGTGGTTGAAATGTTGAAATCATAAATTTTAAATTGGTTTAGCCTAATCTAAATTTTATTTATTGTTTTGAAAAACCCCACTTAAACTTTTTTAATGCTTTAAAAGAAAAAGCTAGAAAGAAAAATAATTAAACACACACCACGAGGCATATGCAAATCAATAATTCATTCATTTGTAAGGTTAATAGTTTTTTCTTTCAACGTTTTCTCAAAAAATAAATTTTGTTGATTGTTTGAACAATTGAAGAATCACATGGGTTGGCATTAAATAACAATTTTGCCGGTCAATCGTTATCATATGTCCGTTTATATGATTAATCAATGCGACAATAGGATCCATATATAGAACACATCCTAAATTTTTATTATTAATAGTATCATGTGCATGCATTATTTAATATCAAAAGGGGGAATTGCACAAACAACCCTCGAGGTTTGATGAAATTGTATAGATATGGTAGTTTTGATCATATACACACAAACTTCCCTCAACATTTGAAAATTGTTGCATAAACATCCTCTACCATTAAATGGATTTATTAGTCAATAGTCAAAAGTGTAAAAAGTTTAAAATACTCTTTATTTTTATTTTAAGAAAACTAAAAAATAAGATTAAAATATATATATATATATATATATAAATAGATAACATGAATGTATCTTAAATCTGAAACCTGAAAAAAAAAAAATCATCTTTACTGTTGATGGTGATTTTTCGTAGTCACTCAATCAACGATTTGATCTTAAAGAGGACCTGTGTTTATGGATGAAAGTAATTGAAAATAGAGCAAGATGATTAATAATGAGAGGAAGATACGTGGTAAAACTCAAGAATTTGGAGAAACATCCACGGGTTATTGTTTTTTGCAACATAGTCGAATCCACTATGAATGTTTATTGAATAGATACACATACACACTTTGACCTCTCTCCCTCTCTAATCTTTTTTCGTGTCCCCATATTTGTGTTTTACAAGGGTATTTATACATAGTCATTAGGGTTTGTGGGTATCACTAGGATTTGGTGTCGTGGTGCCCAAGTTCTGGGGAGTTTTCTTAGTCCTAAAAGGACTTACTTTCCTATTCGGATGTAGCATATTTCCTGGTTTGGCTGAATCCGAATTTGAACAGGATTCTTATTCCTTTATTTACGGGAAACTTGCTTGTTTCCTTACTGGATTCTGAGTAGCTGCACCATAGCTTATTGTAGAGGTGCTAGTTGCTGATTCTATCCACGTGTTTGGGGAGTCAGTTTCCGTGACTATCTTTCTAGTTGAACCCCGAGTATGCCCGAGTATACCCGAGTAGGCTATGTTGCCTGAGCCGATTTCTTTGGTCTATGATTGGGTTGCCTTGGGATTTTGCTACTCAGGTTGATTTCCCTTCACTTCTGCTTACGCGGCCTCTTATGGTGGTGATGTGCCTTGTACGACGATTTTTACCTATAACATTTACAAATACAAAAAAAACAGTTTTTTTTTTTTTTTTAATACAATTTAATAATAAATAATTTTTACATTTTAAATTTATTTAAAATCAAGGGGGAATTGCACAAACTATTTTTTATTTTATTTTTGAAGATGAATTTTTTTTCCAGCTTTTAGATTTAAGATAGATTCATATTTTCTAAAAAAAATTTTAAAATTTTTTATCTTATTTTTGAATTTTTTATTAAACTTTTTACACGTTTGACCATCAGACCATTAACTAATGGATCCATCTAACGGTAGAGGATGTTTGTACAATAAATTTCAAATATTGAGATAAGTTTGTACGTATATGGTTAAAACTGCCATATTTATGCAATTTTATCAAATCTCGGGGGAGTTTGTGCAATTTCCCCATATCAAAATCAGATCGTGCAAAGTTGATATACATTTATATACATATGTTAACCTAACCCCAATTAGGTCAATGGGCAAAGTACATTGAAACCTAAAAAATTGAACATCAAGAAAGACAGGTAGGATGCCATTTATAGTAACAAATCTAATAAGTTCAGGGTTCGGGAATTCATGAACTCATACTGTAAGCGCGATGGACATACCAATAGGTCAATTCAGGACCCCGTCTTGTCAATATAAGTGTGTTAAGTTAAATGAATGAGAAGAGTCTTATTGCATGAAAACATTCGACACATTGAGTGGTGTAGAAATACTCTACAAGAAAATCTTATCCAACCACACCACACACACCAGCAACAAGAACCAAAAGGGAAA
Organism: Acer saccharum; assembly: GCA_030490815.1. Lineage (NCBI taxonomy): Eukaryota > Viridiplantae > Streptophyta > Magnoliopsida > Sapindales > Sapindaceae > Acer > Acer saccharum. The sequence goes on along the minus strand of CM059873.1, from coordinate 3,724,551 downwards.
TTGATAAAATCCAAGAAGCAGTTGACATCAACATCCATGTTTTTCAAGTCATTTTCCTAATTAGAAACATATGTTAGAGAGAAGAGAAAACAACTCATACGATGGAAACCTTTCATGCTCCAGTCTCTTTCAAGTACCCAGTTTTCATCTTTCTACTGGTCCAAACTCCAAATCATATGAGGTCCCTTGGCTGGCTTAGAATAGTCTTGTGGATTGTTGTGTTGTTTGTGAATGGTGATAGAGCACTGAGATTCTAAAGTATATGTACAAGATCACATGTTATCACCAGTGGACAGGACCACCCCCTGTCATATCACGACATATCATATCAAATCATATCACACTTACGTTTTCATTTTCTACATCCAATATGAGATGGGCTTGTCTCATTTGAGCAGGTCCATGGATCACAATTTTGTTTTATGATTCTTTTAGGGTGAGTTTACCGATCCGAAATGAAAAAGAATGAGAATCAAATTTTATCGAGAAAAGTTTTAAGAAAGGGAACTTAATTCTTCAGGTGGAAGGGAGAATTATGTTTTCTTTCTAATAGAAACTTAATTTCTGATTTATGTGTGGACAAATCAGGAATTAATCGGTAACCATTGTATTCACGTAATGATCAATCGATTTGGGCTGTTGTTGAACTCAAGTAAACTTTATATGATTTGATTTTGTGTGATGTGTACAGTGTTATGGATGACATGATCTAAAAGAAATCAAAAGGAGGATTTGATGGATCAAAGAAATGAAAGTTAAAGAATTCAAAACATTACAAGATATCATTGATAAAGCAGAACACAAAACTTAAAGAGAGATCGAAGCAGTTGTTTCTATGCGAAGTGATTCAAAGTTTAGTTTTGAATAACAAGTGTTTTATTTTAATTTATTGAGCTCTTGGTGCAAGAAAAAGAGGTGATAAAAGATGGACGATATGCTTAAAAGAGGAAGTAATTCCGTGAAAGGGGAACAGATGTGGCTGGGGAGCAAGTAAGAACCTCGTTGTTTGCTGTAACCATATATGTTTCTGGGTCGACTGTGATATCTGGGAGGGAATCGTTGAGCTTCATGTCGAGTTTTGTGAGTTTCCTCACGTTGCTCACTGCTTCAACTCTCTTGCTGAGTCCATACATGGCTTTTACTCCAACGTCTAGAGCTGCCTGCTTTGTGATAAGACAATAAATCTAATTTAATGATTGTTTTAGAGAGAAAACAAAATAATACGAAGAGGAAGAGAGGGAAAGAGAAAGATCGTGCCTTGCTGACAAATGCAATGGAGTTGGCACTTCCGGCCTTGCCAAACGCTCCGAACATAGGTCTTGACAGGACCTGCAATCATTCATGTTTTCCGTGTAAATGATATTTCATGCAAACTAAGCGTGAATGTTTGTGTACAAATAATGTCAATATGTACCGGTTCAGGGGTGGGAATGCTAGCATTTGGATCACCCATATTAGCCCATGTAATTGCCCCACCTTTGATCACCATTTCCGGTTTTGCTCCAAAGAAAGACGGTTTCCATATAACTAGATCAGCCAACTTCCCTACCTGCGTAACATAAATAGTCGCAGAAGATACAGTTATTTAGGAAAATTTTGTGTCAATTACAGTGCCTGGTATTTGATGGATTGGACAAGAGTTGGTGGTTCCCGTCCAAAAATCAGATAAATTAATTCAACTATTTCTTGTACATAAAAATATGAATTTGATTAATAGCCAAGTAATTATAGCTAAATATAAAATTTCATACAAAGTGTCCAGGTCAAGTTGTAGAATGAGTTCATAGTGGTTAAAACTTGCATACCTCCACTGAACCAACAACTTCAGAAAACCCATTTGCTATTGCTGGATTTATAGTGTATTTTGCAATGTATCTTCTGATCCTAAGATTGTCATTGTCCAATCCACTAGGATCGATTGATCCTCTCTGTGATTTCATCTTGTGCGCCGTATGCCAAGTTCTACTTATCACCTAGTACAAAGAGAAGTTTAACTCGTCTGAGACTCAATAACAATATCTGAGCTGTCTTTTGCAAGCAACTGTGCAGCCTATACCTATAAGACCAAAGGTTTCTAATATAGCAATAGCAATAACAAACGTGTCGTTTCAAATGTAAACGGGCATAATTCATGATTAATCTAGTTGAATTAAGTGGGGACAAAAGAAATCAGGAACCTCTCCAATGCGACCCATAGCTTGTGAATCTGAAGATATGATGCTAATTGCCCCCATATCATGCAATATGTCTTCTGCAGCAATTGTTTCAGCTCTAATCCTTGATTCAGCAAAAGCTACATCTTCTGGGATGTCTTTGTTAAGGTGATGGCAGACCATCTGCAATTATCAAAAGCAAATTGAAAAGACACATCCATAAAAAGTTCCGTATAATCACTAGCGTTATTTTCTCATACCAACATGTCAAGATGTTCATCTATAGTATTGGAAGTAAATGGCCTGGTGGGGTTTGTCGATGAGGGCAGGACATTTTTCACACCACAGACTTTGATAATATCTGGAGCATGACCACCACCTGCACCTTCACTGTTCAAAAAGATATCAATAAAGGAAACATCAAAAGGCTGTAAAATTAATGGGATTTCCCATTTTCTCTCCTGAGTTCTGATTAATATAGACCTTTTCCTCAGAAAAAATATAAAGAGTATTGATATACGATGATGAATAAATCTTTTCTATAGAACAATCCAAAAATATCATAATAATTAGTAAGTAGTAAAAATAAAAAATAAAAACTCATCACAACTCATAAGATTTTGAAGCATACAAAGAATACACAGCAAAAGGCAAAAATCCTTGAAGCATGAAAAGGTACATACTATGTACACAATCAAACTGCCCAAGATACCAGATTATAGGCTATCAGATGTTACTACAAAGATCTGAGTCATGACTACTAGAACTTTTTATTCCATTTCTATAGCAAAATCTCCTTCGTGAGGCAATTTAAAAGAATAAATTTTTCTTGTGGCAACAACATTGGATAGTCAAGTCATGCATTACAATCCAGAGAAGACTGTGGTTAGGAGTAGTTAAGTCTCTTGTTGTTGTACAAAAAGCCTTGGGTTCATGTCCAGCTCACACTAGGATGGGGAAGAGTTTGGTTTCATATATTGTAATAAAAATAAAAAAAGGAGCAGGATGCAACTTGTACCTGTGGTAAGTGTGAATTGTTCTCCCCTTAAATGCAGCAATTGTGTGCTCCACGAATCCAGATTCATTCAAGGTGTCAGTATGGATATTAACCTGCCAAATCATCATATATATACAAAGTTATAGATATAAACTCAATAAGTGTTTGAAAATATTTCAAAAAATTCAGGAACAAAAGTGAACCTGAACGTCATGTTCTTCTGCAACAGCCAAACAATTGTCTATCGAGGCAGGTGTAGTTCCCCAGTCTTCATGAAGCTTCAATCCCATTGCTCCAGCCCTAATTATTTCATGTAGCTCATCGGGTTTGGAACTGTTCCCCTAAATAAAACAAATGATTTTGCACAATCAAGCAGAAGAAATAAATAGAGAAGATCTCCAAAAGTTTGAAATTTAAGCCTTCCACCCTTTTAAAAATTTTAATCAGTCATATTATATGAGAAAAACTGGACAGAAATCACAGTACAGAAATTATTAACTCACTTTTCCTGTGAAGCCAAAGTTCAGAGGCAGGTCATCGGTTGACTGCAGCATTAACTTCATTTGTGATGGAGCTGGTGTACAAGTAGTTGCACATGTCCCTGCAGCAGGTCCTGTTCCACCTCCCACTAATGTTGTAATGCCTGCACATATTTTGAAGATTTGGGAGGGAGAAAAAATCTTATTAAAGAAATGTTTGGCTCAGAAGGCTCTGATTTTACAATATTTTGTTTCTAAAATTTAACAAAAAGCACTACATTCATATTCTAAATAGTTTGTATGAGTTTGGTCAATTAAACAAGTATCAGAAATGCAACTCCTGTGTTATTAACCATTGAAGCATAGTGAATAGAGTAATCCAGTCATATAGTGTCTGTATGTGTGTCTTTTATAAGTATACATGCCATAGTAATTCCAATTTCAAGCTGAGTAGCTCACCGCTTGAAATTGCCTCATATGCCAGTTGAGGGCATATGAAGTGCACATGACAGTCAATGGCCCCTGCCGTTACTATACGTCCTTCTCCAGCAATAACCTCAGTGTTTGCCTGAGAAAGAATGAGCAGGTCTGAGTACGTGCCAGTGACACAGCATAAGTTGCACCTTTAAAACTGCTTGTACATTTTCACATCGAACTTACCCCAATGACCATGTTAGGAAGTACATTGTCCATGGTATCTGGATTGCCGGCTTTCCCAAGGGCAATGATAAGACCACCTTTAATACCGATATCTGCCTTAAAAATTCCAGTATAATCAATGATTACAGCATTTGTTATAACTGTATCCAAAGTGTCAGCTGGTGGATACCCGCTTGCCTGGCCCATGCCATCTCTTATGACTTTTCCACCTCCAAATACACATTCATCACCATAGACAGCAAAATCTTTTTCAATTTCAGCAAACAAGTCAGTATCACCAAGCTGAATTTTATCACCAGTAGTGGGGCCATACATGTTAGCATAAGCCTCCCGGGAAATAATAGTGGTTAAAGAAGAATCTTCTCCTGTCACGCCTTCACTGCAAAATCAGTACTGAAGTAAGGCATCTTTGTTTAATCCTTAGTCATGTACATTGATGTTTCTAAGCAAACAATCCTATTGATTACTAAAATAGAAGCAAAACAAGCAATTGAAAATTTCTCAGAAGAAATTCTAAACCTAGCATTTGGTTCTTCTTTGTTCCCAAATCCTCTCATGGTTACAGCTTCCATTGCTTCCGTGCATTTGGCATAATTAACAGGACTGTCAACAATTCCACTGCCTCCTCTGATTACTTTCTTACCTCCAATGCTTACGAGTTTGACAATTTTAGTTTCCCCTGGCTGACAAAGTAAACAATGTTCCAGTAAAGGACTTAAATGTACAGGATGTATTATTTAAAGAGCTGAATATATTAAAAGATATTAAAAGATATTACCAGTGCTCTTCTCCCAACACAAGATCATTAGTATTATTCCATCCTACGATGTCCTAAAATCTAAAAATTTCCCTTAAAAATTTTAACACTAATATACCCACCAAATCTCACGTTATCTTGTTCTGTTACCGAAACTTGTATCAGAATTTTCAGTCATATTGACTCTCCTAAAAATTGAGTATAGTAATAACAAACTTACTAATGAAACTGAGTTGTTTACTAGCAGCCAAAATTTATGACCAGTACGTGGAGGAATTGACAAGGTATATTCCTTTAAAAAAATACAAGACAATCTTCAAAAGGATAAGAAACCTGAAATCAGTGAAACTAAAACATAATAGATTTGATAATAGAACGAGGTTAAGGGATTCAACCTCAAATCTTGTAGCTGTCCCTGCTGCTATATTCAAGCGCATGCCAAAAGCCTTCCTTCGATCAAAAACCATAGAGGGATTCACCTCAATAAAATGATAGTGGCTACCAACCTGAAAGAATGCTAAACTATTAGCTAAAGATAAAAAAATTATTGTTTTTTTTTTTCCAATAAAATTCTTCAGGAAAACAACAAATGAAATGCCAGTAAGTTCTATCAATTAAAATGTCAGATATTTTTATGATGCATCTTGACACATTGCTATATGGAAAACAAAGGCCTGCTGGTAAAATTTGGAATACTTCATTTCCATGTTAATGATGCAACTTGGCTAAAATTACTACAGATAATAAAAAAGGTTTCAAATCAGTAGAAATGTCGAAACCTAGAGCTAGAAAAATAAATGGCTGCTACGCTGGTTGTAGCCAAGGCTGGCCTAGCCATCAAATAAATCATATTTTTTGGCACAATCCTTTAATCCCGCATAAGGAATCTGAAATTGCAAGTGGAAGATAATGAAAACTTAATAAATGTAAAATTAGCCTCAATGGGATGACAAACAAGGAAAAAGTGAACAAAGTGGAAAAAAAGGAATGATAAAGTCAAGGAAAACACCTGAACCGGCCTGTCTCCAGTATTTATGACTTTGAGGATTACTGTTTTCCTTCCACGATTAAGCATGATACTCCCATCCCCACAAATGAATCTACCGGGAATTGTATTATCTTCTATTCCAGGAAACTTGTCCAGTGCAGGAACTGCAAAATTAACGATACTCTATAAATATCCATCACACTCTAGTTGTGCTAAAAGATATAGATATTTCAATTTTTACCCTGTTAACACTTTTAGAAAGCTTGGGTGCATGAATCGGATATTTTAAGATAATTGAAAGCTAAAACGTGTGAATCTTATCAAGAATAATTGAAAACTTTTTGGTTACCCGCACGCCAAAGGAATAAAGAATGTTCCATGTGGCAAATTGGGTCATCTACTGTACAAATAGTACATTTGAGTTCAAAGGTAAGGACCCAAAACACCTTCAATGGAAGCGAAGATGAATATGCTGATAAAGATTTCGATAGCACCAAAGTCAGGAGCCTAAATCAGAGTCTTCATAAAGAATTTCCCCACATTACAGATAGCAGTAAGTAGTCACCTGGAAGAAAAGAACCATGTAAAGCCAGCTCCAGATTCCCATCTTCTCTTGCAATCGGATCGTGCACAGTGATTAACTTTGTTCCATCCGGAAATGTCCCTTCAACCTGCATCCAAATTCAAAAACAGAATCCAAACTTTATAACAGGAAACCCAGCATCATGAATTCAATTTCAATAAATACTTTTCATTTGCTTAACTTTCCAATCTACTTATAATCCAACAATGTCAATCAGTAGCTGTTCAATAAAAAATATAAAAAAAATCACTTGTGAATCCATACTGGATCAATACCTGGACAGTTTCCAGAAGATGCCGAACAGCCGGAAGAACTTGTCTTCTGTTAATTACAAAAACATCAGTAAATGAAAATCTTAACTAAACATTACAACAATAGTTTTGATTAATTTAGATTTCAGATAACACCTTCCCAAAAGTTGCTTTCCAATATTCATCAATTGAGCGACGGACTTATCACCATCACGAACGAACTCCAAAATCTATGTAATTTGTTCGATAACATTTAAAAATAAAATACAATCATGAACATAAATATTTATATAAAAAAAAAAATTAAAAATTAAAAACGAAAGTGAAGTGATTAGAGTAGTACCTGAGTAGCTATGATTGCGACGGCTTCAGTGTAATTGAGTGGCAAGCCACGCGCGAGTCGTTTTTGCGCGAGGTATCCTGCATTGTGCAGTTCCAGTTTCTCCGCTTCTCTCGGTACCAGTTTCATTTCTTCTTCTTCACTTTCTCACTATTCTTAGAAACGAAAACGAAAGATAAAATTTTCGATTTATAACAGTCAAGTTTGAAGAAAGAAATTAAAAAAACAGATTGAGATTGAAGAAAATTAAGACGAATTTGATCAGAGTTTGAGAGAGATACCATACCAGAGTCGTCGTCGATGAGAGAAACAGAGTTGAAAAAAGTGAGATTATAGTATCATTTTCATTTACATACTATATGAGGTGGAGCCCGATTGGAAGCTTGCAGGTGGGGACCATCATTTTGATTCCACTTTTCAACTATAGATCCTGTTGTTTATTCTGCCACGTGCCATACACTTAAATGTTTGGAAAGGTAAATAGTGACACCGGTCATATGGCTGAAACAACCGCTACCAGCACAGTCCGGAATATATAAGGTTGGACTCAAACGCATATACGAAAAAAGGACACTTTACTAAGAGTGATCGTGTGCGCGATGATCAATACACATCTCTTTCGTATTTGTAGAAAGGTTTAAATTGAAATAGTGTTTAATCTCAATAGAATCTAATGAATTATGAGTAATTCGTTTTTATTCGACAAAGATGTGTTTTAGACTAGGAGCCGTTGGATTATAATTTTATTCCTCTTTATTGATTAGTGGTCACTTTTCTTGGTGTCTTGGCCACTCATACACTAAACACTTTCACTAATAGATAGATACATCATTATGATGTCTAGAATACAACTATTTTTATTCTCTCAACAACAAATGCTCCCTTCATCATTTTCTGGTTTTACCTCTCTTTGTCGTCATCTTCCCTCCCTTCTTCTTATTCTTCTTCCCACCTCTCTTTATCTTCTTATCCATTTTCTGGCTTCCATTTTCCTCTTCATTGTCCTCATCTTTCTCTTCTTCAACCTTTGATTTTCCACATTTGTTTTGCTCTTTCTTCTTCCTTCCAAGGAAATCAACCACTCCTTTAAGAGCAGCATCACCATCCTCCTCACTTTTCATCAGCTCCTCAGCAACTTCAGCAGGAGTCACCTCTGTTTCCTTGATCAGTTGTTCAATTTCAGGGAACATTGGATGGCTTTTGATATTGAGATAGTTGGAAGCAAGAATTCTGAAACCATCTGGGGTCAAGTAGGACATGTGTATGTGCATGTCCATTCGACCTGGCCTCAATAATGCAGGGTCTAGTCTTTCCTTGTAGTTGGTTGTGAACACTATTATCCTCTCATCTCCACAGCTTGACCACAAACCATCCACGAAATTCAGTAACCCGGATAGCGTTATCTGTCAAGAAAAAGAGAGATGACAACATTTAGAGCCATTCATAGGCACCAGCTGAATTTTACTGAATACTGAATAGTGACCGAAACCTGAAACCTGTAAATACTAACCTGAGTGTCATCTTGCTTGTATCCTCCAGATTGTCGATTTTCCAATTCAATGCTGCAGTCAATATCTTCAATTACAAGTATGGAACGGTTCCCAGTTGAGACCAAGAGTCTCTGGAGGTCTGAGTTGCTTCTTGGACTTGTAAGCTCCAAGTCATAAATGTCGAATTTCAGATAGTTAGCCATGGCTGCAATCAAGCTAGACTTGCCTGTACCAGGAGGGCCATACAACAAATACCCGCGTTTCCATGCCTTGCCAACTCTCTTATAGAACCTTCTTCTCTTCAAAAACCTGTCCAAATCGTCCATCAACTCCTTCTTCAGCTTCTGGTCCATTGCCATCGTCTCAAAAGTCGATGGATGATCAAGATTGATGGAATTGTCTCCACTGTAACTCCCAAGTGAATACAGCTTCACCGCCTTTTTGTCCGCTTTAATGGATTTAAATCTCTCCACAATGTACGGGAGGTAAATTCGTAACACTTTCTCCATGTACTTCTTGTGAAAACTGAGCTGAAGTGATTTGCGTTCAGCTGTTTCTGATGCATAGAAACCACTTTCTCCGTCAAAAGATGTTTTCTGGGTTGCAGTAGAGACGAATTCCCATGTCAGCTGAATGCCTTCGAATGTGTCGATGATTTTCTGGCCTTTGTTGATGGTGACTGAAATGTCCTTCTCTCGTGGCTCTTTCGAAACCTTGAGCTGTTCGATCGAGGGAGTGATTCTTGTGCTCAAGTACATTTCAGCAGCCTGGTAGATTTCATTGACAGAAAATCCACTGGATTCATCAATGGTGATTGTCAACTGAGAAGAAAACTTCCCAGACAGGCCTTCAAGCCTGGACAATATCTTTTCCTTGAGTGTTCTGGGTATCAACTGGCTACCCAAGCTCTGTACATCATTAATTACAGTTCTAACGAGCATGGTCGAAGCAGCAACAGTGGTGTAGGCTGAAAAGACTGATGTTGTTGAAGGCATGCTTGTAAGAGAAAACATGGTTGTTTGTGAAAGATTTCTGGAAAATTGATTGTCAGGGGCTTTGTTTGATAATCTGCTTGGTGGGTACAAGTTGTGATAAGTGATAACTAAAATGGCTTTTATAGAGTGATTGTCACTGTGGCTTACATGAGAAGCTGCTTGATGAGAAAAGCAAGAAGCTTGAAAAGTTCAAAACTTGCTGTGAAATTTTTCAACCAAGTCAAGTATGCACATCCAAGCAATAGTGACTTGGTCTGGTGACACAGTGAATAGCAGTGACAATCTTCTTGTGCAATTCTTAATAAAGAAAAGTCACAGCTTTTTTTTTTTATTTTTTATTTTTTTATGTATAACCACTATCGGGACCAGTGAGAATAGACTCTACAAGCACAGCCCGGAATACTACTCCCATTATCGGGGAGAGAATACATGTGGAATACAACTACTCTCACAATTGGAGAGAGGACAGCTCCCAGAACCGGGAGAGAGCAAACCCACACTTGGGATTTAAAGGCCAAGGTGGGACAAAGAATATATATACAAATATATATGCATTCATATGGCTTTGGTGGAGGCTCTCAGGGAGCGTCTAGCCACATTGGCAAGTTCGCTCATTCCAGCACTGTAGAATTGGAATTTTTTTTTTTCTTTCGGTAGTTAAATTATTGTTTCCACTATATCATATATTCTATTTTATCTTTTACATTAGTTTATAAGGTTTCAAAGGCTGCTTGAAAATACAAAAAGACATTATATTCTGATATGAACAAACGATGCAGCCACAATGATGTGTCCAATATTCAGAAGAGAAAAAAATAATCGTTTGTAAGTATTACCATGAAATTTAAATTCATAGTAAGCTATTATTTTCTAATGAACACCTTGGGAATTCAAAACTTGAATTGAAGCTCAAAGTCTAGCAATAAGCCGATCCGACAATGTACCGGATTAAATATGACATCATATAATGGAAGAGAAAAAAGGAGTTTGATTTACTCCTATGAAGAGAGAGCCTTCTGGACCTCAGCAGTGACCTCTTTGGGGGTTTTTTCGGCGTGAAGTTTAGCGAGAACACCTTTATTGGCATAATAGTGGATAACCTGCATGTCACACGAATATGGAACTAGTTAGCAGGTAGTTTAAATAATAAGAACTAGAGACACGAGCACGGCACACACACGAGCAAAATGCACTCTGAAAAGAAGAGTGGAATATTGCTATTGGTAAATATGGCAGAAGCATTGTATACTTTGACAATTCAGATGCTTAGTTATCTAACACGGATTTGGTGGTGTGAGAATATCACATTCCGACTCTCTAGAAATCGAATGTTAGCAAAGCAATATAGAGCAGCAGATTACTCAATATCGACAAAATATAACCAATCCATAACTTCACATGATGCACCAAGATGGAAGTCAAACACTCAAACCATTTAATATTTTAAAGTTAAATAGAGAATAACATAGATAGTAGATAACTAGAAATATTGTCAGAATGTTTTTTTTCTCCCTTTTCTACAACCCCCCCTCCCCAAAGATATGAAGAAGTCAGATACGACCAATTTAACCCTCTAAAAGCTGCTTCTATTATAAAAATTTAAGTTGCTTATATGGTGTACCATGAAGTCGTTCTTATTCGGCGTAAGTATAGTCAGCAAACAAGTATGATTCAATTGAAGGAACAAAAAACCAAAAACCAAAACAAATCCTACCGGTTCAGTCTGCCTGTGAAACGAATCCAGCCTTGACTTGAGAACTTGTGCAGTATCATCTTTTCGCTGTATTAGAGGCTCTCCTGTGACCTGCAGAAATTTATCACGGCAGAAGCAGCCGCATGTTCATTAGTTTGGTTGAATGCATACATGATAAGTACAAATATAATAAACCAACCAAATTAAATTCAACTTTTAAGAAGTACCAAATTAAATTTAACTGCTTCCATATGAATATGATTTAGGTCACCCGTCACCTGATTCAGGCTTTGGCCTAAGTTTATTGATGCACCTCTAAGTCACAAGAGTTTATATGGATAGTGCAGAAAGCATATTCTTTTATAATTTATGGAAATATGCACAAAAGGCAACATATTATGAACTAATTACATGTGACCACTAATTAACTAATCTGCCAAGGTATCTAGACTAAAAGAACTTGCTAAAGCTCAGACAAACATCACTCATCAACTAATAACAAAAAGAGATCCAAAAGAAGAAAAATGGCACTAATATCAACTTACATCATCTACACCAGGGACTTTGGGAGGTGCAAATTTGGTGTGGTAGCTCCGACCACTTGAAGGGTGTATCCAACGACCAGTGATCCTCTCTTCCAATATGGAATCATCAATTGCAAAGTCGAGCACTTTGTCAATTTTGGTTCCCTGCTTTCCAAGCATCTCATCCAGCTGTATCACAAGTGAAAAAGAAATCGTTAGGATTCAACATTGTGAAGACCAAAAGCCACAAAAGAGTAAGCAAATTAAAAGGAAAAAAAAATGACAAATCCACAGAACCTTTTCTGCTTGAACCACTGTCCTTGGGAACCCATCTAGAATGAAACCTTTTTGACATGAAGGTTTCTTCATTGCTTCATCGATAATCCCAACAACCAAATCGTCAGAGACAAGTTCTCCCTACATGATTATAATAGATTTACATGTAAAACACCAACAAAGAAATCGCCAAATAAATATGCTATAGAGAATACAGACACATGATACGAAATGTGTATCTAAACCAAAAACAAATTACCTTATCCATAGCTTCCTTGGCCTTAATTCCAAGTGGGGTTTTTGCAGCCACAGCAGATCTAAGCATATCACCAGTGGCCAAATGGCACAAGCAGTAGTCATCCTTAATTATCGGTGATTGTGTCCCCTTTCCAGATCCAGGTGGACCTAAGATGCAATTCATCAAGATTTATACACATTTTAATGAACCAGTTCGCATTTCGCACATTACTAAAACCACACCAGAACACTTCGTCACAGACAAGAAAAATAATCCTTCACTCATGAGATAGACAACATCTAATATGCTACAAGTAACATTGACCTGGATACAAAGGACAATTTTTTTCTGGAATATATTGCACTTCACTCAAGCAAATTTCTTTGGACATAAAGCCCTAACAATTACATTTAATTATTCTCCAATTCCTTCTTTTATTGAAGTCTCCATTGTTGTAAATCATCACTTATGAACATGAATTCAAAACAAAAGAATTTACACCATAATTGGACTACAAGTGCAATCAGATCCATACACTCAACAACAGAACCACGAACTTAAAAAAAAGGCAGCAAATTTATCAACACAAAACCTCCTAAAACCCCATAAAAAACCAAACTTTACCTCCCAACACACACAAAAATCAAAACTAAACAATACCCAGAAAAAATTCAAACACAAAAAAGAAAAAAAAAAAAAAAAAGTAGCAACAAAACAAAACAGTTACCGATGAGAATGAGACGCTTGTCAGGCTGAGAAGAGCACTTGAAGCGGCGGAGAAGCTCCGTCATTATATCAACCGACGGCACATCCTCCAACGCCACTGAAGAACTCGCCATTTTCTCTCTGGTTGGCTTTGCTTTGAAATTTGAATTTGATGACTTATCTTCTCTCTAAGCAAAGGCTTTTGTATATATATGTATATAAGCTTTAAACGGAGGCTATAATGTGAATTGCTGTGGTTGTTGATTTCCTTATACGAGTTGGGTGGGTTTTTGGGTAGTTGGTGTGGTCAGACAATTGTTGTTTGGTGACCGATTTGACCTCTCTGATCTTTGGTGTTGGAGAAAGTCTTGGGTGCAGCATGATGCACGGTGCATCGCCCACCATGATGCGCCACGTCAGCAACGTGCTGACGTGGCAGTATCATGGTGGGCGATGCACCGTGCATCCAATGCACCCAAGTTTTAGCCTTGGTGTTGTGTCTTGATTGCCGTCTGATCTGCGAATCTAACTACTCTTATAGTGGGAAGTAATCCACTGGATTGCATCTAACCCGGAAAAGTGTTTGGGTTTGGTTTGGATTTGGAGGTAGGACAAAACTTGGATCCACCATGTCGATCAAGTCAACCACTTTTTTTATTAATATTATTTTGTACAAATTTTTCTTTTGTCTACTTAATATTTACCCATTTTTTTTTATCAAAATAATTATTATTAATTTAACTCGAGGAACATGTTGTTATTTGTTTGTAGACTAATTGGCGCTAGACCCCCTGAATTATATGCGAAGTTGTAATCTGCCCCATAAATCTGTTGTTTTAGACGTTAAACCATTCGAACTATTGCCCTATTGGAAATTGATAGAAACTGTTGCAACCTACCCCTAAGTATAGATGGGTTTTGTCCATATTCCGTCACTTTCCTCCCATTTCCAACAAAGGGGTCTAACGTCTAAAAAAATCATTTAGGGGGCAGGTTGCAACTTCGCATACAATTCAAGAGGGTCTAACGCCAATTACTCTTGTTTGTAAAGCAAAGATGAAAAAATTGTTTGATCCATTTATCCACTCTCATAATTAGGAAATATTAAAAAGAAAATGAAAATAACAAAATTTTTGGAGCAAAAGTTCAATAAAATTTAATTATATTCTTAAAACAAGTTGGGGGCCATAAGTCCACGACCCACAATATCTTCTACGTACACGTAATTGTAACATCTACTTACTAATACTTGTAAAATGTGTAAGATCAAACTCAAACGCCACCCGTTATGTGTAATTGTGCACTTTTACGAAAATGAAATGTAAAAATATTGTTTTAAAGAAAACACTTGTAATTATTGGATAACACTCCCTTCAAAACTGACTTTTTTTTCAAGAAAAATTCTTCGGTGCACCACTCCAAACTCGAAAGGTGGAAAACGGTTATAAAATCATATACAAAATTATAAAAACTGATCATCTAAATCTTTACATTGCATGAAGAAGAAAAATGCTACAAAATATATATATATATAAAAAGGAGATGCACTATTTCTCCATATTATTTCACATAAACTACTAACAAACAGTTTATTGACCATTCAAACTTGTCTGTTTATTGCCAAAAATAGCTTGCCTTGTTACTAGTTTGATCCCTCTTACCCACAACTGAGCCATTTCAATCCCACCTTCACATGCAAAATGCACCTCCTTGTTCTTTGTAGTCACTACATGGAACATTCCAGGATCTTCCACATCGAATTTCCTCCGGCGGTTCCATCGGAATTTGGCGCTAGGGCCTACCTCGGCTGCTCTACATATCACATTCCTCTTACTCGACTTCCCCCACCGTAGAATCCCGACAGCCTCCACCATCCTCAGTAGTTTAACATGGGGTGATCCTTTGCCACACTTTGTGTGTTTCTTTACGTAAGAGCCGTCCGTCACTAGAGTTAGAGCAAGCTCGTCTAATATTACTTGCTCACAACCACTGCCATACCCGTTTTTCCTTGCAAGCATGAGTGCTGTCTCGTGTTTAGCATTCTCCATGTCACATCTTGCTCCGCGTAAAATCAGAAGCTCGCACAGTTGACCATGTCCTCCCTTAGCTGCTAACATAAGCGAGGTATATCCATCACTGTCAGCGGCATTAACATCGTATCCCCTGCTTGTTAACATACGAACCAAGTCTAAGTCTCCACGTATTGCTGCACGATGTAGAGCATAAATCCCGGTAGAACTATTACGCCCCTCTTCAAGCGCATATTCAAGCATCACCTTTTCAAGTACTTCACCGTTCTGATTTAATTCTGATAAGCTGATTGCCGTTTCACCATACTTGTTTTGCAGCTTTATATTGGCACCAGCATGAAGGAGCGACCTGAAAACCTCCACGTGGCCTGCTGCTGCAGCTATCATGGCAGCTGAGTTTCCATCATCATCTTGTTCATCAAGATCAGTGTCTCCCCGCTCAATAAGATTTTCCAAGGCCTCGACGTTATTTGCTTGAGTCACTAACATCAAAGTAGAAAATATAGAGGCATTGCTTGATCGAACAATCCTTCCTGCCAGAATCATATCTACCACTGCTTGCTGGAAGCTAAGAGTCCACCTAGCTGACTTTGCAATTGAGCTTGCAGACTGACCAGTAGAATTAACCAATCCAAAATCAGCCCCTCCTGAGACCAGAACTTTAAGGCAGTCCTCGTGCCTATATCTAGCACAAATCATTAGTGCTGTTTCCCCAGATGCTGTTCGGGAGTTGATATTGCAGCCAGCGGTTATCAGGCACTGAAGAATGTTAGCAAATCCAAGCCTTGCAGCCAAATGAATGGGGCGGAACTCTGTTTTTGTCGATGTTTTCACAGGAAATTCTTTATCAACAGCACTATTTAGTAGTACTTCTACTGCTCTTGCATTATTACATAGGACAGCATGGTGGATGAGAGTCCTTCCATAGTGCAGGTTGTTAGGGGAAAGGTGTCGGAAAAGCATGAGTAAGATAGAACCACTGGCTTCAAAATATTCCACAGCACACCAGGTGATGCAGTAAGCCTCAGCTAGTCCAGCACCCACCCGAAATTCTTCTCCAGTATCCATGTCCCAAGACCAGGCTCCCAGTCTCACCTTGATGTCCGTATTGACACCAGCCTGTTTTTACAGTGTCAAACGGTTAGCAATATAGGATTAAGGCCAATAATTCTGCTAGAAAACCGTAAACTTGTTATTTTATTACATCATGTGCACATTAAGACAAGTATGATGTTAAGGTTAAAACTTAAGAGATGTTGAGCCAACATCTATGGCATATACTCGGTCATAATACACATGATTCGGCTTCCAGCAGAATTACAGTGTCATGCTTTTCAAGTTGTATTGCATTATGGGGGATTCAATGTTAATAAGCTAACTAAGCAAGCACAACCAGCATATATTTGCAAATTTGAAATCCCATAAATAGTATAGGATCAATTTCCTCTGATTTAAAGAGTGACGAAATATAATTCATTTTTGAAAGAGCTACGAATTATGTTATAGCTTATCATGCTTCAATAGATACTATGGTAGGTAGGGTTCTCTCATGGTGGAGCAATTCTGTTAGTATTATCATCCAAGGCTAAACTCGCACTAGGCATGGAGAAGGTATAGGCTACTGTACCATTTTTTTTCATCGAAAACCATTTATATCACTTCACTACAGATCAAAAAAAAAAAAAAAAAGGTGAAATCATAAAAAATGTTGTCTTCCACCACATACATGACCATACTTTAAATATATACATTGTTTTTCTTTCTAATGAGGCAGCATCACATTTCATCAGCAACCACATCAGATTATCCTACATGGAACTCCACTTAGCCATTACACTAAAATGTCTCGGCACATTAGTTTTACCAAAAGGATGTATCTATCACAAGAAACTCAGGAAATTAAGCGCCAAGATGCTTACCTGCAACAGCAATCTAACAACAAAGATCTGCCTACTAACAACAGCAGCAGCAAGTGCATTACAGTCAACATTGGCATGCAAAGCAGGCTTGGAAGATTGAAGCAGCACCCTATCAATTGCATTGGCATCTACTTCACACTGCAACCAATCAAAAGCATCAATGTCACTTTCACAATTTCAACTTATCAGAGACAGAAATATCTAAATTGCTCATTGATTTCCTTAATTTTTTATTATTTATATTTTGAAATTGCTTTCTCATTGATTTCATGTGCTATCTTCAGGGCTTTTAGAAATGGGAAGTCAGAATGGTTGCAATCAAAACTTGATGCTTTACACTCACAAAGTTAAGCATTGATTTCTCGTATAGAGAAAGAGTGTGCTAAAATCAATATTATTTTGTCATGAAAAATTGTCAGTCAACAATTCATCTTTACAATTTTGTTTAAATCATGTGAAGCATTGGTAACATGAGTTACCCTAATGAGAGTGTCGACAACATTGACAAAGCCTCTGCAGCATGCTGATACAAGAGCATGCACAGCAACTTGTGGGCGGATCAAATCAGAACCCATAAGCAGCTCAGCAGACCTGGCCTCCCCCAAGTAACTCGCCTCCAACAAAGCCTCCTCGCATGCCTCCTGAGACGCACCTGCTTTGATAAGAACATCTAATATCTCCAGATGACCCTCTCTCACTGCTGCAGTTGTTGCATAGCCTCGGAATAGCTTCTGATTCACATTGGCACCAACACTCTGTCACATCAACATTACAACAGAGGTCAGTGACATTAAAAGAACACTGAAGTTCAAAGTCTTTGGCCTTAAATATCGTTTTGCATAGCATGAAGGAAGAAATACAAAATCTGTTCCAGGAATAACTGGAAATTGGAACAATCAACCATTGACAAACACAACTCGGAAAGCATTCAGGCAACAAACAATGCTGTCTCCAGGGTTCAATAGTTCAACAAACAAACAAAAAATTTCATTTCCTACAAAATTTTCCCGATTCATTTGAAATTACCATCAAACATTAATCCAGAACAAACAATCAGATACATCATGATCAAGCCATTTCAAGATATTAATCAGTACATTATAGCTCATAATATGAAAATTTTAAACCCCAGATATCAATAAGCAACAACAATCATATGATATTCCTGCAAATACTAATATACAATGTCAACTTGCAAGCTAAAGCCACAATAGTTTATTCAAACAGAGATTCTTGGCCTTTTCTCCCTGTACAGTGACCACATCCAATCCAACCACAACACGTGGAAGAATCAAGTAGGTAGAACCGTAGAAGTAGCTGTTTCGAGCTTTCACAATCAATTTGGATACGAAAATCTGCAGGCGTCATCGTGTTCAGGTTTAGTACTTCAGTCTGCTGGAGTATCAACTTGTATAAAAAGATCACGAAAGTTACATGACACTCAAATTCTAGATTATAAATTAATAATTATCATTTTCATATATTATTTCAGATATACGAGTAAATATAAACAACCGTTAAAAATCACGATTAAACCGTAAATTTCTAGCATTAACGCCGTGATCTCTCACGATTTTCAAATTCAAAAATTAATCAATCAAGACCGTCGCCATTTTACGTTACCAGTAATTTCTTGACAAGTGTCAGGTTTCCGGCGTGAGCAGCGAGGAACAGAGCGGTGACGTCAGTCTTGAACTCCTCGTACTCGACGCGGACTTCGTGAGCCGTCTCGTCGTGGAGGACAACCTCCGTCCTCTTGGCTCTCAAGCTGACGGTTCCGATGAAGTTGACGTCGACGAAAGGATCGGCAACGCATTCGAACGCCGAACTCACGTCGTTTGCGTGGGAGGCGTCGACGAGTCGCTGCGAGACGTCCGCCCCGTAATCCACCGGGAACACCTGCTGCTTTCCGGCTCGAAAACCGGCGCCGGAGCTCCCGAACACCGTCATTTTCCCGTCGACCGTAAATTTTCTGCTGGAAGTTTTTGAAGTGGTTGCTAGCTGTTGTTGTCTCTCAGTACGAAAAATGGTTTTTGGTGTGAGTAAAACGTCTGAGAGTGTATAAGAAGAAGAAGCAGAGAGTTTTGGGGTGGCGAGAGAGAGAGAGAGAGAGATAGCGATAAAGCACGCGCGTCTTATTTGAGAGGTGATTTGATTAATTCAATTTGTTTTTTTGAAATTTGATTATGATTTAAAAAATATTTAAGGATATATTTGACCAGGTCGTAATTACGTTAACAAATAGGCGCGGACGCGCGGTCCAATCCACGTCTCCACTTCAAAGTTCAATTTCAATTTTTTATCTTGCAGATTTGTACAATTGGTTTGTTTCAAAAAAACAAAACAAAATTATACAATTGGTAAAATTTGAATATATATGGGGGATGTTTTAGGATCGGGGTTTCTAGATTTTTTATTTTTATTTTATATTTTTTTTTGTATAGAAGCGAGATCATATCACTTTATAACCTTACAAAACTCGTTCTGTGATCTAATATTGGTATCTAAATTTGGTACCGAAATGACGTGGATCTTGATTTCTTTGTATTAGAATTTCATGATTGGATTTTAAAGATGTTATATTATTTAAACTCCAAATTTAGATAAAATAACTTTACTCTATATCAATAAATTTTATTATATACACGTGTATAATAAATGAATAATGCTACCTTGTCCGAATTTTGTGTTCAAATCTGATACCTAAATGATTGAATATCACTAAAATCCATTCATTTAAATTATACAAATATAATACAATTTAAATGAATTAATTACAATATCATTTGTGCACCAAATTTAAGTAAAGTAGCATTATTGATAATAAATTTCCGTTTAAACGATTTGATAGTTCTCTACTTATAATAAAATTTGAATGTATGAATCATGATGGTGCTAGAAAAAAAAAAATGAGTGTATAAATTATGATCACTTGTAGATTCAAAATACAAATTGAATTCAGAATTTTTGAATTTGTAATTTATTTAGATAATAAATTTTCATTTCAAATGACTTAACAATCTACTACCGTCATGTTTTTCATTATTTGATATCATAAATGATAGCTAAAAATCTATTTTGATCAAAATATTAGGATAATCGTTGGATGTAATATTTATTCATTTTATATCAATATTTTTCATCAATTGAATTTGAATGTTCAACCCATGGTTCAATAACATTTTAGGACTCGTGATGTATAGTTTTTAATTATTATTTTTTTCTTAAATTTTACATGACCGATTATCGAATCTAGATTTATCGGGATACGGTTGATTTTATCGGGATACGGTGAAATCAACCGCTTTATATGCTTTTAACTTTTAACGCTTGGGTTGGCACACAAAAGCTAAGGCGGATTCAATACCAAGTGTGTACAATGTAGATACTCTTACATTGTTTGCTTATAAATTAAATGAATTGATTTGATAGAATTGCCAAATGTAAATATTAGTTATGTTTATATATGAAACAATAACAATGTCAATTAAAAGCCGGATTTGGCCTGCCATTTTCGTTCATATATCATTTGTGTACTACTGTACTCTTGTTTTCTTGCTGCGTCGCTCTTATGAAAATTCTTTAAAAAAAAAAAAAAAACATATTTATAATCATAATTATCAAACCATTTGATGTCTTGATTTGGTGGCCTGCAATGTCTAATGTTCTATCGTAGTTCAACCAATTACCAACTGTTAACAGTCTCATATTAATATGATTTTTTCATTTTCCAAATATGATATGTACCAACTGGGTCAATGTCTGTTTAGACTCGATGAAATAAAAAATTATAAGTACGATTTGGAATGCAACTCTCGCTATGACAAAGGGGTCTTCTTACAATTTGGGTTTTAATAAATAAAAATAAGACTCGTAAAATCTTTATCACATACGTGAAAAGGAAAATGGTTGTTTTTGTTAGGAGTGAAAGTGATTGATCAAATTAATAATTAAGTGTGTTTGGAAGGAATTTTTGGCAGTATAATAGTGTTTAAGATGCTTGTTGAGGTTATAAAATGTATTTATAAATATTTTATAGAAATTTTTTTTTTATTTTTAAAAAAACATTCTTCAAACCCACCCACGTACATAGCTTTTGTAGGGCCTGGAATTTAATAATGGTCTGCCTAAACTTGTGTTCGAGTTTCTTTTTTGTTCTAACACGAGAATCATCTTTTAAATACCATCCTTTCCAACTTAATATAAGGGTGGCTATTCTTTGAGTCCAAAGTTCAAACCGTGTATCGTTCTATGTTTTCTTTTTTCTGAAATTCGACACCGAACAAATTAAGATTTGTTCTGAACTATCGAGATCAAACATTACTATTCTACGATAGTAAATCTCATAATCTGTTGTCTAAATTTCTGAAATAATTATCGTAGAGGTTGAATTATTTGCTAAGGTTGAATTATCGTTTATTTTGTATTTTATGGATTGTAGCCGATTACACATGTAGTGTAAGGACTGAAGAGCATGTAGGGACCTCCATGCATCGTATATGAATATATGAACTGAACCAATACATGGAGACATGGAGTACACCTCCATTAATTTCATTCCACATTGTCTTCTACAAACAGGACATTGAAGTCTATCGACATATTGTGTTGTCTACAAAAATGGACATGGACCCCGTATATCTTTTCGAAGCTATCCCAACAAATCAAACGTGAGAAAATCTTTAGTGCACTGGATACATTGTTGAGTGATACATCCGATCACCGAAAATGTGATATATGGTGAGAAAATACACACGTGTCACATTAAAAGTTCAACATATCACATCTTTATCGGTGGCCGAGATTATCACTCAGTAATGCATTCGGTGCAATGAAAATCAAACAAATCTAACGCTATAAACTCTTCATTGCACTATGTATATTTTGGAGTGATACATCATTCTGCCATTGAAAATGTGATATGTACCATATGTCACATTGACGGTTCAACATGTCACATCTTTATCGGTGCATGGCCAAGTATATCACTCAGCAATGCATTCAGTGCATCGAAGATTTTCTCATCGAACACAAATGGAGGTGGCCGCAACCCGCAACACAGAGTATGCATTAATGAACTGTGAATCTGTGATAAATAGATGCATGCATGTTATAGTTCTAATAGAAAAACACAACTGTTTTTGTTTTTTGTTTTTTTTTTTTTTCAAAAACAAAAACAAGAATCTACTCATTTTTAATATGGGATTCATTGTGCCATAAAGAAGTAGGTGTGAGAAAAAAAAATAAATAAAGGAAAATCCCAGCAGAACATTTATGATTTTCATGGCATTTTCTTGCTATCCAATCATTCTAGGGAAAATTCTTCAAAACGTTTTGGGCTTTTTTCAAAAACAAAATCCAACAAAGATGGAAAAACGGTCTAATTGGACCCTAGTATGATAGGGCTCACTCTGGGTTTCGGTTACAAAACCGACCCAACAGATCCTGGATTCGTCGGGTTCGGTTATTTCGGTTGGTTCGGGTCGTAACCGAAACCCACAAGGCCACAATTATAGTCCAAGCCCAACTCATATGGTCCAACGAATCACCGCTTCTAAATTCTAATACGTATCGCCAAAAAACAGCACAAAACCCACTCGAATCTCAGCCGCACAACTGGTGATCATCACCAAACTCGCTCCATTTAATCTCCACCGTCCATTTCACACACAGCCAGTGTCGGGGACAGTAGGCAATCACGCCCCACCTTCAAATCCTCGTTCGATTTTCTTCTTCTTCTTCTGTGTATCTCGATTCTCTGTGTTTACCAGCTAAAGTCGCCGACTCTTCTTCAACATTTCATGCTATGGTACGCTCTCACACTTTCTCTCTTCTCGCATTTATTTCGCTTTCTATTGTATCATTTCCGTCTATTTGGAATTTCTTATCGTCTGACTTAGGGTTTGGATTTGGTTGCTGCATTTTCATTTCCATATTGTTAGTGATCGTTGAATTGTTTACGTTCGTGTTGGATCTAAATGTAGATTCTTTTATTTCTCTTTGGTTGCTGCTTGTAATTTTGGTCTCCTAGATTGAGAAACTCTCAAACTTCATTTCTGTATTGAGCTCAGTTTGATTATTATTATTATTTTTTATTTTTGTGTGTTTCTGTTAAGTAGCTGAATTCATGTTAATCTGTGTTGAAATGAATGGAAATTGAACCGGCTTTATAGCTTATCTAGAAATCAGCCTTAAGGTTACTCGAACCCGGACACTGAAAATGCTATTTAGGAATAAAGTTTTGAAATTGGGACTCTTATGTATAGATTTAAATTTTAGGCTTTAAGATTGGACAAATGTAATGCGTGCTTCTTTTTGGCCTTTAAATTTGATCATCTTTGCACCAGCTTTGTGGATCGTGGGTGTTATGTATTCTTGCTATTCGTGTTTATTAGTGATCAAGTAATCAATAAAATAGGAACCGTTTTTCATTTATTATTATTATTATTATTTTTATAATGTTTTTAGTAATAAGAAAGGGATAAAACTGGGTAGACAAGGGTGAATCAATGGTGTATCATTGATCTAATAATGGCATCTCAATCATCGTTGAATGAAGAAAAACAATTCATATTTGAATTCATTTGAAACCGAAATCCATTAGGAGAATATAAAGTGAGGTTCTCCTTAAAGAAAAATGCAGTCTTCCTAGCTATCCTCTTTAAAGTTTCTCCTATTCCTTTCCAATCAAATACCCAAAGAGTTGTGGAAACACACTAACTTTGTGAAATCAAAGTTTTTTTCTACCACACCCGAAGGCACGAAACATTGCAATGGATAAAAGTTTCATGATGGAAAAAATATTGGAACTAATTATTTGCATCTAGTAGCTTTAGTGTCTCAGTTGTACTCTGTGATTTTTTTGTTTTATGTTCACTTCTGCATTGTATTAACTTCTGTGGCCTTGCACTTGTTTGTATGTTTCCTTAAAATTTAGCTCTATTCATGGTGGTTACAATTGATACTTGTACACAGATTTTGTGGGTTGCTTGAAATGGATTTGGATTGTAGGCAAGCAATTTCAAGTGATGTAACTGTTTCTTTTGGTACCAATTTTTTTTGTATAAATTTCTGCTGCCATAATAGATAATCTGTCCTTCTGTGGCAATAGGCTCCAATGAAAAGTGATGTAACTGTTGCATCTGTTTCTTTTAGTACCATTTTTTTGCATAATTTTCTTGTGCCATAATATATAATCTGTCCTGTGGCAATAGGCGCCAATGAAGGGAATTTTTTCCCTGCAAAGGGCAGCATTGCTTCAGCGTAACAGTGAGAGGTGGGGTACAGGCCTCAGATCATTGAGCACTCAAGGGGCAACAACGGCTAGTACTCCACAGCCTCCGCCACCTCCCCCGCCTCCAGAGAAAACCCATTTTGGTGGCCTGAAAGACGAGGACAGGATTTTCACCAATTTGTATGGGTTGCATGACCCCTTTCTCAAAGGTGCCATGAAACGAGGTGATTGGTACAGAACCAAAGACTTGGTACTCAAAGGTACTGATTGGATTGTCAACGAAGTCAAGAAGTCTGGCCTCCGTGGACGTGGTGGTGCAGGTTTCCCATCCGGTCTGAAGTGGTCCTTCATGCCAAAGGTATCTGATGGCCGCCCTTCCTATCTTGTTGTCAATGCTGATGAAAGTGAACCTGGAACCTGTAAAGACAGGGAAATCATGCGCCATGATCCACACAAATTGTTAGAGGGATGCTTGATTGCAGGTGTAGGAATGAGGGCTTCAGCTGCTTACATTTACATAAGGGGCGAATATGTAAATGAACGTCTTAACCTTGAAAGAGCCAGAAAAGAAGCTTATGAAGCTGGATTATTGGGCAAGAATGCATGTGGATCAGGTTATGATTTCGATGTTCACATCCACTATGGTGCTGGTGCTTATATCTGTGGTGAAGAGACAGCTCTTTTGGAAAGCCTTGAAGGTAAACAGGGGAAACCAAGATTGAAGCCTCCTTTCCCTGCCAATTCAGGGTTATATGGCTGTCCCACAACTGTCACAAATGTAGAAACTGTGGCTGTTTCTCCTACCATTTTAAGGCGTGGGCCGGAATGGTTTTCCAGTTTTGGAAGAAAGAACAATTCTGGGACAAAATTGTATTGTGTGTCAGGTCATGTGAACAACCCTTGCACAGTTGAAGAAGAGATGAGTATGCCCCTAAGGGAGTTGATAGAGAGGCACTGTGGAGGTGTTCGAGGTGGATGGGACAATTTACTTGCAATAATTCCAGGGGGTTCCTCAGTTCCTCTGCTTCCCAAACACATTTGTGATGATGTGCTGATGGATTATGACGCGCTCAAGGCTGTTCAGTCAGGATTGGGGACCGCTGCCGTGATTGTAATGGATAAATCAACTGATGTCGTGGATGCAATTGCAAGGCTCTCATATTTCTACAAGCACGAAAGCTGTGGACAGTGCACACCATGCAGAGAGGGGACAGGATGGCTTTGGATGATCATGGAAAGATTGAAGGTTGGAAATGCAAAGTTGGAAGAGATTGATATGCTTCAGGAGGTGACCAAGCAGATTGAAGGGCACACAATCTGTGCATTGGGTGATGCTGCTGCTTGGCCTGTTCAGGGTCTCATACGGCATTTTAGGCCTGAGCTTGAGAGAAGGATCAAGGAACGTGCAGAGAGGGAGTTGCTGGAGGCCACTGCTTAAGTTCTACTCAGGTTGCTCCTTGTCTCTCTTTTTTTTTTTTTTGCTTACATTTCTCAAATGGGTGTATTTCCCCCAAAAACGAAGTACTCTGATTTGTGTTGTTTCATTATTAGTCAGAAAGTTAAAATCTGTTAGTTTAGATTCTGTTGTGCAATGCAAAAGCTGGTATGAGGCCCCCTTTCTGTCATATTTTATTATGTTTTTCTTGGGCTGCAAGATGCACAAATACACAGGCAGAATAAAGTAGGCACATATGTGAAATTGCATGGATGAACTATGTAGAAATATGTTAAGAAGTAGCTATTTATTTCAAAATCGCAGTAATTGTAATTTATATCCCTAGCCATTACATGTCAGACACCTTGAAGGGCGCTGTAGTGTTTGGAAGGCCTACATGGTGACCAAATCTGGTTCTTATGTTCAAGAAGATTTCGCAGGGAAATCATATATTTCCTGTGGTTCCATGCAGTCCTTTTTCTTTTGTGGTAGTTGCAAGAACTTGGACAACACAGACAATTCTCTTGAGTCATTGTTTTTATATTTCGGATCACTGTAACAACTAACGTTTACTTGTGTTGTGCAGGGAATTTCCTATACGGAATAAAATTGGAGAATATCCCAGATACTGGGAAGGTAGATGATTAAAGCATCTGGTATTCCTGCTAGTTTTCTCTATTTATTTTGAAGCTGTATCAACTATGACTTCTTATTGTCCCGGAGAAATGATATTTTTCTCCTTTATATCTGGACACACAGATATACTCGAAGAGTTGTTGGAAGTTGTTTCATGTATTATTTTTTGTTCTCTAACACTTCTGAGGAACCCTGTTAATAATATCTGTACTTGCCGATACTATACGTTAAGCTGATCGTATTTGAATTTCTGCAAGTTTGAACCTTGAACGAGCTCGGTGCAGATCAAGTTAATTGTTGTTTGATTTAGGAGTTCAGGTTTTGAGCTCTATTTGATTTAGTACTAGAAGTGGCAATATGGTTCAATTGAATAGTCATTGAATTAGTAAATGGATCGGATCTGGGAAACGAATTATTTTAACAAGGGTTTGAAACTTGTGTCTCCTTTTACTGTGACCAAAATTTAACATACTTTTCCATTCCACATGGGGTCCGTTGATAAAAAATGCAACCCCAGATTTCTCTCTCTCTGTTTACCATGGAGAAAAAGTGAAAAACAAAGAAAATTAACAGTAATTATTCATTAATGGATGCATTTTTGAAAAAATTAAATTAAATTAAATTAGTCAAAACTACATCATTTTCTCAATCATTTTTTCATTTAATGAAGGTTTCTTTGCTTCAATATCTAACCTCTCCTAACTCAACATGGACACTTGAACTTACCAATTGATTCATCTCTGACTCTTCTTCATTTTATGCAAATTTTGTTATAAATCTATATATTTTTAATATAAGTAAAGTATTTTTGACTCCATGTTCATAAAAAAATCTAATATAATATATAAATGTATATATATATATAAAATTAGTGTGTTTTAGTAATCGAAAAGAGATACCAAAGGTCCATTGTTTTGGTGATCGGAGTCTTGAAGGCTTTAAAATGAATCTCCACCACCAAATTTGTAAATTAATATTTACATTTCTGATTTATAAATAGGCTCCGATAGGAAATTTTTTTCCTTACTTTTTAACCAAACGAGGAAGAAATTTTATAAACTTCGCAAAAATTCATTAATAATTCAACTCAATTTCAATTAATCCAAATAAAAAAATTTAAAAAACGCACCAAAAAGTCATATGAGACTATGAGAGGATATATTTTCGACTTTTTGTACTCCAATGAAAGTCTCTCCGTTTCCATTTCTCGAAAAACAGAAGACATTGTTCACATTTGCATGTAAACTTCAATCAAAAGCAAGAGACATACACTGATACACAACAACTTTACACAAGAGGTCAAGACCCAACAAACAAACAAACAGTACTACATTAGATTCTCCACAACAAGATATAATCAATCATCAATTCATATTCATAACAGCAGTAGACATCCCTCCTCCCTCCCTGCCTCTCTCTCTCTCTCTCTCTCTCTCTCTCGTAAGTAAATCATATTTTTCTCTCTTTAAAGCTTTTAGCTTTCACTCTGTTTCTGCACAAGTTTCATTTTTTCTTTGCTTTTATTGATTGTTTGTTTCGTTGATCTGCTGATATAACTTTTAAATTGACTTACTTGAACTGGGTTTAGATTGTTTATTATCTATTGATTGATTTATTTAATTGCTCTGTTCTTAGTTTTGACTCTCTTTGTAATCTTATCAATTTTAGGAGCTAATTGTTTACTCCAATTTTTTATATATTTTTCACTGGCTATTCATTTGCTGTGGTTGTGGAGGTCCTCTTTCGGATTCTATTTAAGAAAATTGTTGGTCTTCAGTTCTGGTTACTTCATTTAACTAAGTGGGTCATTACTTGTACCAATAAATAATAGTTGTTTTTGTTTCTGATACCGACCCACGTCCTCTACATGTGTGTGTGTGTGTATATATATATATATTATTGTTTTCTTTCTTTTTGTTATATGATCTGAACTTGCCATTACTTTATATTATTGCCAATGATTGCTTCTTGTATTTGATTTGCTGTTCTGAAAAATGTTGTTAATGAGATAATTTTTGTTCTTATATTATTGTCAATGATTATTTTTGTTTGTTAATGAGATTCTTTGCATTTGTTTTAGAAGGAATTGTGATTGATTGATCATATCTGCTGAGAGCAAAATCATTATTTGTTTCTACAATGGTTCTTGGGCTGAGAACAAAGAAGAAACGCAATTCAGTTGAGGTAAATTACCGGATCCAGGTACAAGAGATCAAACCTTGGCCCCCATCATCACAATCTTCAAAGCCTGTTCAATCTGTGCTGCTTCAATGGGAAAATGGTGATCAGAGTTCCGGATCATTGGCATCTATTGTTGGAGATGGGAAACTTGAGTTCAATGAGTCTTTCAGGCTTTCGGTCACTTTGCGCCAGGAAAAATCCAAAAAAAGCACTGCCAATGATATTAGTTTTCAGAAGAATTACTTGGAGTTTTACTTGTACGAAACTGGAAAGGACAAGGCGGTGAAAGGTCAAGTTTTAGGATCAGCTGTCGTAAACCTTGGAGACTACGGAATCATCAAGGAAGCTATAGCAATCAGCACTCAAATTAATTTGAAGAAGAGCTCTAAGAATGTGGTACAACCCATTCTTGATCTTATTATTGAGTCATTGTATAAGGATGGCTCTTCCCCATCGCGAAAGAGCAGCTTGTCTGAAGAATCATCACTGGACAAAGATGGAAGTGGAACTTTTTCAGAGTTGACGAATGAAGATATTGCCGCTTTTACAGACGATGATGATGGTGTTTCCTCACATTCATCATGGAAAAATTCATCATCTGCTTTGGAGACTAGTAGAAGCTCACCTGCTCAAAGTTACAAGGTACTCAACTTTATTACTCGTTATCTATTTTCTGACACTCTTTACATTGAATTGTATTTCTCTGTGACTCTGAGCATTTTGGTTACTTGACCCGAAAACTTATCATGGTATATCTAGTAGCACTGAATTAGATAGAAGTTGAATTCTAATTTATGGAATTCCGATGGATTCTTTCCCCTTTCATTTTAGCAACTCTAGTTGTGTCATTTGAAGCATTAACCAGCTGCGGTTAAATTGTAGAATGGATCAGAATCAGCAAAGGATGGCACGGGAAAGGTTAATCGGGTACTCTCAAGTGTAGCACCCGCAAAGCAAGAGGTGAATCCAGTGGTTGGAACACGTAAAAATATAAATCATGTGGATATCAACACAGGCCAAGTAAGGGTTGAGAATTCACTAAACAGTCTAGAGGAAGATATAAAAACTTGGAGAAACAACAAAAATGGTCCAGATGAAGCCACAACTAGTAATTCTTCTGTTAGTCTTTCGAAGGGCCAAGAGAAAAAGGATCAGGACAACCAGTTCGTCGAAGTAAAGAAAAATGATTCTAGTGAGCAACTAGTTTTAAGATTACCTCAAGATGCTACGACTAAGCAAATCAAATTAAGGAGCAATACCCTTGTTAACAGCAGAACCTCACTTGGAGCCTGGAGTGGTACTGCTACGAATAATAAACTGAAACATTTGAATTCCGTTCAGTTGAATTTTGATCCAGCTAAGAGCAATGGGTCATTGAGCAATAGTCAGTTCATTGGGAGGGGAAGGGAAATTAATGTCGCTAAAGATGTTCATAATAGTGGTACGATTAATGTGCAAAGCAAAAGGGAGGAAATAAAAAAAGGCTATTCTGATGGAAAAGCTGAGCTGGTGTCTAAAATTGAAATGCTAGAGGAAGAGCTTAGGGAAACTGCTGCTGTCGAGGTTGGTCTTTATTCTGTGGTTCCAGAGCATGGCAGTTCTACAAACAAGGTTCATGCTCCAGCACGGCGCCTTTCTAGATTCTATCTTCATGCTTGTAAAACAAAGTCCCAAGCTAAGACGGCAAGTGCTGCCAGGGCTGCTATTTCAGGATTAGTTTTGGTTTCTAAAGCATGTGGGAACGATGTTCCAAGGTATCTCTTAAACCCTTAGCATTCATCAGTTTCAATCAAGTTGAACTCCAAAGATTTTAGTTAACATATATGTACTTTTCAAATCGTAGAACAGTCTCAGTTTGCAGTACTTGTTTTCAATTGCATATACCTGTATGAAGATGGATAATGGATATTCACTTTCTTCAATTGTCATGATTTAGTCATATTCTTTTCTGTTCTTAGGAGATTGATTAATTTATTTTCTTCTCATAGGTTGACTTTCTGGTTGTCTAACTCAATTGTGCTGAGAGCAATTGTTAGCCAGTTAAATGGGAAATTGCAATTTTCTGATGGAACGCGTACCAAACATAGTGGTGATAAAAAAGGATTGGAAGAGAAGTTTGCACCAAAACGGCATGAGTCCACTCATGATAAGAAAGTAAAAAGAAATTCCATGGAAAGTCCTGATGATTGGGAAGATCCTCTAACATTTATTGTTGCATTGGAGAAGTTTGAAGCTTGGATCTTCTCCCGAATCATTGAGTTGGTGTGGTGGCAGGTGAATCTTTCTTCTTTTTAATCTATTCCTCTGTCGCTGCTGTTGAGTTCTCCCTTGGTGTAGATTAATTCAAAATATCTTTGCTTGGAGTGCCTAATCTCTTTTCCCATTTCAAACTCTACAGACTTTGACTCCACATATGCAACCTGCAGCTGCCAAGGGCTCAGGCTCTAGGAAAACCAATGGGAGGAGACATGGATTGGGCGATCAAGAGCAGGGAAATTTTTCTATTGAGCTCTGGAAGAAGGCTTTCAAAGATGCGTGTGAAAGACTTTGTCCACCTCGAGCTGGAGGGAACGAGTGTGGCTGCTTGCCTGTGCTGTCTAAAATGGTATGTTAGCATCCTTTAGTTTCCTCCTTTGACTTACGTTAGGATTTTGAGTTTTTTTTTCATGATTATTTATGTCTGGTTGCATAGCATGCACGGGTACTTCTAATGTTCTGAGTTTACTTGACCATGATATAAATGACAATTAAACATGTGGGTGTGTTAATTGACAAGCATATCTTAATTAATGGCCAGTTTTCACCATGTATCTTAAATTTTCCTTCCGATCCTTCTTAAAACACTCTTTCGTGTGTGTCTTCTGGTTTATGCATATGATTTTAACATTGGAACCTCTCTTTTCTGTGATGGTTATCTGATTCATTCTGTTGTTGAAAGCATTTTGATACAAATGTGTCTTTCATATGTTGTGTCTAGGTAATGGAGCAGTTGGTGAGTAGATTGGATGTGGCAATGTTTAATGCTATTCTTCGTGAATCAGCTGAAGAGATGCCAACAGATCCTGTATCTGATCCCATTAGTGATTCAAAAGTTCTCCCCATTCCAGCTGGAAAATCAAGCTTTGGGGCTGGTGCACAACTAAAAAATGCTGTGAGTAACCAAGACTTGATTATGTGAATCTAATTTAGCGTTGATATAATCGGGGTTCGTATTTATCCCCCCAATGTGCAAAACTTGTGTCAATTTTCCTACATTCACAGCCTCCCTGCACTATGACAACTGAAAACCGAGTCTCAAATTGTAACAACTATGTTTTAGCTATCTTGTTTTCTCTTGATGTAAAGATCTTGCTCTTCTTTTCTTCATGTTGACAGATAGGTAACTGGTCCAGATGGCTTGACGATAATGACCCTCTTGAAGATATAAACGGCGTTTGTGATGAGATGAAGAGCATGGAACATGAGATATCTTTCAAGCCTTTCCCTCTCCTCAATGCATTGAGTGATCTCATGATGCTTCCATTTGAAATGCTTGCAGATAATTCCACTAGGAAAGAGGTGAAATCCTGGAACCTCAAATTTTCATTCAACTACTCGATACTCGTTGATGGCTTTGTTAATATTTCGTTTTGGGTGTGTATATATCTTTTTGTTTCCTTCTCGTTCCCACATTAATATCATTCTCATCAAACTTTATATTTGAAGGTATGCCCTACACTCGGTGTCCCATTGATCAAGCGGGTTCTTAACAATTTTGTCCCAGATGAGTTTAACCCGGATCCAATTCCAAATGCAGTTTTTGAGACCCTGGATTCTGAGGTTGGTTACTGTTCTGCAGACCTTTAATATTTCCGCGACTTAACTTTTGCTTATCAGTTTGCTCTTGTTTTAAATTAGGACCTCGGTGAGGCTGAGGAAGAGTCTCATACGATCTTCCCATGCATAGCCACTCCTACGACCTATTCACCACCTCCTGCAGCTTCACTGACTGCCATTATAGGGGAGATCGGAAGCCAAACTCTGCAGAGGAGTGGATCAGCAGTCCTTAGAAAATCCTACACTAGCGACGATGAGCTTGATGGGTTGGATTCACCCTTAACTACAATTATTATTGACAACTCCCGTGCTTCTCCCGCTTCAGCAGCTCCCAACTGGATGCCCAAGGCAATTGGTGGTCGAAAAGTTGTCAGATATCAACTCCTCCGGGAAGCATGGAGGGACGGTGAATAGTATTATTATTCAGACCTCTCTTATGTACATATATACATTCTATTTATGTAGGCCGGCATATTAAATAATTGAATGTTCTTGAGTTCTTGTATATTTGATTGGATTAGATATATGTTATCAAGTGCGGGATTTTCCATACGGAATCATCGATTGCTACCGGTGGTAATTCAACTGCCCTTGGATTCGATTTGAGAATATATAGATTTCTTGTTTATCTACAGGATGTTATTTATCTTACTGTAGCTATATATTTAACCTTTTTTTTTAGCTCATCAATAAGTTTCCTAATCCCAACCCAAGAGAGAAGTACTAGGTAATGAGGAAAGGAGAAACTTCTGCATCTAAATTGGATTTGGAAACTACAATACTTGTCAAGGAAATCGAATCCAAAACATAAAATAAATGCAGATGAGTAGCAGAAGTCTCCTCCTAATAGGAAAAGGTACTGTTAGTGATATTGATCAATCAACAACTGTTAATGGTGATTAAACAACAGCGTACCAGAATAAGGTAATGTGAGGAGCTGCACTGAATATAAGCTCTAGGAAATGATTTAGACAGGAAAGATTGCACTGAATAATTGAATATAAGCACTAGGAAATGATTTAGACAGGAAAGATTGCCAGCTCATCCTTCTACATTAGTCTAGAAGTCCTATTCAGCAATCTTGATTTATGCTAACACATTGTATGAGCTGGATATATAAATAGACAGCTACAGTTAATTCAAGCTTTTCTATTCAACAATATTCTCTAGAAAATTCAGTTAGATACTTTCTAAATTTTCTCGTTGATTTTCTCTGTAACTTTCCTGAGAAAGTTCAAAGTCAAATAGGAACACATCCTTATATATATATATATATATATATATATATATATATGCTCCTCCAAATCACAACTCTATACACAAATTCTTCAAAAATCTACCGGCTCAATCATGTATTCAAAAATTTTCCAGATGAAAAGAACCAAACCCAACAACAAAGTTGGTCGTGGTGGCGGCTGCAATATCAAGTCTCTTCCGAAGGAATTGCTCACCGACGTTCTCGCTTGTGTGGCCTCCGGTTCCGTTGCCGACTTGTTCAACATGGAGCGGAGCTGTAAAGATCTTCTCGAGGTGGGAAATGACGATTACGTCCTCCAACATGCTTGCATGGACAGCTTCCCCGTTGCTCCCTGGCCCATCAGCGATGAGGCTTCTTTGTTCTTGGGACGCTGCAGAGAGAGCAGCAACGCCGAGGCTCTGTTCAGACAAGCCGTGTTTAAGTACTTCACCTTGTTGGAAACAGAATCCGGACTCGAGCTCTTGCAAAGAGCTGCTCAAAATGGACACGTGGAAGCAACTTACATGTGTGGTATTCTCTTGTTATCACTCTCTCGCGGAGACAATAGACTACGACGACAAGGTTTGAAGCTTCTGGCTTGTTTGAGACGACAACGCTTCAAAGTCGAAGAATGCAGGAAGAGAGTTAAACGTGTCGTTTCGAGCTTGTGGATACATAACAACAACATTAATGTTTTCATTACAAGAACCTGCAGCTGCTGGAATACAAGAAGCAGAGGATGGGAAGAAGACGATTATGGCGACACATGCTCCGAATCTTGTTTCTGGGATCGTGAAGCATCTCTGTTTTGTAATTTGATTAGAACCAATCTTTTTTTAGCTGATAATTAATGATGATTTTTTTTGTTTTTTGTTTTTAATCTCCACATATTTTAGTTGTTGATCATGAATGAAAATCAACTTATGATTTTATATTAATTAATTTTATTTTTTTAATTTGTTATTAATTACTAATTATTTATCCATTTATTTTTTGGTTTAATTGTTCGTTTTTTATATTGGAGATTTATAAATTTAATCGAATATAGTTTACAAAAATTAAATATAGCAAGCAATTAAAAAAAAAAAAAAAAAATCGAGTTGACCGATTTATGACCAATAAAAACACAATCTTATTGTTAGATTGTATTTTTAATTCTTACCAAAATACCTTTTATTAAAACATAATCACCTGTTTTTTCTAATGACCTATAAGATGCATGGGGTGTACGAATGTATCACGAAATATGCATGAGAATGTACAAATAGATCACGGAACATACATGTAAGTAAACACAATCTTACGGTAAGATTGTGTTTTTAATTCTTACCAAAATACATTTTATTAAAATACAATCACACGTTTTTTGGTAATGACGTAAGATGCATGGGGTGCATAAATGGATCACAATACGTGCATGAGAATGTATGAATAAAGTACTTAGCATTCATGAGAGTCACGAATAGATCACACGTTTTTTTTTTCTATTCTTTTTATAATGGAAATATGAAAGATTGCACCTCAGTTTAAGGATGTCTTGACCTTAAAATATTTTTGAAAACTGTAATAGATTATAAATGCAATTTAAAAAAAAAAAAATGGATACTTTCTATTGAACTTGATTAGACACACTACTAATCAAGGATTGTGTTTCCTGGGTTTGAATTCTGACCACAGATTATTATTAGCTGCATTGGATAGTTGTGAAAACACTAATAGGCATCATATTGTCATCAATTTGAGAAATCAGTTCATCAATCAAATATACAATTAGATAGTTGTAAAATAGATGAAGGCTATTATTATAAACAGCTTAAAACTCCAAAGAGTAATATAATCTTAACTTGCTTGAAAACGAACCGTTCTGAAATCTGAATATGACTACGAACAGCAGCAACTGTCGCCTTCATCTGTTCTTAGACCTGTCGATTCCACGAAAGAAAATCGTTAAGACTTACATGAACCATCATGCACAACTTAATGAAGTAAAAGATGTTAATATATATATATATATATATATATATATATATAGCAGAGAAGCAAGACATCTTACAGCTTGGATTGTGTAACACCACCAGCCGGATATCGCAACACATCGTAGTGTCCATAACCGTGATATAGCACCCGGATAGGGTTTTCCTTGCCGTATTCTTGGCCATACTCAGCTATGATTTTGAGGCTACCAGAAGTTTTATCCTTCATGTGAACTGTGATTGGTGTCCTAATACAAGTCATCAAACAGCAGACATTTGAAGAACAAAAATCAAATAAAATCAAAGATGTTTTTAAAATGTTTCATTACAAAACATTGATCTTTTGTTGGCAAATTCTGTGTTAAAAACTCACCGAAGAACATGAGAGGACATAAGCAGCTCAGGCTCTCCTCCCCAGATGTGTGGTTGTCTCATATGTACAACATATGTATCAAAATCACCTTCAACAAACCTGCCAATTAATGCATCAAGATAGGTGGTGTTTTGAGAACATAATATGACAATAATGTAATAATCTAATTCAGGATTCTTGAGAAAATTTTACCATTCAGTGTCTGCCCGTCTCTTAACGAATTCATCTGCAACCTGTCACAATTCGCAAAATACGTTACAATCAATGTACCTGAATCATTTAGATAGCGGAAAAAGGAAACGAAAAGAAGAATGAATGGATGAATCTTTTGTATATATACTTTAGCTCTGAGCTCATCTGCAAGTTGTGTTTGGGTGCTGTCACTTGGAGATTGCTGTCGTCCTGTTCTCAACCAAGCACCGTGAACCACTGACCGGAACAAGCATCTTCCATCTCCAGCTACACCTGAAATCACAACTTCAAAATTGTTATGTTACGACACAGAATTTTAGTCAAGAATCTTCACAGATTACAAATTAAAACGAAAAAGGAAACCAACATGTGATCGATGAACCATATACCTTCACCATAATCCATATTAAGCAACCAGAGAATTTTTTTAGCAAATCAAAATATTGAAAACAATCAAAGTGACTTAAAAATCAACAACAAGAGAACAGGAAATGCAAGCAAAGAATAAAGTTGATACCAAAGTCAAGAAGAAAAGCATATGAAAACAATTCTTCTCCTAGACTACACATAATAATAATTCTTAATCAAGTAAAACTTTTTTCATTTTCTGAAAACAGAACTAAAAATTCTCAGCAAACACATACGAATCTTTTGATACAGAGTAGGGTTGTTACCAATCATATTTCCTAGTTTGTGCATACTAGCAAAATTTGAAATTTAAACCATTTGAGATCTCCTCATTTGATTACAAAAATTGAAGTTTTATCAGAGAATTGAGTTTTGATTTTTGATTTTCCCATTTGAAGTTGTGGTGTGAGAGTGAGCAACAAAGTTACAAAGAATAGAATTTGATTCCTTCCATGGTTGCACTTTCTTTTTGCCCAAATGTTGACAGAAAATTCTTTGGACTTCTGTCTTCAACTCAGCTTCTCCATCGTAGAATAACTCCAAGTCTCCAATAAAATAAAATAAAAAATAAAATAAAAAGTAATTGGCACCAATGTCCCGTGAAGTGAACGTGAATTCGCATGTTGCCCCCTAAACTTTTTTTTAGACATTAAACCCCCCGAACTATAGTTTATTGGCAAACATTTTGGTTTATTCCCCCCTGAGAGGGGCATCTACAGTTGGGTTTTGCCAATAAACGATAGCTCGGGGGTTTAAAGCCTAAAAAATAAAAATAAAAAGTTTAAGGGACAACATACGAATTCACGTACACTCCAGGGGCATCAATGCCAATTACTCAAAAAAAAAAAGTGACTTTACACTTGTCAAGTTTTCAATGGACACTAATTACAAATATCATACCACCTACCGGATTCCGTTAAAAAAACCGTTTTAACTGTCAACAACCAACCGTCCATTTTCCTACCTTTAAAAAAAAATAAAAAATTGCCGACTTTTACTAATCTTTTTCAATTGCTATAATCAGGTCTGGTGGTTTCATTGGTTCTTGTTGGTTGCACCTTAATTTGATTTTTATTTTTTTTATTTTTTATAGATTTCTCGTTATTTATTTATTTTGACAATGGATTGGATACGTCATTGAATCACTAATTAAGTTTTTGATCAAGGCAGGTTTTCGACAGGAAATCTTTGAACTCTCTGCGCCAATGGTATGAGTTCTCTTGTTCTTGAAATTTTAATGATAATGTGCTGCATTTGGAATGTTTATACAATGCTTTGGATTTCCCAGGAATCAACAACCACCAGAATGAGTTCTAGACATCGGCGTCCTCCATTGCATACGTGTGGAGTTGTGTTCTTGATGATTGCTCATAGTGCCTACAAAGGATCACAAGATTTCAATGGACCAATAGGTTCAATTACAAAAAATTTGGCAAGATTTGAGAAATTAGTATGTCCAATTATCTGTGCCCTGCTATGTCAATGGCTGACAATGCTTTCGTTTTTGGATAAATGTATCCTAGCCATTGAAAACACAGTTGAGTCAATTTTCCCAAAATCAAGCTATGTTTTCAACAAAGTAGACGAGCTGGTCCAGCTCACAGAAACTCTACCGGGAAAATTTGACGATGCTATGAACAAATTCTTGATGATCAATGATCAAGTTCCATTACTAGATTGGGGACTGGTTCAAGTCATTTCATGGTTGAATCTTTTCAGCAATAGATTGAAAAATTGGCGACGATCCGAGGAGAAAGACATCATGATTGATTCAAACAGCAATGATTGCAACATTGATTCAACATCATCAACATTGTCATCAGGAAACCCATGTACAGAATCATCAATCCGCGTTGAACTAGAGAGTACAGGAAAATTTCGTCCCTCACACTCACCTCCCACTTACAAGGAAGCGTTAGAGAAGGGGAAGGGAACAAGAAAAACGGATTGTTGTCCGAAATCCATTGCTAGAGTGGATGAAAAGCGGACTAGTAGAGAAAACAAGGATCATGATGACGATGAGGATGTTTTCGTGGTGGAAAAAGAAACCGAAAAAGAAATTGATCATCAAGACTGTGAATATATAACCAAGAGTGATCCTATAATGGAACTGTTTGAATCAGGATGGCTTACAAAATCATCAAAAGAACCTAAAGAAAACCGGTTGACACTTTCATCTTCATTCATAGGATGATTGACATAGAAGAACATATGCTACAACATTAATTGTTCTTCATCATTGTGAGTATATATATATATATATATATATATTCAGAGTTTCGGTTTTTGTATATTTGGTAGATTTTAGTGTAATTTTCCTTGTAAAAATACCCGCATACAACTATATAAGCAATGTTTAATCTCAACAGGTTCCAATAAATCCTTGGTCCGAATTGATGCCCGTTTAGAAATAGAAACGAAGCATATATATTTTGGCCTCTTTGCCACTACTATATTTATGTTTTTCTTTCAAATTGCAGATTTATTTTGTGCAGAAATGTATTTATATTCACAATATGCATTTTTTTTTTCCTTATTTATTTATTTTTTATATGAGAAATGCATTTATATTTACAATATGTTTTTTTTTTTTTTAATGGTACTATTGAATTAATTTTCAGACAGAGAAAAGTTTAACATCAAATTATGAATCTTTTAATAATCAAATTTTTTTGCTAATAACGTAGATAGAACTGTGCTCTATGCGTTGTAAAACACAGAGAAACAAAAGTTTCAGTTTTGATCTCGCCGGATATTGTCATTCCACCATCTGTCTCCGTCATCCTTCAGGCCAACGACGGTGACCGGCGGATTCTGTGACTGGTGTTGACGGTGAAGAGGAGAGAATCGAAAATAAAATTAAAATAAATGATAAATAAAAACTGATGACGTGTCAGGACACGTCAGCACCTTTTGCTGATTTGAGTGAGCACGTCAAGGACATTTGCCGACCTGTTAGCTCATGTCCTCGTTGGCTTGTCCACATGTTGACTATTTCAGCGCATCTTAGTCACGTGACCGAGCACGTCATGGCTGTTGTGTGCATTGATTTAAACCGATGAAACGGCAGCGTATCATGCTGAATTTTGGGCCAGTTTAAATATACTTTATCTGATTTGGGCTTTTCTTTTCTTTTTTAAACTTTGGGCCTATAATACAATTACGAAAAAATTAAGAGTTACGATATTTGCACCCCTTAAAAACTGTTTGTACACCCCTTTTTGTATTTACACCCCATTAAAAAAAATTTTAAAATGAAATTTTGTAAGAACACCCCACAAATTACAAATATGCCCTTTCTTTTAATTTTAAAATAACTATTTAAATACTATAAAAAAGAACTATTTAAATAAATAAATTATACGTATTTAATATATATAATTAAAATTATAGCACTAAGAAACCTAATAAACTTACAGCAATAAAAGGGTAGACATATCACGATTATTGCACAAGAAAGGAAGCTAAAATTATTATTAGATATGAGATTTAAAAGAAAATGATATGAGATTTTTTTTTGCTTTGTTTTTGGGAAGAACCAGCCTTCGATCTCCTTACTTTTTAATGGAGGAGGCTGTTTTTTTTTAGGTTTGGAAGAAGGCTATTGAATTCTGCACTTTTTAATTTGGATTTTGTTTTTCTTTATTGATTTTTTTGTTTTGTTTTGTTTTGTTTAGTTACTTAACAATTAAAAACAGTAAAATAGTTATAAAATTATTATGTTTTTTAATTAAAATATTAATCACATAATTTAAGGATAATATTGAAATTTCAAAAATATATAAATTTGGGGTGTACATACAATTTTAAAGGGGTGCAAATATCGTCACTCAAAAATTAATAATAAAAATAACTTAAATTTATTTTCATTAGGATCAATTTATAAAAAACGCTGCGTTTTGCTCTATAATCAAGCTCTGTTTTTTTCTTCAAAAACACATCATCAATATTCATCAACTCTGCTTTCACCGGTTAGTTTTCGCTCTGTGTTTTCACAATCGAATAAAAAACTATTTCTTGTTTTCTCATGGAATCTTTGTCAAAGAAACTTTTTGTAGCTGTCTTTTGATCAAAATTAGTTTTCAGAGTTCATGAGTCATGAAAAGTTGACAATTTGAAACAACTTCACCTTCCAAAATTGATGCTTTATTATGTTAAGATGAGTTGACTTGTGTTTTCTCTGACTTTTTTTCCACTCAAACAGCTTCCTCTGCAAGATGATGAATATAAAAAGAGTTTTGACTTTTGAGTTCCATCTATGTCTAACAAGCTTGCACAGCAAGCATTTTTGCAATTATTGGTTCTATAAAAAAACCTCATTAACTTGAAACATCCCAGAAATCAAGCTAACAAACAAAAAGCAAGAGCTTTTGATTCAAATCCAGAGCAAGCATGTTCTCTATCAAAGATGTGCCTTCAACAACATCAGTTCTATCAGCATATACTGCGTTCACTGCAACGGCAATGCTTGTGAAGACAGTGATTAATGAAGTTCAAAGTGTGGCCAACCAGATCATACCAAAGCAAGTCCAAGATATGATCTTGTCGAAATTCGGAGGACTCTGCGGAAATGGGTCTCGAATGACACTCACCATTGATGAGTTCAATGGCTAATCCATCAACCAATTGTACGAGGCTTCTGAAATCTACTTGCGAACAAAAATCAACCCATCACTCAACAGCCTCAAGGTTTCCAAATCGCCAAAAGAAAACAACTTTTCATTGACAATCAATGAAGGTGAAAAGATTGTCGATGTTTTCGAAGGTGTCCAGCTCTTGTGGGTAATGGCTAGTGAGAAAACAGGTGAGATTTCACGTAATGGGAAATTAGAGAAACGAGTGATCGAGCTGAGTTTTCATAAGAAGTACATGGAGAAAGTGGTGAGCTCTTATTTGAGGTATGTATTGGAGAGATCAAATGCTTGGAAAGAAGAAAACAAAGTGGTGAAGCTCTATGCATTGGGACATTTTGGTGGAGACAGCGACGGTGGTGGTGACGGAGAATGGGGCTCGACCAATCTTGACCATCCAGCTACTTTCGACAAGATTGCAATGGATCCAATTCTCAAGCAGGCCTTGATAGATGACTTGGACAGGTTTGTGAGGAGGAGAGATTTTTATAGAAGAGTTGGAAAAGCATGGAAACGTGGTTACTTGTTGTATGGACCTCCTGGTAACTGGTAAATCAAGCTTGATTGCAGCCATGGCCAATTACTTGAAATTCAGCATCTATGATCTGGAGCTTGCTAGTATTTACAGCAATTCAGAGCTTAGAAGGCTGTTAGTATCCACTTCGAACCGTTCAATACTTGTGATCGAGGATATTGATTGCAGTATTGAGTTGCAGAACAGACAATCTGGTGGATATGATCCCAATGAGAGCAGCCAGGTAAAGATTAGTAGTCTAGTAATGATTGAATATATGTTTCGATATTGATTATATGCTTAATGTTGGGTTGTGAAGCCTGAATCAGTATTGTTGCGCCTCATTGAAGCATGAGTGGTTTCCTGTTTTATTTAGAAGTGAGTTTTAATCGGGGCCTTATTATTTATACTCCTATAACTATACGGTTAATTGCGAGAGAGAAAAAGAAAGAGCCGAATTGAGATAGAAGTGTCTCACCATTATAAACACTTATTTGAGTGTTGTGCGCTCTGTTAATGTAGGCTTATGCCGAACCCCTGTGTGTCTTTATTGTTTTCTTGTATTCATGTGTTTTGATTATTGTTTTGGGTTTGCATATTTCGTAACACACCTAATACATTGTTGGTTGCTTTTTTCTTTTTCTTTTTTCTGATAGTTAACTCTATCTGGATTGCTGAATTTCATCGATGGATTGTGGTCAAGCTGCGGCGATGAGAGAGTTATTGTGTTCACAACAAATCACAAAGAGAGGCTGGACTCTGCATTGTTGAGGCCAGGCCGGATGGACATGCAGATACACATGTCCTATTGCACTCCTAGTGGGTTCAGGACACTTGTTTCTAACTACTTGGGGATCAATAATCACGATTTGTTTCCGGAGATCGATGAATTGATGACAGAAGTGCAGGTAACTCCAGCAGAGATTGCAGAAGAGCTCATGAAGAATGAGGACGCCGACATTGCTCTTGATGGGCTGATTAAGTTTCTGCAAAAGAGGAAGATTGAAATCGTTGAAGCTGGAGTAGAAGTTGGTGATAATAAGTGTAAGTCAATGAGTGAAACTGAAGATGAAGATGGAGATGATCAGCATATTTTCATTAATAACTATAAGACAAAAAAGATGAGAAGTAAGATAAAAAATCATGGAAATGGAAGGCATCCATGCCCACCTGTCTGGTCTGGTCGAATTGTGAACAACTAGTACTGTGAGTCTGTACGTGACACAATCAAGTCTGTCACAACACTGTCAAACCTAATAAATAATGTCAAAAATAAATTGTATGATTCTGAATGGTGAGCAACAATTTCATGTGTAGAAGAAACATCATATTTGTAAGAGTTAAATTTTAATCAAAGCATTCTATTAACACAAGGAATATGATTAAAGGGAAATTAGGGTAATAAATCAGAAGCATCATCTACATGAATACCCTATCATTGCAAATTAGCTTTGACTTTTAGTAGTTATAAGATTTAATTCTCTTATAAAAACCCGAATATCAACTCCTACAACAGAAAGACATTTACTCCTATAATACGGTAAAATCTCCCCCCACACGAGTAAATG
This sequence comes from Acer saccharum, assembly GCA_030490815.1. Classification (NCBI taxonomy): domain Eukaryota; kingdom Viridiplantae; phylum Streptophyta; class Magnoliopsida; order Sapindales; family Sapindaceae; genus Acer; species Acer saccharum. Next base: position 3,681,275 of record CM059873.1, on the reverse strand, counting down.
CATTTGGTATGAGGACTTGAACCCCACAACTTATTTTTTAAAATTTGAAGCTAGGAAGCTTATGTTAGTCCCTCTGCTAGCTTAATTAAATTCAGACTAGGGCTCCATGTACTCTTACTATATATGGGCGCGTGCGTTTACTAATTAGGAATTAATGGAATCGGAATTAAATTCCACTGGAAAGGGAATTGAGAGAAATCGGAATCAAGTTACTAAATTACAATACAGTGTTTACTAACAATTTAAGAATCAGAAACGGCATCAAATTTATTCTTTTTCTAGTGTTTACTTAAACTAAGGAATCAAAATGATACAAAGTTGATTACAAAAATATCTTTGTGATATAATATGATGATTTTTTTTTTTTTATTATGAAAAAATATATTTTATATTGCACTATAATTATAATAATGGGTGCACTATAATTTATGGACCAGGATCCTCTCCTCATCTCACCTCATCCTCACCTTTTCCTCACCTTTTTAAAGCATGTGATTGGTTGTTAATAAAGTATCAATCACATCTTAACCATTCATTCATTGCAATACTTATGTGTCATAAGATTAAGTGAGGTGAGGATGAGGTGAGGTGAGAAGAGGATCCTTGTCCATAATTTATATTGCACTATAAATTTCTGATTTAATTTTTTTGACTTTAATATCTTAACCACTCATTTGCTCATATGCTATTTAATCTAATGGTTGAGATATTGAAGTCAAATAATTGAGTTAGAAATTTGAATTGATATAGTCTGACCTTAAAATAATTAACAACTTTATATTGTAAAATTTTGAACTAATTAAATAAAGAATTATTGACATAAATCGATTAAAAAAACGAAGTCGCACACAGTAACATATATATATATATATATATATATATATAGTCTTTCTATTATCAGTTCAAACTGACAAAAGTTATATCAGTTCCTTGCATGTGGGCCACTGGATATCAAAGTATTTAAATCCAGTGGCCCACATGCAAGGAACTGATATAACTTTTGTCAGTTCGAACTAATAACATATATATATATATATATATATATATATATATATATATATATATATAAATGTGCGACCATACCAGCACTAATGCATCGGATCCCATCAGAACTCCAAAGTTAAGCGTGCTTGGGTGAGAGCAGTACTAGGATGGGTGACCTACTTCTTGGGAAGTCCTCGTGTTGCACCCCTTTTTAAAATATATATAAGAGATAACTTAATTGACTTGATTTAAACACTCTACAATTCACTTTTTATTTTTATTTTTTATAAATCTCGTATGGTCGTATATTGTCTATATGTCATGATTTAGTTTATTATTATTATTCACTTTTTTTGCTTTTGTAAGTGGTGATAGTTTAGTAAAATACCATGAATTCCTTTTTCAATCGGAAAGATAATTTGATTCCTAGAATGAGTAGGAGGAATCAAATTCCTTTTCCATCGTGAACTTAATTCCTGATTTATGAATAGGGTTCACGAAATTTAATTCCCTAACAATTTAGTAAAAGTGGAATTCTTAAATTAGAAACTTAATTGCCTTTCTTAAGTAAGATTCCTAATTAGTAAACATACTCTTTAATAAGTAAGATTCCTGGTTAGCAAACATGTTATATATTATATATATAGATTAGGGTTGTGCCCTCACACAAGAGTCTCACGTTTAAGAAGGATAACCGAGAAAATTGATAGCAGAAAAGATTGCACTGCAAGCAGTTTTGCAATTTTTGGTTCTCTAAAAAAAAAAAAAAAAAACCGTTGACTTGAAACAACCCAGAAATCAAGAGCTTTTGATTCAAATCCAGAGCAGTAAGTATGTTCTCTATCAAAGATGTGCCTTCAACAACATCAGTTCTATCAGCATATACTGCGTTCAGTGCAACAACAATGCTTTTAAGGACAGTGATCAACGAAGTTCAGAGTGTGACCAACCAGATCATGCCAAAGCAAATCAAAGATATGATCTTGTCGAAATTCGGAGGACTCTGCGGAACTGGGTCTTGAATGACACTCACCATTGATGAGTCCACTGGCTACTCCATGAACCAATTGTTCGAGGCTTCTGTAATCTACTTGCGAACAAAAATCAACCCATCACTCAACAGCATCCAGGTTTCCAAATCGGCAAAAGAAAACTACTTTTCATTGACAATGAATGAAGGCGAAAAGATTGTTGATGTTTTCGAAGGTGTCCGACTCTTGTGGGTGATGGCTAGTAAGAAAACAGATGAGATTTCACGCAATGGGGAATCAGAGAAACGAGTGATCGCGCTGAGTTTTCATAAGAAGTACATGGAGAAGGTGGTGAGCTCTTATTTAAGGTATGTGATGGAGAGATCAAATGCTTGGAAAGAAGAAAACAATGTGGTGAGGCTCTATGCATTGGGACGTTTTGGTGGAGAGCTAGTAATTAGAAATAATGGTGATGGTGGAGGACCGTGGGGCTCGACCAAACTTGACCATCCAGCCACTTTTGACAAGATTGCAATGGATCCATCGATCAAGCAGGCCTTGATTGATGACTTGAACAGGTTTGTGAGGAGGAGAGATTTCTATAGAAGAGTTGGAAAAGGAAACGTGGGTACTTGTTGTATGGACCTCCCGGTACTGGTAAATCAAGCTTGATTGCAGCTATGGCCAATTACTTGAAATTCAGCATTTATGATCTGGAGCTTGCGAGTATTCACAGCAATTCAGAGCTTAGAAGTCTGTTGGTGTCCACTTCGAACCGTTCAATACTTGTGATTGAGGATATTGATTGTAGCGTTAAGCTGCAGAACAGACAAGCTGGTAGATATGTGCCCAATGAGAGAAGCAAGGTAAAGATGTCTAGTCAAGTAATTATTATTGCATATATGTTTCGACACCGACTATGTGCTACATGTTGGGTTGTGAAGTATGAATCAGTAATACTGTGTCCTATTCAGGAGTGGTTTCCAGTTTTATTTAGGACAAACAATTTTAAACGGTATTAATTATTTATACTCTTGTAATTCTAGGGTTTTAAATTGCGAGAGAGAAAAAGAAAGAGAGGGTGTTTAACCATTATGAACACCGATTTGATAGTGGAAGTTAAGTGCTGGTGCGTTTCGTGGATATAGGTTTACGTCAATCCACCTAAAATCTTATATCTTTCTTAATTTATTGTTTTCTTGCTTTCGTGTGTTTTGATTATTGCTTTTGATTTAAATATTTCATAACATTTAATACATTGTTGATTGGTTTTTTTTTTCCTTGACAGTTCACTCTATCTGGGTTGCTAAATTTCATTGATGGATTGTGGTCAAGCTGCGGTGATGAGAGAATTATTGTGTTCACTACAAATCACAAAGAGAAACTGGACTCTGCATTGTTGAGGCCAGGCCGGATGGACATGCACATACACATGTCCTATTGCACTCCTAGTGGGTTCAGGATTCTGGTTTCTAACTACTTGGAGATCAATGATCACGATTTGTTTCCGGAAATAGATGAATTGATGACAGAAGTGCAGGTAACTCCAGCAGAGATTGCAGAAGAGCTGATGAAGAATGAGGATGCTAACACTGCTCTTGATGGGCTTTCTACAGAGAAAGAAGATTGAAGTTGTTGAAGATGAAGCACGAGTCGATGATAATAAGAGGAAGACAATGAGTGAAACTGAAGATGGAGATGATCAGCATATTTTCATTAATAACTGCAAGACAAAAAGGATGAGAAGTATTCAATTAAGATGAAGAAGGGAAACGGAAGGCTGCCGGGGGCAGAGCCAGAAAATTATATTTGGGGGCTGATGTTGTAAAATATAATAGTTTAGGGTTCATGGAGGAGGGAGGGGTCACCAAAAAAAAAATTAAAATCCTTAAAATCTTTTTTTTTTTTAATTAATAAAATTTTAAATTATTTTCATTTTAGCTTCTTAAAGTTTTTGTTTTGAGGAGTGCTAAATTCACTCTTTCAACTCACTCTCTCAATACATTTTTTGTTCTTGTGTTGACATGTGAACAACATTTATTGTTTTACATTAAAAATCTAACATTTATAAAGAGCCTACTTTTTCATTTTATTTACATTATAAACCAACAACTAATTTTCTAGATTGCCCTTCTTCATTTTATATCAATTTTTTTTTTTTTAAATATATATATAGGTCTATGGTTTGTGTTGTCTATGACTCTACAACTTTTTTTTTTCTTTCTACAGTTTCATCAGGTTTGAGTAAACTCCTACTCTCAAAATTTACAAACAAAAATTGGTTTCTCACCATTGTTATAGATGTATCTAGGTAATTTTTTTTTATTAAATAATTTTATTGTATTGGGTTAAATTTTTATGTTGAATTTTTTTACTTAATTTCTTTTTCATAACTTATATGTGCAGTAAACACCAACTCTCACCATTTTCAAACACAAGTTGTCTTCTCACCATTATTATAGCTATATTCAGGTAATTTTTTAATAGTTTATTTATTAAATAATTTTATTGAATTGTATTTAATTTTTAAACTGGACTTCTTTATTTTTAAATCATGTTTCAAACTTTATATCAGTAGGTAGATTAAAAACTAAATGCCTTTGGGTTTTTTTAGGTTCCTATGAATTTAGACATTGATTTAAATTTGGAAGAATGCAACAAAGATATAATTGGGATTTGGGAGGATGTTGACTGTGAGAAAAGTTTAGAGCCGTACAAGGGAATGGAATTTGATTCACAAGATGATGCATATTTTTTTACTTAAAAGTATTCAAAGTTTATTGGGTTTGGTATCTCAAACAAATTAGAATTAAATAGTTTTTAAAAGAAAAATACCTGGATAGAGCTGTAACAATGGGAGAAACCAATTTTTGTTTGTAAATTTTGAGAGTAGGAGTTTACTCAAACCTGATGAAACTGTAGAAAGAAAAAAAAAAGTTGTAGAGTCGTAGACAACAAAATATATTTTAAAACAAATTGATATTAAATGAAGAAAAACAATCTAGGAAATTAGTTGTTGATTTGTAATGTAAATAAAATGAAAAAGTAGGCTCTTTAAAAAGGTTAAATTTTTAATGTAAAACAATAAATGTTGTCCACATATCAACACAAGAACAGAAAGTGGGTTGAGAGAGTAAATTTAGCACTCCTCTTTTGTTTTTGTTTAATAACTTCTGAAACTTGAATTTCTAGCATTGTAAATTATTTAGAAAATACTTATAAGTTACCAATATTGGGAAGGATGAAAAACCCAATATTTTTAGTGCACCCATTGATCTCTCCATGTCCAATTTTAGATGGACGAGATTGTAACTTAGGTAAATGATTCCCAGGTCAACGGCTCGAATCCTACCAATGGCAAAAGCTTTTAAAAAAAAAAAAAAAAAAAGAATACCCGGTTTCCAAAGAATATTTTCTTTAAAAATATTGTCAAAAAAAAAAAATCTACCAATTTCCTAAGAATATTTTCTTTAAAAAAAAAAAAGGTGCATAATAAGCAATCCAAAGCTAATTAGCTTTTCTAGTAGTTATAAGATTTAATTCTCGGTAACTTACATGGATAGGGGGATGAAGTGGTCTTGTTATTTTTATTCTATTAACGAAGAAGACAACATGAAGCGCTCTTATTTACCGCCCAGTTCATGTCGAATACATTGACAACGACTGGCATGTAAAAACCAAACTTGACAACCTGGCAAGCTCCTCTAATGGCGATGCAAGCAAGAGAGAGATACACCCAACCATACCATTCAAGATATTTTAACATTCACGGCGTCAAGACAAGTAAGTCATAATTATGATTTACAGGAAGAAAAATCCAGATAAACCTGTCCAAGATGACGTGGTTGATTCTTCTTAATTAATTATTACTAGGCATAATTTCATTATCATCCATATTATTTAAATCATTATCAATTTAGTCCTGATCATTTTTCAGACACCAATAATTTGTTTTGTATATTTTTCCCTTATTCTAATTGACTTGACTTGTATTGAAAGTTTTAGCTTCTTAATTGCTAAGGAAGCTACTTGGGTTAGTCAGTCAAAGTGGAAGCAGAGCTTATCAAAATTTTCTGGTTCTATAAATAAAAAAGCCACTGCCTGGAAATATCCCACAAAACAGAGCTTTCTATACTCAAAAAACCATCCAAATTCATCAAAATTTTGAGCAGCAAGCAAATATGTATTCCATCAAAAGCATGCCTTCAACATCGTCAGTTTTATCAGCATATACCACCTTCACTGCATCAGCAATGCTGGTCAGGACAGTGATCAATGAAGTCCAGACTCTGACCAACCAGATCATACCAAAACCAATCCAAGAACTGATCTTGTCAAAATTTGGTGGGTTTGTTAGAAATCAAGCAACTTCTCAAATGACAATCATCATTGAAGAGTTCAATGGGTACTCGATGAACCAATTATACGAAGCCTCTGAAATCTACTTGCGAACAAAAATCAATCCATCTTTCAACAGGGTCAAGGTTTCCAAGTCACCAAAAGAGAAGAGCTTCTCATTAACGATCAACAAAGGCGAAAAGATCATCGATGAATTCGAAGGTATACAATTCATCTGGGAAATCACTAGTAAAGATGATAAGGACTTATCTCATGATGCAACCAAAAATCGAGTGATTGAGCTGAGTTTCGATAAGAAGTACATGGAACTAGTATTGAACACTTACTTGTCACATGTAATGGAGACTTCAGATGTTTTCAGAGAAGAGAACAAAGTGGTCAAGCTCTATGCACTTGGACATTTTGGTGCAGTAGGCAACAGTGGAGGATGGGGCTCGACGAGTCTCGACCATCCAGCCACTTTTGACAAGATTGCAATGGATCCAATTCTCAAGCAGAGCTTGATAGATGACTTGGACAGGTTTGTGAGGAGAAGGGATTTTTATAGAAGAGTTGGAAAAGCATGGAAACGTGGTTACTTGTTGTATGGACCTCCTGGTACGGGTAAATCAAGCTTGATTGCAGCCATGGCCAACTATTTGAAATTCAATGTCTATGATTTGGAACTTGCAAGCATTTCAAGCAATTCCAAGCTTAGAAACCTGTTGGTTTCCACTTCAAATCGATCAATACTTGTGATTGAAGATATCGATTGCAGCGTTGAGTTGCAGGATAGACAATCTAGTCGAATATTGGACCACAATAACAGCAGCCAGGTAAGATGGATTACTAGAGTCTAGATTAGTCACTTAGTGAGTTTGTACAATGATTGTTTATATGTTAGAATAATTCTCTGGTCATTTTTTTGTGCGGTCTCAATGTGATAATCTTTGAGACCATATGAAAAACTTCAGGTTTGGTCCTGACCAGAGAAATACCTTATATTTTGAATGCTTTTTTGACAGTTAACTCTATCTGGGTTGCTCAATTTCATTGATGGGTTGTGGTCAAGCTGCGGCGATGAGAGAATTATTGTGTTCACTACAAATCACAAAGAGAGACTGGACTCTGCATTGTTGAGGCCAGGTCGGATGGACATGCACATTCACATGTCCTATTGCACTCCTAGTGGGTTCAGGATCCTGGTTTCTAACTACTTGGGGATCAATGATCACGATTTGTTTCCTGACATCGATGAATTGATAACTGAAGTTCAGGCAACTCCAGCAGAGATCGCGGAAGAGCTGATGAAGAGTGAAGATTCGGATGTTGCTCTCGAAGGACTAATTAAATTTCTTGAGAGGAAGAAGACAGAAAGTGTTGAAGGTGAGACAGAAGATGGTGGTGGTGGTGATAATAAGTGGAAGGTGAGAGAGGAGATCGATGTAGATGAGAACGTTAACGTTGTTGATGATCATGATCATGATCAGCGGAAAGCGGAAAAGAAGAGGATCCTGATGAGAGGTCAGGCAGGCCTCAGGCAAGCACGCTCAACATGGTTGTGTGGTGAACCAGTGTGTGGTGCAGAACCATTTGGGAGAATCTTCTAATTTAGTTGCTATTTACCATGTTTTAGTCTAGAAAACAACTATTATTATCATCATATATTGTTTTTTGAATGACTGATTGATCAAGATCACGAACTATGATTCTAATCACAGATGTAAGTCCAATATGTAGTCACTTTAAATCTTTTTAGAGTTAATAGTATACACTTTCTTGACCTTTTACTTGATTAATTATTCGACGAATATGATTAGTTCTAAATTTCGAACAAAATATCTTTACTTTTCGTTCATATCTAGTTGTTGTAAGCATCTTTTATTAACCAAAGAAAAAATTTACGTGCCAAATTCAATGCATAATCTCTTCTTCTCTACAATAAAAGTTGCACATTGCAATTTGCAAGAATTTCTCAGATAAGTTTGTCAGCAAAGTACTTGGTTCTGTTGACTTGACTTGGTTCTTCTATGGTTTGATTACATTAATTCGAGTTTTTTTGGGAGGTCAAGGACTTTAACCCGCATCCTTGTGGTACAATTCTTTTACAGTTTAAAGTTTGGTACTGATTTAAAGAAAATGAATCTGCTTCTCACAGAAGCTGATGAGAATATAACTTTTGTAACTTGGTGCTGCTGTTATCAAACACCTTTCGGCAGAAGCACTTCTGAGATTTTGGTATAAATTTAAAGGTTTGCATACTCAAAAACTATCAATTTTCCATCCAAAATCATCTTGAAATCAATTTGCAAATATGTTTTTAATCAAAGCATGCCTTCAACATCATCATTTTTAAATTTTAATCAATTTGAAGAGTTGGATAGGCATGGAAACGCGGATACTTAGCTTGTAGCTCCTCCAGCTAGTATATAAAAAACGCTGCGTTTTGACAGAGAAAAACGAAACTCGTAGCTCCTCCATTTTTTGTTATTATTATTATATTTATATGGTCAGATCTGACTTGCTTTGTTTTCACAATCAAATTAAAAACTGTTTCTTGGTTTCTCATGGAATCTTTGTCAAAGAAACTTTTTGTAATCAAAATTAGTTTTCACAGTTCATGAGTCATGAAAAAGTTCACAATTTGTAACAACTTCACCTTCCAAAATTGATGCCTGATTATGTTCACATGAGTTGAGTTGATGAAGAATATAAAATTTATCTGATCTTTTTTTCCACTCAAGCAAGATGAAGAATATAAAAAGACTTTGACTTTTGAGCTCCAGCTATCTCAAACAAACTTGCACTGCAAGCATTTTTGCAGTTTTTCTTTCTATAAAAAAAAAACCCATCGACTTGAAACATCCCAGAAATCAAGCAAGCAAGCTAACAAGCACAAAGCAAGAGCTTTTGATTCAAATTCAGAGAAGCAATCATGTTCTCTATCAAAGATGTGCCTTCAACGACATCTGTTCTATCAGCGTATTCTGCGTTCACTGCAACAGCAATGCTTGTAAGGACGGTGATCAATGAAGTTCAGAGTGTGACCAACCAGATCATACCAAAGAAATTCCAAGATATGATCTTGTCGAAATTCGGAGGACTCTGCGGAAATGGGTCTCGAATGACACTCACCATTGATGAGTTCGATGGCTACTCTATCAACCAATTGTATGAGGCTTCTGAAATCTACTTGCGAACAAAAATCAACCCGTCACTCAACAGCCTTAAGGTTTCCAAATCGGCAAAAGAAAACAACTTTTTGTTGACAATCAATATAGGTGAAAAGATTGTTGATGTTTTCGAAGATGTCCAGCTCTTGTGGGTGATGGCTAGTGATAAAACAGATGAGATGCCACAAAATGGGAGATTCGAAAAACGATTTATCGAGCTGAGTTTTCATAAGAAGTGCATGGAGAAAGTGTTGAGCTCTTATTTGAGGTATGTGATGGAGATATCAAATGCTTGGAAAGAAGAAAACAAAGTGGTGAAGCTCTATGCACTTGGATATTTTGGTGGAGACAGCGACAGTGGTGGTGGAGGAGCATGGTGCTCGACCAATCTTGACCATCCAGCCACTTTCGACAAGATTGCAATGGATCCAATTGTCAAGCAGGCCTTGATAGATGACTTGGACAGGTTTGTGAGGAGGAGAGATTTTTATAGAACAGTTGGAAAAGCATGGAAACGCGGGTACTTGTTGTATGGACCTCCTGGTACCGGTAAATCAAGCTTGATTGCAGCTATGGCAAATTACTTGAAATTCAGCATTTATGATCTGGAGCTTGCGAGTATTTACAGCAATTCAGAGCTTAGAAGGCTGTTAGTATCTACTTCGAACCGTTCGATACTTGTGATCGAGGATATTGATTGTAGCATTGAGTTGCAGAACAGACAATCTGGACTATATGAACCTAGTGAGAGCAGCCAGGTAAAGTTTACTAATCTAGTAATGATTGCATATATGTTTCAACATTGATTATGTGTCTAATATTGGGTTGTGAAGCCTGAATCAATATTTTTGCGCCTCACTGGACCATGAGTGGTTTCCTTTTTTTATTTAGGAGTACTACAATTTAACCGGGCCTTATTATTTATACTCTTGTAACTCTAGGGTTAATAGTGAGGGAGAAAAAGAACGAGCCGAATTAAGAGAGGGTGTTTGATTATTGTAAACGCCGAACCACGTAAAATCTTGTGTTGCTTTCTTGTTGTATTGTTTTCGTGTGTTTTAATTATTAATTTGAGTTTACATATTTCGTAACACTTGATACATTATTGATGGTTGCTTTTTTTTTTTTGCTGACAGTTAACTCTATCTGGGTTGCTAAATTTCATTGATGGATTGTGGTCAAGCTGTGGCGATGAGAGAGTTATTGTGTTCACTACAAATCACAAAGAGAGGCTAGACTCTGCATTGTTGAGGCCAGGTCGGATGGACAAGCACATTCACATGTCCTATTGCACTCCTAGTGGGTTCAGGATCCTGGTTTCTAATTACTTGGGGATCAATGATCACGATTTGTTTCCTGACATCGATAAATTGATAACTGAAGTTCAGGCAACTCCAGCAGAGATCGCGGAAGAGCTGATGAAGAGTGAAGATGCAAATATTGCTCTCGAAGGACTAATCAAATTTCTCGAGAGGAAGAAGACAGAAAGCGTGGAAGGTGTGACAGAAATTGGTGATAATAAGAGGAAGGCAAAAGAGGAAATCGATGTAGATGAGAACGTTAATGTCATTGATGATCATGATCATGATCAGCAGAAGGCGAAAAAGAAGAGGATCCTGATGAGAGATCAGGCAGGCCTCAAGTAAGCATGCTCAACACAGTTGTGTGGGGCAGAACCAGTTGGGAGAACCTTGTAATTTAGTGGCTAATTACCATGTTTTTGTCTTCACAACAAATGTTATTATCATCATATGTTATTAGTATTTGAATGACCGATTGATCAAGATCACGAACTATGATTCTAATCACTGATGTAAGTCCAATAACAGTATACACTTTCTTGACCTTTTGCACTATCAGCAATTGTGCCTTTGAAAACAAAGACCCATTAAGTACAAGAATATAGAACAAAAGTCTAATTTAGTAAGTACATGCATCAATCAAACTTCTCCCACTCTTTAGATCTAATACTCAATACTCAAATCATTCTAAACATGATATTTTGGATCATCCATCAATCAATCAACAATCATGGGATGTTAAATTACTCTACTCCTAAGTTAAATTACACTACTCATAATCACATTCATGGACACATATCAATTTAAACCCATCACACATATGAATATCACAATAGAGATTTAATCATAAATAAGCAAATAGTAGAACAAAACTCAAAGAATATAATAACAATCATACATATATTGCAATAAGTGTAGGTTTACAAAATTCCCAAATTGTGGTTACACATAAAGGAAAACAAGAAATACAAGAAATGAGTAAAAATGAGACAACAGTTAAAAACAAACCCTCCAAAGAAGCTCTTAGCTTTCCTAGCCCAGTTTTGGTTCAAAGACCACTCATTTTCCTTGTAATCTACTTCTAAATGTGGTGTAAGAAGTGTAAAAATGGTGGTGGAGGTGTATGGTGAGCTCCCATGGAGGAAAAACCTCTATGGAAGCTTGGATCTCTCACTTATCTAGTGGAGAAGGTGAAAGAGAGAAAGAAAATGGAGAGAAATATGGTATGAGGTGGAAGAGAGAGTGTGTTAGATTTTTTTGGTTTCAGAAAATAGAATGTAAATGGCTTTCAAAAAATTAGGGCACGAGTGGTAAATTACAAAAATATCCCTCGACATGGAAAATTACGATTAAACCCCTCAGCCAAGTTGAATGCCAGAAATCGGCGCCCTTGTCGGCAGATCATGCGCCCTTGCCAGCCGAATTCCAAGTTTCCAACTTTCTGTCCATTTTTCGGCGCCCTTAAACGGCAGCCCCTAATAGCCGAATTAGGGCGCCGAATTTATGTCGGTGCGAACAGCCCTTGGACGCCGAATGAGGGAGCCGAAATTGTGAGGAGAAATTCTGCAGAAATCTGGTTTTGGCGAGAAGAAGAAGATGAAGTTCAGTCATGGGGAGCATTTAGAAAGCCAGTGGGGTTCATTTGGGCTTGTGAGCTCATTTCACATGATTGTGCCACCAATTGGGCCTTTCTTTTGGATCTGTTTAGAAGTGGGCTGGGGCTCGTTTAGAAGCCCAAAAGACCAACAACCCAAAACTCACCGTTTCACACTTTCACTTTCACATAATGATGTGGCATGGACTTCTGGTGAATTACATTTAGGTCCCTGTACTCTTCTAAAATCGGAATAACTTCAATCTTTCCTCATAATTTACACAGTTACCCTTAATTAACCAAAATTACTCCAATGCCCCAAAAACTCCATAAATACCTAAAACACTTATTTTAACGCATTAAATACCCAATTTTATCCAAGAAACAAGTATAAAAGATGTAAGTAAGGGGCTACACAACGTGTAGAAATATGAGTTATCAAGCTTCAAATGAGTATAGCTTATAACTAAAAAAGGCTTTTGGTTGTGTAAATTACAAAAAAGGTGTTGACAATATATTTTAAAAAATAACTTTTTGTTTAGTGAATTACAAAAAAGGTGTTGACAATGTATTTATAATGAAAGAGTTAGGGTGGAATATCTGAAATTGATAAAGAGTAGTTGAGACAATTTATATATTTTTTTAAAACTCAAAAAAGGCTTTTTGGAAAAGCCCAAATTTTGGATCTTCGAGTAGACATAAAATGGATTTTATAAAGGGTAATTGAGACAATTTAAATATTAAAAAAGATGTTTTGAGTTTTGTCAAACAACTAAAAAAAAAAAAAAACTTCAAAAAGGTTTCCAGCATTAAAAAAACATCTTTGATCCTTCCAAAAGCCATATCAAACGCACATAAAATTTAAAGGTTTGTATAACCAAAAACTATCAATTTTCCATCCAAATCATCTTGAAATCAATTTACAAATACGTTTTTAATCAAAGCATGCCTTCAACATCATCAGTTTTAAATTTTAATCAATTTGAAGAGTTGGATACTAGCTTGTTACTTGTAGCTCCTCCAGCTCCAGCTAGTATATAAAAAACGTTGCGTTTTGACAGAGAAAAAGGAAACTAGTAGCTCCTCCAGCAGCGAACCGGAGTAATCAAGCTCTGTTTTTTTGCTTGAAAAATCACATCAACTCTGCTTTCACTGGTTAGTTTCGCTCTCGTTTTCTCTCTTATCATTTACTAGTCAAACGATGCTAACTAACCCAACTCATTTTTTGTTATTATTATTATTTTATCTGGTCAGATCTGACTTGCTCTGGTTGCTCTATAACTCTGATCTGACTGATCTATAACTGATCCGACTTGCTCTATAATCAAGCTCTCTGTTTTACTGCTTCAAAAACACATCATCAATATTCATCAACTCTGCTTTCACCGGTTAGTTTTTGCTATCTCTCACTATCTTTTGCTCTCTGTAATTTACTATTTGACTGATGCTAACAGACCAGACCAAACTCATTTTTTTTATTATTATTATTATTATATTTATCTGGTCAGATCTGACTTGCTCTGTTTTCACGATCAAATAAAAAACTATTTCTTGGTTTCTGAGGTGGAATCTTTGTCGAAGAAACTTTTTGTAACCATCTTTGGATCAAAATTCAAAATTAGTTTTCCATGAGTCATGAAGAGTTCACAATATAAAAAGACTTTTGACTTTTGAGTTCCAGCTATAACTTGCACTGCAAGCATTTTTGCAATTTTTCGTTCTATAAAAGAAAAACCCTTTGACTTGAAACATCCCAGAAATCAAGCAAGCAAGCTAACAAACACAAAGCAAGAGCTTTTGATTCAAATTCAGAGAAGCAATCATGTTCTCTATCAAAGATGTGCCTTCAACGACATCTGTTCTATCAGCGTATTCTGCGTTCACTGCAACAGCAATGCTTGTAAGGACGGTGATCAATGAAGTTCAGAGTGTGACCAACCAGATCATACCAAAGAAATTCCAAGATATGATCTTGTCGAGATTCGGAGGACTCTGCGGAAATGGGTCTCGAATGACACTCACCATTGATGAGTTCGATGGCTACTCCATCAACCAATTGTATGAGGCTTCTGAAATCTACTTGCGAACAAAAATCAACCCATCACTCAACAGACTCAAGGTTTCCAAATCGCCAAAAGAAAACAACTTTTTATTGACAATCAATAAAGGCGAAAAGATTGTCGATGTTTTCGAAGGTGTACAACTCTTGTGGGTGATGGCTAGTGAGAAAAATGAAATGCCACATACTGGGAAATTCGAGAAACGATTTATCGAGCTGAGTTTTCATAAGAAGTACATGGAGAAAGTGGTGAGTTCTTATTTGAGGTATGTAATGGAGATATCAAATGCTTGGAAAGAAGAAAACAAAGTGGTGAAGCTCTATGCACTTGGACATTTTGGTGGAGACATCCACGGTGGTGGTGGTGGTGGAGGAGCATGGTGCTCGACCAATCTTGACCATCCAGCTACTTTCGACAAGATTGCAATGGATCCAATTGTCAAGCAGACCTTGATAGATGACTTGGACAAGTTTGTGAGGAGGAGAGATTTCTATAGAAGAGTTGGAAAAGCATGGAAACGTGGGTACTTGTTGTATGGACCTCCTGGTACCGGTAAATCAAGCTTGATTGCAGCTATGGCCAATTACTTGAAATTCAGCATTTATGATCTGGAGCTTGCGAGTATTAACAAAAATTCAGAGCTTAGAAGGCTGTTAGTATCTACTTCAAACCGTTCGATACTTGTGATTGAGGATATTGATTGTAGCATTGAGTTGCAGAACAGACAATCTGGACGATGTGAACCTAGTAAGAGCAGCCAGGTATAGATTACTAGTCTAGTAATGATTGCATATATGTTTCAACATTGATTATGTGCCTAATGTTGGGTTGTGAGTCTAGCGTTAATTGCGAGGGAGAAAAAGAAAGAGCCGAATTAAGAGAGGGTGTTTTATTGTTTTCGTGTGTTTTACTTATTGCTTTGAGTTTGCATATTTCGTAACACTTGATATATTATTGATGGTTGCTTTTTTTTTTGCTGACAGTTAACTCTATCTGGGTTGCTGAATTTCATTGATGGATTGTGGTCAAGCTGTGGCGATGAGAGAGTTATTGTGTTCACTACAAATCACAAAGAGAGGCTGGACTCTGCATTGTTGAGGCCAGGTCGGATGGACATGCACATTCACATGTCCTATTGCACTCCTAGTGGGTTCAGGATCCTGGTTTCTAATTACTTGAGGATCAATGATCACGATTTGTTTCCTGACATCGATGAATTGATAACTGAAGTTCAGGCAACTCCAGCAGAGATCGCGGAAGAGCTGATGAAGAGTGAAGATGCAGATATTGCTCTCGAAGGACTAATCAAATTTCTCGAGAGGAAGAAGACAGAAAGTGTCGAAGGTGAGACAGAAATTGGTGATAATAAGAGGAAGGCAAGAGAGGAAATCGATGTAGATGAGAATGTTAATGTTGTTGATGATCATGATCATGATCAGCGGAAGGCAAAAAAGATGAGGATTCCAATGAGAGATCAAGCAGGCCTCAGGCAAGCATGATCAGCACGGTTGTACGGGGCAGAACCAGTTGGGAGAACCTTGGAATTTAGTGGCTAATTACCATGTTTTTATCTCCACAACAACTATTATTATCATCATATGTTGACTGATTGATCAAGATCACGAACTATGATTCTAATCACAGATGTAAGTCCAATAACAGTATACACTTTCTTGACCTTTTGCTTGATTAATTATTCGATGAATATGATTAGTTCTAAGTTTCGATCAAAATCTCTGTACTTTTCGTTCATATCCGGTTGTTGTAAGCATCTTTTATTAACCAAAGAAAAAATTTACGTGCCAAATTCAATGCATAATCTCTTCTTCTCTACACTAAATGTTGTGAATCAAAAGGTGTCCACACATTGAAATTTGCAAGAATTTCTCAGATAGGTTTGTCAGCAAAGTACTTGGTTCTTCAGGGATTGTTGTGTTGACTTGGTTCTTTTATGGTTTAAAGTTTGGTACTGATTTAAAGAAAATTAATCTGCTTATCACAGAAGCTGATGAGAATATAACTTTTGTAACTTGGTGTTACTGCTGTTATCAAATACCTTTCGGTGGAAGCACTTCTGAGATTTTGGTATAAATTTAAAGGTTTGCATACTCAAAAACTATCAATTTTCCATCCAAAATCATCTTGAAATCAATTTGCAAATATGTTTTTAATCAAAGCATGCCTTCAACATCATCAATTTTAAATTTTAAACAATTTGAAGGGTTGGAAAGGCATGGAAACGCAGATACTAGCTTATTGTATGGACCTCCTGGAACTGGTAAGTCAAGCTTGATAGCAGTCATGGCTTCCATTCTAGACCAAAATAAAAACTAAAATTTAAAAAACTAAACACGCCCACCGTGGGGCTCGAACCCACGACCACAAGGTTAAGAGCCTTGCGCTCTACCAACTGAGCTAGACGGGCTTGTTGTTTTCAGTCAACGTATTGGAGTTAGATATTCTACTGGTAGTTATAATTATTTTGACTAATCTTGATCAGAAAGATGTAAGTATGTAACCTAAACACGTTGACTGAAACCAACAAGCCCGTCTAGCTCAGTTGGTAGAGCGCAAGGCTCTTAACCTTGTGGTCGTGGGTTCGAGCCCCACGGTGGGCGTTTTTGTTTTGTTTTTGTTTTTATTTAGTCCAAAATGGGATTGCTCAAACATTTATATTTTACCAACTAAGACACAAAAGCAACTTGATTTCAAGATTATACTGAAGAATCACCATGGCCTTGCTATAAATGTTTTCAAAAGATACAAGAAGCAGCTTGTATCATAATTGATTCTAAGGCTTCAGTTCTGGAATACATCTTTTATGTATTTCTACCCATCAAGAGGAAACCAAAATCCATACACATTACAAGGGCTGTACATCTCTTCTTCTCTATGAAATCTCAAAAAAAAAAAAAAAAGAAGTAATTGTGCCCGTGCTGCGGGAACAGGAGACAAGAAGATACAAGAGAGACATTTACAAGGGTGACCTGACTTTTTTTTTTTTGTTAACATTGTGACACTGAGTAGCTCTTGCTGCTCTTAAACAAAAAGGTAAAGGCTCTTCCCATCTTTCTTCTTGAGATCGATTTACATAACGGTTTTGATTCTGCAGCAGGGTCAGGAGCCGCATTGAAAATGGGCGAAGCCTTCTTCTCGCTAATATTAACTTGCTGTTGTTGTCTGATCTCAACAGGGGGATGATCTCGTTGCCTCTGTTCCCGAAACAGCATCAATAGTTTCTGTGCCTTCTCTCTCCCTCTCGTGGTCCCGTTGACTGAAATCGACACCAGTGCAGGTATCACCCCTTCTTGTAGAACCAATTGACAGCATTTCTCATTACCATTACACAATATTAAAAGGCATGAAACAGCTTGCTCCTGCTCAATGGGTTCATCCATGTCCAACGTTGCTGCCAGCCCAGAAATAAGACCAGGTGTTGAAGTCATTTCATCTTTTCCTGCTTGACTTGAAACTAAATTTAACAGGACAGCCAACGATTTTTCTGTCCAAGTGCGGTCACCAGCAATCGCAAGGGATTGAAGGCCATTGATAATCCCAGCTGAAAGAAGGTTTTGAATGTTGGAGGGTAGAGTGGAGAGGTTATAAAGGGCGTGGAGGGCATCAATCTTGCATTGCGGTTCAGTTTCACCTTTACAAAGCTGAACTAAAAACGGGACTGCCTGACTTGTGCCAATGATGGACTTGGCATCATCAAAGCAAGAGAGGTTAAGATAGAGAGCTGTTGCCGATGCATGGGAGCTGCAGTTGGAGATCATTTTCTCCAGCAAGGGAATTACTCCTGCTTCTAACATCAATTCCTTGTTTCTGAAATTTCCAAAGAGAAAAATTATATGAGAAAAGGAATGATATTTGATAGTATTGACACCACTAGGAATCATGAATTCATATAGAAAAGAAAAAGAGACAGAACCAGAAGATTCAGTGAATAAGGACTACAGGTATTTCACAAAATGCTAAAGAAAGACTCAGCATTTATCAACAATACTAAACTGAGTCTAAATAATTTAGTTTGCAAAATTTATCATCCATATAAACAAAAATGTTGCCTAAAAGAATGCCAATTTGACATGAAGACCAAAGGTGTAAAAGGATGAAAGATATGGATGCGTTCTCTCCAGCAATGATGCATTTGGTGCATCATTGCAAGGTTGGCAACTTCTCTCACTATGATAAATGATACATAGTCACAACATCATAATAACAGTATGATCCCAATGAACAAGACTTGCAATATATTCTTTATATTGAGCAAACACTTAAAATAATTACAAAGGCATTGTAATCGAGACTCGAATTTCCATAGTAATGGGAAGGGAAAAAAAAAACAATGAAAAAGAAGAAAATTCTGGAGCACAAACCTGTTATTGTTGACAGCAAGGTTAAAAAGAGCCATAGCTCCAACTTCTTGAGCACTAGAATTCCTTTCCTCGACAGCTGACTCCAGGAACCTCAACAATGCTTCAACAAACCCGTTTGCCCCCATAAAAATCCTGGCCTCCTCATCATCTTTCAGCAAAAGCCTTATTTGTTCTACAACTTTGCATTTTCTCCTCAAGTCTTCCCCATCATTCAGGACCGTCAAGAGATCCTGATATCTTTCAAACACATTGAACTCAGACTCTTCCTCTTTGGCAGATGTATTTTCAATTTCATCACATACTGACTCCTCAACAGTAACACTCTCCTCCAGAGGAACCACCTTAACCTCCTTCACCTTGAAAGAGCGTACAATTCCAGTTGATCTTGAATTGGTGGACTCAGACTCCGACAAAGCCAGTCTCCAATAGTTAAGGTCAAGAGACTCAGGGGGACTATCAGGAACAGCAACTCCATTCTGTTCACACCAGCTAGCAATGAGTCCCTTAACACAGTAATTAGGGGTCAAACATAGATGGGGCAGCTTCTGTTGAGTCTTTGGACAAGTGTTGTGCCCATCACTAAACCATTTTTCAATGCAGATCCTCTCGTAAGTTTGTCCAGAAGAAATTATTACGGGATCATACATAAGCTGCAAAGATATTGGACACCTCAATTCTTCTGGTGAAAGGGGCATCTGACCTGACCTCCTATTGTTTGGCTTAAAATTAAAAGAACTAAGTTTCGACAACTGGCGATCAAAGGCATTGTTATTGCCACCAGGCACTCCATCCTCGAAAGAACTCAGAACAGTAGGGGAACAAGGTGCTGAACCCTGTGAATCATTGTCATCTGCTAGCTCACTCCTAAATAACTTGGAGTATTTTCTCATAAGGTGTAAGAGATAGGCCACAATTGACTCTTTCCTCTTGTCTTCCTCCACACGAGCTCTTTCAATAAGTTTCTTGAGAGACCTTCTCTCTGTCAGAGCTGCTCTGGAAGAAGTAATGCCAAGTCTAGTAGCAGCATTGTGAAACGATTCAAGCTCATTATTGTCATTACAGTCATTAAATTTTCTACCCTGCTGGAGTAACGCAATTATTTCATCGCCAACTTGCTTCTCCAAAGAATCAAGCGCAAAAACAATACCCTCAAGTTCACTAACAACCTCCAAAATCTGAAAGTGATTCAAATCAAAATGGAGTTAAGAATACTTCTAAGTGTGGAAGCAAAAAAACAGCCACAGAAAAACACTATACAACAAAATTGAAAAAGGGCAGTATAGCAGTTAGTTTTATGCAAATTCATGAGACCCATAATAGTCAAAATGTAAAAAGAACCAATCATCATATAAAAACAACATTCCTGTTGATAGTGTCACAATCCACAGGGAAATATAAAGATTGAAAGATATTTACCTGACACCCAATCGATTGTGGAACAATATCTTCAACACGCTTGAGACTCTCAACAAGAGCACCACGTGCTTTCTCAAATTTTAAAAGCACAGAATCCCCAGTTATAGCCTACATGATATGAATTTTTCCATTAGTACACTGCATATGTAAGTGCTAATTACTGTAAGAGAATATTCAGACGCCAATTAATTCGTACCAAGTATAATTTACTACATTCTGAGCAGTGTTGAAGAATATTCTTGGCCTTCTCAAGCGCTATGTGCAATGAACACAACGCTTGAATACCAGATTTGCTCCTAGGCCGGGAAGCTTCCAAGGAAGGGAAAATTGACAAGATTCTGCAATAAATTGCAGAGAGTTTCTTGCACATGTCGCCATGTAACTGCATCAGGATACATAAAAAGAGCAGTAAGAAAAACCATGATTCTACAGCTAAAAAAAATTCAGCCAACAAGCTCATGCTTATATGTCAACAAGACAGATTTGGATTTCAAAGGACCAGTACAGTACATATTCCAACATATGGCACTATAGCTTTACGTAGGAATTGCACTTTCATAAAAAGCTCGAATGTGCTCTGTGTTTAGTTTCTTATACCGAAAAACATGTTGATAAACATCCAAATCAATAAACTTAAAAAACTGAAAATATATAAACACCAAGCAGATGAAATTAAAGCCTTTCTTGGGTCGAGTTAAGAAAACATCCACAACAAAATTGCCAAACCAACATACAAATATAATCAACCAATATGCATACCTTGGCATCACTAGCAGCAAATAGACTTTCTTCAACTTCAGCAATATCCATGACAAACCGTCACCGCGGAAAACTAAAATGCAAATTTATATAGTCTGAACTCTGAAATGGAAAAGTATGCAAAAACATAATCAGCAAACTCACAAGTCTGACAAACTTTTGGAGAATACAAACGGCAAGAAATTGAATTGATTAAATAGAAGAACACCATTTTTCGAGATAAATTTTACATATCCTAGTTATAAAAATCTGACCTTCCCACTTAGCCAATTTGTTACCTTTTTTTTTAATTGGTGTATTTGATATAGAAATTCAAAGTTTTTTTTTTTTTTTTCTTGGCAGTCAAACAGAAAATTACTACTCCAATATACCATTCTCAGAATCAACAATTGGTCTGGACATGAGAAATCTAAGAAAACAAAATACAAAACACACGATTTGATTTAGACATTTTATCAAACATCCAAAAATCCGACACTTCAACAGATAAAATTCAAAATATACAATCAAAGATTACACGAAACACAATTTGATTTAGACATCTCCTCGAATAGCAAGTATTCGAGATTCCAATTCTGTTTTCTTTTTCAAAATTAAAAAATAGTAATAATAATAATATTAATCTAAATTAAAACGATTCAACGAAAATGACCTTGTGGGTTGAGATCTCTTAGCCGAGAAAAGACACACAAATCACCGTCAGCTATCGACACTATCAAAAACTGAATAAAACTCGACTCACGAAATTTATATAAACAATTAAAAAAAAAAAAAACTAACAAACAAATAAAACCACTGCAAACCAAAAACGCGAAATTGCCACGCACTTCTATTCAACACTCGAACCATAAACAATCTCATTAAAAACGCGTGAACCCAACAACAAATCGCCGGAAATTAGACAAAAAAAGAAAAAACGGACTCGTTGTAAATCTTTTGACCGGAAAACAAACTCACCGAGAAAATCGGAAACCGACCAGGGAGGCTTCATAAAACGGCATTTACAGGAACTTTCAGGTGAGTTGGGGGACCAAACATCAAAATGTGATCTGTAATTCGAAGTTGGGTTTTGGGAGTTTGTTCGGTTTCAAAATGTAGATTTGTTGAAGAGCGAATTTGTCGCAGAAGAGAACACAAATGAACGAGAGATGTGGCTTTCTTTTGGTCTGGTTTTGATATATTGTTGAAAGATTTTGTGTAATGTAATTGACAAGGAATATTGGAAATTGTTTTATTTATTTATTTATTTATTTTAGTGGGAAAATAAAATAAAAAATAATAATAACTGTGAGTGATGGACTGAGAAGAGTGTTTTATATATATATATATATATATAATTAATTAAAGGGATTAAGTTAATTAATTGTTTTAAGTAAGGAATAATTAAATAATATTTGAAAATTGTGGGGTTTTGGAATTTTGCCGGTTAAGTCTCCCCCGTTCACCGGCCGACATTTGCCGACCTCCTCGTTTGTCGAGTTGCAGATCTGTCATAAAACTTAAAATACCATTTTTGTCCTTCAAATCAAGGTTTAGTTGCTTTCAATATTTACAGCATGGAAGCAATTTTCAGAGACTTCACGGATATTACCACAGAGTTATAATAATTTACAAAATTACTCCTTTTTATTGAATGTGTCCGGGATCCATCGGAAAACGGATAAAATTAAGTCATACATAAGACGAAAGAAAATCTATTCTCATAAATAAGCTAATATCAAGATAGAAAACTTTTTAACACATTGACATTACGTTCGGTGAGATTTGGACCTCCCACTAAAAGTTTTGACGGGAATGTTTAATGAAAATTAAATAATGGATAACAAATAATAGTAACAACAAATGAATTGGGGATAAAATAACTGTAAAAAAAAAAAACTTTTATTATTTATTTTGATTTTACTCAAAAAGTTCAATTTTTTGACTAAAAAGTATGTTAAATTAAAAGGAATAATTTATGAGTACAAGAACTAAGCACATTATACATATGTAAATTACAATGTGAAATTTGAGGTTTCTTTTTTATATATAGACAGTGAAATTTAAGGTATTGCAAAACTAAATTAATAGAAATTAATGGTTTGTACAATTGTGGCGTTTATATTTATTTATGAATTATAAAGGCTATCTCAATTTGGATCATAATTGAGGTGGCAATATATCTTATAAAATATATGAATAATTGTTTTTTTTTTATTATTATTTTTTGTTTAAATTAATATTAAACTTGCTTCCAAAATATATAATTTTAAATATATTGAACAATATTCTTCCGTAGCAAAAAATAAATAAATAAAAGCTTTCTTTTGTTCAATGGAATAAAGTATTTTGCTTTGATATAAATAACTAGATATTTATGATACGTTGGAGATTGTGAATTGGCCTGCAAATCTTTCAATGAAATATTCAATTCACACTTGAGTATAACACATTGATATTTAAAATCCATCTTCATTTTGACAAATATTAATTCATAGAAAGAAAATTCAAATTCGATTTTATATTTTGTACATGTGATGCAATGTTAATACATTGCTTATCAATAAATTATTGACTTTTTCTTTCTTAATTAAATCAATATGATACTAATTTTGTTAAATCTAACTACCAACCTGTTAAGAAACTACCAATATTACATGAACGTTTAGGATATCTAATCTCTTAACTGATAAATATACACTTAAACTCAGATTAGAGATCTATCGAGATCAAAGTCCAAATATTTAGTTTCATGACCGAGATATCTAATTAAACTCTCCATACATATTTATAAGATACGTATAGTAAGAATCGAATCAAACCCCTACCACTAATACAGAGGAAGAAGAAGAAGAAGATAAATATACACTTAAACTCGGATTAGAGATCTATCGAGATCAAAGTCCAAATATTTAGTTCCATGACCAAGATATCTAATTAGACTCTCCATACATATTTATAAAGATACGTACAGTAAGAATCGAACCCGAACCCCTACCACTAATACAGAGGAAGAAGAAGAAGAAGAGGTGTGTGAATGAGATGTACAGTACCAATGGCCCATTGCCTTGGTGGTTGGAGTCTCCCAAAGGGTGCCCCACCACCAAGGTTCAAACCTTGGCCTTAGTATGTATATATATACATTATTTGTCCCACCTTGAGTGTGGGTGCTTTCTCCCTGATGCTGGGAGCAGTGTTCCGGGTCGTGCTTTGGAGTCTAATATCGTTGGTCCCGGCAGTTGTTGTAACATAAATTTAAAAAAATAAATAAATAAATAAATAAGAGAGATGTACAGTACTAAAATTGGTTGAATATTTATGGAATTTTAATTGTATAAAAAGTTTAGTAATGCAAGGGTAGTTTGGTCAGTGTGAGAAAAACTAATTTGATTGGTGGTGGAGGTCCCCATGGTGTTGTACAATGGCGGGGCCACAACCCCTCCACGTGGTCATGTTTTTAACCACCGATTTTAACAGAAACCCACAACTGTTCCGTTTTTCATTATTACACACCACTCAGATCCCTTTTTCACGGAATTTTCTGTAGTTTTTTCACCCCAATCAACGGCTCAAAACACATCATCAATTCATCATACAAATCACAAAAAAAACACTAAACAACAAAATCACCACCACTCGCGCAAACCCGACAGCCCACCACATCACTAAACTCCACGTCTCCACCGTTTAACGAATCACTTGGACAAGGCGTGTTTGATACACGCTCCCACAATCAGTGTGGATATTTTATAAGATAATGTCTCACAACTTTGGAAAATAAAATAAAATTAACTCATCACAATATTTAAGTTGATTATTTAGACAAAGTTTTAGATGGTAACAAATATTAAACGAACTCAGGGTTTAGGTAAATAATTCTCAGATCAGCGGTTTGAATCTTACTAATAACGAAAGTTTCCAACGAAAATACTCAGTCTCAGAATAATAAATATCGTAATAAAATAATAATAATAATAATAATAAATATTGAATTTATAGGTCAACGTAAAGACGTAAACAGAGTAGTAGAGTACTAGTCTCCAGACTCCAGTACATATTACAGGTACTTGTCGACATCAACAAGAGAGGCACACGTGGCGGGCATTTGCTGGATAACATTTATATATATATTAACGTTTTTTAGGATATTTATTTTTGCGGTGTAGACGAAAGCTTCGTTGCTAAAAATGTGAGAGGGTATATAGTATATACTATACAGTACTTTTGGATACTTTGATTTTTTTCAGATGAATACAAAAAGTTTTTGATTTTCGGGCTGATTCTCGCCGACCCAACCGACTACAATTCAAAGTTTAATTTTTCCCGTTGACGGGTCTCAGAGATTTTTATTAGTTTTTTTATTTATTTATTTTTGTCGTCTTGATTGAAATGCGAAAAATCATCATGAGGATTGGGCTTTATTGTTTGAATGTTGACTATACTTTTGACTTCATTTTGGATAGATAGATAGAGTAGCTTAAAGGGAAGAAAAATATGGGAGGCATTTTGTTTGTTTTGTGGACATTGATGATGATGATGATGATGATGATGAGTTTGTGTTTGACTAATTTTTCTGCAGCTATAGATAAAAGCTAGTTTGTGTTTTGATTAATATCATAATTGTATAAATCAAAAGATAAGTCAACATTTTAAACTCATGCGATTAATAAAATAAATTAAACAAAAAAAAAGATGAAATAACAACCTTTATGTCTATAGGTGGTGAATGTATGTACTATATAAGTAAGCAGTCTTTCTATTATTAGTTCGAATTGATAAAAGTTATATCAGTTCCTTGTATGTGGGCCATTGGATTTAAATACTTTGATTGACAAGTGCATACAGCCAAGTCAAAGTATTTAAATCCAATGACCTACATATAAGGAATTGATATAACTTTTATCAGTTCGAACTGGTAATAAAATTTCTATGTAAATAAGAAATGAATTAATGACTATAATAATAGATTACACAAATGTGGATAACAGTAAATATGGATTATTCATGTAATCAAATTTGGTGGTCATAATTGAGCACACCTTGTGTGCCAAGTCAGGTATCCATCAAATCATATTTTATACAGTTGAGAATGAGATGCTCCCTTTAAAAGCTATACCTGATACCTCTAGTACAAGATCTACACATGATCATATAATGATTGATTCATTGTATTTGGAAACCAAAAATACTTTACTTTCATCCCTTTCAGTCTTTCACTTCACCCTACAGCAACCCATATATAGTCGGTTGATCCACAGTCTTCGTCATAATATATTTTATATCAGGACGAAATAATAATAGAAAAACTATATATATAATTTAACTTAAAATATTACCGAATTGAATAAGCATTCTTTTAGCACAAAAGTACATTGGACATTGTTACCATAGCCTATTGTCTAAGATAACATTTCATCGACTCAAGTGCTCCTTTAATTGAGCATCATGTTTGATACAATTGAATGTAATTTTTATCAAAGTAAGAGTTATAGTGTATAGGCGTACATTAGACCTTTATGAGTATATATGTTTGGATTTTAATATTCATTCGAATCATAATTTTTTTTAGCTGTAAGCTGTATCAATTAAACGATCGAAAGTTGTTTTATTCTTTTGAAAAAGTAAACTAAAACTCTCAATAAGAAAATGTATTGAAAATTAATGCTCTAAAATAACACACTCAAATTTGAAAAAAATATGATCTAAATGTGAATATATAACTATGATATATGTGAATTTGAAAATATATGAATATACACGTTTAGAGATAACTCTTATATTAAAGAATATTGTTTTAAAAAAATATAAATAACTATTAGTTAGCCTTATCGTCGACATAATAATAATTTATTTCATATGTCATGTCATATGAGTCATATTATCATAATCATATGCTAAAATAAAATTGAATTATAAAAATGGGATAACTACTTGATTAGCATTAAGTTTCGTGAAAAATAATAAAGTTGTCGCGCGTGTAGTTTCCTGTTATTGAATTTAGGTAAAACAAAAGTAGGCCTATGGAACTATAAAGAAATCAAATTGATGGTTGTTGTGGTATGCATTTGTTTTGATTTGGTTGAAAGGCACATGAAAAATTGAAAAATGAAAAGGCAAAAAACAAAAAAGGAGTTGCAATTTGATAACGTTGTTGTTGCGGAGAGCATTAAAGCACGTTCCTCCACCCACCTTTGTTAAGGGTGATCACTTTTTTTTAAATGGGCATTATGTTAGATCCATGAACATGTTACTTTTTAGGTCACATCCAAGTCTATTAATATTAATATAATATATATAGGTTATTTATTTATTTATTTATTACACAACAACTGCTGGGACTGGCGAGATTGGGCTCTTTGGCACTAATACCCTATAAACTCTTCAAAAAAAATTATTATGCCCTCAGTAATTTTTTTTTTCCAAGACTAAACCCATTAATTGGCAAACACTTGGGTTTATTGCCCCCTATGAGGTGACATTTATTATCGGTTTTTGCTAATTTGTGAGAGTTCAGTAGGTTTAATGCCGAAAAAAAAGTATTGGGAGTATAATGCAAATTTTTGAAGAGTTTAGAGAGTATCAGTGCCAATTAGCCTATTATCTATGTTGTGTCAGTTATAAATTTATAGTAAGAAACTGAAACACAGTACAACACAGTGAAAAAGATTTTATATATTGAAAGAAACTTCAACTCAATACAATACAGTGAAAAAGAAATCCTAACAAAAAAAAAAAACTTACAGATTGTAAAGATTCAATATTCGAGCCTTATGATACTCACAATTTCCTTAAGCCAATTTTACTCCCTCTACTAATGGTGCTCGAGGTTGTGAACAATTATTTCCCATAATAGAACGTATTTCGTTATTCAAGTGGCAGCACTTCAAACTTAAAGAATCGTCGAACGCAATTCAGTGTTTTATACTCGAAAAATTTAGACACTATTTATTTTAAATAGAGAGAACAACAATGCTTATATATAGGGTTTAAAAAAAAAATGTCAGTATTTGGGCTTGACTTTGTAAGAATATCGCCACTTTACTAATTCAAGTTTAAAAGGCACCCATTTAAGTGACTAGACAAAAATACTCTTATTTTGTCAGTTTGTGTCTTTTGAAACGTAGAGAGAAAAAAATTGAGAGAGAGAGAATAATGGAGAGAGAAAGCATCAGGCGTAAGAAATCCGACTGAAAATCTCACAGCGAACTCACTGGTGGTGACGCTACAATCCTGAAGTCGACCAGAATCTGCAAGACGATGAAGATTTGGGTTTTCGAGCCTTTTAACACTTTTTTCGAGCCTTTTCAAATAGTCTATGAGCTTTTTAAATAGTAATCCGAGCTTTTTTAAGGAATATAAATAGGTTTGTCAATTTTGAATCTCGGAGCCTTTTAACACTGTTTTCGAGCCTTTTCATACACTGTCCGAGCTTTTTCATTTTTATGAATAGGTTTGTCAATTTTGAATCTCCGAGACTTTTAACACTGTATCTAAGCCTATTCATACACTTTTTGAGCCTTTTCAACAGTAATTCGAGCTTTTTCAATTTTGAATCTCCGAGACTTTTAACACTGTACCCGAGCCTTTTCATACACTTTTCGAGCCTTTTAAACAGTAAATCGAGCCTTTTAAATTTTGAATTTCCGAGACTTTTAACACTGTATCCGAGCATTTTCATACACTTTTTGAGCCTTTTCAATAGTAATTCGAGCCTTTTCAATTAATCTCCAAGCCTTTTTAACCATCAACTTTTTTGTTAAATTTGTATCTCCGAGACTTTGTAAATAGTCTCCGAGCCTTTTCAATTAGATTCAAAATTCACACAAGCAGCCTAAGGTTTACAAAATACTCGAAGAACAAATGAAAAGGAACCCAATTAGGGTTTTAAATTGTAAGAAAAAAAAAAACGCTTTGGGGGCCCCGCCCCCCGGTGAGCTGACCAGGCAGCTCGACCCCCGAATGCGTCTGCGTAGCGTCACAAAACTAATTATCCAATGAAGTTATATTGATAATGTTATGATGTTCAACCTCCATTGGAGGTCTGTTATAGAGGAAGATGAAAGAATAAAATATCAGAAAACTTCAAAGTAAGAAAAAGAATGTGTAAAGTAAGGCTATTTTTGGAAATCACTTACTTTAGTACCTTTTAAACTTAAGTTATTAAAATGGTGACTTTCTTACAAAACCTAGTAAAAAAGGTGACATTTCCCACAATTTCCACTATATATATATATATATATATATATATATAATCAAATGGCTAGAGGGGATCCTTTATATAATCAAATGGCTAGAGGGCATACTTTAAAGAAAAGACATATACTCTTTTTTGATGGACATATCCTTTAAACAAAAGACATTTCTGTTAAGAAAGGAAACAACCTTTATAAGAAGGTACGACCTTTCTAAAATGACAGTATTGTTGTGAATAGTCACAACACTACACATATAGTGTATAATTTTAGCTGATCGTAATTAATTTTTCATCTTTTGTTATTTTTGGTTGAGAATTTGAGATTTGAATTTTAAGACAAAGTTAAGATGATTGAATAGTAAATCTATTATGGGTTAAACTCGTGTCTTATATGCTATTGCCCATCTCTCAAATTTGTAATTTTAAAAATTAACAAAATTTAAAACGTCTACATTTGATACCTTTTTGTATAATGTTAGGAAAATATCGTGTGAGAAATGATTGTATTGATTTTGTTTTGTTAGCAAATATTGTCCGCTTATTTAAAGAAATATGAGATTGATATCTCATTAAGAATCACATATATTGAGACGTGACACATGACAAGAGGTTTTTTGTTAACATTCAAATAATTTCAAAAAGAACAAATGTAACGAATTTAAAGCTAGGGACACAACAAATTTTCAAAATTTTAATGATTTTAGAGATAAACAAGATTAATAATTAACAAACTTTACAATCAAGTTTTGAGGGAGTGAATAGTAGTTTCAAAATAAGGTGAAAATACCTCTCTTTTCATGTCAATGGTCGAGATTCGACTCTACTTCGCATTTTATAAGAATTTGTGATAAGTTTTTTCTTTTGATATTACGAGATTATATATATCTTTCGATTTCATGAGCATTTCTTTGGATGGTTTACGTGGTCAGTGGCGGAATTAGGCATGGCTGGGGTGGGCTATAGCCCACCCTAGCTTTTTGAAAAGAAAAAAAAAAATTAATAGTTTCAAATACACCACATTTAATTTTAAGTATATTCCAGTCCAATTTCAATTTTAACTTAATTTACCATATTTTTCTTTATTTTAATAATAGCCCAATAACTTAAAAACATGCATCAAACTCATTAAATCTCATTGTATTTCCTTAATCAAGTGAAAGATCAAATTGAGAAATTTTAACCCTTTACTGATTCAAAAATCAAATTCAGAAATTTTAACCCCTTAACAACAAACCAAAAGTGTAAGTTTTATTTTTATTTTTATTTTAAAGTTTATGTTGTAAAATTAAGTTTTATTTTCGGCTATGAAACTTGTCAAAATGTCTTTACACAACAAAATGGATGACGAGTTTCTTTATAATTGTACGGTTGTTTATATTGAAAGATAACTTGTTTTTACAATTGATTCGGATTCGGTAATAGATGCGTTTGCTTCTTTGAAACCTTAGAAATCAAAATTTAAGTAGGATTTTATTGTATTTACATTGCATGTGTATTTCCTTTTTATTTTCTTATGTTTTTCTTGGTTAAAATATATATTTGAGGGTACGACTCATTATGTTCCCTGATTAGGTATGATTTTTTATTTTAACTATTAAAAATTCTCTCATACTGTCGAGATTTGCCATCAAAATGTTATAACAGAAATTCTATTATCAGTTCGAACTGACAAAAGTTATATCAGTTCCTTGCAGGTAGACCACCAGATTTAAATACTTTGACTTGGCTGTATGCACTTGTCAGTCAAAGTATTTAAATCCAGTGGCCCACATACAAGGAACTGATATAATTTTTGTCAGTTCGAACTGATAATAGAAAGACTGTATATATATATATATATATAATTTTTTATCTATATAAAATTGTCCACAGCCCACCCAAAAATAAAATTATGGTTTCGCCCCTGTATGTGGTGTTTGATCTAAATAGGTTTTCAATGGACCTATGATCTGTTTGGTGATAGATTAAAAATCTAAAGACGGGGACGAGATGAGGTTGGTCTAGTGATAAAATCCCTCACACTAGTATACTGAGGCTGCGGGTTCAATGACGAGGGCACATCAGTAAATTAAGAAAAAAGAAGATGATCGTTGGATCGGAGCAGAGAATCCAGTGGTTCAAAAAGTGGGACCAAGTCCCACAAAACATGATCAAGGGCTGAAAATACGGTCTCTATTATAGGGAGCACAAGAAACAAACGTGTCACGTCTTTGAGTCAAAATATGGCACTAAAAAAAGCAAAAATCAATTATTATTATTTGCTTTAATTTTAATTTGCTAAACCTTTTGACCCCAAACAAAACCCAATTATTGTGTTTGAAATAGAATTTAATTATCGTCTAACATGTGCAAATTAGCTAGACAACGATCCCCTCTAGCACCACCACCACCACGTTAATTGGGATTGTCGTGTCATGTGTCATCATTTAAACTGATTTTTGACATATATATTTTTTTAAAAATTAATTTGGAGACACGTCACTTGAAAGTTGTATCCAAACAAGATTGCAAGAATAGTAGTTTAGATAGACTAAATTATGAAGTCTTAAAGAAATATTATTGAGAGTTGTATAATTATATATCCTTAAATGGGTTACTCTCAATCATGAAGATTCCTGTAATTTTATGCTAAAATTAGAATAATATGCACATAAGTGCACTTAGAGTCCGTTTGAAAGAGTTTCTTTAAGTAGATCTTTTAGGAGTAGATCTTTTAAAGTAGACATTTTACGAATAGAACTTTTAATGAGAAGATGTTGGTCGTTTAGTTGTCAATTATAAAAAGTTTTTTTAAATGACAGGATTACCAAAATATTCAAAAACTATTTTAAATTATAGGGGTTATATTAGACATTCTAGTGTTATTAAAAAAACTAAAAAAGATATACTTGGAAAAGCCTAAAATTTGAGCTTCTCCAAATAGGCGTAAAACAATTTTTTTAATTATCTAAAAGCTCTACTGAGTGATAAGCAAACGACAAAATAAATAAATTAAAAGAACTATTTTAGTCAGTAGATAAACTCTTACAAACGAACAAGTGAACAACTATTCTATGTTAGTGTATGCGGATTCAAATCTCACCATACAGATTTTACAAATATGTGTGAGATAAATGTGAAACTATTTATAGTACTTTGGAGGATCAATTTAAAAAACTATTAAAATCTTAATAAAAAAATTTAAATAATAAATTTTTGTTTAATAAAATTATACAAAAGCCCCCATTGAACATTGTGGCTCCGTCACCGTATAGTATGAGGAGTTTTTCTCCCTCATATCGTTTGAGATTAGATATCTCCCGATATGGATCTAATACTCCAGATCATAGAAATTTCCTCAATCGTAAAAAAGTAATTAATGAGGAGGACATAGGCGTGAAGTAAATCAGAATGCCGACATATTGAATTACATTTCATGAAGGACTCAATAATCTTGGTGGACATTCTTCGGCTGTCATATTAGCAGCCATGAAATGGACCATTCAAAAAAATTGAAGAAAAAGGACAGTCAATAATCAAGCCAACGCTGAAACTCGAGTGTGGAATTTGCTTTCAATCATATTCATTGTTTTATATTTGTACCAATATTACTCGTCTTCCATTTAATGATGTATACAAGCTAGCATCACAATTCACAACTCACAACTCACAGGTGGGGTACGAAAATTAATCATCACAGCCTTACATCTATACCACATCAATCATCCATCATCATTTGGTTTTCCTGCTGGCTGCCACTTAATTCATATTTTTCATATTTGCATTTGTTTACTACTTTACCAACTTTACTGTTTTTTTTTTTTTTTTCGAGATTAACAGTGATAATATTAAAATTAAAAATACAAGTTCAAAGTTATAGCTTTTGGCACATGCTTTATTAGTTGAAGTGGTGTGTAACTCACTTTGATGTTTATAGTTTGAGTTCGAGTATCATTTACGTACGTGTGATAAATTTTCTTCTCAATATGGTGTAAGTAGATATCCAAACATTGTATATACTATATAGTGCTTACTCTTAGGGATGATAAAATTATCCATGAATACGGATATTCATAAGAATCCGTTCCATTTAAAATAGGGATGGTTACTATTATTTCGGGGATAGAACGGGGATGGATGTCATCTTAATATCCATTTTATTTTCGGGGATGGGGATGAATATCGTCTATAGATATCCATCCCCATCCGGATCCATTATAGATTTTAATATTTTAAAAATATAAAAATATATTATGTAATTATTAATTATAATTATATAAGTTATTATTAATTTTTATATTTGAACTTTATTTGATGTATTTGTTTCTCTTTAAATAGGATAAAATGTACCGTTAAAATTTAAAGTTTTTTTTTATCGGATACGGATATAAATGGAGCGGGGATGGATATCTCTTCCGAATCCGCCCCGCTCACTTAGAAATGGGGATGGATGCAGGGATGAAGATATATATCTTAAACGGATACGGGGATGGATATTGGGGTATCCATACCCAATCCGATCCATTGCCATCCTTACTTACTCTCAATAGATCCTAACCTCCATCAGATTCCTTAATCTTGACCTATTTGTGTCAGAGTTTTAATATTAGAAATACAAGTTACAAATTATAGCGTTACAATACAACCCCTTATAGCTCAAACGGTATGCACCTCCATACCAAGTTTGTAGTAAGGGTTTAAGTTTCTCTATGTGCATTTTACAGGCACGTGTGAAGAGTTTTTATTCTAAATGTTATGGAAATAAATATCTCTTGATTTTAAGAATAGACATCTAAATCTCGCATATAGTGCTTGATTTCGATTGATCCTAATAGAATCTGTGTTCCGATCCATCCAATATAAAACTTTTAGCACCACCGAACAAGTTGTTCTAAACTAGGTCTTAAGAAAAAGGTGAGTTTAGAGGGTAGATAGTGGACTAGACAAACATTAATGTGGAGTCATTAAATTCATGTGACATCAAAAGTGCTAGTTGATTGTTTAAAAGTCGACGTTGTCTTCATGAAAACTACATGATCGACCAATTAACAAATTAAATAAAAGTGTCCATGCATGCATTCCATATGAACATATATCAATTTCTCTTGATTTTGACTTCAAAATTCAACAAAACCTCTCTCAATTTGATGTTGTATATGTCTCATCTCAATTCTCAAGACTCAAAATCATATCATAAACTAAGCCAAACAAAAGTTGGGCTGTTTGGGTGTTGGGAGTTGGGACCGATCTATCCCCCTTTTTTTTTTAGGTTATTATTGTTAGTGCACCACTTTAAGATATATATGTCAAGGTTGGACCTTGTCTTTTTTATTGTTTCTTGTCCAAACAAAATTTCCATTTCCTCTTTTGGGCCAGAACAAAAAAACACAAATGCCCACATAAAGTGCTTTTATTGGCAAAATTGAAAATGATTACTACTATTAATATAATATAATCTGAGTTCAAAGGAACATCTGCTGGTTTGCCCGAGAGGTTAAGGGGGAAGACTTAAGATCTTCTGCACATAAGTGCGCATGGGTTCGAACCCCATAGCCAGCAATTTGTTTTGTTCTATTTTTTTAACAAATTTATAATTTGTTGATTTTTTAAAATAATTCTTCTATATAAAATGTATAAGTTTTTTTTATTATTATTTTTTATTTTTTATTTTTAAGTAAAATCTACAAGTTTTCATTGTATCCAATTTATTTTATATGTACCATATATTTTTATATTTGTGAGAAGTCATTATCTACCTTTTCATCTATTGATTATCTTGGAAAACTAAATAGATAAATGGTCCCCAAGATGATGACATTATATGATATGAATGGTCAAACTTATAAGAATTTATGTGAATTTATAGTAGGCGAGTTATGTCGACTTAAAATTATTATCTTCAACATTTAATCATTCATATGCTCTTGTAATAAATGTTGTAACTTGTAATAGATATTTCAACTTAACAATCATCGGATGAAAAGCAAATAAACAATTGGAATTGGATATTGAAGTGAACAAGAGTTGAGTTATAATATACATATATTTTTATTTGATATACAACTTGTAATGGTGACAACTCGAATTTAGAACAGTTATATCATAAGTTTAAAAATCATTTTTTAACAAAATACAGAGATGATGATAAGCCTTCGAGAAAAACTTACATGGGTGATGGGACGGTCTCATTGATATGGCAATGAGGCCGTTCCATACCAGGTTTTCTTTAAGCCTTTACTCTTGACCCGTGTCTGTTTTGTTTATTTATTTTTATTTTTTATAATATTTAAAAATAATAAAATGAGAGAGACAAATAATATAAAGACTTTAAACCATGGAAACCAACTCATGGCCCATCTTCATCCCAAACCCAAAAAATAAAAATATGAATTGAGTTTGGATCATGTATTGGGCCCAAATAACCCAAAACCCGGCCCATATTCATACGAAACTTGCCCAGAGCGCAAGAAAACTCTTCTCTTCTCTTATTACTACTCATCAAAAGCA
Organism: Acer saccharum; assembly: GCA_030490815.1. Classification (NCBI taxonomy): domain Eukaryota; kingdom Viridiplantae; phylum Streptophyta; class Magnoliopsida; order Sapindales; family Sapindaceae; genus Acer; species Acer saccharum. The sequence continues at coordinate 3,645,641 of CM059873.1, read as the reverse complement.
ATTCCACCATTACAGTCAGATATCTGCGTACACTCTCACATACTCACTCTTCAATCTCTCTCGTTGTTTTGTTCAAAGGTACCATTCCAATCTCTTCTCTGTTTCAATTGTCTTGAAATTTTCGTTTGAGATTCTGTAAAACCTGTGTCGATCACTATCCTAGGGTTTATATTTTAATATACTTAAAAATTTTGTTTTAGGTTAATTTATTATTCGAGTTCGATTTGGGTATGTTAATTTATAGATCCTTTTGTTGTGAGCTGAAATTTAGGTTTTATCGTATTGTTTTCATTAATTGATTTGATAAGTTAGTTTTTGGATGCAAAAATAGTTGTCAACATTATAGATTACGATTCTGTATTGAAAATGCTGTTTCTGCTGTGTTTTTCTTGGCAATAATGATCGAGTTTGTTTTATTTTGTATTGTTTTTGAGGGATTAGTTTCTGTATGTTGTAGGTTTTTTAGAGCATGAAGCTTGATTTAAGTGGTTTGGAATCGACTGTTCCCCATTTCGGGACCAGCGATGGGCTCTCTCACGGGTTCCCAACTGCTCCGTCGTTTGATCTTCCCATCACTGGCGATGTGAGTTTCGTTCTGCTTGTTATATTGCGATGAACTGACTATTTCCCCTTTTGTTTGTATGAAGATATTGAACTCTGATATAACTACAGATTAATTGATTTTTTTTATTATATTTGCTTTCTGTTTCAGTTTGATGGGTTTCAAAAGGAAGCAATACAGATGGTGAAGCCCGCGAAGGGGACAACCACACTGGCCTTTATCTTTAAGGAGGGTGTTATGGTTGCAGCTGATTCACGAGCTAGCATGGGAGGATACATTTGTATGTCTTGTTTGTGATTATATTTTGTTTATTTTATAATTGTAATGTTGGATTCATCATTCATTTGCTTTATGGTTTTCTACTATGTGCCAGTTACTTTTTAATGACCGTGTTTCATTGTCTTTGGATGTTAATAAGCAAATTTTAATATCATTTATTTTCTGGAAATTTTCAGCATCACAGTCTGTGAAGAAAATTATTGAAATAAATCCACACATGCTTGGCACTATGGCTGGAGGAGCTGCCGATTGCCAGTTTTGGCACAGAAATCTAGGCATTAAGGTAACATCCTTGAATTCTCTTTTCGTTTTTTTGAAAACTTGAAGTTTATGCCATTAAGACTATCAAATATACAATTAATATTGAATTGGATTGTAGCATAGCTACTAGGTTAGGTAGTACTGGTTGCTGTGAACTTTGTACTTTCCATGGTTTGTTTTGGGTCGTAAGTGTAGACAATATAAGAAATGGACTAGGACTAGTAATGTGCATTTCCCTGTTGAGAGATTAAATTTCCGGCAGTTGGTTTTCTAGCTTCGTGGATATGGCACTAGATGGAATGGATTATCAACCCCATCACCCCCTCTCATTTTCTCATATCATGTAAATAAATGCAGTTAACTCCTTTTTGAAATACACATACACACCTTTAAAAATTATCAGAGTCCTCTTCATCGGAATGCAGAAAAACATTAGCTACCTCGTTGCATAGGTGTCAGCCCAGAACTTGAGGACCTGTTGTTTATAGCTGTATCATTTAGTACGGTACATTTGGTAATGTAAATTACTTCTTGCAATTGTTCGAGCATTAAAATATTTAGTAAAATTATTTAATGAGCTTTTAAATATCCAAGCTCTACAATATTTCATATTTGAAATGCTTAAGTCATCACTGTCAGTCTGTCACAATGCGGTTTACTTGCTGCTGCATGTAAAGTACATTGAGCAACTGGCCACTGGCAGATTATTGCTTTTGCTTAGGTGCGATTATGACAGATGGGAAATTTTTAAGACTCAATATCTTGTATCTTCACATATGAAGTGCTAATAGTTTTGTTTGCATGATTTAGTGCCGACTGCATGAACTGGCAAACAAGCGAAGGATCTCAGTTACAGGGGCATCAAAGCTGCTTGCCAACATTCTCTACTCTTATCGTGGAATGGGACTATCAGTTGGTACCATGATTGCTGGATGGGATGAAACGGTTAGTCGGTAATTGAATGGATGTTTTTGTTTTTTGTTTTGCATTTCTGGTTAAGACTTCACTAAGCTATTCTTCTGTGGGCTGTAGGGTCCTGGGCTATACTACGTCGACAGTGAAGGAGGAAGATTGAAAGGAACACGTTTTTCTGTTGGTTCTGGTTCACCATATGCTTATGGTGTATTGGACAGTGGGTGAGTGTCTATATCTTAAGTTTTCACATGTATTGTTTTATATGATGTTGAAGCTATTGTTATACAATATAAAGTTCTATGTATCTTCTGGCATTTCATTTTTGGTAACACCGTTCTTTGCGTCTTGTTAAATCCGTAAGCAGCAAAAATATTTCTTCTATGAATATTCCATCCTATATAAATGGAAAATGTAATGACAGGCAATAAAAAAAAATGGAGAAAGAAGATACATTGTGAACTATGCCCATCAAAATGCTTTATATTCATGGAAAAGGAAATACTTGTTTGTGTGCCCTTCATCCCCTGTTACAAAGGTTTTATAGGTGAATGGGAAGATAAGTTGTTGGCATTGTGTCATCCCACCACAAATCATGTGGCAGCAAGATAGTTGGTACTAGCTTTGACAAATCTTTTGATTAAGATGGCGGATGGTGGCACATCTGGGAAGTCTTATACCGGGAATAAGATTGTTTTGACTAGTATTGTCACTGCGTCATGCCAATTTATTTAGTAATATAGCTTGGATTATTTTCTCAGTGAGTTTCCCCCTAATTAATACTGTGAATACAAATTGTATTCTTGTTTCATTCATCATTGAATTGCAGAGAGCTGAAGTTTTCCCAGCATTTCAAGCATCTCCATTCATGTGAAAATATAAATGAGTCCTTTTTTCTGTATTTGAATTATGTTGCTAGTTGACATACTGTTTCCAGAATTCTGTATTCTTGTGTATGATTTCTTGTATACTACAATACATTTGCTAGGTACCGCTTTGACATGTCAGTCGAAGAAGCCGCGGAGCTGGCTAGGAGAGCAATTTATCATGCAACATTCAGAGATGGAGCTAGTGGTGGCGTTGCTAGCGGTACTCTCTCTCTCTCACACACACACACACACACCTCTTCCGCACCTGTGTTCATGAGATTACTTTGATTAATATTGTTTCTTTTATCAGTTTACCACGTTGGACCAACTGGATGGACAAAGATGTCTGGTGATGATGTCGGTGAGCTTCACTACAAGTATTATCCAGTCACCCCAAGCACGGTGGAGCAGGAAATGGGTGAAGTGTCAGGAGCATAAGTGGGTTATGCTCAACTTAGTCCAGGTTTGAGATTTTCCTCAATTTCATTGATCTCCGATGGAGGAACTTGAAGAATGCTTGTGAACCACCAGATCTTTCTATATGTAACTTGGATCAATCTTTGAGATCTTTCATGGATAAATCTAAATTGAAGTATATACTATAAGACCCCAACTTCGAATATGGCAAAATTCAGTTTTATATTTTGCTGATGTTTACAAGTTTGAATTGAAAGTATGCATTATTGTTTGCAAATCGCTATTATGTTCTATCATTAATCCGAAAAACTGTTTGAGACAACTAAGGTTCCTGTTAAAATGAGTAAATGGGGTCTACATTCCTCAATGAGCATGTTGAATAAGTAGCTTATTTCGGTTAAAATACAAATCATTTCCTATTCCCTTCATTTCAAAGCAAAGAAATCTTTTCTTCTGCCAACTTTTCCCTTTCTTTGTCTTACAATATCTTTTTCTAAAACACAGGTGATGATAAATAACACATTAATAAAGATTTATCTCATTTGTCGTACAGTGTGATCGTGTCCTAACGTACATAGATTTCTAAGTAGTTTATCTATTGTTTAATCTCGACATATCCCAAGTCCCAACAATCCCTTGATTATCTTTGTTCGATGTCAGATTTTTTTTTTCTTTTAAAGCTCTAGGCTCTGAACTGTATCTATAGTGGTTGGGTATAACCGTATAATATCAAAATTGCTCACAAAATCATGTGGGTGGTGGCTCTTCCTCTTATATAATTATATATAATAACATAAAAAAATTAGTTGTTTGTTATGTTCCTCCTGGTTTTTTTAGTGAAATCAAACAAGACAAAGGAGAAGCAAACGTAAGTTAGCAAACAATAATACAGAGTGGAATGAACATGCCATCTCATTTTTTCTTGCTTCTAAGCATGTTTTCATGATTGAAATTGAAAACCAAAATCATCATTAGCATTTCCACTAAAACGAATACAAGTTGGTTGAGTGAGTTTTGAAATTCAATCATAAAATAATACAACATGAACATAATAACGAACCCATGAGTGTGTGTGTGGAATATAATTGATTACATGAATGAGTATATATTAGTGTTTGTAATTGATTAATTGGTGTGAGAAAGTGACAGTAACCTTGTATGCCACTTAAATGAAACAAGACTGGCTACCTTCATTCCTTCAACATAAATACATAATTCATTTAGGGCTCGTTAGACACACCATATTGGATTGTATTGGACTGTATTATCATTAATATAAACTCGTGTTTGGTGATGCACTGTATTATATCGTATTAGGTTATTCCTATATGACTTTATTGTATTTTATTATATTATAAAATATAATATTTAAAAAAAATACTTAATAATTAATTTTAAATATCATTACCATGAATAAATCAATAAATATTTTTATATAAAAAATCATTAAACATTTATTTTAATTGAAACAAAAAATTTAAATAAAATTTTCCAATGTATTTTGAAATTATAAAAAAATTTATTAACAACATAACACATATTTTTATCGATATTCCATATTCATTGAAAAAAAAAGTGTTTTTTCTAATACAATACAACCTAATACCACCAAATATAATGTATTAGTTAATACGGTGTTTGCTGTATTAGGTAATTAAAATGTATTAAAATAATACAATACAGTGTTTGGTGAGTATTGTATTATTTTAGTACATTTTAATTGCTTAATACAATACAATATGATTAAACAAACGAGGCCTTAACTAATCATAATACCGGGACAAAATATTTTTTGAAAGCTTTCGTCATCGGTAAGATTTGAGCCACTGACTTGGGAATCATTTGCCCAAGCCCCAAGCTTATCAATCTACCGACTGAGCCATGCCTCTGTTGGCCATTTAATTACTACTTATAAGGTCACTTTGCATGACACAAATAAATGTTAGCTTCAATTTCGTTCTTGTCACTAGAAAATCATTAGTTCTCTTTTGGAACATATTTGCTGCAAATGAACAACTTAATTAAATAGAAAAACAAAACCGACTACAACCGAAACAAACTACAGAAATTCCTATCGAAACCTATTAAGATTTGAAAATACCACCTAAAAAGGAATTAAAACACAAAAACCCGTGAGTGAATTTGATAAAACAGTTGCTATTGTCGTAGGACTTGATAAGATGATTCTAACGATATATTATGAGATTATGGACACAAATTCAAGATCATTTTGCCCCTTCCTTAAACTTTAAGAAATGTGCTAACATCAAGATCTTAAATATATAAATTTTCCCATTTGAGATCTTCCTATTTCTCTCCGACAAAAGTGTTGCAACAATCTTGCATGAAAATTTTGTGATAAGAGTAGTAAAATAACAATAATGTACCCAATAATAAGACATAGCGCAGTTACGTATAGTTTGTCTTACCCAACAAATCGGTGGTTACTGGCTTGTCTTCTATGTTTCGCATTGAAATGAATAAACAATTCTAGATAGATAGAGCCAGTCATGCTACATCTACATTTTCTTTTCTTCATATGACAGTGATGGCGATGGATGTTTTTCTTCTTTTTTTTCTTTCTTTCTTTCTTTAATCAACTCGTGAGACATGCCTATTTACCGGGCGGCGGCGGATGCGTATACTAATACGGAACCCGATTAGTGAGAAATAATTTAATTCATGATTTATGATTATATGATTTATTAAAACTGTGGGGAATCAAATTATGTGGACCACAAGCATAGATCGGGTTTCTTTTGATTGTTATTATCGTAATGTTTTTTTTTTTTTTTTTGACAATATCTATTAATTCGGGACTAGTATTTTTTTGAAAGCTTTAACCATTGGTAGGATTCAAGCCGCTAACATGGGAGTAATTTACCCAAGCCCCAAGCTCGTCCATCTACCAATTACCGGTCATTATCGTAATTGATTGATTATGTGAAGTAAAATTGTGCATAATCATTATCTCCTTACTTGTATCATAAATAAATATTGCATGCTAATTGAGTGTCTTCATGTTATTGAAGGTCTGGATTCCACTTGAAAACAATTCTCAATTCTCAATCATAATTCTAATATTCACCTACCTTAAAAACTGAAATAAGAATTTGATCTACGTTCATGTTAATGAAATTAAAAACCAAGATATCTTCCTCCTCTTTGTTTGTTTCGGGCATGGACTTTGCGCCCCGTATTTTGTTCGATAAAGTCACGTTGTAAGTAAGTTGTAAATACGATAAAATCACGTTGCAAGTAAGTTGTAAATAAATTTACCGTAGTTTCAAAATTTTTACCGTCACATAACAAGGAAAGAGAACACGGTTAGTGTACAGTAACATGATCATCTTATCTAAACAAACCACGGAAAAATAATGGTGAAAATACCGATTACAACACGATACAAACCCATGACTTCAAAGATAAAAATCTGATATATTTACCAAAACTATAAGGGAATTATATAGGAATTAAAACAAAGATAGAAAACAGAAAAAACACAAAACATCAGCATCAAACAAGAAGCCAACAGGCAACAGCATAGAGAAACCACACTACTGTGTGAACATTGCTTTTCTTCTACTTCTTCCACTTCCCTTCCATAGGGAAATATTCACTGTTACTTTCTCTCTCTATCCTTCTATTCTCTTCACTTTTTCTCTCCATCTTTTTTGGCGGGAGGATGGGTCCCACACCAATCAAAATCTCTTCTCTCACAAGTATCTTTCTCATAAATACCACCTCCAACTCCAACCACCCTCTTCTCTCTTCTCTTCATTCTTCTTCTTCTTCTTCTTCTTCTTCTTTGCTGCATCTGTAAATACAAAAATAAAATAAATAATAATAATAATAATACCAAACCAAACCCCGAATCTCGTCTCTCAAAACAGAGCACAGAAAATGAAAACCCATTTGTTGATTTTTTTCTTTCTCTGTTTTTGTTTCTTCAATTACCCAAAGCTCTCTGTTTCTCTCTCTCCCGATGGACTCTCTCTTCTCTCTCTAAAATCCGCCATTGATGTTTCATCGTCATCCGCCGCCGTCTCTGTTTTCGCCGACTGGAACGACAACGACCCCACTCCATGTCACTGGTCCGGCGTCTCCTGCATGAACATCTCCGGCTTCCCTGACCCACGCGTCGTTGGCGTCGCCATCTCCGGCAAGAATCTCCGTGGCTACATTCCCTCCGAGCTCGGCTCACTTGTCTACCTCCGGCGACTCAACCTCCACAACAACAACCTCTACGGCTCCATCCCTGATCAGCTCTTCAACGCCACTTCGCTCCACAGCATCTTCCTCTACGGTAACAACCTCTCCGGTTCTCTCCCTCCTTCAATCTGTAACCTCCCCAGAATCCAAAACCTCGACCTCTCCAACAACTCTCTATCGGGTTCGCTCCCTGATAATTTGAAGAATTGCAGGCAGTTACAGAGACTAATACTGGCAAAAAACAAGTTTTCCGGTGAAATTCCAACTGGGATTTGGCCAGTGATGGAAAATCTAATCCAACTTGATCTCTCTGCAAACGAATTCAAAGGTTCAATACCAAATGATCTCGGTGAGCTCCAGTCTTTATCAGGAACTCTCAACTTATCATTCAATCATTTATCGGGCAGAGTCCCGAAGTCTCTCGGGAATTTACCGGTCACTGTGAGTTTCGATCTGAGAAACAACAATTTAAGCGGCGAGATTCCTCAAACAGGATCGTTTTCAAACCAAGGACCCACTGCTTTCCTCAACAATCCTCTGTTATGTGGATTTCCTCTGCAAAAATCTTGTAAAGATTCCACAGGTAACCAGCAAGAAACCCAGAATCCGTCTCCGGAATCCTTTAAGACCCGGAAAAAGGGACTGAGTACAGGTCTGATCGTCTTGATTTCGGCGGCGGACGCAGCCGGAGTCGCGTTCATCGGTCTAGTGGTCGTCTACGTTTACTGGAAGAAGAAGGATTCAAACGGCGGTTGTAGTTGTACCGGAAAAGGGAAATTCGGCGAGAATGAGAAGGGAAAGCTCTGTTCTTGCGCTTGTTTAAACGGGTTACGAAACGACGACGAATCGGAGGAGGAGGAGGAGACGACGACGACGACGACGGCGGAGAGAGGGAGAGGAGAGGGAGAGCTGGTGGCGATCGATAAGGGTTTCACGTTCGAGCTTGACGAGCTACTGAGAGCTTCGGCGTATGTTCTGGGGAAGAGTGGGCTTGGTATAGTTTACAAAGTGGTTCTGGGAAACGGCATTCCGGTGGCGGTGAGGCGGTTAGGTGAAGGCGGAGAGCAGCGGTACAAGGAGTTCGTGACGGAGGTTCAATCGATTTCCAAAGTGAAGCATCCAAATGTAGTGAAATTGAGAGCTTATTATTGGGCTCCTGATGAGAAGCTTCTAATTTCTGATTTCATTTCCAATGGAAACTTGGCAAATGCTCTTCGAGGTTTGTTTTCTCTAATTTAATTTAATTTAATTTTTTTTTAATTTTCGTGTTAAAATATAATTAAGTGTTAATATTCATAAAATATTAAAATTGACAACTCTAATGTTGTTGTATGGATGAAATAATATCGTATTATAAGAAAATATAGTAATAATCTATTTTACTATTTTATTTAGTTGAAATTTATAAAAGAAAAAAAAAATAAACAAACAGACAATGTAGTGGTTTAATGTCTTTAATGAGGGGTGTCGGGATTGACTTATAAATGAAACCTGATTAGACCATGTGAATTGTGGTGGACAAATGATGGTTTTTTTACATGTGTAGTCCACATCCTTGAAATGCCCAGTTTTACTTGACATTGATGAGTAATTCTCATATAATTGTAGACTTATTAATTATTTTATACGTACATGTATTTAATAATTTCTATTAAAGAACTTCCTTCTTCTTGTAGTTGAGATAGTGTGTAGGGTAGGGTAACTCTGTTGCCTGTAAATGGGGAAAAAATCTTCGGTGCATTGAGTATACTGTTGAGTGGTATCTTCAATATCCAATTTTCAGTGATTGAATGCACCGATGTATCGAAGATCTTCTTATAAAGGAGAGATATGCAGCATTGTAGGCCCCTCATCATTGGCTGAGAGAGCCAATGTGATGGAGTGGCAGTTTTGGTGGGGCTCCTCCACCATTTTCACATCTCAATCACAGGGTAATGGGTCACTCTTCAGTCTTTATAACTAAACCCACAAGCCCTTATTTTTGGGTCATTCAATTTCATTGCTGCAGCCCCACTTTGCATCACCATCTCTAGAGTCAATTCTTTATTTATAATCCAGAATAACCCCGAATTCGATTAGCAATCTTGAGTTCGAAACTGGGGTCTCTGATCGAACCCTACAATCTTCAATCCTAGATCTTGTGGGAACAAACCACTCACAGTACAATCTTTATTGTATATATAAACATGTTTTGGATATAAAAATGAGACTTTCTCAAGGTATCATTGCCTTTTGACAGCTTTTGAACTTATTTTTTTCTTTATATTTTCAATATGCATATGAAATTTAAACCTTAAAGTGGCTTTGTGAACTGTGAAGGCTCCTTATATGTTCTCTCTTTAATTTTTCACCAACTTTTCTACAGAAAAAGCGAGGCTTTGTACGATCCCTTTATCTTTTCTGTTTTTAATAAAAGGATAAGACTTCCTTTACTTTCAAGCACTGTCTGTCTCTGTCAGTGACCCTGGACCTACAAGTTTCAATGAAATTCTAAACCACTTGGATTCCTTTACAAGGGAGATTCAGTAAAAAATTTCATTACTTGCCATGGAAGTTATCTCAACACTAATATTATTTGGTGATCACAAACTTACACTTGAGATTTGTTCTACAGGGAGAAATGGTCAGCCAACAAGCAGCCTTTCTTGGATAACAAGACTCCGAATTTCAAAGGGAACGGCCCGGGGCTTGGCTTATCTACACGAATGCAGTCCGAGAAAATTTGTCCACGGCGATGTCAAACCGTCGAACATCCTCCTTGACAATGAATTCAATCCTTACATCTCCGATTTTGGTCTCAACAGACTCATTAACATAACAGGCAACAACCCCTCCTCAGGAGGCTTAATGGGTGGAGCCCTTCCGTACATGAAGTCTGTCCAGACAGATCGTGTCAACAATTACCGTGCCCCCGAGGCTCGTGTCCCTGCAGGACGTCCCACGCAGAAATGGGACGTGTACTCATTCGGAGTTGTTCTTCTCGAATTGCTCACAGGAAAATCTCCGGAGCTCTCACCAACATCATCATCATCATCGACCTCCATTGAAGTCCCAGACCTCGTGAGATGGGTGAAAAAGGGGTTCGAAGAAGAGAACCCATTATCAGACATGGTTGACCCGATGTTGCTTCAAGAAGTGCACGCCAAAAAGGAGGTTCTTGCAGCTTTTCATGTGGCTCTAGCTTGCACAGAATCAGACCCTGAAATCCGGCCGAGGATGAAAAATGTATCAGAAAATCTTGAAAGGCTCGGCACATAATAAAAAAACGAAAAATTTGGTTAAATTAACTGCTAAGAAGTCAAAAAAATTTCCTGATTTTGTGACAGGAAATCCGGTTATTCGAGTTCAACATGTTCTGGGACCATGCCCGGAAAATTTTCCTGGAAATCCAGCAATTTTTCATAGCTTCATCATTGGAGTATACAATGTTTTTTTTTTATCCTTTCAATTGTGGTTAGTAAGTAGGTAGCGACATTTATAATTTAATTTTTTGATCCAATTTTCCTCTTATTGTTTGTAATAAAGATGTTACTTTGTGATATTTGTGTAAGATATAATCATTCAACAATCAATTTCCAGTTCTTCTGTTCAGTTTGATTCAATGAAAGGTATTTAAAATTGGATGAGATGATGTTGGTCTGTAGTAAACCACTCATATTTGCAGCATGAGATTATGGGTTTGAATTCTTCCCAAAAAGACCTTCAATTAATGTAACAAAAAAAAAAAAAGAAGGAAAAAGAAAGGTATTTAAAATTTAATGGAATTAAATATCTATTGGGTTGTATTTACACGGCCCAAGCTTGAACAGCCCAAAATGGTTAATATGTCAATGCTTAAAAAGCCACAAAACCAAGTTTTTAATTATTTTTTAAAATTTTATTTAGATCAAATTATTATTATTATTATTTTAAATTTGACACCAAAGGGTTTGTTGAGATCAAGTACTAACTAAGCCGTTCAGATATTTATTTTTATAATCGAGATATACCTACCCCCACAATACCGAAATGGTGAGACTCGAATCCTATACCATTAAAGTGAAAAGGGAGTTATACATCGAGGGGCGTAACTAGGATTGAACATCAGGATGAGCTAGAATAATTTTTTCTTTACTGAAAATTTTATCAATTAAAAATAAAGATACATATAGTCAAGACGTACATTAGTGAGACGTGCCGAGTAAAATGTGTATTCTAAATAAATATGTTACCAAAATTAAAAAAATAAGTAAAGAAAAAAATTTATAAAAGAATCATGGAGTGCAACTAATTAAGTTGTATCCTATAATTTTTCAAAAATCGAACTTATCAATTATGAAATCTGGATTAATAGCACTAGCAACTACAATATCACTTGCGGTGGCAGTGTCTCAAATCTGGTATATTGCCAAGCTGAATGAGCGATTTTATAACTGAGCTGAATTGTGCGGTGGTCCATGAGTTTGTCAACTACAACATAATAAGTCACAAAATAAATAATTAAAGTATATCCTTATTTTATTTTAATAACGTAATGCATTTTAAAAAAATAACTTAATGATAATAATATGTTATTGTTTTGAATATTTTGCTTGTTTGTTTGTTTTTTTTTTTTTTTTTTGAAACCGAATATTTTGTTTCTTGATTTATTGGAGATGAATTTTTTATTAGTAAAAGAAAACCGAATAAAAAACAATAACAACAGATTCTTTACTTATACAGCATAATGCTCTTACATTATTATATAATTTTTACTTTACTTTTTTATTTACCATTAGCCCACCCTAGCCGGCTAGCCCTCAATAGAGGTACGTCTTACCGAAATGTAGTCAACTTTTTATTTTTTTTTATTTTTTTGATATAAAAGCCCAACTTATTGATCAAGTTAATTTTCCTAATATTTTAGAGTTTAGTTTCTTTTTGTTTTATGAAGTATTACAAGTTACAACTATTACAATTGGATTGTTGAGACTTGCAAAGATAAGACAATATATGTGTGATCCGGATAATTGCTCCAACAAACGGGGAAAAAACTCCCCACATATGCTTGTAAAATACGTATGGTGGGACTCGAACCCCTGACAATCAGGGTGGAATGGAGGTGCACTACGTATGGTGTTTTCTTCTGAGATCAAAACCTTAATTATTATAGACCATTTCAATCTAGAAACTAATCCAACAACTATACAAGTCCTGTACGGTAGTTGAACGGTTGAACCCAATATTTTATAATTGTATAGATAAAAAAGACAGAAAACAAAGCTATAAAAAAATAATAATTGAAAATGAGCTTGGGCCTTGGGAAAAAACATAAAGGGATTTTAGCAAAAAATCCCTTTTAGAGGGATCGAGTTGCAAATCTACTCTCAAATGAAAAAAACTTGGCAATAGGGGTATTTTTGCTAAAATCCCAAAATAATAAAATTATATTAAAAATCAAACATATTTCTCATCTCTGCCTCGTCATCACTCATCACCATTAATCAGCAATCAATCTTTGAATTCGATCTCTTTTGTCTTTGAATTCGCGGCTTCACTTTCAGACGGTGTTTTGTTTCGACACAAGCAGCGCGACGCCGCCGTTGTCCATAGCCTCTCGAAAGTCGTCATTTCCGGTGCAGTAGCTGGTCGCAGGAGCCACCACCGCACGCGAATAATAAACCGCCGCAGCCACCAACACGAAATTTCCGGCCGTAGTTGAGCTGCCGGTATCAGGTACTTGAACCTATGTTTTTGTTTTTCCTATTCGATATGATTTTAATTGTCTTTAATTGCTCAAGGTGATTCTTAAAGTTAGAGGCTGCAGTATGGTTGCATGAAAGTGAACTCAGAGATCGTATTTAGAATTAGATTTAAGCGGTGTAAATGTCGTGAAGAGCGTTTTTGAAATTCGCATTGATGAGTGAAATGAACGTTTTCTTGTGTTTCCACAATTTAATTTGCGAAATGATACACTGAAGGAGTTTTTTAGAATTGTTTTCGAACTTGAAAAAACAGAAAACAAATCCGAAAACCAGCTGCAACTTAGAAGCACTTACTTTGTTCAATGCAGGAATTGTTCTTATTGGCATGATTGCGAAGTAGCCTAATACGCTGTGCATTGAATCAAAACTAAGAATTTAGTGGTTTTCTTTAATTAGGGATTTCAATACGATCTTTAGATTTGTTAGGGTTTATATCCAATCAAGGATCTTAGCTAGTTCTCTCTTACTGACAGTATAGCTTGAAACTTCGGGACGCCATATATAATGTACTTTGGCTGTTGTTTTTTAATTGTTTGATGACTTTTTTTTTTTTAATCAGATAGGCCTGTATTGTGCATTGCTGATATACTCTATATTTCATTTGTTTTAACAAATTGTAGGAAAGTTGCGGTGAACTTTCAGCATCTTTGGGATTTTAGTTATCAACATGGAGGTTAGCAGGAGTGTTAGATAATTTGCAGTTCCATTTTTTGTTTCGTATTATTGGTGTATATATTATTTTATTTTTCAATTTGTTTAGAGTCGAGAAGGGGTTGCTAAACCTGTTGACCTGGAGAAAACAATGGAATTATTGGAGCCTGAGGAGACAAGTGGTGGGGGTTTAATTTTACCCAAAAAGGAACGGCCAATGTATAGAGCTCCTGAGGTGAAAACTCGGTTAGGTAAGATATCTATTGAAATAATTATGTAATCCGTTTCTTGTATCTCAGGAAGTAGATAATGTATTACTTTCTTATGTTCTGTCTAATTCTATTTTTAGCTGTTGTTGCTCTGCTTGGTGAATGTAAATGTTGGTATGCTTTGATAGAGGTGCTTCTACTTGAGAAAAGAAGAAGCAAGAAATAAAAAGGCATTAATTTAGCAAGTGTTCTGGTCCATTTCACCAGGACTCTTGCCATAAGTTTTTTTTTTAGTCTTTTGGTGATGTATAATGAGACCTAAAATGCAACTCAATTTTGACCTGTGGCGTGATCGTCCCATCTTTTTTGGGAGTTATGGGATCTAGTTCTTATCTTCCACTATTATCTTTGTCTATATGCTCTTACATTATTAATGTACAGAGATGCTGTTTGTTTTGTTAATTAAAATTCACCATGTAACAGGGGTAGGTGTCCGCTATAGTGAGAAACTGGGAAACCCTAATAATGATGGTCGTTTCAAGGTCCCAAAAATTGCTCCAGTTGCGGCATCAATTGACGAGGAGGAGAGGTCTGAATCCTCCGGAATAGATGATGGTGTAGAGAGTAAAAATGGTGTGCAAAATCATATTGGTAGGCGGTATCGTGAAAAATCTTCAAGTGAGATAACTGATGCAGGTAAAATTTTTTATCATTTACTCTCTGTTGGCTACTTATGGTGTTCACTGATTCAAATTAAAAATTTAAGAAAATGGATCACAGTTTTGACAAAATATTGAAGTCCAAATACGTCGAGCAAGAGTACCATAGGTTGATAATTCATTATTTGCCAATTTACTCTCCTTGACTGATTCTATTTGCCAGGATTTACTTTATCTAAATTGTTTTTGTTTATTTTTTGAAAATGAAGTTTTTTCGTATCGAAATTGAATTTATTGAGTTCTTTTATGCATGTATTGCAGAAAGTACAGTGACTGTTGAGGGACGAGGTGGTGATACATCTGTGACTCATCACTCAAGGGAGCATGCATCTTCAGAAGTAAGTTTATGTTCCGTTGGTATTATCACTTTATTTGTTTTTATTATCTGTTTGGAAATAAGTTGATGAACTCTTAGCTCTATCTGTTCTCTGGTTTTTCTGAAGAACATGTGATTTGAATTTTATCATATATCTACATTATGATTGCTTATAGTGTCTGGCTGTCTGCTATACAAAGTGGACATCAGATAAAATTAGTTATTTTCTCAGATAAAGCATTGGCAACTTGATGAATTTCTAGAGGCCAGTTGTACACAATCCATTAGATTTTTAAGTGGTGTTTCATGTCATTTTTTAAAATAAGGCACTTTCAGGTTATTAGAAATACAGTTATATAGAGTATGTGCTTTTTTATTGAAGTGGGAAATAACGACAGGTTTTTCTTCTTCTTATTATTGTTAATTTTTGAATTAAAGGTTTCAGCTTCTACAAGGAATTCCCAGAGTGTTTCAATGAGTCCTAGGTATGACAAAGATGACCGTGGGAGAAGATATTTCAAGGATGATACTAGAACTGGAAGTAGGAGGGAAAGCGATAGAAACAAATATGATTTTAAAGGGCGATATGATGGAAGGGAATCGCGCGATCGATATGATGG
Organism: Acer saccharum; assembly: GCA_030490815.1. Lineage (NCBI taxonomy): Eukaryota > Viridiplantae > Streptophyta > Magnoliopsida > Sapindales > Sapindaceae > Acer > Acer saccharum. The sequence continues at coordinate 3,629,891 of CM059873.1, read as the reverse complement.
AAGGGAATCGCGTGATCGATATGATGGAAGGGAATCACGTGATCGATATGATTCTGAGTATGGTGGAGAATATGGTAGAAAACGAACTAGATACGAAGGTGCGAGGAGGACACCTGGTATGTGATACTAATCTTTGTTTCTGTTTCTTACATGTATATCTCAAGTACAGAAAAGTGAAATCAGGCTTGGTATATGTTTAGGGAACATATAATATAAACGTATTTGGATTATTTTTGTTATCCTTGCAATATTAGAAACATTGCTCATTTGTAACTTGCAAGTCTGATTGGGTTCTTGTTCATGAACGGGTCCCCTTGCAATTAGTATATTCTTTTCTAATTGTAACTTGTAATAATCTTGCAGGCAGGTCTGATTGGGATGACGGGCAATGGGAATGGGAAGAATCACCACGCCGGGAAAGTCACTCTAATTCTAGTAGGCGCTATCAACCTTCTCCATCCCCGATGTTAGTTGGGGTCTCACCTGATGCTCGATTAGTTTCCCCCTTATCAACACCTCGCTCATCAGGTCTGTTTTTGAGTGTGAAATCCTTGTCACATTTTGAGTTGCTTGTTTTATGTGATGTTAAATGGTTCAGTAGCTTTCCTTTGTCAATTCTGGGTGCATTTTTTTAAATTGTCGTGGAATTACTACAGTTTATGCCGCTTCTCCCTGGGATCATGTCTCTCCCTCTCCAGTTCCAATACGTGCTGCTGGAGGATCCTCTGTTAGATCTTCTTCAAGTTCTGGATATAGTCGGAGGTCCCATCAACTTACATTTTCTGCTGAAACTTCACAGTCATTTGAGGTATTATATATGAAATCATGCCCTCTCCCTCTCCCTGTGTGGGTTTTTTTGGTCTGGTGTGTGGGAATATGATTTTTGCATTGGAATTATTTATTTTGGATGTTAAATTTCTGTATTTGTTGGATTGTGTTTATGAAAAGTGTTATATATATTGGTGGATAGCCTTTCAACCTAAAAGACTGAGTTTTTCTCTGGTAGGCTTATAACTATGAGCATACTTATAACACACTTATCCACCTCATCACTTTTTGCCATGTAAGCATTATTTGACCCAAGTGTAATGCTTTTTGTGGCAAAAAGTGATGAGGTGGATACGTGTGCTATAAGTATGCTCATAGTTATATGCCTACTAGAGAAAAAATCCTAAAAGACTAGCCTATTGGATTGTATATACCCTTCTCTTGCTTTTTATGTTTTCAATGTGGGATTCATTCCCATCTTCTCAAGCTTCACATGTGGGTTTTCTAACACTAGAAAAGTAGTCAATCATGTTTCACATGTTAATGTTGGTACTTGGTTAATGTTACAATCTATCTAGTCACTATGTCAATGTTAATTTTTTGCTTATTATTACATGTGTAGGATGAAGAAGCAGATAGAACTTATTCTGCAGAAGAACACAATCATGAGATCACTGAAAGTATGCGTCTTGAGATGGAGTACTATGCTGATCGAGATTGGTAATTTAATAATTATATTCCTCTGAGCAATGCAATCTATTCTTTCATCTATAGGATTAAAATTTGTGGCATTAATATGGTGAACCTTTAAGGATGATCAAAATTAATTAGTTGTTGAATTTTGTCCCAATATGAACTTTTGAATGTTGTCGAGGACTTGTTTTCTTGCAAGTTGCAACAATAAACAATTTTCTTTTAATTTTTTCCTAAGTATTATGGTTAACAACTTTTAATCTATTCTTAATTGAGAAATAAATTTTCATTATTTTACTTCAGATTTTACCAGGTGTTAGCTTTTTTAAGGACTGTTTTTTTACTGGTTATTGAGAGGTTGAGCCTGTATCGATACAATGTTCCCTTATAAATTTTGTGGCATAGTATTTATATATGCTACCTCAAAGTCAACTAACATTCGATGAATATTGATTTTGTTACATAGGTATGACAGAGAGGAAGGGAGCACAATGTTTGATGCAAACAGCTCATTTCTTGGAGATGATGCTTCTTACCAAAAGAAAGAGGTGGAATTGGCCAAAAGACTGGTACGTTTAAAGTGTCTGTTAAGTTGCTTATTTTTGGGCATATGCTATGCTCTATGTAGTTTCTGCATAAGATATATGAATAAATTTTTTATGCAAATCAAATAGTTGCATACAAGTTATGTTGGATTGGGAATATTTTAAGTAGAGAGATTGATTAGGTGGACCAAGAAACTGTAATTCATGTGACAGCCTGTCTTTGGTAACTTAGTGAGTGCATGTGCAGGTTCATGAATGGTGCATGAAACATATATCATATGATAGTTAGCAAATGTTCCCGTCGATATTTATCTAAAAACATTAGGAAATTCTGACACAGGTTCGAAAGGATGGAAGTAAAATGTCTCTTTCTCAGAGCAAAAAATTATCTCAAATGACAGCTGATAATAATCAGTGGGAAGAGAGGCAACTTTCGAGATCTGGAGTTGTAAGAGGTACTGAGTTGCAGACGGAGTTTGATGATGAAGAAGAACGCAAAGTTATTCTTCTTGTACATGGTAAGTAAACTTCATGTTAAGCATTTTGTTTGGGTGATGGAAGTGTGTTGGATTCATATTGTGTCTGGAGATAAGTGCCATATCATTTAGCTAAAATTTCTTCTATCCATTCCAGATACAAAACCGCCATTCCTAGACGGCAGAATTGTGTTCACCAAACAAGCAGAACCAATCATGCCATTGAAGGATCCTACATCAGATATGGCTATAATTTCACGCAAGGGATCTAATTTGGTTAGAGAAATTCGTGAGAAACAAAGTATGAACAAGTCACGCCAACGTTTTTGGGAACTGGCGGGATCAAAGCTTGGTAATATTCTTGGTGTGGAGAAAACAGCAGAACAGGTATGTTTTAATAAAGATGAAACCTTTTTAAATACGGTTCTCTGCTAATATGGTTAATTTGGCTTAATCTTATCAATGTTTTATGCTAGGTTGATGCCGATACTGCTGTAGTAGGTGAGGACGGTGAAATTGATTTTAAGGAAGAGGCAAAATTTTCTCAACATATGAAGAAGGGGGAGGCTGTGAGTGACTTTGCATTGTCGAAAACCCTTGCAGAGCAGCGGCAGTATTTGCCAATATTTTCAGTGCGAGAGGAGTTACTGCAGGTCTAGTGTTTTCTTCTGTAGATGTTAACTTTGACTAGATAATAGCTTAGTTAATGTGCACCATTATTTTGGTCTCTTTAACAAGTCGTTTTAAAAAATGAAAGGGTTAATAATATATACTATTGTTTTGTTATCTATTAGTTAAATCTTTTGAGATTGATGGTGTTTCGTGTGATATCAAAACATATTTGACCAAGAGGTTCTGCATTCAATTCCTGAAAAATTCGCTGTTATATTAAAAAATCACCGCACAAATTGTTGGCTCTTTACTTATTAGCTTAAGTTTTTGGGAGTAATGATGTCTCCATAGTTGATAAGTATTGTTTAGTCTTATAACCTATATGAGGGTCAAAGTTTTCACAAAATCTCAGATGGGGGATTTTTTGATTATCTACTTTATTGCCTTTCATTTTTGTATCACATGTGGTGGGAGAATGATTACCTTCTTAAAGGTAACGCGTCAAATATGTTGGCGCTTTCAATTGTTTTCTTGGTCCATCCTATGCTTGAAGCTCACCGGGAAGTGATTTTTATTGTGACACAAATCCTATGTTTGAAGTTTGTTGAGAAGTGGAATTTATAGTTCTATAAATTTTATTTGACTTTAGAATTATTTCACATTATAGTGGCTGTGTTTTTTTTTTTTAATCTGTTTAAAAATTTCTTTTGGATAGGTAATTCGCGAAAATCAAGTGATAGTTGTTGTTGGAGAAACTGGTTCGGGAAAGACAACTCAACTGACACAGGTTCCACCTTGCATTTCAAATTTATTTATCACAAAATATGTTTAGTTTTGTTACTTTAATGTTTTGAAAGTGTGGAACATCGTGCCGAATTAATTGATACTGACATTTAATAATGTTGACAGTACTTGCATGAAGATGAATATACAATAAATGGTGTGGTGGGATGTACCCAACCTAGGCGTGTGGCAGCCATGAGTGTAGCAAAGAGAGTCAGCGAAGAGATGGACACTGAGCTAGGTGATAAAGTTGGTTATGCAATTCGTTTTGAGGACGTGACTGGACCAAACACCATAATTAAGGTTATTGTTAAACGTTGCTACATGTTCTGATGGTGTCTGGATTATTTTTGTTGTCAATATTACCTTAAGGCGCATTATTTCTAACATAAATGTTGTCTGAATGGTATAAGTTTTGCCATAATATAACTAATTGCACTATATTTGGTAGTGCACATTATCTGTTGTTTTTTGAATTATGTTTTGATGATATCGTTATTTACTAATACTTTTGCATTCTGAATATTACAGTATATGACTGATGGAGTACTTCTGCGTGAAACTCTGAAAGATTCCGATCTTGACAAGTATCGGTATGTGAATTTTGATCTGTATATCTCAATCCATCAAATGTTACAGCTGTTTAACTTATGATAAAATAAAGTTATTTACTGTCATAAGTGTAACTATTGCAGTGTCATTGTTATGGATGAAGCGCATGAGAGATCACTGAGCACAGATGTTCTATTTGGAATACTGAAAAAGGTGGTTGCTCGTCGTCGTGATTTCAAGCTCATTGTGACATCAGCAACTCTCAATGCACAGAAATTTTCAAATTTCTTTGGAAGGTATGTTTTTCATATTTTACTTGTCTTTTAATATGTTGGCATCTCCTTCTTATAAATAACTAAAATATTATTGAATTTGTTTGCAGTGTACCAATTTTCCATATTCCTGGGAGAACATTTCCTGTGAATACTTTGTACAGCAAAACTCCATGTGAAGATTACGTTGAAGGTGCAGTAAAGCAGGCCATGACTATCCACATCACTAGCCCTCCAGGTGACATCCTTATCTTCATGACCGGCCAAGATGAGATCGAAGCAGCCTGTCACTCTCTTGCAGAACGCATGGAACAGCTTGTAACCTCCACAACGAGAGAGGTTCCTAAACTGTTGATACTTCCAATATACTCGCAGTTGCCAGCTGACTTGCAAGCAAAGATATTCCAGAAAGCTGAAGATGGAGCCCGCAAATGCATTGTTGCCACCAACATTGCCGAGACATCATTAACTGTAGATGGCATTTATTATGTGATTGACACGGGTTATGGAAAAATGAAAGTTTACAACCCTAAGATGGGTATGGACGCTCTTCAAGTTTTCCCTGTGAGCCGTGCTGCTGCTGACCAGCGAGCTGGACGTGCTGGTAGAACTGGGCCCGGTACATGTTATAGGCTGTATACAGAGAATGCATACCTGAATGAAATGCTGCCCAGTCCTGTGCCAGAGATCCAAAGAACCAACCTTGGCAATGTGGTGTTGTTGCTCAAGTCTCTTAAAATCGATAACTTGCTTGATTTTGATTTTATGGACCCACCTCCGCAGGAGAACATCTTGAATTCCATGTACCAGTTGTGGGTCTTGGGTGCACTTAACAACGTGGGAGGCTTAACTGAACTTGGCTGGAAAATGGTGGAGTTTCCATTGGACCCCCCGCTTGCTAAGATGCTCTTGATGGGTGAACAGCTTGGATGTTTAGATGAGGTTTTGACTATTGTATCGATGCTTTCAGTGCCATCTGTGTTCTTCCGGCCTAAAGATAGGGTAGAGGAGAGTGACGCGGCAAGGGAAAAGTTCTTTGTACAGGAATCTGACCATCTGACTTTGCTTTACGTTTACCAGCAGTGGAAGGAGCACCAGTATCGGGGAGACTGGTGTAATGACCATTTCTTGCACGTTAAATCATTACGAAAAGCAAGAGAGGTGAGATCCCAGCTACTAGATATTCTCAAGACACTGAAAATACCACTTACAACTAGTGGTCATAATTTCGACATCGTCAGAAAAGCCATCTGTTCGGCATACTTCCACAATGCAGCGAGGTTGAAGGGTGTTGGAGAGTACGTTAATTGTAGGAATGGAATGCCGTGCCATCTGCACCCAAGCAGCGCTATCTATGGTTTGGGTTACACTCCAGAGCATGTGGTTTATCACGAATTGATTTTGACATCAAAAGAGTACATGCAGTGTGTGACGGCTGTGGAGCCCCATTGGTTGGCCGAGCTAGGACCCATGTTTTTCTCCGTAAAGGATTCTGATACATCCATGTTGGAGCATAAGAAGAAACAAAAGGAAGAGAAAACAGCAATGGAGGAGGAGATGGAAAATTTAAGGAAGGTACAAGCAGAGGCGGAGATAGAAAACAAGAAGAAAGAGAAAGCGAAGAGGGCAAAGGATCAGCAACAAGTCTCCATGCCGGGATACCGGCAGGGTTCCACCACTTATCTGAGACCAAAGAAGCTCGGTTTGTAATTGTAAATATGTTGTTTCAACCAAACCTTTGGATTTTATTGATTTCAGATAAGCATATTGAATAGAAACAAAGCTGTTCTATTTTGTGACCCCTCCACGGATTGTAACAAACGAAGAAGCAAAAATGGAAATTAAAATGTTACTGGTTTTGTATTATATGATATGGATGATTATGTTGTAGTTCAGAATATTTAATTATTTTTTTTTTTATAAAAAAAACCAGTTGAATTGAATTATTACTAGTTTTAGTATTTGAACAGGGATTTTGTATCTGAAAGTTGTTTTTAATTTTAATAGACTCAATAATGATTTTTTTGTTGTATTTTAATTTCGAAATGAATTTTTGAACTATGGTCAAACAAAATTTGACTTTTATGTATCCTTTGTTGTCAAAAGCGAAACACTTTATGTAATTTTACATTGAACATGATAGGTAAGCTTTCATAAGAAATTAAATTTAGAATTAATTTTTAATTTTTTAGGTTGTGCTTAATTGATTATTATAAATATCAAGAAAACATATATTTGTTCAGGCCCAAATAGTACATTTTGTGCATTGCAGCTTGATAGCAAGGTTTTGTTCCTCAGTTTTTGCACCAACTCATAGCCTACCAACTGCATACATTTTAATGAAAACATGCCAACACATCCTTGGTAGGAGGATTTTTTTTTTTTTTTTTTTTTTTTTTTTTTTTTTTTTTTTTTGAAGGAAACAACAAGCAGATTACACACAACCTATGCAATCAGCCAAAACAAAAGAAGAAACACAAGGAGGAAATTCCTCCGGCCAAAACATGTCCTCATGATGCTTCACTATGGGTGTGTCGATAATTTTTTTTTCTGATTAATGAGCAGTTGTGTCTTTTCAAGTAAGTTTCTTTTATTTTTACATATGCACCCTTTTTGTACGTGTAACTCTTTTAAAAAATTAAAAATTAAAATATTATAATATGTAAACACATCCTACCCATTACAAATATATCCTTTCTTATAATTTCCGAAAACAATATTGAGATTGCATTATTGAGAGTTTGAGACAATAGATGTGTTTTGTGGCATTACGTTTTGAAGTATGAAGTAATATTTGAGTTTATTATTTTGATAGTCACACGTATATATCAGGATAGTTTTGTGGCATTATATTTTGATGAGGCTTTAGTCGCTCTTGGAGAAATTCTTATATTTGTTATTTTTTTTCTTCTAATAAATTAATTTATATTTTAAAAATTATTATTAAAATTTTAAATTATATTGTTTGAAAATATTCAAAAAGTATTATTCATGTTTAGAAAATATTTTTAATACATCAAACATAAATATGTAAGGGGTATTTTAGTAAAAAAATATAAATAAAGATTCCATATTGAAACCAAACACAGAATTCCTCAATTCCTTAGAGATGGATTCCTTCCCACGTAACCATAGATCCTTTTTTAAAACTTCGCTTCTTTACAATTTTTTTTTTACTGCTTGCCTGCTTGACGAGAGAGACGAGAGAGGCAAGGCCGACGGTCTAACTTGAAGAAGGCGACGGCGACGGCAACGGGCACGGGGAGACAAACGAAAACGACGGGGGAATTTGTCTCTGAAATTCGCGATTCAGTTCTCTCAACGAATTGAAGGTATGTTGGTTTTTAGGTTTTCGATTTAGTTTTAATTTTATGATTTGTTAGTGTGAATGGACATGTTTGTGGTATTCGATTCGGCATTGCTAGGGTTTTGTAGCATTTTAGAGTTGAGGAAGTTGAACAGTTGGAAGAAACTCGTGTGCTGAATAAAGACAGGTTTTGTTCTTATTATTTGTTAATATTTGAATTGAAGGTTTAAGCTTCTAAAAGGAATTCCAAGAGTGTCTTATGAGTCCTTGGTATGACAATGATGACCGTGAGGGAAGATATTTCAAGGATGATACTAGAACTGGAAACAAATATGAATCTGATTATGGTGGAGAATATGGTAGAAAACGAACTAGACATGAAGGTGCGAGGAGGACACCTGGTACGTTATACTTATCTTTGCTTCTGTTTCTTACATGTATATCTTAAGTACAGAAAAGAAAAGTGAAATCAGGACTAGGTATATGTTTAGGGAACATATAATATAAAGTATAAACGTGTTTGGATTAATTTTGTTATCCTTGCAATATTAGAAACATTGCTCATTTGATTTTCAATATGTGTTCCCGTTCATTTAGAACCAAGAAGGCACCAATAATTTTGTTATATCGTTACGTTATGAGAAACATTGCTCAGTTGATCTTCAATGTGTTTTTGCCCATTTAGAATGATAGAATCTTAGCACAAGAATATATTTTTAATTTATTTAAAAAACGAATATTTTTTAATTATTGTTTATAGTCTATATTTATTTTTCAATGCTTTGTTCCTCTCTTTTTATTTCTTCTTTATGAAGTCTGACAAGTTTCAGAAACTTTCTTATGGAAATGTGACCTAGGATATATGTGCATGAGGGTGCATGGAATTACAATGTATGCATGATATTTTTATTGGTTTATCTTGCTGACTCACATCAGTGCTCTCTCTCTCTCTCTCTCTCTCTCTCTATTTGATAATGAAACAAAGTTAAAACCTTTTTGTTTCCAAGTTAAAGAATGAATTATAATTCCACAACACCCAGTGAATAATCTGCTAAAATCTAGCAGTATTCTTAATGATACAATTAGTATATTCTTTTCTAATTGTAACCTGTCATAATCTTGCAGGCAGGTCTGATTGGGATGACGGGCGATGGGAATGGGAAGAAACACCATGCCGTGAAAGTCGCTCTTATTCTAGTAGGCACTATCAACCTTCTCCATCCCCAATGTTAGTTGGGGTCTCACCTGATGCTCGATTAGTTTCCCCCTTGTCAACACCTCGTTCATCAGGTATGATTTTGAGTATGTGAAATACTTGTCACATTTTGAGTTGCTTGTTTTAGGTCATGTTAAATGGCTCTGTAGTTTTCCTTTGTCAATTCTGGGTGCATTTTTTTTTTTTAAACTATTGTGGAATTACTACAGTTTATGCTGCCTCTCCCTGGGATCATGTCTCTCCCTCACCAGTTTCAATACGTGCTGCTGGATCCTCTGTTAGATCTTCTTCAAGTTCTAGATATAGCCGGAGGTCTCATCAACTTACATTTTCTGTTGAAACTTCCCAGTCCTTTGAGGTACTATATATGAAGTCATGTTCTCTCCCTTTCTGTGTGTGTGTGTGTGTGTGTTTTTTTTTTTTTTTTTGTCTAGTGTGTGGGAGTATGATTTCTACATTGAAATTATTTATTTTGGATGTTAAATTTCTGTACTTGTTGGATTTTTTATGTTTATGAGAAGTGGTATTGGTATATATATTGGTGGATAGCCATACAACTCAAAAGAATTGCCTATTGGGTTGTGAGTTGTAACATCCATTGGTATATATGTCAATGTGAGATTCATTCTCATCTTTTCTAGCTTCACATGTGGGTTTTCTAACACTGGAAAAGTAGTTAACCCTGTTTCACATGTTAATGTTGGTACTTGGTTAATGTTACAATCTACCTAGTCACCACGTCAATGTTAATTTTGCTTATTATTGCATGTGTAGGATGAAGAAGCAGATAGAACTTATTCTGCTGAAGAACACAATCATGAGATCACTGAAAGTATGCGTCTTGAGATGGATTACATTGCTGACCGAGATTGGTAATTTAATAAATTTATTCCTCTGAGCAATGCAATCAATTCTTTCATTTATAGGATTAAAATCTGTGGTATTAATATGATGAGACTTTAAGGATGATCAAAATAAGCAGTTGAATTTTGTCCAATATGAACTTTTGAATGTTGTTGGGAACTTGATTGTGCTTGCACCAATAAACAATTTTCTCTTAATTTTTTACTAAGAATTATGGTTAACAGCCTTGAATCTATTCTTAATTGAGAAATAAATTTTCATTACTTTACTTCAAATTTTATCAGGTGTTAGCTTTTTTAAGGGATGTTTTTTTACTGGTTATTGAGCCTGTATCAATGCAATGGTTCCTTCTAAATTTTGTGGCATAGTTTTTATATATGCTACCTCAAAGTCAACTAACCTTTGATGAATATTGATTTTGTTACACAGGTACGACAGAGAAGAAGGGAGCACACTGTTTGATGCAAACAACTCATTTCTTGGGGATGATGCTTTTTTTCAAAAGAAAGAGGTGGAATTGGCCAAAAGACTGGTACGTTTAAAGTGTCTGTTAAGTTGTTTGTTTATTTTTGGGCACATGTTATGCTGTTTGTAGTTGCTGCATAAGATATATGAATACAAATTTTATGCAAATTAAATAGTTGCATACACGTTATGTTTGATTGGGAATATTTTAAGTAGAGAGATTGATTAGGTGGACCAAGAAACTGTAATTCATGTGACGGCCTATCTTTGGTAACTTAGTGAGTGCATGTGCAGGTTCATGAAACATATATCATATGATAGTTAGCAAATGTTCCTGTCGATATTTATCTAAAAACTTTAGTCAATTCTGACAGGTTCGAAAGGATGGAAGTAAAATTTCTCTTTCTCAGAGCAAAAAGTTTTCTCAAATGACAGCCGACAATAATCAGTGGGAAGAGAGGCAACTTTCGAGATCTGGAGTTGTAAAAGGTACTGAGTTGCAGACGGAATTTGATGATGAGGAAGAACGCAAAGTTATTCTTTATGTACATGGTAAGTAAACTTCATGCTAACCATTTTGTTCGATTGATGGAAGTGTATTGGAATCATATTGTGCCTGGAGAATAAGTGCCATATCATTTAACTACAATTTCTTCTCTGTTCCAGATACAAAACCTCCATTCCTAGATGGCAGAATTGTGTTCACCAAACAAGCAGAACCAATCATGCCATTGAAGGATCCTACATCAGACATGGCTATAATTTCACGCAAGGGATCTAATTTGGTCAGAGAAATTCGTGAGAAACAAAGTATGAACAAGTCACGCCAACGTTTTTGGGAACTGGCGGGATCAAAACTTGGTAATATTCTTGGTGTGGAGAAAACGGCGGAACAGGTATGTTTTAATAAAGATGAAACTTTTTTAAATACAGTTTTATGCTAATATGGTTCATTTGGCTTAATCTTATTAATGTTTTATACTAGGTTGATGCCGATACTGCTGTAGTAGGTGAGGACGGTGAAATTGATTTTAAGGAAGAGGCAAAATTTTCTCAACACATGAAGAACGGGGAGGCTGTGAGTGACTTTGCATTGTCAAAAACCCTTGCAGAGCAGCGGCAGTATTTGCCAATATTTTCAGTGCGAGAGGAGTTACTGCAGGTCTAGTGTTTTCTTCTGTAGATCTTAACTTTGACTAGATAATAGCTTAGTTAATGCGCACCATTCTTTTGGTCTCTTTAACAAGTCGTTTTTAAAATTGAAAGGGTTAATAATAAATACTATTGTTCTGTTACCTATAGCTCACTGGGAAGTGATTTTTACCATGCCACAAATCCTATGCTTGAAGTTTGTTGAGAAATGGAATTTATAGTTCCATGAATTTTATTTGACTTTCGAATTATTTCACATTGTAGTGGCTGTGTTTTTTTTTTTTTAAATCTGTTTAAAAATTTCTGTTGGATAGGTTATTCGCGAAAATCAGGTGATAGTTGTTGTTGGAGAAACTGGTTCAGGAAAGACAACTCAACTGACACAGGTTCCACCTTGCCTTTCAACATTATTTATCACAAAATATGTTTAGTTACATTACTTTAATGTTTTGTAAATGTGGAACACTGTGCTAGATTAAGTGATACTGACATTTAGTATTGTTGACAGTACTTGCATGAAGATGAGTATACAATAAATGGTGTGGTGGGATGTACCCAACCTAGGCGTGTGGCAGCCATGAGTGTTGCAAAGAGAGTCAGCGAAGAGATGGAAACTGAACTAGGTGATAAAGTTGGTTATGCAATTCGTTTTGAGGACGTGACTGGACCCAACACTTTAATTAAGGTTATTGTTAAATGTTGCTACATGTTCTGATTGTGGATTTTTTTGTTATCAATATGACATTAAGGCACTAGGCACATTATTTCTAACATACATGTTGTAGTTTTGCCATAATATAACTAATTGTACTATATTTGGTAGTGCACATAATCTGTTTTTATTTTTTATTTTTTTTAATTATGTTTTGATGATATCATCATTTACTAATACTTATGCATTATTACAGTATATGACTGATGGAGTACTTCTGCGTGAAACTCTGAAAGATTCCGATCTTGACAAGTATCGGTGTGTGAATTTTGATCTGTATATCTCAATCCATCAAATGTTACAGCTGTTTAACTTATGATAAAATAAAGTTATTTACTGTCATAAGTGTAACTATTGCAGTGTCATTGTTATGGATGAAGCGCATGAGAGATCACTGAGCACAGATGTTCTATTTGGAATACTGAAAAAGGTGGTTGCTCGTCGTCGTGATTTCAAGCTCATTGTGACATCAGCAACTCTCAATGCACAGAAATTTTCAAATTTCTTTGGAAGGTATGTTTTTCATATTTTACTTGTCTTTTAATATGTTGGCATCTCCTTCTTATAAATAACTAAAATATTATTGAATTTGTTTGCAGTGTACCAATTTTCCATATTCCTGGGAGAACATTTCCTGTGAATACTTTGTACAGCAAATCTCCATGTGAAGATTACATTGAAGGTGCAGTAAAGCAGGCCATGACTATCCACATCACTAGCCCTCCAGGTGACATCCTTATCTTCATGACCGGCCAAGATGAGATCGAAGCAGCCTGTCACTCTCTTGCAGAACGCATGGAACAGCTTGTAACCTCCACAACGAGAGAGGTTCCTAAACTGTTGATACTTCCAATATACTCGCAGTTGCCAGCTGACTTGCAAGCAAAGATATTCCAGAAAGCTGAAGATGGAGCCCGCAAATGCATTGTTGCCACCAACATTGCCGAGACATCATTGACCGTTGATGGTATTTACTACGTGATTGACACGGGTTATGGAAAAATGAAAGTTTACAACCCTAAGATGGGTATGGACGCTCTTCAAGTTTTCCCCGTGAGCCGTGCTGCTGCTGACCAGCGAGCTGGACGTGCTGGTAGAACTGGGCCCGGTACATGTTATAGGCTGTATACAGAGAATGCATACCTGAATGAAATGCTGCCCAGTCCTGTGCCAGAGATCCAAAGAACCAACCTTGGCAATGTGGTGTTGTTGCTCAAGTCTCTTAAAATCGATAACTTGCTTGATTTTGATTTTATGGACCCACCTCCGCAGGAGAACATCTTGAATTCCATGTACCAGTTGTGGGTCTTGGGTGCACTTAACAACGTGGGAGGCTTAACTGAACTTGGCTGGAAAATGGTGGAGTTTCCATTGGACCCCCCGCTTGCTAAGATGCTCTTGATGGGTGAACAACTAGGATGTCTAGATGAGGTTTTGACTATTGTATCAATGCTTTCAGTGCCATCTGTGTTCTTCCGGCCTAAAGATAGGGTAGAGGAGAGTGACACGGCAAGGGAAAAGTTCTTTGTACAGGAATCTGACCATCTGACTTTGCTTTACGTTTACCAGCAGTGGAAGGAGCACCAGTATCGGGGAGACTGGTGTAATGATCATTTCTTGCTTGTTAAATCGTTACGAAAGGCAAGAGAGGTGAGGTCTCAGCTAGTAGATATTCTCAAGACACTAAAAATACCACTTACAACTAGTGGTCATAATTTCGACATTGTCAGAAAAGCCATCTGTTCGGCATACTTCCACAATGCAGCGAGGTTGAAGGGTGTTGGAGAGTACGTTAATTGCAGGAATGGAATGCCATGCCATCTGCGCCCGGACAGTGCTATCTACGGTTTGGGTTACACTCCAGAGCATGTGGTTTATCACGAATTGATGTTGACATCAAAAGAGTACATGAAGTGTGTGACGGCTGTGGAGCCCCATTGGTTGGCCGAGCTAGGACCCATGTTTTTCTCCGTGAAGGATTCCGATACATCCATGTTGGAGCATAAGAAGAAGCAAAAGGAAGAGAAAACATCAATGGAGGATGAGATGGAAAATTTGAGGAAGGTACAAGCAGAAGCGGAGATAGAAAACAAGAAGAAAGAGAAAGCGAAGAGGGCAAAGGAACAGCAACAAGTCTCCATGCCGGGATTTCGGCAGGGATCCACCACTTATCTGAGACCAAAGAAGCTCGGTTTGTAAATGTAAATATGGTGTATCAAATCTTTGGATGTTCTTGATTTCAGATAAGCATGTTGAATAGTAACAAAGTTGTTCTATTTTGTGACCCTCCAGTCCTCCACGGATTGCACCAAAAGAAGAAAAAAAGGAAATTAAAATGTTATTATAAACTGTTTATTTTTACAGGTTTTGTATTATATAATGTGGATGATTAGGTCATAGTTCAGAATATTCAAAAAAATAAAACAAAAAATAGTCCGGTATGAATTTGATACCAGACATTTTTTTATTAACTTTTATGTATCCCATGTTGTCAAAAGCGAAAAACTTTTATGTAATTTTACATTGAACATGACAGGTTATCACAAAGCATTTCATTAGAAAATCAATTTAGAATTAATTTTTATTTTTTTAGGTTGTGCTTGATTGATTATTAAGCTTTGAAATTCCACAAAAATATATGTTTTTCCTGGCCTAAAAAATACATATGTGCTTTGCAGCTTGATCGCACGGTTTTGTTCCTCAGTTTTTACACCAATTCATTGCATGCAACTGCATACTATATAATGAAAGCATGCTGACAATTAATTGTGAATTTGCTAAAACAGGTGAGCGTTTGAGCCCCTGGTGGCTGTAGGATGCTTCACTATGGCGCCATGGCGGGTGTGTCGATAGTCTTTTCTGATTCACAAACAATTGTGTCTTTTCAAGTAAGTTTCCTTCCTTTTCACATGCGGGCCTGTTTTGTGCTTCTGTTTTTGGAGTGGTGGGTTAGATTCCATTGTTGGTCAAAATATTGAATTCTGAGGTTACTCAGCTTCACCAGGAAAAGAAACAGAGAAGGCTGGACCTTCTTTGACAATTTTAGTGAATCTTTGCTATAGGTAAAATACACTCATTATTTACATAGACATGGTATGTTATGTAGTGATACAAACAGTCAAATATGGAAGAAAATTTAAAAATTTAAAAGCTCAAGATTTAGCTGAAATTATAGCAGCAGGGGACTTGAATCCCACAGAGACACAAGCAATGATGTAGAAGGTGAACTTATGCTTGAATTTCCTCAAGACCAAAACTTTGCCTCCTCCCCAGTGAAACATAGATAGGATTATCTGCTTTATGGGTTTCTTCTTGACCAGTTTCTTCTCGGGGATCTCGTTAGTGACCTTCACCGCCTCTTCGTTGTTGTTTGCTTCGTCTTCCTCTTCTCCTCCCCAGTGAAGAGGATAACTCCTCAGGAAAACTCTTCTGTTATTGTAGTCTTCATTGCGAAAGCTCCTCGTTCTCATCCCGCTTTCCTTCATGCCTTCGCTATCCATAGCTTGAGATAAGGTTTTCAATGGTGGAATGAAGCCGGCATATATATAGGAGAAAAAGAGAGGGAGAGCTGGCAATTTGGAGAAGGACAAGATGATAACAGAAGAAATAACAAAAGAGTGAGAATAATTAATTTCATAATCCATTAATTATGATCAACCTTTGTATTAGGCATTTTCATACATGTTCCAATGTGATTGAGGTTTCAAGAATTATAATTTTAATAAAGCTGATCAGATACGGGATTCCGTACGTTTTTTCATATAGAATTTCTGCACCTGATAATTTTTGTATCTTTAATACTTGCATAGATCTGATACCGTTAAATTTTCATTTGACAACATATAATTGTATAACTAATTAAGTTATTATTTAATTCTGTTTTTGTAGCTGTATATAATCTATGTTGAATTTGAATATGCTCCTATTATTCTCCTCACAAGAGCTAACATACAAGCATTGTTGTCGTTTGGATCGAGGAAAAATATTATCCGTACAATTTGAAATATGCATAAGCATGTGAAAGGAGATTGATTGAAGCTTCTAAATTCAATTTAACTTCTAATCATCTAACATGTGTATAGGTCGAGAAATCTTCAGTGCATCAGGTGCACATGACCACTGAAGATAAGACATGTGGTAAGAAAATCACATGTGATACCTTCTGACACAGCCACATGTCTTATCTTCGGTGGCCGGATGTACTATAAATTTTCACGTTTAGATCACTCTTAGTGACACCTTAATTTGCATGTACTTTCATTTTAATATAAGCAATCTTATGTGGAGATCTCATTTGATAAAAGAATAATACTAGATTGTCTAAATTTATATCAAAACGCGAATTGTAATTACCATATTAATAATTTGATCACGTGCTAGCTACAACTCATATGCTATATAAATAATTTGGGCAAGACAACATAACTCTGAATTGATCCGAAATGGTTAAAAAAATTTCAATAGAAATTTCTTTTGATGATTTGAAATTCATTAGAAACTTTTCATATAATTCGTTAAAAGCTTTTTCATATATTCATATTATTTACGATTTACAATATACAAACAAATATGTGAGAGACATAAGCAGCAATTTCAAAGAAATAGATTTTTAATATGTAAAATATAAACATAAAAGACAGAATAAATGTTTTGCCGTTAAGGGAGTTCAAATTCATAGGATAGCATCCATATATGAACTTTAATTTGTTTGTTAGAATTTAGAAAGAACACTACCCACGTGCAAGGCACGTTGAAAACGATAACCATTTTCATAATTAAACTGTCTGACAATATAATAAGGATTTACCTTTGATTTCATTCAAATTAGTAATTTTAAATTTTTAATAGAAATTTGCTTGGAAGTGTGAGATGGAAGAGGGAATGTATAATATAATTTAGGGATGGGCGTGGGGGCCCAATGGGGACCCCCACCCCCACCTGCAGCCCATTACTCAAACCTTGACCCATCATCTTCATCAAAACCCATTTGGGGGGACCAGTGGAGGGGACGTTTTGAGGGGAGGTTCCCCCAACCCCACCTCCACCTCCACCTCCACCTCCACCTCCAAAACCCATTTCCCTTATTTTATTTTCTTTTTAATTCTAAATTTTAAATTTTCAATCCGAAAAATAATAAAAACATAATACAAAATCTAAAATACAATACAAAATAATTGTAAAATACAATTTGTTCTTGTCAATCCAAAATACAATACAAAATCATCTCAAAATATAATTTGTTCTTGTCAATCTAAAATACAATACAAGGCACACAATCTAGGCAATAATCCCAAGTAGTTAAATTCCTAACAAACTTCACATCTCTTGTCAATCATCAACAGCATTCGTGGCCTACAACATTCAAAAAAAGTGTATTACTATATAATTTATAATTTTTTTTAATTGTTAATTTTTTATATATAAATAAAAATAAAAATAATATATATATATATATATGTATACAGAAATTCTATTATCAGTTCGAACTGACAATAAATATATCAGGATGAAGAATGTTGACCACTAGATTTATATACTTTGACTCAAAGTGTATGCACTTGTCAAAATTTCTTCATAATCTGTGGTCCACATTTTTCGTTCTGATATATTTATTGTCAATTCGAACTGATAATAGAAGGACCGTATATATATATATATATATATATATGTATATATATATATTATTTTGGGGGAAATGAGGTTTTGAGTTTGGGGGGAGGTATCCCCACACCTCCCCCAAAATATGTTTGGGGGCAAAGTTTGCCCCCACCTCCACCCCCAAAATTCATTTGGTGGCAAAATTTACCCTCAAAACCTCATGGGGGCCCGTGGGGGATGGGGCCCCATGGGGAAACACCCATCCCTAAATTCATATTCTAGGTCTTGATTTATTTATTTATTTATTTAAAGACCGAATGAATGTCATTTGCCATCAAACCATATTGATACTATTTTTTTTATTCTTGAATATTGTAGTATCTTTTATAAGGTAGAAATTACTTTTCAAATCTTTTTTTTTTAAAAAAAAAAATTTGTACCCAAGTATGATTTTGGATTTAATTAATTACAGTGTAAACTAAAATCAATAATGAATCAAATTATGTGATTCCCACACACAATGACAAAGACCATGACTTAAGTTCTTGTTGGAAAAGAATTCCCTCTTTCTACTCAAGGAATCAAGTTCCATTTCTTGATTCTCTTTCATTTTCATTCCCAATTAATAAATCTGTCATTAACCAGATGATATATTGGTTTCGTACAAAACAAACTCAATAAAAAGAACTATATATATATATATATATATATATATATATATATAAATATAATTTTTCTATTATCAGTTCGAACTGACAAAAGATATATCAGTTCCTTGCATGTGGGTCATTGGATTTAAATACTTTGACTTGGCTGCATACACTTGTCAAAGTATCTTTTAAATCTAATGACTCACATGTAAGGAACTGATATATTTTATATCAGTTCGAACTGATAATAAAAAGACTATATATATATATATATATATATTAAAAAAAAAAAAAAAAAAAAGTAACAACTAACATTATGTTGGACTCGAACATAGAAAGTTAAAAATGAAATGATTATTTTTGTTGCTTCATTTTAAATTCGATACCCACCAGGCACCATTTTGTCTCACTCACCGGTCACCACTACCTTTGATGTTGTTCTTTATATATGTGGAATTTATATATACCTAAAAAATATCTACAGGGGTCAGAAAAACATAAACACTAACTCAAATTGGTCTCTTCTCTTATCATTTTTTTAGTTCATCATTACTGGACCCAGCTTCAAAATGCAAATAAATTATCAGGTTTTTCTTCTTCTTCTTCTTCTTGAAATAAGACACCGAAAAGAGTCAACTTTAAAAGGATGTTATTATTATTTATTTTTTCTCCTTTTTTGAATAATTACATATGATTTAGGATTTTAGGGAGAGAGAAGGTATAAGTGCAAATGACATATATATACCTCTATTTGACCTATTATGATCATGTCTTTTTTAGTACGATTACATCAATTCACTTACGATCACATTAAATTTTAATCTTGTTTTTATGTGATCACATATAACTCATATATGATCACATACCGGTATAACGACGCACGTCATAATATCTCTTTAAAGGGAAGTGAAATATTTGATTTTGTTTTAAGGGACAGACAAGTCTGCCTAGTTTTTCTTGCTGAATTTTTTAAAATCTTCTTCGAAGTTCGATCATAACAATTACCAATAATAGTATGGAGACGAGTGCGAAATGTAACCACCGCATCCACTTCGATTGAGACATAATAATAATATATATCCATTTCTACATCACCATCACCATCACTGTTCTTCAGTTTTCCCTGCAAACATTTAAGTTGCCGACTTTTTGTTCACCAATTAAGGGCTCTCTATGTAAAATCGATATTTCCAAGATCCGATTACGAGACTACCAGAATTTACCAAAATTAAACACATTTAATACGATATTAAACGATACTAGTATGCTCTGAATAATTTTTTTTTAGTTGCACAAGAAAATAACAGTTAAAATTAGCAGAAGGCACAGTGATAGCACTATTGTTAACAGTTTAAAGATAACTTTCTCTGGAACATAATTGAGAAACCAACCAAAAAGCTACTTTTCGATGGGTTGTTGTCTTCCTGCAGGGTTGCAGAGCCAAGCCATTGAAAATCAATGAATCTTCAAATATATATAAATGTTTAAATCAGTGTGCACCGATTTAAATATACGAGGACATTGAATATGAGCCACTCATTTTACATGTTTTGACTTAGTGTGTATGCAATTGTCAAAACTTCTTCATAATGAGTGACTCACATTCAATATTCTTATATCTGCGCACTGATATGAACGAGACCAATATATAGTCCAGTTCTCGTCAGTGCGTACTGATATAACTTCATCTGTGCGTTACATGTGGGTCACTGATTATGGAGAAGCACCGACAACTGTATACATATTTGAGTCAAAGCATGTAAATTTAGTGGTCATAATGTGCACCGGCAATAATAACAATAAATACTATTTATATAATATATAAAGCAATAAAGACAAAGGTCCCCACGCCTGCAAAAACTTCAATACTTGGCTTTCATAACCAATCAACTCTCTCCTCCACAGTCTTTAGTAGTTGTTTAACAAACAACTTTTTTGTTTTTGTTGTTTTTTTTAAATCTCCTCCTCCAACTACAAATCCAAGCAAAGCAGGGTTTTGATTTTTGAAGTTATTTTTCATGAATGTGTAGATTATAGAGTGTAATTCAAGATATGGGTAACTGTGTTTCTTCTGTTTACAAGAGCAGCACAGACATGAAAGTTGCTGTCCAAATTGAATCTTCTTCCATTGAAAACAACAACAACAACAACAATAACAACAACACAGACAAAACTGAGCAACAAATTGCTGCTGGGGATGGTTTCTTGTCTCAAACATCAGCAATGGGAGGACACGTGGCTAGTTTTCGACACTTGAGTATGATTCTAACTTTGCCTTTACTCAATTTATTCTGTTTCTTTTTTTTTTGTTTTTTTGTTTTTTGTTATGATTGTGAGAAATTTGTATGGTTTGATCGATTATATTAGATGGGGTTGAGTCAATTGAAGTTGTTGATTATATATCTGCATATGATTACTCTGTTTCAAGAGTTTCTTTGTCATTTTTCATTTTTTCTCAATAAAAATTTTGTTTCACCAACATATTATTAATGATAAATTTAATTTATGTAACATACTTTTTTATTGGGAAAGCAAAGGTTTTCATCAAAATGAAATACATTCTTTATGTTTCTTGAGTAATACCACATGTCTTAAATTCTATCTCGAATTTTTCATGGTAAACAATGGTGTGACAGGTGCTCTGTAATTACCAATTTTTTTTTCTTACATCATCTAATCTACAGGATAGTTACAAATCATTGACACTTTATTTAGAACGGAAAATTCGGAAGGAGTAATAGTACTACTCATTTTTCATTTTTGTATGTAATATTGGTGATAATATACACAAACTTTCTGTGCAGGTAGTAGAGAGGATCTCTTTTTCGATTCTCAGCCTTGGTTAGATTCTGATTGTGAAGATTACTTCAGTGTCAATGGTGGTGAGTTTTTTTTTACTTTGATGCAGGAGTGTTTTCTTTCACTGCTTTCAAAGAATTTGTAAATAGATGCATATTGCTATAGATGGGTCTCTCTCTATTCAGGAAATTTCAGGGCCGAATTACATAACGTTATGAAACATATTACAAAACCAAACGTTCCTGGATTTTTTTATTTTTTTTCAAGATCAACTTGACTAGAGTATTATTATGTTAATGACATTCTTGACTACTTTTGTTGTATTTGCGCAGATCTTACCCCATCTTGTGGCAACACTCCAATCCACCATAAAAGCTGCATAGATGCTACTGATCAACCTGAAAAAATTCTTTACATAGACAGTGCTTCCAATTGCATACCTGAACCTGAACCTGAACCTGAGCCCTCTTCGACGGATGTGAAAAAGCAACTGATTGAGCTCTTCCAAGAGAGTTTCAGGGATGGTGCTACAAGTGAAACCAAACCAACAATTGCTGACTACTTACCTTCAAAATCAACAAGTCCATATGAATCAGTACCAAACTCTGTTTGCAGTAATGGAACACCTGGATATGGAGTTTCGCGCCACAAGAAAGACAAGTCAGCTCAATCTTCTCCGTGCTGCATTCCAGGTTTGATCCGGAGAGCTTTGCCGATAGAAAAAAAAAGGCTTAGCCCCATGAACACCTATGGATTGTAAGTCAAGTTTTTATACTTCTAAACTAGCATATCTGTGAGAAGTAACAACAAAAGATATCTCTTTTCTAGCTGTTACACCAGTGGATATATATATAAATATATATAGTGATGTTAATATTTCTGTATCAATGTATTCAGCAAGTAATCATGAGATTGTCTATGGATTTTTAACGAGTCTTCATATATTTGTAATTTGTCTTTGGGTTTCTGATCGACGTTCTGAAATCAACATTCGAAGCTTGGAAATGAAAGAGAATAGTTTATAAACTTCTAAGTACATGATAGGAGACACAACTTTAGAGCATGAATGACAAAAAACTATTACAATCTTTGATACACAGATATAAAAACTTGAACTCAGTTGTTATACTGGAGTCACCACACAACACAAAACACAATGTCACTCAACAGAAGGGTTGGCAATTTGAGGGCTAAGCCTGCACTGGACCCAAGCCCTCAAAAAGCCCTTATAATTTCAAGGGCTTAAACCCAGCCCAAATAACAATTTTATGCATGATGGTAGGACTTTACCCAAGCCCGCAAAAAACAGGGCTTTACCCAAGCCCGCCCTTTGACCCGCATTATTACTCATATTATGATTTGGATTTGGATCCAAATTTTAACCCAGATTTTGACCCATATTTTTAGACCCATATTTTTTGACCCATATTAAAAATTCTATTAAAACAATTAATCCAAATAGAACAATTTTTACATGAGTGATGATATTTGCACCCCTTAAAGATTGTGTGTACACCCAAAATTAGTATGTTTTTAAAAATCCAATAATACCCTTAAATAAAATTACTAAGAGGACTAATTGTTTGTTAGTCACCCACAAATAATTATTAATTAGTTTCATATTTTAATCTTTTGTAATTTTTTTTTTTCCTATTAATGGTTTGATATTAACATATATTATAAAAACTTTTTCCATTTTAATAAACCCTATATTCCCTTTTAAATATATTTTCAATCTTTTTTAAGGAAATACTAATTGATTGCTAAGTATGGAAAATGAATCAAAATCATGAGACAAATTTGGTTTTGAAAAAGGTAAGTTTTACATTAATTTTTATTATTTTTTGTTAGAAGAACAAAATCATTATATATATAAACAGACAATTAAATTAACTATATTATATATATATATTTTTTATTTCTTTCAAACACACTTTATACTTTTTTTTTTTTTTTTTCTAATATCAATATTAGATGTTCTTTCTTGTCAAAAAAAAATATATTAGATGCTTATCAATTTCATCGAACACTTATCTTTTTTTTTTTTTTTTTTTTTTAAATAGAGTTTGATTTTTAAAGAACCGAGAAGAGAAAAGAAGTGTGGAAGAGAAAGAAATAGTAAGAAAATTAAAGGTAACAACAAAATTTGAAATAATAATAAAGTTGATTAAATAACATAATAATAGTTATAGCCTTATAGGTGGTGTGTACTTACAAAACACACTACAATATAATTAAAGAAATGGTATTTTTGGCATTAAGTGGGGTTTCATTACAATTTAGAGATTTTTTTTTAAATTTTTAATAGATGTGATTAGGAAAGAGGTGTAGATACAGTTTTTAAGAAGTGCTATTATCGCCACTCTTTCTATATACTACTAAAATTAATAATAACCCAAATCTAAAAATCCAAAACATAACAATAAATCAAGACGGCGTTACCGGCTCTTCGTCATCTACTCCTCCTTCAGTAGCATATACTTCTTCTTCTGGGATGCGACCTAATAATAATAATAAAAATGCATAAAAGGGAAAAAAGAAACAAAGAAAATATAAATTGGAGGAGCATGGCCAACGAGCATGAATTTTTCTTCCCTCCTGTAGTTATTCTTCAATGTTGCTTGCTCCAAAGCACATCTTCATTTTGCTGATGACATATGTTTCACCATATCGCTGCAGTAACAGTAGAACAAATGGCTTAAGGTCTAAACAAAGCGAAATTGAAAAGAAAAAAAAAATGCAAACAATTGAAGATTATTTCTCTGATTACCTTTCATTGGTAACCTCTTTTATCTTCTAAACACCTGCGCTAACTTCCTTCTGCAGCGAGCCACAGAAACCACAGCGACCACAAAGAGCTTGTCTTTCGTTTCTTCCACAAACCTAAAATAAGCATGTCTCCAAGATCTTTTGATCATCAAAGTGCCACAAACAACCCAGAAACCTAAAATGAATACAAGTGCCGTGTCAACATAGAACCATAACATTAATTTCAGATCTGTCTTCATCGCTGACTCCTGCATTCTTGTATTGTTGATCCCTGAGACCCGACGAACAACTGGTTGTTAACGGAGAACCACAAAGGTAAGGGTTACCCTCATAAATAGACGGATCATTGAAGATCTGGAACTGGTTGGTTGTTGGAATTGGTCCCGAAAAGTTGTTATACGACAAGCTCAAATGGTTCAAAGGAGTCATAGAAGACATGCTTGGAGGGATTGGGCCTGAAAAATGGTTACGTGAGAGGTCAAGAGATTCCAGCTTCTGCAAGTTGTTGATCTTCTCTGGTATCTTTCCTGACAGTTGGTTCCATGAAAGATTAAGGCTACCCAAAACTGTGAGATTTGTTATCTCTTCAGGTATTTCCCCTGTCAAGTAATTACTTGAGAGATCTATGGCATTAAGTATTGGAATTATCTTCATATATTTATTCTGTCTTCCTTTCACAACCATCTCCAAGTGCTCAAAAAATGACTTAATCAAGTAAGAGTATTTCGTTCTATTCAAGGTGACCATAGATTTCAAAGCTTTTAAATTCTCAAGACACCTAGGGATGGGACCAGATAAATTATTATGTGCTAGGTCCAAGATGTGGAGATTAGGGAATTGACAAAATTGTTCAGGAATGTCCCAGATCATCATGTTGGATCGCAGTCCTATATATGACGTATTGAATAGGTTTTTTACAATCGGTCGTATGGTCCCGAAGAACCTTTTACCTCCAAGATCAAGATAGGACAAACCTGTGTTGTAAGGTCCAATTCTAGAAATTTTCCTAAGCCTGGAATCAAAGCCCGGACACAAGACCCAAGACCCAAAAGTTGATCCAGTCCAATTGATATATATATATATATATATATATATATATATATATATGATTTGTTGCCATAAAATTGGCAGGTGGCAGCAGGTGGTAAAAGGTGGCAAATTATGGTGGTAGGTGGCAACATGGTAGTGGTTGCTTTGAGAGGTGGCAAGAAATAAATTTTTAAAAAAAAAGAAGAAGAAAGAATATAGATAGAGATTGAAGTGAGGTCTGACTGTGAGAGGAGTAGGCGTGATATTATATAAAGAAAAATTAACGAGATTGGAAGAGGCAGAATAGAGTTCGTTGATAGCAAAAACAAAGATTAGAGAGGCGAGAGTTGAGAAAAGAAGAATAAAGAAAATCAAAGAAAGGAGAAAAGAAAGAGAAGCTGGTCGTGAGAGACAAGGAGAGAATCCGAGAGATTAAGAGAGACCAAGACTTAGAAAAGAAAAAGAGAGAAAAAAATAAGAAAGAAAGAAGAAAAGAGAAGCTGGTCGTGATAGACAGAGAGAGAGAGATGGAGAATTACGATGATGCAGCGTATTGAAAATCCAGAAAGTGTTGAATTCAGGACGGAATCCAGTCCCAGACCAGATTTGAGCACAATAATTTTGTAAGTAGATATTTTATTTAAAAGTTATTTACTTTAAAATTATATGTTAGATTAAGTATTTAAAGAATTATTATAATAAATGATTTATTCATTTATTTAGAAAAACAGATTTACAGATGATATATGTTTTTAAGAAATATGTAGATTTCCAGAATCCAAAATTAGATTAAGAATTAAGATTTAGGAAGAAGAATAGTTCACGTATGTTCAAATAGATTTCCAGTTAGATTTTCTGATTTTCTGATTTCCAGATTTATGTGTTTTATGAGATTTTCAGAAAAGAATATATAAGAATATTTATTCATGTTTTCAGAAAAGTGTTTCTAAAGGTTATATATGTATATTCAGAAAACTAAAAGAGTTATCATAGACTAATCAAATTTTAAGATATTAGATAAGTACCCTCCCCAGCAGTATCAGATTCAAATTATAAGCCTTTGGGGCTTCTTTGCACATGTAGTGGCTTTTGGGGATTCTTTACATGTGTATGTGAGATTATTACTCTGCATGTGCTGTATGTCGCCATGTACGTGAGATTGCTCTGCACGTTTGATCAGCGTGTATGAGAGATTATATATATATATATATATATATATATATATATATATATTACTGTGCACGATCGATCAGATATCGACGTGTATGTGAGATTATGTATTTCCCCCTACTCTGTGTGTGCATTGAGATGCTTTGCCACGTATGTGAGATATTCCCCTGGGTACTAGTTTGGTAAAGAGTTTTTAGATTATATGTACTGATTATGATCAGTAGAGAAAAGATTTCAGATTATCAGATATTTTATATTTTATAAAATTAGAAAATGTTTTTATTATATTATATAGTATTTTCAAAAAAATGTGTTTTAAAGAGAAGATATTTAATTAGTTCTCAGCTTATGTTACGGGACAGTTTTAAATTTATTTCAGAAAGAGATATAGAAATGTATTCTATAGATTAAGTTTAGCCTAAGAAATACAGATTCAGAAGGAAATTAAGAAAAGTTTTTCTATAGCTAAGAATTTCCAAATTGTATTTTTGTTGGTTAGTATGGATTAAATGAACTACAAGGGCTTTGATCCCTATTGAGTATAGGGTACGTAGGCGTTTGGGTTGTAAATCTCAAACTCAAGCCCACTAGAGAAAGAAAAAGATAAGATTATCACAGGATTCTCTCATACTCAAGATATGAGTCGGGGCGGGTCCTGTCATATGCAATGCTGCAACGTCAAAGAGAGCTCCTCTGAGAGATTGTTATAACCCAGTTTCAACCATTCACGTGAAGGCAACGAGCATATGGAGCTTGGTATACCTCCTGAGAAACTATTGTTTGATAGGTCCATATACTCTAATAGTTTCAGACTCTGCCATTTTGAAGGGATCGCTCCAGACAAAGAATTGCTTGATAAGTCAAGTATCATTAATTCCTTCATTTCAGTCATGGATGGAGGAATGCTACCATTTAGTATGTTTCCAGAAAGATCTAGACCAGCCATTTCTGTCAATTCATGGCCGATGTTTGAAGGGATTGGGCCGCTAACTGCATTGTTTTTCAAAATGATGCCCATCAAATTTGCAAGTTTCCCTATGCTTTTAGGAATCACCCCATTAATCATGTTCAAAGATAGGTCTACTAATCTCAAAAGCGACAAATTTCCTATAGATGTTGGAAGTGGACCTACAATTGAGTTGTCGCTGAGTTGAAGATATTGCAAATTCCCCAAGTAACACAGTGAATCAGGTAAATCACCACCCAGCTTATTTGAATCCAAATCTAAATACGACAAGTGGTGCAGGTTTCCCCATGGAACTCTGAAAATGGAACCTGAAAGTTCACTTTTTGTAAGTAGGAGGATCCTAAGTTTAGTAATATTGTTGAACCATTGAGGTATTGGAGAGCTGAAGTTGTTATAAGAGAGATCTAGGTGGATAAGTGAAGTAGAATTAACAAATGGATGAGATTCATCGGTAGTTATTGCATTACTGAGGTCTATGCCGCTTAAACTGAGGTGTTGCAAAGAGAGACTAGAAACCCACTTCAAATCTGATACCCGAAGCAAATTGGTATTAAATGGGTACGTACCGAGGTCTAGGTATCCCAAGTTTGACAGGTTCCCAAGAGTAGAGGGAACCAATACAGTGAAGGACGCTTGGAAGAGGTCGAGGTGCGTCAAATTCTAGAGGGAGCCTATGAACTTTGGGATTGAAGTTCCATGGAAGAAGTTATAGCTGAGGTCCAAATAATTCAAATGTGTCAAGTTAAGTAAACAAGGATCCAACGTACCTCGTAGCTGCCAGGATTTGTTGTTCTGATTTCTTGCATCTTCTTCATCAAAAATATTCTTCCATGGTCCAAATAAGAAATGGCTGAGAGTTGAAGCCTTAAAACATGGCCTGTCTGGTTGCTGCAGTCGGTCGCCAACCTAAGAAGAAAGCCGACCGGAAAGATCTATAAGACCTTTCTTGAATTTGATCAGAGCTTCCCTCTCCTTCTCAATACAACCCCAGTCGAAAGTTTTAGCACTACTGGAATTGGACCATGCTGCAGCCTCAGTGAACAAAACAAGCAGTACAAGAAGAATAGCAAGTCGGAAGATGGAATTCCCGCTAGCCATTTGTGTTTTGAAAATAGCATATAGAGTACATATCATCAAACAAATAACTAATAAATTAAAGTGTATATATAGATGCAGACCCATTGTTCAAAAGTTAAAGAAAAAACAAGACTATAACTTCATTACTCCCGTGATCTTTGGGCTAATATCACTTCAGTATGACTAGTGAATACAGTTTGAAGAAATTTTGATGGGATGAAAGAAGTCAAAAATTATGAATTGGACAAAACAAGTAAAAGAAAAATCCTAAGTTAAAGGCGGAATTCGCGGAAGCAATTTGTGTTTTCACATCAGGCAAATAATGAACGTATTTTTATTTTTTAGGGATATATCAATTATTTTTAGTGGAAATGGGGAAATATAACTTTTATTTATTTATTTATTAATTTTTTAACACTAGTTTAATATGTTAAGTTTAAGAGAGCTTCTTTTGACAATCTAATTATTTTTTTTTTTACACTTTTTTTCTAAAAACACTCAATTCTCAAAATTTAAATTTTCAAAAAGTCTAAAGACACTTCATTTTGATACAAGATTATCATTTTTATCTTTTTTGAATTAAATTATTAAAAAAAGAAATTATCTCTCCTAAATCATTAGAATAATTATTACATATTAAATACTCTATCCTAAATTTTTAATTACCATATTAAATTCTCTCTCCTCCAATACATATCTCTAAATTTCTATCTCCATTCTTTCTCAAGCAAACTAACGGTTAAGAAAAAAAAAAAAAAAACTTACTTATAAACTTGATTTTTAGGAACTATATGTATGTATATATTAAAATAATAATAATAATAATAATAAAAACTCAAAAAATGAGTACCTTGTTTATTTATTTATTTATTTTTTAAAAATCAAAATATGAAAATGTTTTTTGTTACTCTTGTAGGTATGTGATTGCCTAGAAAACTTTAATTCTTTTATTAGTTTTAAAAATTTGAGTTTAATCGAATCTAGTTGAAACAATTCAAGCTTTCATATATATATATATATATATATATATATATATATATATATATATATATTTGTTTTTGAAAATTGACCTTTTAATATATATATATATATATATATATATATATATATATATATGTATATTACTGTTAGTAAAAACTAAAATATTCATAAGTTTTTTTTTTCTTCAACTATTAATCAGAGATTTATCAGAAAGCATAGAAATATGATTTTTTTTTTTTTTTTTTTTTTTTTTTTGAGGAAAATGGAGAGAGATTAATTAGGAGAGAGTGTTTAATATGGTAATAACAGATATAGGAGGGAGAGTTTAATACGTAATATATAATATAATGATTTAGGAGAGAGATTTTTTTTTTTAATAATTTAATTATTTTGGAATGTCTTTAATTTTTTTTTTTTTTTGTCTTTTTTAGTAATTGTAATTTAGCTTAAAATTGTCATTAATAATAATAAAATAAATTGGAGTGTGAAGATAATTTGTGGATTGTAAGGAGAAGGTCTCTAAGTTTAAATGATATAAATTATAAATAGATAAAAATATCATTATTTCCTTATTTTATTACATTTTTGTCATTTTAATTTTTTAATTTTTTTTTCTTTCAAAAACCTCCAATGGATATGGAACCGACCTCCATTTCGGATGTCGACCAAGAAGATGAACAAAAAAAATTGAAAAATTTCATTTTTACCCAACAAGTCTTGGAAATTGCAAATATACCTAATAATTCCCGGAAACTATAAAATAAGTCTCGAAAAAAAAATTGCGAGACTTATTTTTATGAGTGTGTTTTAAGGGTATTTCATTTTTGTCGGATATTTTTCCTCTTTTCCATAATTGAGATAAGTTGCTTCTCATATAAAGTATAAACAATTATTACAATTTGAAATTTGGAGGAGAGAAGCGTGGATGCCCCACCCCACCCCACCCCACAACTTAATTCTCTATAGAAGAAATCAAGAAAATTGATATTTATTCATTTAATATAGATATATAAATTTTATTGTATCTTGAAAATATAAATATAAAATTTTTATTCATATTTTCAATTCTTTAGATATATGACATTAAAAATACTATTGACAATCCATTAATTATTTGTTTGCATTCTATCATTGAACCAACTTAAAAATACAAGACCTACAGAAATAATTGAGAACTTATCTTTGGGTTTCTATTCGACGTTGTGAAATCAACTATAAACTTGAAAATAAACGAAAATATGTTAATTAATAAACTATTAAGTACACGATTTTTTTTTTTTTTTTTAAACTGCAAGAATTTATTAAGGACCGGAGAGGCCACAGAGGGAACAAAAAAACACAAAGACAGCCGCAAAAAACCGGGCAAAGCAAAAACCAAAAAGCAAAAAAAGCACAAAACAAACGGAAGAAACACAAGGCACTGCCAAACCAGAAAACAGGAGAGAAAAAACACCCAAAAACTAAGTACACGATTGAAGACACAACTTTAGAGCATATGACTGACAAAAAACTATTACAATCTTTGATACACAGAAATGTAACAACTTGAACTCAGTAGTAATACTGGAGTCACCACACAATAGTACAACACAAGGCGGTGAGGCACAATGCATAAAAGGGAAAAAAGAAAAAAAACTATGAATTAATTGGAGGAGCATGACCAATGAACATGAATTAATCTTCCCTCCTGTAGTTATTCTTCAATGTTACTTGCTCCAAAGCACATCTTCATTTTGCTGATGACATATGTTTCACCATATCGCTGCAGCGACCATAGAACATGTTGGAGTATTAGAGTCTTTAAAAGATAAAGTCGTTAGAAATTATCCTTGTTTGTTGCTTTGTCATTTACACATTCTGTTAATAATGCCCTGGTTGTTAGGGTAATCTGTTTGTTTTGAATTGGTCTTAGATCACTTCCCACGTTCTCAGATGTGGTGAACGTGGACCTTATTCTGTTTTGATTTCCTTGTAAAAGGCTTGTATAAAGCCAGTGTTTGCTTTGCAATTTAATATCATATTGTTAGGAGCCTTTAAACACTTTGAGTTCTTGTAAGTTTGTTCTGAGTTCTAACACGTGGTATCAGAGCCTCATCACAGGGGGCCTGATTGAGTGTTCTAAGAAACTGCAGTTTCTTAAGGAAGAAGCAAGAGTGAGAGATCAGAAAAGGAGAGAAGAGTTAGAGAATCATGACGACAGAGAAAGAGAACAGCAGCTTTATTCAACCGGCGATTCCACGGTTCGATGGTCATTACGATCATTGGGCTATGCTTATGGAGAATTTCCTCAGATCGAAGGAGTATTGGGGCTTGATAGAGAACGGGATACCTGCAGTAGCAGAAGGGACAGAGCCAACAGAAGCGCAGCGTAACACCATCGCAGATCTAAAATTGAAAGATTTAAAGGTCAAGAACTATCTATTTCAAGCTATAGATAGAACTATTATTGAGACCATTCTCAATAAGGAGACTGCGAAGGCCATCTGGGATTCGATGAAACTGAAGTATCAAGGCTCTACCAAGGTGAAACGTGCTCAGCTACAGGCTTTGAGAAGAGAGTTCGAAATTCTTGGCATGAAGGAGGGTGAAAAAGTCGATGAGTATTTTGCCAGGACACTAACCATCGTAAATAAGATGAAAGCACAAGGAGAGAGGATGGAGCAGAGTGTGATCATTGAGAAAATTTTGAGATCGATGACTCTCAAATTTAATTATGTAGTATGTTCAATAGAAGAGTCCAACGACCTCTCCACCATGACCATTGATGAGCTTCAGAGTAGCCTGTTAGTCCACGAACAGAGGATGCAAGGACAGAAGGAGGAAGAGCATGCTTTGAAAATCACCAATTCAGAGAAGGTTGGAGGAAGAAATGAGTACAGAGTTGAAGGGAGAGGAAGAGCTCGTGGAAGTTTCAGAGGAGGAGGCAGAGGCAGGGGAAGGCAGTCTTTCAACAAGGCCTTGGTCGAGTGTTACAAATGTCACAAGTTGGGGCATTTTCAATATGAATGCCCCAGTTGGGAGAAAAATGTGAATTACGTAGAATTAAATGAGGACGAAGAGATGCTTCTGATGTCGTACGTGGAAATGAATCAATCAAAGAGAGAGAATGTATGGTTCCTCGACTCCGGATGCAGTAATCACATGTGTGGTAACAAGGAGTGGTTCTTTGATCTTGATGAAAAATTCAGACAATCAGTGAAGCTCGGAGATAACTCGAGGATGATGGTTATGGGACGAGGAAATATCAAGCTCCATATTAACGAATTAACTCAGGTAATCACAGAGGTTTATTTTGTACCTGAGTTAAGAAACAATCTTTTAAGCATCGGTCAACTTCAAGAAAAGAATCTAGCTATTCTCATCCAAAATGGAATGTGTAAGATTTACCATCCAAGAAGGGGTTTAATTATACAAACACAGATGTCAACCAACAGAATGTTTGTTGTGCTTGCTTCTGTGATTTCTCCGACTTCAACCTGTTTTCAAGCCGTATCTGAGGATAGAACACAATTGTGGCACTACCGGTATGGACATCTCAATTTTAAGGGGTTGAGGACTCTGCTTTATAAGAAGATGGTCAGAGGTTTGCCAATGATCAATGTTCCATCGAAAGTGTGTGGTGATTGTATGGTTGGGAAGCAACACCGAGAAGCAATACCAAAGAAAAGCTTATGGAGGGCATCTAAGAGGCTACAACTGATCCATGCAGATATTTGCGGGCCTATCACACCGGAATCGAACAGTGGCAAAAGGTATGTAATCACATTCATCGATGATTACAGTAGAAAGACTTGGGCATATTTTTTATCTGAAAAATCTGAAGCATTAGCTATGTTCAAGAAATATAAGTTGCTAGTTGAAAAGGAGATTGGTGATGTTATTTGTTGTTTAAGAACTGATAGAGGTGGGGAGTTCACCTCACTCGAGTTTAACAAATTCTGTAGCATGAATGGGATTAACAGGCAGCTTACCACAGCTTATACCCCGCAGCAAAACGGGGTTGCCGAGAGGAAGAATCGTACCATAATGAATATGGTGCGTAGCATGCTATCAGGAAAAGAAGTACCAAAAGAGTTTTGGCCGGAAGCAGTTAACTGGTCCATTTATGTGTTGAATCGAAGTTCTACTCTAGCTGTCAAAGATGTTACTCCTGAAGAGGCTTGGAGTGGCATAAAGCCTTCTGTCGATCATTTTCGTGTATTTGGGTGTGTGGCTTATGTTCATGTGCCCGATAGTCGAAGAACAAAGCTTGACAATAAGAGTTTCCAATGTGTTCTCTTGGGTGTGAGTGAGGAATCAAAAGCCTATAGGCTTTATGACCCAATATCGAGGAAGATAGTGATTAGCAGAGATATAGTGTGTGTTGAGGATGAGAAGTGGAATTGGGGTAGAAGTGCAGTGGAGGTGAAACGTGATGTGTTGGAATGGGGAGATGAGAATGAAGTAGACAATGAAGATGCTGATGCTAATGAGGTAGGAGAAGGTTTGGAAGATGAGCAAGCTGATCAAGAAATGGATAACTCATCACCAAATGAGTCGTCTGAGGAAGCACCATCGAGTCCAAATCAAGGGAGAAATAGAAGGCAACCACCTTGGATGAGGGATTATGTGACCGGTGAGGGTTTATCCGATGAAGAGGAGATGCATAATCTGGTGATGTTTACTTCAGCTGAAGATCCAGTCACATTTGAGGAAGCATACAAGAGTTCGAGATGGAGGGAGGCAATGGATATGGAGATAAAAGCTATTGAAAGGAATGATACATGGGAGTTGACTACCTTGCCGGCTGGAGCTAAAAGAATAGGAGTGAAGTGGGTGTTTAAAACGAAGCTTAATGAGAAGGGGGATGTGGACAAGCTTAAGGCCCGACTTGTGGCAAAGGGGTACTCTCAAAGGCAGGGGATTGATTATAATGAAGTGTTTGCACCGGTGGCTAGGTGGGATACGATCAGAACAATTCTAGCTCTTGCAGCGCACAAAGGTTGGTGTGTATTTCAGTTGGACGTAAAAAGTGCGTTCTTACATGGAGAATTAAATGAGGCAGTGTTCATTGATCAACCTCAAGGTTACGAGAAGCAAGGTGAAGAGCACAAGGTTTATAGGCTGAAGAAGGCACTGTACGGGCTCAAGCAAGCTCCACGAGCCTGGTACAGCAGAATTGAGGCGTATTTCATCAAAGAGGGGTTCGAAAAGTGCTTCTGTGAGCACACACTGTTTATTAAGTCTGGTGACAAAGGCAAGCTATTGATTGTGAGTCTCTATGTAGACGATCTTATCTTTACCGGAAATGATGAAGACATGTTCAAGAGTTTCAAAGAATCAATGAAAAAGGAGTTTGATATGTCTGATCTTGGTAGAATGAAGTATTTTTTGGGTGTAGAGGTGGTGCAAAACTCTGATGGAATTTTCATTTGTCAACGAAAGTATGCTAAACAAGTGCTTGAAAGATTTGGCATGGAGAGAAGTAATTCTGTGAATAATCCAATTGTTCCAGGATGTAAGTTGTCAAAGAATGGAAGTGGAGCAGAAGTAGATGCTACAGAGTACAAGCAATTGGTTGGAAGCTTGCTGTATTTGACAGCCACAAGACCTGATCTTATGTATGCATTTTGTTTGATCAGTAGATACATGGAGAAACCAACTGAGATGCACTTGCAAGCTGCCAAGAGGATACTAAGGTCTCTGAAGGGCACTGTGGAGTTTGGAATTGGTTACAAGAAAAATGATGATGGGAATTTAATAGCATTTGCAGATAGTGACTATGCAGGGGATGTTGATGATCGAAAAAGTACCTCAGGGTATGTATTTATGTTGGGGACAGGAGCTGTTTCATGGTCCTCAAGAAAGCAGCCGGTGGTGACTTTATCTACTACGGAGGCGGAATTCATAGCAGCAGCCTCATGTGCATGTCAAGGGGTCTGGCTAAGAAGGATTCTTGAAAAGCTTGGTCATGTTCAAGGTGTGTGCACTACTATTTATTGTGACAATAGTTCTGCTATTAAACTTTCAAGAAATCCGGTTTTACATGGTCGAAGTAAGCATATTGACGTGAGATTTCATTTCTTACGTGAACTTACAAGAGATGGGATAGTTGAATTGATGCATTGCAGTACACAAGAGCAAGTTTCTGATATCATGACTAAACCCCTCAAACTAGAGGTGTTCTTGAAGCTGCGAGATAAACTTGGCATGTGTTTGATGTCTGGAGTAAACTGAATGCACTTGTGCAGTTCAGTTTAAGGGAGAATGTTGGAGTATTAGAGTCTTTAAAAGATAAAGTCGTTAGAAATTATCCTTGTTTGTTGCTTTGTCATTTACACATTCTGTTAATAATGCCCTGGTTGTTAGGGTAATCTGTTTGTTTTGAATTGGTCTTAGATCACTTCCCACGTTCTCAGATGTGGTGAACGTGGACCTTATTCTGTTTTGATTTCCTTGTAAAAGGCTTGTATAAAGCCAGTGTTTGCTTTGCAATTTAATATCATATTGTTAGGAGCCTTTAAACACTTTGAGTTCTTGTAAGTTTGTTCTGAGTTCTAACAGAACAAATGGTTTAAGGTCTAAACAAAGCAAAACTTAAATAAAAAAAGGCTAGCAATTGAATTTTATTAATCTAATTACCTTACATTGGAAACCTCTTTTATCTTCTAAACACCGGCGCTACCATCCTTCTACAGCACGCCACAGTGACCACAACGAGCTTGTCTTTCGAATCCTCCACGAACCTGAAATAAGCACGTCTCCAAGATCTTTTGATCACTAAAGTGCCACAAACAACCCAGAATCCTACAATGAATCCAACCGTCGTGCCAAAATAGAACCATAACATTTCAGATGATCTGTCTTCATCGTCGACTCCTTCATCCTTGTGTTGTGGATCTTTGTGGTCTGACGAGCAGCTGGTTGTCAACGGAGGACCACAAAGGTAAGGGTTACCCTCATAAATAGATGGATCATTGAAGGTTTGAAACTGATTGGCTGTTGGAATTGGACCGGACAAGTTGTTATATGACAATCTCAAATGGCTCAAAAGAGTCATAGAAGACATGCTTGGAGGGATTGGGCCTGTAAAGTGGTTACCCGAGAGGTCAAGCGATTCCAGCTGCTGCAAGTTGTTGATATTCTCCGGAATCTTTCCTGACAGTTGGTTCCATGATAGATTAAGGCTAACCAAAGCTGAGAGGTTTGTTATCTCTTCAGGTATTTCTCCTGTCAAGTAATTACTTGAGAGATCTATGAGATTAAGCATTGGAATTATCTTTATATACTCATCCTGTCTTCCTTTAACAAACATCTCCAAGTGCTCCAAAAATGGCTGAAACAAGTCTGTGTATTCCGATCTATTGAAGATGACCGTAGATTTCAAAGCTCCTAAATTCCCCAGACACCTAGGGATGGGGCCGGATAAATTATTATGTGCTAGGTCTAAGATGTGAAGATGAGGGAATTGACAAAAAAATTCTGGAATGTCCCCAATCAACATGTTAGATCGAAGTCCTATATATGACATATTGAATAGGTTTTCTACAATAGGTTGTATGGTTCCGAAGAACCTATTTCCTCCAAGATCAAGATAGGACAACCCTGTGCAATCCTGCAACGACAAAGAGAGCTCCTCCGAGAGATTGTTATTACCCAGTTTCAACCATTGAAGTGAAGGCATTGAGCAGATGGAGCTTGGTATACCTCCAGAGAAACTATTGTTTGATAGGTCCATATACGTTAATAGTTTCAGACTCTGCCAATTTGAAGGGATTGCTCCAGACAAATAATTGCTTGATAAGTCAAGAAAAATTAATTCCTTCATTTCAGTCATGGACGGAGGAATGCTACCACTTAGTCGGTTTCCAGAAAGTTCTAGAAAAACCATTTTCGTTATTTCATGGCCGATGTTTAAAGGGATCTGTCCACTAATTGCATTGTTTTTCAAAGAGATGGCAATCAAATTAGCAGGTTTCCCTAAGCTTTCAGGAATTATCCCGTTGATCATGTTCAAAGATAGGTCTAGTACTCCCAAAAGCGACAAATTTCCTATAAATGTTGGAAGTGGACCTACGATTGAGTTGTCGCTGAGTAGAAGGAATTCCAAATTCCCCAAGTAACCCAGTGAATCATGTAAATTACCACCCAGCTTATTTGAACTCAAATCTAAATACAACAAGTCGGGAAGGTTTCCCCATGGAACCCCCGGAAATGGAACCTGAAAGTCCACATTTTTTAAGTCCAAGGTTCGTAAGTGTAGTAATATTGAAGAATCATTCAGGAATTGGAGATTTGAAGTTGTTATAAGAGAGATCTAGGATG
Source organism: Acer saccharum (assembly GCA_030490815.1). Classification (NCBI taxonomy): domain Eukaryota; kingdom Viridiplantae; phylum Streptophyta; class Magnoliopsida; order Sapindales; family Sapindaceae; genus Acer; species Acer saccharum. Next base: position 3,592,130 of record CM059873.1, on the reverse strand, counting down.
GAAAGTGAAGTAGTATTAACAAATGGATTAGATTGAGGAAAATTATCAAGTTCACAGTCAGACAAGTCCAACAACCCCAGAGTAGGAAGCTTATCTACAACTTGCGGCCAACTAGTTTTTGCATTACTGAGGTCTACGCCGCTTAAACTGAGGTGTTGCAAAGAAGAGAGACTAGAAACCCAGTTCAAATCTGAGACCCTAAGCAATTTAGAATTAGATGGGTTAGTCGTATAGAGGTCCAGGTATTCCAAGTTTGACAGGTTTCCTAGAGTAGAGGGAACCAATCCAGTGAAGGACGCTAGATAGAAGTCCAGGGTTCTCAAATTCTTGAGGGAGCCTATGAACTTTGGGATTGGAGTTCCATGGAAAAAGTTATAGCTGAGGTCTAAATAATTTAAATGTGTCAAGTTAAGTAAAGAAGGATCCAACGTACCACGTAGCTTCCAGGATTCGTTCTTGTAATCCGCGGCTGAGAGTTGAAGGCTTAAAACGTGGCCTGTCTGGTTGCTGCATTCGACACCAACCCAGTTGCAGCAATCATCACCAACCCAAGAAGAAAGCCGATCACCAGAAAGATCTATAAGACCTTTCTTGAATTTAAGCAGAGCTTCCCTCTCCTTCTCAATACAACCTCTGTCGAAAGTTTTAGCACTACTGGAATTGGACCATGCTTCAGCCTCAGTGAACAAAACAAAGACAAGAAGAATAGCAAGTCGGAACATTGAATTCCCGCTAGACATTTGTGCTTTCAAAATAGTATATAGAGTTATAGACATCATTAAACAAATATCTGAATGTATATATAGATGCCAATTATTATTAATATGAACAAGAAACAGATACGAAATGATTTTGTTGAAAGATGGGCAACCCACGATAATTCACCGATCTAGACTTATTACAAGGAGGAAAATTGATGTCAAAAGTCAAAACACAATGATTTGTTTTAAAGAAAAAGTCCCTAACATTTCTCCATTCCCACACCACCAGCCAACTCGCATCAATTCCAGTTGTGTAACGCATGTTTTTGTATATATAGTTGCGTAACTCATGTCTTATTGCGTATTTTTGGGTGGAAGGTATTTGATGAAAGTCCTATGTGAACAAACAAGAAATTTTGAGATTTTGTCTCAAAATTCCTCTGCTTTGTTGATGAGACTGATCACTGGTTATACAAATAGCAAGACCAGTGTAAGGTAGTGAGCTCTTGCACACCTGATCGTTCTTATCATCATCAACTGGCCTTCTTGTGACAAGAGCATATTGAGCCACATTAGTCTCTCTAACAGGTATACCTCATGAGAAACTATTGTTTGATAGGTCCATATAACTTAATTCTTTCAAACTGTGCCAATTTGAAGGGATTGCTCCAGACAAATAATTGCTTGGAGGAATGCTATACGTATATATACACACTAAATATAATTATTCATTTCATAAAACAAAAGCAAAAATTGATTTCCAAAAAACATCTAAAATAAATTGATGTCATCCCCTTATTTACCAAAATGCAACTCATTTGATGGAATTGGATGAAATGACTATTAGGGTCACACTTTTTGTCAAAAATCCCAATCCAGGTAACTTTTGGAAGAGAGAATTGACTCCAACACACAAGAAAGACAAGTCAGTTCAATCTTTCCCGTGCTGCGTTCCAGGCTGCCAATCTTAAAAAAAAACTCGTGTTTCTTGCCAATTATTCAAAATCTATTGACTCAGATAAGTCCGAACTTGTATTGTATTTTAGTATCAATTCTTAGACCCAGGCCACAACCTCTTGTTCATTGAAGCTGACTAAACAATTAACAGAAAAATGTGTAGAGATAAAACCATATGATTTCTTTTTAACAATTTTTTTTTATTTAATCTTTACGGTTGAATTAAATTGTAGGTATGGCGACTCCGACCTGAAACATTGTAAGGCTCCACCAAGCTATATTGGGTGGTTTATCATCGAACAACTTAAAAATCTAAAACATACCAAAATAATTGAGATTTTGTTTAAAAGAAAAAGGCCCGACACGACTACAAATCTCCATTTTCCCACAGCTACCAGGTAGCAAGCGTCGTGACTCACACACGTCGCCTCTAGTTGTGTAACTTATGTTTTTGTTTCCAAATTTCGATTATTCAAAGTCAATTAAGTTGAAATTTTGTTTTCTCCTTTTCCGCACTTGAGATAAGTTACTTTTCGAGTCTATCCCCTCCCCCAAATCTCGAATTTATTGTAATATATATATATATATATATATATATATATATATATATATAATACTTCTCTAATCAGAATTATCCTGACTTTATAATTTTAGAATGTCCAATCACAGTTACACATTTATAGTGGGCCTATAGCCCTACATTAACAAATACCCACACCCAATATAAATGTGTGGCTGTGGTTAGATGTCCTTAACTTATAATAGAGACTAGGGAGATAGAGAAGAGTGGCAACATGATCAGCCTTGTCAAACTCGCACTTCAAACCCTTTGTTAATTTATAATTTCGAATATATGTGTGAATATATATATTTTTAAAAATTATATCCAATGCGTTAATCTAAACGTGTGTGTGTGAATTAAAATATATATTAGTGGAGTGCGATGTGCGATGGATCCATCAAGTAAAATAAAACCAACCAATTGAAATTTGAATCCTGATTTTGTCCTGATTGACCCCCATAATATGAATAAAAAACTCAAATAAAGGGATAATCATAACATGATTAGTCATAATTAAGGAATCTTTATATATATTTAATGTGTTGGTGTATATATGGCACACTTCGGAGACATTTGGATGGATAAACGACGTCCATTTTGAGCTCATAATATACTGTTGGAACTGTATCGACCAACCCTACAGAAGATAAGTGATATGGTTACCCCATATTACATCACAATTTTTCCAAAAAAAATTTCATTTTGACCTCCGTTTTTAGACATATTTTAGCAAATAATTTTTTCCGTTTTTCGTGCTATGGATCCATCTAGTAAACCAACTTGACCTCAGTTGTATTACTGGAATCACCACACAAGACACAATGCATAAAAGGGAAAATTAAAGAATCAAAAATAAAATATGAATCAATGTTGCTTGCTCCAAAGCTCATCATCTTCGTTTCGCTGATGACATATATTCACCATAAATTAAACCACAGTGGCCACAAAGAGGCTAACATTCCAACTTGTATTATCGTATATATAAAGTCCCTAATTTTTTAATTTTTTTTAAATTTTTTGATATACTACATGTGAAGCGGTGATTTGAATCTAAAACATCGTCAGACTAAATGGAAGACCATTACTATCGATCTATATTGAGTGGTGGTCTGTCTTCTAAAGTTCTAATCTGCAGTAAAAAATCAATCATTCACATACAAGTGTATCTTGCTTTTTTATTCATTTTCTTATGAAGAAATATTTAGCTTAGATTTAAAAATAATTCGTGAAATTGCGAAGTTGTCTCTATTTGCTAACGCAACTCGTTTCACTGAATTGGTCCACGACTCTTTGAATTAGCAAGTACTGTTCAATATAATGGATAACAAAAAAGGGAAAAAAAAAAAAAAAAAAAAAAACAAAGAATATGAACTGATTCTGCTTCGAGCACTCATATTGTGAAATTTTTTGAGGCTTTACGAAATGGCCCGAATAAAGCCCATCTTAGTTGTTTACTGATGTGATTGTACTAAAGAAGTAGACCACCAAACTCCACTAAATTACAAAAAAAATTTCTTTTGCCCCACACAATTGAAATTTATCCCAACTTTGTGAAAACTATCACTTCGATTTTTATCTAATGGCGGTCTTTATTTTGTTTAATTTGTGAGTCTAGATATCTATGCTCAGATAAAAGAGGCAGAAACATAGAGATAGCTAGAGACAGTGAAAAAGAAGGATTGAGCAAAGAGTTAGATCCTGATCTCCTAGCCCGGTTTTTTCCTGGCGTTATTTTTTGTTTAGGTGTTCCTAGATTAAGAAAAGTCTAGGAGAGAATCATAGCCCAGCTGTTTCTCATCTTGTTTGTTCTTTGTTTTTGTTTTTTTGTTTACAATTATTGCTTATGATTCTGAATTTGTGATAAATAAATTAAAAACTTATAAAAATTTATTCAGGATTTTGAAGGAAATAATTTGCATTCCAATAAATGTTGCATATATAGGAGGTCTATAAAAAAAATTAGATACTGAAAAAATTAACACAAGTTGAATTATTAAAAAAAAACATTTAAACTCACGACTTGGAATAATAATGATGTATATAAACAAACATTGTACACAATAAGAAGCTTAACTTCCATTTATTTCATAAAAAATACAATACAAGAGGAAAACAACATAATTAATCTCCAAATGCATCCAAACAAACACCAGAACGCTTATTCCATAAATTCCAATTAGACACTGGAAATTGAAGACCTGCCAATCAATCACTTAATTAATTAAAATGTTAAGTAACTTATGAGATTGTGAAAAAAAAAAAAAAAAAAAAAAAAAAAAAAAAAAAAAAAAAAACTAAAATAACATGACCTAGTTCGGGGTCATAATTTTAATTCCCTTACTTAATTTGCAGAAGACCTTACGTAGATACCTATTGAATCAAGGAAAGTACCGGCATTTCCAAAGAAACCAACAATTTCCCCGTTTTCCATAGGAATTTCAAAATCAGAACAATTCGTAGTATCATAAGGTCCATACGTGGTTCGATTAGTATTGAAAGTTAGAGATTCAATGACAATATTGTTAAGAAAATCGATTTTAGTCCCACTTATCAAAGTCAAATATTCTCCAGACTAGTCGATCGAAATCTACATATTGTGAAATATTTTATTTTCAGAATAATAACAAGACAACCAAAGCCTTATAAAAACTGCAAATGTTTATACTAGCTTGCCTTATCAGGTTGACCACCTAAACCACCAAATGTAGCCGTAGACAGAACTTGTCCAGTTGCACGATCGATGGCCGTGAACGTGACTGAATCGACAACCTCCGCATGATTGATTACTATCTCTTTAATGGCAGCATCACTACCTGAGTTATAGTCCCAAGCCGACCCTCGTGGACCACCCCATGGCCCTAGCTTAATGTTTCCTGCATGCAAAAATAATAATAATTAATCAAAGGATACATATGAAACGAAAATTATCATCATATGCGGGAATCTCACGGGGATTCGATTACACAATGTTATGTAATAATTATATATTGTACGAAACATATTACATAACGTTGTATAATCGATTCTATACGAAAAAAAAACGTGTGTAATTCCCGTATCAGATAAGGACTATATATAACACAAACAGATATATAATCTGCTGTTCAAAAAAAAAAAAATTAATCAAAGGATACATATGAAACGAAAATTATCATCATATGCGGGAATCTCACAGGGATTCGATTACACAATGTTATGTAATAATTATATATTGTACGAAACATATTACATAACGTTGTATAATCGATTCTATACGAAAAAAAACATGTGTAATTCCCGTATCAGATAAGGACTATATATAACACAAACAGATATATACGAGCCTTTAGGGAGGTTTTAAAGAGGTTTGGCTGCGTCCAGCATTTTTGTACTGATTGTCCCTTGTGTAATGTGTGTGAGGAATCTGTTGATCATCTGTTTCTTTCATGCCCTTGGTCTTGGAGCTTGTGGACAAGTTGTATGAGGTGGTGGGATGTGAACTCTTGTCATAATGAGTCTGTGATTGCTTGGTTAAATGGTTGGATGGGTTTGTGTCCAGCTGGGAATCGGAAAAGGGTGTGGAATACTCTATTTTTTTGCTGTTTTATGGACCATTTGGGAGGTTAGGAACCAGCTTATTTTTGATAATAAGGAGGCAAAAGTGCTGTCGTCTATTGATTTGGTTAAGTTTCGTGTGGTTTGGTGGTATAAAAATCTTGGGAAGGGGAGCTCCGATCCTGTTACATTACTGCTGGAGGATATTCAGAATAGATGTGTTGACAGTATCGTGTCAAAGGATCATAGGCCTGTGTGTTGGGTTCCACCTCCTGCCAACGTTTTGTTGTTTAATGTAGACGGTTCCGCAAGAGGCAATCCAGGTGCTGCAGGTATTGGAGGGGTCTTGCGTGATTCCATTGGCAAAGTTCTGTGTTCTTTCTCGACCTTTGTGGGGTGTATGGACTCTAATTTGGCTGAAATTTATGCGATTCATCGTGCTTGTTTGTTGTTGGCTTCAGCTACGCATCGTCCTAGCTGCAATGTGACTATTGTCAGTGATTCTAGAACTGCTGTTTCCTGGTGTAATGGTAAGGATTTTGGCAATATCTCGTTGGTGGATTTGGTGTATGACATCTGTTCTTTTTTACATTCATGGGATGGGTTATCTATCAAGTTTATGTATAGGGGGTCGAATTCTTTTGCGGAAGTTGGGTTCCAGTAAGATGGGCGATAGAGTGGAGTGGGGTGTTCCGTGATGTTTTGGTGCTTTTACGTTTGTTGTTTCTTCCTTTTCTTTTGTTTTGGGGGGCTGCTGTTGTGTTTTTCGGCTGGTTCTGTTGTTGTGGGCTGTGTCCCCTGTTTTGGCTTTGTGTGCTTTTGTTGTGCCTGCTCTTTTTGCCCTGGTGGCTTCAATAAATCTGCTGTTTCAAAAAAAAAAAAAAGATATATACGAGCCTGGTTTTCCATTTGCTTGATTTTCAAAGGGTTTTTGTAAAGTTTCTGATACTCGTTTTTGGAGAAGTTGTAAAAAGTTGCTGATATGAATGAGAAAAGTTGGCTTTCTTATAGGTTATTTATAGCCACCAAGCCGCCATGCAATATTGTTGCATGACTAGTCTTTGTTTTTATCAAAGAACCGTTAAATTAATATAATACAAACATTTACGTGTTTGAATTTTCATAATATATATAAGATATATTCCTCATGACTAATCATGTCATATTTCATAAATCATAATTATCCATTTGAAAGTGGCCCACTCGCCCTCTCTGACTCTGGATAAAACCTGTGATGTTAAGTGTCAAAAATAAAAATAAAAATAAAAAATAAAACCTGTGATGTGCTTAATTAGCATACCCTAATTTGGACACATATCAATAATTGAAGAAATTAATAAAGGAGAAATATTTATTATTTTAAGATTAAAAAAAAAAAAAAAATCTGTGCATTGACGTGATAAATATAAGTTCTTATTCGATTCTTGGATCTTTAATATCTTCTAATTCGGAGCCTTTAAATATATATTATCTTTGTTAATAAATTAAGAAATATGCATGTGTGATTATCATGATATCCATTTATAGTTCAAATGGTTATGCATTTCCTTTTAAATTTATAATCGAGGTTTGACTATTTGAGTATTACATTTACTTATAAAATTCACAACCAGATCTCGATAGACACGGATCCGATCCGTATCAGTCTACAATTAAATATTAAAAAAAAAAAAAAAAAAGTGAATATGTACATAAACATTAAAAAAAAAAAAAAAAGAGTAAATAATATATATGCATATTTATGTGGAATTGGTGAGAAATGTCACCTTATTTATTTATTCTTTAAGACATAAGAATAAGAAGTTGTCCATAAATGTAATATTAATAGAATAAACTTGTAGTGTTTATTCAAAATTTGGATCTTCAATAATTAGGACAAAAGTTATCAGAACTTATTTATTAGTCAGTTCTACCCAACTATATCTATCCATCACACGTTATAACATATTTTTAAATTTACACACTTTTTGATTAATATTGCATTGGACTTTTGAAAATAATTGTTTGCAAGAGTTTGGTCAATCTTCAACTTTTATGATATATATCGAGTCTCAAGTTGCGAGCCTATATCCTGTTTCAAAACAAGCCACTGGGTGCTGTTCATCAACTATAATTGATTTAATAAAGAAAAGTGTGAACAAGTCCTTCAAATTAGGGCTATTTGAACGTCCAGGGTGACGAGGCAACGTGAAAAGAAATGGTAAAAGACATAAATAAGGGTATTTTAGTCTTTTCAGAGGGAGCAGCAGTCATCAGGGGCAGAAGAGTCATTTTACACGCCTGACATGTCAGAATCCGTCCTTTTAACGGATTCTGTTACAGAAGGACTAAAAGTTACAATTAAAAAAAACTATGGACTAAATACAGAATAAGGCAAACTACGGGGACTAAAATGCAATTCTCCCTATATATATAGATATATTTTTTGTAAACATAGCTGGAGGGATTGAATCAATACGTACTATTAATCTATTATTATTACGTTTGAATCACAAGTCTTGAGTTTTTTTTTTGTCTGCATGCATGATATATTTTCTAATCAATTACTTCCTTGAGTATATATGCCATTGAAATATGATAAAGCTGTCTATATTTTTCAATCATTGAAATTATTCCAAAAGTAATTTTCGTATATGTGATTTATTTTATTTTGTTTAAAAGATAATTCAAGTTGACAAATTTGGGTCTCAAGAAGTTGACCCAATCTGTGAAGGGCAGTTTCCAGTTACAACTGGTACATCTAATGCACTTGCGGAAGATCATGATCTAATTGAGATTTTTCCTCCAATTCAAATTTAAGCAGTTGAACAATTTCCTAATCAAGATGTAGGAATTAATGTTAATATCTCCATTGATTTGAATACCAAGTATTTAAATCAGGAATATAATAATGAGAATCATCAATGTTCTCTAGAGAATATTTGCATTAATAACAGAGTGATTCTTGACAATCCAAAGATTTCAAACTTCCAGAATTTTGATCAGCAAGTTTTGGATGAGGTTTCAGGAGATAAAAGAGGAAAGATTAATTTGGAGCATATATCAGAAGACCAAGATATTAATACTTCAAATTCTAATCATGGTCCAATAGATCCCGTGTTTGACAATAATTGGATTCCCGTGGTGACAAAATCAAAAAGAAAAGTGAAGCCAACTTTTAAGATTTTATCTAGTTCCAAGTCTCAAGTGAGTAAGATAAGTTCTATAGCTTCACGCATTGTCGCTAATTGGGCTGCACATGATGAGGCAGAATAATTAAGTTCATGTTTTTATTTATTTATTTATTTTTATTTTTAAGGCCTACGTGCCTTTTTAGATTAGCGTGTTTTAGGACATGAGTGCTTTTTTTTTTAATTTTTTTTATTAATAAAAAAGCTCTATAGAGCTTGTTGTTTTAATTAAAAAAAAAAAAAAAAATTCAAAAATGTTTGACGTATCCCCATGGCCCCCTTTCTTAAAAAAATATTAAATGTTATTTTTGTAAAATATATATTAGGTGGAGACTTGAGAGTGAATTATAACTTCATCTCGCCAGTTAGTTAAATCTTGTATATTTATATAATAACATTTACTCATCAGGATTTTAATGGAGATCGATATTTTGCATTCCTAAAAATATTGCAGATGTAGGAGGTCTATAAACAACTAGATACTGAAAAGTACTGTCACAGGCTGAGAATATTAAAAATACATTTAAATTCACAATTTGCAAAAATGATGTATATAAACAATTACTAGGCACAATAAGAAGCTTAACTTCCATTTATTTCATAAATGATACAATACATATTAAAAGTATCCCAGCAAGTTTATTACATATTCATCGAAAAGGATGGCATATATATGCACTTGCCACAAACAGAAAAACAACAATAATAATCTCCAAATGTGTCCAAACAAACACCAGAACGCTTATTTTATAAATACTACGAGCTTCCCATTAGACATCGGAGAGTTGAAGAACCTGCCAATCAATCACATTTTTAATTAGAATGTTAATTAAGCAGCTTATGAGATTGTGAAAGAAAACTAAAATAACATGACCACTGGGATCATAAATTTAATTACCTTGCTTAATTAGCAGAAGGTGTTACATAGATACCTATCGCATCAACAAAAGCACCAGCACGTCCAAAGAAACCAACAATTTCTGCATTTTCCAAAGGAATTTCAAAAGCAGAGCCATTCGTTTGACCATAAGGTCCGTAAGTGGTCCGATTAGTATGGAAAGTTAAAGATTCAACTACAAGAGTCTCGAGATAAACAATTGTAGTCCCAGTTATCGAGGTCAAATATTCTCCAGGCCAGTCGATTGAAATCTACATATAAATTACACAATATTATAATTTCTGAAGAAAAAATAAAAGTAAGACGATCAAAACCTAATAAGACCAAAAACGTAGTTTATATATACTTGCCTGGTCAGGTTGACCACCTAAACCACCAAATGTAGCCGTAGACAGAATTTCTCCGGTTACACGATCGATGGCCGTGAAAGTGAGTGAATCGACGACGTCACCATGATTGATTACTATCTCTTTAATTGCAGCACCACTACCTGAGTTAAAGTCCCAAGCGACCCCTCCAGCACCACCCCATGGCCCTAGCTTAATGGTTCCCTGCAGAAAAAATAATCAAAAATAAATAATTGAAGAATATGCTATAAATATAATCTGAGTAAAAAAAAATAACACAAACAAATATACGAGCCTGGTTTGCCATTGGTTGAATATCAAAGAGTTTGTAAAGTTGCTCCTATTTTTTTTTTTTTTTTTTTTTCTCTTTCGAAATTAAAGTTGTAAAAGGTAGCTGATTTGATTGAATGAGTAAAGTTGGCTTTTCTTGTATGGTATTTATAGCCACCAAGTCGCCATGCATTGCATGGATAGTCTTTGTTATAATCAAAACAAGGAGCTAGCTAGCTATTAAATCAATATAACATTAACTTGTTTGAATTTCCATAAAATAAGATTCCTCATGACTATTTTATTTTTTTCAATTTGTGCATTGTTGATATATATTGAGATGATTAATATGAATGTATTTTATTCAAATTTTGAATACTCGGATTAGGACATATCTAGATTCATTTAATTATTATTTGGTTTTATAAATCACGTTTTATGTACTATAAATCACGATCACGTTTTAGTTAAGGCATTGGACTTTTATAAAAAGAAAATAAGAAAAATGATAATAATTTACATATCCTTCAACTCTTACGTACTAGTGTCAAATTGCAACATATATATCCATAGTTTCAAACAAACCACCGCCTGCCCGTTTTGTACACAAACTATGACTTTAAAAAGGAAGAGAGATAATGCATGAGGATAAGTCTTTGAAATTAGGGTTTGATGGGTGACTAGGCTTCACGTGGCAGTCTCAGCCACTAGGTCTTCTGCCATGCAGGAAATCAAGGCAAATTAATCCGATCGTATCGGAAAGGTCTTCTCTACTGCATAGGAAATCACGGCAAATTCTTATCACTGCACCAATCTTAGCCTTAGTGCAATAGTAAGATAGTATATATGATTATCATTATCATTATCATTACATTATTATTATTTTTATTTTCAAATCTGACCACCATTGGGTTTAAGTGTTTGTCTAGACTTGGTGAAATCAATCATTAATTATAAGTAAATATATACAAGACTCCAAACCTTACCGAGTATGGATTTTCTCACACTTTATTTGTGAATTTATAAATAAGGGTCTAGCTATAATACAATATTACAGTTACTGTATTGTTAATGGAGTGAAAACTATGTATTGAATAAAATTCAATGGTCCATAAAATTCAAAGGTTTTAAAAACAAATAAATAAACTATTACCAATAATTTCTACCGAAAACTACCCATTAACAATACATTTATTGTATTGTAGCTAAACCCGATAAACAAATATATAAAACTCCAAAGTCCAAACCCTATCACGAATGCGAAAAGTGATCGACCATTCAGACTAAATGTACGGGATATATATGCAACCGATAAGAATATTTTAACTCAACAAGCTTACAAAACATTTAAGAGGACAAGCCAATACATTAATTAAAATGAGGAAGATTAGAGAGACGGTGAGCTTGCTTGAATGGCAACATATATTTGTCAAAGTGGTCACTATGATTCACAATATTAATTATAGATCAGACCACCACATGAAGCCTCTTCCTCGACGTCACACCCGCATGCGCAATTCAAATCAAAAACTCATTTGAAGGACTTATCCGATCTTCCCTTTATTAATTTATAGTTTCTGAACAGTTTCCGGCGGCTTGTTTTGAAGATTGACCAAATTCGAATATACCTGTGAGCTGTGAATATATATTTCTTTAAGAAAAAAAAAAGTCCTATGCGTTAATTAACTCAAACGTTTTTTTTTTTTTTGTAAGGAACGTGTGAGTGAATTTAAATATATATAGTGAACAGTTTCCGGCGGCTTTTTTATTTTTTTTATTTTAAGAAACGTGTGAGTGAATTTAAACGTTTTTTTTTTTTTTTTTTTTTTTGAAGGAGAATTTAAACGTTAATGACAATTAATAATAACAATTATTATCAATTAACAAGACTAGCCATGCAAACGCAATGCACATGCATATATGGTGACTTGGTTGGCTATAAATACCATACAAGAAAAGCCAACTTTACTCATTCAAAAATCAGCTACTTCACACCCCTTTTCTTAAAAAATATATCAGCAGCTAGCTCTACAAACTCTTTGATATTCAACAAATGGCAAACAAGGCTAGTATTTGTTTGTGCTACTCTAACTTAGATTATATTTATAGCATATATATTATTCAATTACTTATTTTATACTTTTGCTTGATCAGGGAACCATTAAGCTAGGGCCATGGGGTGGTCCAGGAGGTGTCGCTTGGGACTACAATCCAGGTAGTGATAGTTCCATTATAGAGATAGTAATCAGTCATGGAGATGTTGTCGATTCCGTCGCTTTCAAAAGCTTCAATAATGCAACCGGACAAACTATTTCTTCTGGTAGACATGGTGGTAACGGCGGTGTGAGTGATAAGGTAAGTACATACTTTTCAATATATAAGTCTTATTTATTATTATTTTTTATATACTAATAATATTATGTAAGCAGATTTCGATCGATGGGTCGGGAGAATATTTAAGCTTGATAAGTGGGACCACACTTGATTATTTTGGGAATGTCGTCGTTGAATCTCTAACTTTTCATACTAATCTGACCACATACGGACCTTTTGGTCTTACGACTGGCTCCGTTTTTGAAATTCCTATGGAAAATGGGGAAATTGTTGGTTTCTTTGGACGTGCCGGTGATTTCGTTGATGCATTGGGTATCTACGTAACACCTTCTACTAATTAAACAAGGTAATTAAAATTATGATACAGAGTGGTCATGTTATTTTAGTTTTCATTCACAATTTCACAAGCTGCTTAATTAACATTCTGCTTAAAAATATGATTGATTGACAGGTTCTTCAACTCTCTGGTGTCTAATGGGAAGTTCGTAGTATTTTATAAAATAAGCGTTTTGTTTGAACGCATTTGAAGATTATTGTTGTTTTTCTGTTTGTGCATGGCAAGTGCATATGCCATCCCTTTTGGATGAATTTGTAATAAACTTGTCGGGTCCTTTCCTTATTTGTATCTTTTATGAAATAAATGGAAGTTATGCTTCTTATTGTATACAGTGACTTTAATTTCAAATTAGGTTTGTTTAATTATGTCAGATTGTTTCCAAAATGGATCACACTACGGTATGGATAAGAAAGTGGTTCGAAACATACGAACACCACTTGTCCACTTTTTAAAAAATATCAACCAGAGTAAAATTTATAAACATTTACTCAGAATTTTGAAGGAAATAATTTGCATTCCTATCAATGTTGCATATATAGGAGGAGGTCTATAAAAAAAGTAGATACTGAAAAATTTAACACGAGTTGAATTATTAAAAAAAAAAAAAAAAAACATTTAGGGGCCGTTTGGTAACGTTTTCGTTTTTCAGTTTTTGTTTTTTTGTATTCTAAAGTTTTTGAAAAACTGATTTTTGGATTTTTTGAATTCGAAAACGTGTTTGGTAGCAATAATTGAAAACGATATTTCAGAGAATCAAAACATATAAAACGTGTTTAGTATAATATTTTTAAAATCATTTTTAAAAGATTAATATTATAAATAATGAAAAAGTGATATTAAAATAATTAAACATTAAAACTAAAAAAAATTAAAATTAAATAATAAATAAATTTAATTTTCATCATCAAACCTATCGAAATCATCATCATCTTTTTGATATAGATCCATGAAGATCCAAAATATGGATTTGGTTTGAGTAAATTTTATTGCTAAAAAAAAGTTTTCAAGAATACTGAAAACAACAAATTGTTGTTCTCAGAGTTCTCAATTTTTTGTTCATTAAAACTGAAAACTGTTCTCAATGTTTTATAAAACAGTTTTTTGAAATCATCCTACCAAACGGGTTTTTCCTGTTTTTGTGACTCAGAAAACAAAAAACAGTTTCTGAAAACGTTAACAAACGCGCCCTTAAACTCACGACTTTTTATTTTTTATTTTTTTTTAAATGATGTATATAAACAAACATTGTGGACAATAAGAAGCTTAACTTCCATTTATTTCATAAAAGATAAAAAGATACAATACATGAGGAAAACAACAGAATTAATCTCCAAATGCGTCCAAACAAGCACCAGCACGCTTATTCCATGAATTCCCGGCCACTATATAGATTCCCATTAGACACTGGAAATTGAAGACCTGCCAATCAATCACTTAATTAATTAAAATGTTAAATAACTTATGAGATTGTGAAAAAAAAAAAAAAAAAAACCTGACCTATCGGGGTCATAATTTTAATTACCTTACTTAATTAGCAGAAGGCCTTACGTAGATACCTATTGAATCAAGGAAAGCACCGGCATGTCCAAAGAAACCAACAATTTGACCGTTTTCCATAGGAATTTCAAAAGCATAGCCATTCGTAAGACCATAAGGTCCATACGTGGTTTGATTAGTATGGAAAGTTAGAGATTCAATGACAATATTGTCAAGAAAATCGATTTTAGTACCACTTATCAAAGTCAAAAATTCTCCAGACTAGTCGATGCAAATCTACATATTGTGAAATATTTTATTTTCAGAATAATAACAAGACAACCAAAGCCTTATAAAAAACTGAAAATGTTTATACTAGCTTGCCTTATCAGGTTGACCACCTAAACCACCAAATATAGCCGTAGACAGAACTTGTCCATTTGTGGATGGTCGTGAAAGTGACTGAATCGACAACCTCCGAATGATTGATTACTATCTCTTTAATGGCAGCATCACTACCTGAGTTATAGTCCCAAGCCGACCCTCGTGGACCACCCCATGGCCCTAGCTTAATGTTTCCTGCATGCAAAAATAATAATAATAATAAATAATCAAAGGATACATACGAAACAAAAATTATCATCATGTGCAGGAATCTCACGGTATTCGATTACACAATGTTATGTAACAAATATATATCATGCGAAATATATTACATAATGTTGTATAATTGATCCTATACGAAAAAAATGTGTGATTCCCGTATCAGATAAGTACTATATATAACACAAACAGACATATACGAGCCTGGTTTTCCATTTGCTTGATTTTCAAAGAGTTTTTGTACAGTTTCTGATACTCGTTTTTGGAGAAGTTGTAAAAAGTTGCTGATATGAATGAGAAAAGTTGGCTTTCTTATAGGTTATTTATAGCCACCAAGCCGCCATGCAATATTGTTGCATGGCTAGTCTTTGTTTTAATCAAAGAACCATTAAATTAATATAATACAAACATTTACGTGTTTGAATTTTCATAATATATATAAGATATATTCCTCGTAACTAATCATGTCATAATTCATAAATCATAATTATCCATTTGAAAGTGGCCCGCACGCCCTCTCTGACTCTGGATAAAACCAGCTGTGATGTTAAGTTTAAAATAAAAATAAAAATAAAACCTGTGATGTGCTTAATTAGCATACCCTAATTTGGACACATATCAATAATTGAAGAAATTAATAAAGGAGAAATATTTATTATTTTAAGACAAAATTAAAAAAAAAAAAAAAATCTGTGCATTGACATGATAAATATAACTTCTTATTCGATTCTTGAATCTTTAATATCTTCTAATTTGGAGCCCTTAAATATATATTATTTTTGTTAATAAATTAAGAAATATGTGATTATCATGATATCCATTCATAGTTCAAATGGTTATGCATTTCCCTTTAAATTTATAATTAAGGTTTGAGTATTACATTTACTTATAAAAATCACAACCAGGTCTCGATAGACACGGATCGAATCCGTATTAGTCTTAAAAAAGAAAAAGAAAAAAAATGAATATGTACATAAACATTAAAAAAAAAGTAAATAATATATGCATATTTATTTATTCTTTAAGACATAAGAATAAGAAGTTGTCCATCAATGTAATATTCATAGAATAAACTTGTAGTCTTTATTCAAAATTTGGATCTTCAATAATTAGGACAAAAGTTATCAGAACTCATTTATTAGTCAGTTCTACCCAACTATATCTATCCATCACACGTTATAACATATTTTTAAATTTACACACTTTTTGATTAATATTGCATTGGACTTTTGAAAATACTTGTTTACAAGAGTTTGGTCAATCTTCAACATTTATGATATATATCGAGTCTCAAGTTGTGAGCCACTGGGTGCTGTTCACCAACTATAAATCTATAATTGATTTAATAAAGAAAAGTTTGAACAAGTCCTTCAAATTAGGGCTATTTGAACGTCCAGGGTGACGAGGCAACATGAAAAGAAATGGTACAAATACAAGCCTTGTTTATAATCATTATTTGATTTTTATAGAGTTTGTATGCATATGGGTGCTAATATTAATAAGAAAAAAAAATGATTTAATTGATTAATTTAACATGAAAACCAAATGTGTGTTTGTCCTGCTAATCGGGTGTACTTGGGCATTGCTTTTTCAGGGTTACAAAACAAATTGTAAACGTCACGTTTTTATTTATTTATTTATTTTTTTGTAAACGTAGATGGAGGGATTGAATCAGTACGTACTATTAATCTATTATTATTACGTTTAAATCACAAGTCTTGAGTTTTTTTTTGTCTGCATGATATATTTTCTAATCAATTATATTACTTCATTGAGTATATATGCCATTGAAATTTGATAACGCTGTCTATATTTTTCTATCGTTGACATTATTCCAAAAGTAATTTTCGTATATGTGATTTATTTTATTTTGTTTACAAGATAGTTCAAAAATATTTGACGTATCCCCAATTCCCCATGGTCTCCTTTCCTAAAAAAAATTAAATTTTATTTTTGTAAAAAATATATTAGGTGAGACTTTTTTTTTTTTTTTTTTTGAAAACGGCACTTTATTAGCAAGCAAAACAGAGGAGCAAGGGCGCCCCCCCAAGCCACACAGGCAAATAACACCAGAAAAACAGCAGCAGCACTGAAATCAGACCTGATCTCACCACAGAGAGATCAGCTATGATATCACAGCTGCAAACAACCAAAACAAAAAATACACAGTACAAAGCTAAAAAACACTCCACACAAACTTGAGAGTGAACTATAACTTCATCTCATCAATTAGTCAAATCTTATTTAAATTGATTGAAAAGATTATAAACATTTAATCATCAGGATTTTAATGGAGATATTTTGCATTCCTAAAAATATTGCAGACGTAGGAGGTCGATCTATAAACAAATAGATATACTGGAAACTGTCACAAGCTGAGAATATTAAAAATACATTTAAATTCACATCTTGCAAAAATTATGTATATATATAAACAATCATTAGGCACAATAAGAAGCTTAACTTCCATTTATTTCATAAATGATTCAATACATAATGAAAGGATCCCAGCAAGTTTATTACATATTCATCCAAAAGGATGGCATATATATGCACTTGCCACAAACAGAAAAACAACAACAATTATCTCCAAATGCGTCCAAACAAACACCAGAACGCTTATTTTATAAATATTACGAGCTTCCCAGTATACATCGGAGAGTTGAAGAACCTGCCAATCAATCACATTTTTAATTAGAATCTTATGAGATTGTGAAAGAAAACTAAAATAACATGACCACTGGGGTCATAATTTGAATTACCTTGCTTAATTAGCAGAAGGCGTTACATAGATACCTATCGCATCGACAAAAGCACCAGCACGTCCAAAGAAACCAACAATTTCTGCATTTTCCAAAGGAATTTCAAAAGCAGAGCCATTCGTTTGACCATAAGGTCCATAAGTGGTCCGATTAGTATGGAAAGTTAGAGATTCAACTACAAGAGTCTCGAGATAAACGATTGTAGTCCCGGTTATCGAGGTCAAATATTCTCCAGGCCAGTCGATTGAAATCTACATATAAATTATACAATATTATAATTTCTGAAAAAAAAAAAAATAATAATAGTAAGACAATCAAAACCTAATAAGACCAAAAACGTTGTTTATATATACTTGCCTGGTCAGGTTGACCACCTAAACCACCAAATATAGCCGTAGACAGAATTTCTCCGGTTACACGATCGATGGCCGTGAAAGTGAGTGAATCGACGACGTCACCATGATTGATTACTATCTCTTTAATTGCAGCACCACTACCTGAGTTAAAGTCCCAAGCGACCCCTCCAGCACCACCCCATGGCCCTAGCTTAATGGTTCCCTGCAGTAAAAATAATCAAAAATAAATAATTGAAGAATATGGTATAAATATAATCTAAGTAAAAAAAAATAACACAAACAAATATACGAGCCTGGTTTGCCATTGGTTGATTATCAAAGAGTTTGTAAAGTTGCTGCTATTTTTTTTTTCTCTTTCGAAATTAAAGTTGTAAAAAGTAGCTGATTTGATTGAATGAGTAAAGTTGGCTTTTCTTGTATGGTATTTATAGCCACCAAGTCGCCATGCATTGCATGGATAGTCTTTGTTATAATCAAAACAAGGAGCTAGCTAGCTATTAAATTAATATAGCATTAACTTTTTTGAATTTCCATAAAATAAGATTCCTCATGACTATTGACTACAAATCATGTTAATATAATAATATGTTATGATTATCTATTTTATTTTATTCAAGTTGTGCATTGTTGATATATATTGAGATGATTAATATGAATGTATTTTATTCAAATTTTGAATAATCGGATTAGGACATATCTGGACTCATTTAATTATTATTTGGTTTTATACAGCTCTCTCTTCATAATGGTTAACATATACGGATATACCGTAAATCACGATCACGTTTTAGTTAAGGCATTGGACTTTTATAAAAAGAAAATAAGAAAAATGATAATAATTCGCATATCCTTCGACTCTTACGTACTGGTGTCAAATTGGAACATATATATATTCATAGTTTCAAACAAGCCACCGCCTGCTGTTTTGTACACAAACTATGATTTAAAAAAGGAAGAGAGAAAATGCATGAGGATATAAGTCTTTGAAATTAGGGTTTGATGGGTGACGAGGCTTCACGTGGTGGTCTCAGCCACTAGGTCTTCTGCCATGCAGGAAATCACGGCAAATTTGATCGTATCGCTGCACCAATCTTAGCGCAATAGTAAGGTCTTCTAATACAGGAAATCGCGGCAAATTTGTATCATTGCACCATCTTAGTGCAATAGTAATTAGATAGTAAATATGATTATTATTATCATTATCAAATCTGACACGATTGGGTTTAAGTGTTTGTCCAGACTTGGTGAAATCAATCATTAATTATAAGTAAATATATGCAAGAGTACTCAAAACCTTACAGAGTATTGTAATAGTCCAAACCTTACGAGTATGTATTTTCTCACACTTTATTTGTGAATTTATAAACAAAGGTCTAGCTACAATACAGTTACTCTATTGTTAGTGGAGTGAAAACTAAGCATTGAATTTTAATTCAATGGTCCATAAAATCTAAAGATTTAAAAAATAAAAATAAATAAATAAACTATTATCAATAGTTTCTACTGAAAACTACACATTAACAATACATTTACTGTATTGTAACTAAACCCTAAAAACAAATATATAAAACTCCAAAGTCCAAACCCTATCGCAAATGTGAAAAATGAACGACCATTCAGACTAAGCGTACGGGATATATATGTAACCAATAAGATTATTTTAATTAACTCACAAGCTTACAAAACATTTAAGAGGACAAGCCAAAACATTAATTTTTTTTTCTGAACAATGAATTTATAGAAAGCCAGAAAGAGGCCAAAGAAACACCAACAACAAAAAAGCAAACAGCAAACAAGAAGCCAAGCCAGAACAGAACACAGGCGAAGACCACAAGCACGTACAACACGCAGCACAAGGAAAGCAAAAAACAAACAACAAAGCTAAAAGCTAAACAAGAAACAAAACATAACATTAATTAAAATGAGGAGCATTAGAAAGACGGTGAGCTTGCTTGAATGGCAACATATATTTGTCGAAGTGGTCACTCTATGATTCACAATATTGTTATAGATCAGACCACCACGTCGTCACACTCGCATTTCAATTCAAATCCTCATTTGAAGGACTTATCCGATCTTCCCTCTATTAATTTATAGTTTCTGAACAGTTCCCGGCGGCTCGTTTTGAAGAATGACCAAATTCGAATGTATCTGTGAGTTGTGAATATATATATTTTTTAAGAAAAAAAAAAGTCCTATGCTTTAATTAACTCAAACGTTTGTGTGTGATTTTTTTGTTGTTGAAAGAAACATGTGAGTGAATATATATATTGAGTTTCTAATGAGGGATCTCTTATTTTAATTTCGATGAAAACCTTACGTAGTAGTGTCAAATTGGAACATATATATCCATAGTTTGAAACAAGCCACCGCCTGCCCGTTTTGTACACAAACTATGATTTAAAAAAGGAAGAGAGATAATGCATGAGGATAAGTCTTTGAAATTAGGGTTTGATGGGTGACGAGGCTTCACGTGGTGGTCCCAGCCAATAGGTCTTCCGCAGCGCAGGAAATCACGGCTAATTCAATCGTATCGCTGCACCAATCTTAGCACAATAGTAAGGTCTTCTAATACAGGAAATCGCGGCAAATTTGTATCATTGCACCATCTTTAGTAGTGCAATAGTAAGATAGTATATATGATTATCATTATCATTATCATTATCATTACTGATTGTATTATTATTTTTATTTTCAAATCTGACTACAATTGGGTTTAAGTGTTTGTCTAGACTTGGTGAAATCAATCATTAATTATAAGTAAATATCAGTGTTCTAGTAGGCTAAGCGTCAGTCTACCGTAAGACCGGCGCTTAGCGCCTAGACCGCTTAGGCGTTGAAGCCAAATTAGTCAAAACGATGCAATTTAAGTCCAAAACAGCTTCGTTTTGGAAAGAAAAAATTAAATAAATACCGGGTGAAGTCAACGGCTTTGACCCTGTCTAGCCCGCCTAGGAGCCTGGCCGTCTAGAAAGGCCGAACGTCTTCCTCGCAGCAGCCGATTACTAGAACACTGGTAAATATATACAAGACTCCAAACCTTGCAGAATATTGATTTCTCACACTTTATTTGTGAATTTATAAACAAGGGTCTAGCTACAATACAGTTACTGTATTGTTAATGGAGTGAAAACTAAGCATTGAATTTTAATTCAACGGTCCACAAAATTCAAAGATTAAAAAAATAAAAATAAATAAATAAACTATTACCAATAGTTTCTATCGAAAACTACCCATTAACAATACATTTACTGTATTGTAGCTAAACCCTACAAACAAATATATAAAACTCCAAAGTCCAAACCCTATCACAAATGCGAAAAATGAACGACCATTCAGACTAAATGTACGGGATATATATGCAACCAATAGGATTATTTTAACTCACAAGCTTACAAGACATTTAAGAGGACAAGCCAAAACATTAACTAAAATGAGGAACAATATTAGAAAGACGGTGAGCTTGCTTGAATGGCAACATATATTTGTCAAAGTGGTCACTCTATGATTCACAATATTAATTATAGATCAGACTAATAGACTTAAATGTTTGTGAATGAAAAACGTCTTATGTTATTCATCATTGAGATCGGTATTTATACATACACATTACATAGTAAAGAGATTGACTCTAGTTACATAACCTGAATACATTAGGATTACAGCTGTACAGTTCTAGTAAATATAGGAGAGCTCACGTAGTGGTGTTATTGTTATTATGCCCCCGCAAGATAGAGCTTCCGTCGAGGACGCCTATCTTGTTCCGATGATTGATGAATTGAATTCTGGACAGAGTCTTTGTCAGCGAGTCAGCGAGCTGATCATTGGTGTGAACATGCGCTATTCGAAGTTGTTTCCGGGTGACTTGATCGCGAACAAAGAAAAAATCGATGGCGACATGCTTCATGCGACTATGAAAAATAGGATTCGCACAAACATACGTGGCTCCCACGTTATCACAGTAAATCACTGGAGGGCCTGGAACATGTACCTTGAGTTCGGTGAGAAGATTTCCAAGCCAGTTCAATTCAGCAGCTGTAGACGCGATGGCTCGGTATTCAGCCTCCGTGGAGGACCTGGCAACGGTGTGTTGCTTCCTGGAACTCCAGCTAATTGGGGTGGAGCCAAGGAATATGATGTAAGCTGAGGTGGATCGCCGATCATCAGGATCACCTGCCCAATCAGAGTCAGAAAATGCATGAAGTCGAGGTGACGATCTCCGATTGATTAGTAAGCCATGAGTGAGAGAGCCCTTGAGATAGCGAAGGACGCGCTTCACTGCATTCCAATGGATCGTGGTTGGACGATGCATGAACTGAGATAATTTGTTGACGGCAAACGAAATATCTGGACGAGTGAGGGACAGATACTGAAGAGATCCCACTACCTGTCGGTATTGAGTAGCATCAGTTGGAGCACTTCCATCAACCAATTTCAGTGTATCAGATGTGGAGAGAGGAGTGGAGACAGACTTGGCCTCGTGCATATTTGCTTTTGTCAGGAGGTCGCGGACGTATTTCTGTTGAGATAGAAATAATCCACGGTTGGTGTATTGAGCCTCAACCCCTAGAAAAAAAGAAAGGCGACCCAAGTCCTTTAGTGAAAACCGTTGAGCCAGGGCAGTGATGAATTGACAAACCTCTGAATCTGAAGAGCCGGTGACGATAATATCGTCGACATAGACAAGCAAGAACACTGTGTGGCCAGAGTGGTGATAGATGAAGAGAGAGGCATCGCTCTTGGAGTTAGTAAAACCGGCTGCCAACAGAAAATTTCGGAGCTCGTTGTACCATGCTCGAGGAGCCTGACGGAGGCCATAGATAGCCTTTCGGAGCTTGCAAACATGTGTCATCAAAGAGGGATGCCCGAATCCAGGCGGCTGCTCCATGTACACATCATCAGTCAGAGTTCCCTGCAAAAAAGCATTATTGACATCTAGTTGTCGTAGGGACCAACCATTAGTTACAGCAATAGTGAGAATTAAGCGTATCGTGGTAGGTTTCACAACTGGACTGAATGTATCAGTGAAATCGATGCCAGGACGTTGATGAAAGCCCTTTGCCACAAGTCGGGCTTTGTACCTCGCAACAGAACCATCCGGGTGTCGCTTGATCCGGAAAATCCACTTGCAACCCACCACATTTTGAGAGTTGTTAGGCGGGACCAGTGTCCAAGTGGAGTTTTTAACCAATGCATCATATTCGGCGCTCATAGCTGCACGCCATTCCACATGTTTCCGAGCTTGAATGAGAGAGGTCGGCTCTGTCGAAGTGGGGAGTTGAGAGACGGTATGGAGGTCAACAATGGTCCTCGGTTTGAATATGTGGCTCTTGGACCTAGTGTGAATGACTCTAGGTGGGGAGGAGGGAGGTGGATCAGGTGCGGTGAGTGGGTGATCAGTAGTGGGAGATTCAACCGAGTGAGTGGAGGCAAGCTGGTCACTGGAGGTGGGTGGCGAGACTTGGGTGGATTGCGACAAGGGTTGTGCATGTTGTGGTGGGTTTATGTGTAGCGGGACATGTGTATCATTGGAATTGGAGGGTTGAGATAAGTGAATAATATCAGGATAGTGGAAATCAGCGTGACTGGAGGTTGGTGAGTGTGGGAGCGACTCATCTTGTATGTCGGGTCTGACATTAGGGGGGGGAGACCGAAGCCAGTGACTTACTTGGTCGGGGAGAGAGTGTGATGTGTGGCTGAATCGACTAGCAAACGGGAACTCGGACTCAACAAATACGACATGACGCGAAACATAGACTCTATTTGTGTGACTATCCAGACATAGGTAGGCATTATGCGTATTGGAGTACCCGACAAGAGCACATGGTTTGGAGCGAGGTTCCAGCTTATGTGAGGTGTATGGACGGAGCCAGGGATAACATAGACAGCCGAATACACGTAATTTACGATAATTCGGGTCTGTGTTGAAGATTACAGAGTATGGACTGCTGTTGTGGAGGACTTTAGTAGGCATGCGATTTATAAGATAAACCGCAGCCTGGAAGGCAAGAGACCAGAATTTTAGGGGCATGGACGCATGGTGGAGCATGGACAGTGCCGTTTCCACTATATGTCGGTGCTTGCGTTCAGCAGTGCCAACATGTTCAGGCGTGTGTGGTGGTGATTTCAGGTGTTGGATACCTAAAGTTTGTAAGTCTAGACCAAGGGACTGAGCCTCCCCACTACCATCAGAGTAAACGGTTTTGATTTTAGCGTTGAAAAAATTTTCGACAAGTGCCTTGAATCGTTTGAAGGCTTGTGGAACATCAGACTTATGTTTGAGTGGGTACAGCCATGTGTATTTTGAAAAATAATCCACAAAAATCACATAGTAACGATAATTATCAAAAGAAGATAAGTGAGCAGGGCCCCAAACATCGGTAAACAAAACTTCTAATGGTTTATTGCAAGATAACGTCGAAACCCCAAACGGGAGTTTATGACTTTTGTTACATAGACACGCAGGACAATGAGAAAATTGAGACTCTGACTTTGAAATTGAGAGACCTTGAAACCTGACTAGACTTTGGAGAATCTGATGAGACGGATGACCAAGGCGGCAATGCCATGTGAGGGAGGAGACCGACGGCTGAGTAGACACTGACAGGAGACGAGCACGAGACTTGGATAGATGAGACGGATTGGACCTTGGCCAGACATATAGGTTGCCCTCATTCCGGCCGCGGACCAAGGATGCCCCCGTTGTCAGATCCTTCACAAGAAAATGGTTAGGAAAGAACTCAACAGATGTGTTATTATGAGAACAAAATTGGGAAACAGAGATAAGATTATGAGATATGTGAGGCGAGCACAAGACATGTGTGAGAGGGAAAGAGTGTGCAGATGTATTTAAAGTGGTGCAACCAGTATGAGAGATAGGAATTGTTTTACCGTCCCCAACCATGATGTCCTCTGGGCCACCGTATTCGGAATGAATGGATAGATTTTGCAGGTCTGAAGTCATGTGATGAGAGGCACCTGAGTCAAGAATCCAGTTGGTGTTGCGAGTGTTGGATTGTTCGGTGGTCATGTTATTGGCTTGAGGCCATTGTTGAGTCGCCGGATGTGTGCGTGAACGACAAACCCGAGCTGTGTGTCCAACCTTATCACAGAGTTGACAAATCGGCCGAGAGCTATGCGAAGAAGAGGATGAGCGCCACTGATTTGGGGATTGGAATTGTGGCTGAGATTGAGGCCGAGCTGGACTGTTTTGGGGTGAAGAAAAATTGCGACCAGTGTGTGAATAATTACCAAAGCTGGACTGGTTACCGTGAGGGTTGGTGTAGGTACCGTGAGGGTTGGTGTAGGTATGATTGTTACCGTGAGAGTTGGTGTAGGTGTTTGATGAATTGCCATGGTGGTTGCGGCCTCTCCTGGTGAAAGTTCTTTGATTAAACTGTGCCGTAATCACCGGAATCCCCTTCTTTGATTCATCACGCTGAAGAAAAGCCTCATGGTCAAGCAGTTTGTCGTAGAGTTCTTCGAATGTGATAGGATTATCTCGGGCTCGTATTGCGGAAGCGAGAGGTAGGTAGGCGGGTCCCAAACCGTTCAAGGTATGAATTACTGTAGCCCCATCATCAACCGGATGGCCAATTAGTTCAAGATTGTCAAGTATGGTTTTAATGCCTTGCATATAGTCGGTGACAGATTTGTCCGCCAAGGAGACATTGGTAAGAGAGTCGAGGAGTCCGAGTTTACGAGTATTGGATCGGTTTGCGAAAGTGGCCTCAAGTTTGGTCCATGCTTGTGCGGACGTTGATGACCGGGTGACTATAGCCTGTGCTGCACCCATACACGAAACCTGGATCGCATGAAGAAGTAAACGATCCTGACGAAGCCAGACTTGGTATTCAGGATTTGCGGCTGCATTGGTGGTTGTTTGCTCAGTAGATGTGGCAGCTGCGATGGTTGCAGGAGGGCATGTCTTGGTACCATCTAGGTATCCCATAAGACCATAGCCAAAAAGAAGATTTTCAAACTGAGACCTCCAAGCGGCATAGTTCCCGCCTTTGGATAGTTTGATAGGAACTTGAGTTGAGTTTATGGCAGTGAGAGATTGGTGTGGGTTGATATTGTTTGTTCCCATAAGGGTAACAGAGGGAATAGAGGTAGCAGTAGAAGATTCGGGATTGCTTGGATTGCTTGGGTTTGTCATGGTGACGGCTGGCTGAGTTTAGGTCAAGTTGTAGGTTTTGGAAGGAGAAAAATTGGTATTTCAGGATCTGTGGCTTTTTCCTAGCACTGCTCTGATACCATAATAGACTTAAATGTTTGTGAATGAAAAACGTCTTATGTTATTCATCATTGAGATCGGTATTTATACATACACATTACATAGTAAAGAGATTGACTCTAGTTACATAACCTGAATACATTAGGATTACAGCTGTACAGTTCTAGTAAATATAGGAGAGCTCACGTAGTGGTGTTATTGTTATTACAGACCACCACGTGAAGCCTCGTCGTCAAACTCGCATTTCAATTCAAATCCTCATTTGAAGGACTTGTCCGATCTTCCCTTTATTAATTTATAGTTTCTGAACAGTTCCCGGAGGCTTGTTTTGAAGATTGACCAAATTCGAATATATCTGAGAGCTGTGAATATAAATTTTTTTTTTAAGAACAAAAAGTCTCCTATGCGTTAATTAACTCAAACGTTTGTGTGTGATTTTTTTATTTTTTTTTAAAAGAAACGTGTGAGTGAATTTAAATATATATATATAACTCAAACCTTTTGTCCTTGTTAACTATCGAGCAATATTGGATGGTGTATCATATCATGATAATTCAAACACGCAAATGTTATATTAATTTAATGCCTAGCTCGTTGTTTAGAAAATAACAATTAACAAGACTAGCCATGCAAACGCAATGCACATGCATATAAGGTGACTTGGTTGGCTATAAATACCATACAAGAAAAGCCAACTATACTCATTCAAAAATCAGCTACTTCACACCTTTTCGAATAAAAATATATCAGCAGCTAGCTCTACGAACTCTTTGATATTCAACAAATGGCAAACAAGGCTAGTATTTGTTTGTGCTACACTAACTTAGATTATATTTATAGCATATGTATTATTCAATTACTTATTTTATATTTTGCTTGATCAGGGAACCATTAAGCTAGGGTCATGGGGTGGTCCAGGAGGTGTCGCTTGGGACTACAACCCAGGTAGTGATAGTTCCATTATAGAGATAGTAATCAGTCATGGAGATGTCGTTGATTCCGTTGCTTTCAAAAGCTTCAATGGTGCAACCGGACAAACTATTTCTTCTGGTAGACATGGTGGTAACGGCGGTGTGAGTGATAAGGTAAATACATACTTTTCAATATATATGTCTTGTAAAGCTTTGGTTGTCTATTTAGTTATTATTCTTTTTTATATAATGATAATAATATGTATGTAGATTTCAATCGACGGATCGGGAGAATATTTGAGCTTGATAAGTGGGACCACACTTGATTATTTTGGGGTTGTCGTCGTTGAATCCCTAACTTTTCATACTAATTTGACCACATACGGACCTTTTGGTCTTACGACTGGCTCCGCTTTTGAAATTCCTATGGAAAATGGGGAAATTGTTGGTTTCTTTGGACGTGCCGGTGATTTCGTCGATGCATTGGGTATCTACGTAACACCTTCTACTAATTAAACAAGGTAATTAAAATTATGATATAGAGTGGTCATGTTATTTTAGTTTTCATTCACAATTTCACAAGCTGCTTAATTAACATTCTACTTTAAAATATGATTGATTGACAGGTTCTTCAACTCTCTGGTGTTTAATGGGAAGCTCGTATTATTTTATAAAATAAGCGTTTAGTTTGAACGCATATGAAGATTATTGTTGTTGTTTTCTGTTTGTGCATGGCAAGTGCATATGCCATCCCTTTTGGATGAATTTGTAATAAACTTGTCGGGATCCTTTCCTTATTTGTATCTTTTATAAAATAAATGGAAGTTATGCTTCTTATTGTATACAATGACTTTATTTTCAAATTAGGTTTGTTTAATTATGTCAGATTGTTTCCAAAATGGATCACACTACGGTATGAATAAGAAAGTGGTTCGAAACATACGAACACCACTTTTTAAAAAATATCAACCAGAGTAAAAGGTAATATTACAACTAACCGGTTATCTTTAACTGATTCCAAAATATGTGGTTTGCTTTATGTACCAAACCCATATATGTGGGCCGTAGCGGGTCTGGGTTGGGTTTTTCTAACATTGAGCCCGAACCCATTCGATTAAATTGTCTGAGCATTAGAGGGCATTTCTGTACATTACTTACTCTTGAAACTGGCACGTCAGTCTGCTAAACCATTTTTGAATTTTGACATCCAAAGATAGGAGGAAACCCATTTTTTACATAATAATTAAAGCAACTAATTATTGAGCTATCAAAATTTTTGGTATTCAAAAAAACTACCAAAATTGCCCTTCAAGCCAAACCCTTGAAGGAAAGCCACATAACTTAAACCCTTATGTACTTAGAGCATCTCTAATGGTGTAGAACCAAAAAATCCTACGGTCAAAATTCGGGCAAAATCGTAGTGTTCGGGGCACCGGCAATCTATGAACAATGCTTTGTCGTATGCTTTGGATTCCCTGTAAAACAAAGCTATAGAAATGGGTGTCTTGTAGGAATCTACTTGACACCCAAGTTAGACGTATAATTTATAAACAAATTGATAATTTGGATCAAGAAATAAACCATGTAGATTCTAAAGCAAACCGTAGTCAAGGCTTGTCAAGCCTTGGGTGGTGTCGTTCATATAGCCTTAGGTTCGTTTGGGCTGAGCGTTTAGCAAATTAAATTGCTGAAAGGAAACGAGGCAAGGCCGTCGTCGGTCTATTAAGGAGTGATTTTCTATACTTGGATGTTCGTCGAATGCAAAGTAGTCGATCAGTTATAGTTGGAGTGAAGGTAGGTTGGCAATGGCATGGCAGATGCAAGGCTTAGACATAGCCTTTTGGAATGTTGATACGTCGACTAATAATTGCTCATGTGAGTGGAAGCAGATGATGGTTTAACAAAGAAACAATTAAGAATTAATTGTTTAAGAAGGGGAATGAGTTGAGAAGGCATCTTCACTGGTGTTGATATTGGAGGAGCTTTTATGCGTGGGCCAATAAAGTCAAATTTATCTTCTTAGTGGGGATTTGTCATGAGTCAGGAGCGTTTTTTCTCCGCCCCCCTTGAATGCCTAGATC
Source organism: Acer saccharum (assembly GCA_030490815.1). Lineage (NCBI taxonomy): Eukaryota > Viridiplantae > Streptophyta > Magnoliopsida > Sapindales > Sapindaceae > Acer > Acer saccharum. The sequence continues at coordinate 3,562,595 of CM059873.1, read as the reverse complement.
CCCTTGCTTTTATCTGCCGTTTATCTCTTTCCCCATCCTTCTCCAAACTGAACATTTTTCCGTTTGATTCGATTCGTGGGGATCGTGATATCGTCAGAGCGAGATTGCCGGAGTGTCTCGCAAATCTTGGGATTTTGAGGGTTATCACTGACTTAGTCGGTGATAACAACTTGCTTCCACATTTTGACTAAGTCCAAGTGGACTTTTGTCAACGGGTGGTAATCTCATGTTGGGCCTGATTTCAGCTGGGCCAAATTCTTTTTATGCAGCCCATAATAACCTTGGGCCTTATGACAGATTTTTGCTACCACAAGCATATGTGCTATTTTTGGCTACCACGGTTAGGCCCCCACTCTCTGAGTTGAAGCTTTCAAGTCAAGAGAGTAGTTTGTTTCAATCGATCTCTTGCGTCGAACGACAGACAGATTTATCGAGTAAAGCGGTGGGGTCGATGGACCATCTGCTATTGTTGGATTAAAATCGTGCACATGCGTTATGGGTCGATATGAAATAAGCCCGTATACTTATGCACATTCGATCATCATGATAATATATCGCGTACATGCATGTGAGGTCTATCTAACCATTTCATTGATAAATCGCGTACGAGCATTACTAGGTCGATCGACCGTTTCATAAAATCACGTACATGCGTTATTGGGTCGATCGACCTTTTCATAAAATCGCATACATGTGTTATTGGGTCGATATGAAACAAGCCTGTAAACTTGTGCACATTCGATCGTCAAGATATATATATTTTTTTTATTTAAGTCGCGTACAAGCGTAATTAGGTCGACATGAAACAAGCCTGTAAACTTGTGCACATTTGATCGACATGAAATTTTTTTTTTATTTGAAGTCACGTACAAGTGTAATTAGGTCAATACAACCTTTAATGTTGGAAATCGCGTGCATGCGTTATTTCTGGGTCGACAAGACCTTCATAGATTATCGCGTACATGCGATATGAGGTCGGTCCGACCATTTCATTCACAAATTTCACGTACATGTGTTGTGAGGTTGACACAACCTTTTTATTCACAATATCGCGTACATGCGTTGTTAGGTCGACATTTGTAGAACGCTTGTTGTAGAGATAATTTTGTAGAATGCTTGATGTAGAGCGAAATTTATTGCTCTTTGTAGATCGACATTTGTAGATCCTTAAAATGCAAGTATGCAACAATGTTTTTATTAATTCGACAAAAGCAAGAAACAGAGAATGAGATGTATGTTTGGAGATAGATATAGATAGAATCTTTCGCAGTATCCCTAGTAAATATACGAATATGAATAGGCAACTGAACACATAGCTTGCAATTTCGAGCTTTAATTTTTGTATATATATATATATATATTTTTTTTTAACTCAAGCTGCAATTGCAAATTAATGACAATACAAAGTTCTAATTGATTTTAAAGGAACGATTTTTAAAGCCTTTAAACATGTTGATATGCCAATAAAAATACTCAAAATGATATCAATACGACAAATTTTATGTAAATTGAATGCAATTAGAGAGAAAAAATCGTGAAACGTACCGGAAATCAGTAATCTCAGGTAAAATCTCCACCGACGACAATTGTCTAAGCCAGCTTATAATTCCAATTTGTAATTTTATAACTCAACACAAAGCATAAGGCAACATATTACACTTTACTATTTCAAACGAATGGCGGCTGATACTTCCCAGAATATTGTGGCTCGACTTGGAACACAACATGTAGCTCAATAGAGAGATCGACATGTTGTTTGTAGCTTGGCATAGAATCATAGAAATTTGTAGTTCGACATACGAATTGATATGAAATACTTATCATGTTATATGATGTTGTGGTTCCATGTTGTGTAGTGGGATTTGGATCGCTTTAATATAATTGCTTGTGCTTTTCGGATCAATCGTATATCGTCGTTCGACAATATGGATCAACAACTGGTCGTCGTCTTGAGTGATTTCATGAAGAAATTTATTTTCATGCTTTATAGAATCTAAACACATGTCGCTTGACGTATAAAATCAACATGCATGAAGTAGTCATTATAATATAAATTGTCGCTCGACCATTGAGTTCAACATGCATGTAGTTGAAACATTTTAACATAATCACTTAGTCGTTTGGCAATTGTAGTAATTGCATGCAAATGATAAAGTAATTAAATCATATAACTCATGTGTCGTTCGACAATTGTAGTAATAGCATGTATATGATAAAGTAATTGAATCATTTCATGTCGTTCGCCAGCATAGATCACCATGCATTTTTGTTTTTAAAACTAAAAACATCTAGTTTGACGCAATATAATTCATGTCGTTCGACAACACATATCAGCATGCATTTGATAATAATTTAAATTATTTTAACATCATTCATGTTGTTCGGTGACATAGATCAATATGCATTTTTTTTTTTAAACTAAAAACATGTAATTTGACTTGGAACACTAAAAACTTTAATTTTCGTGAAACTAAAAACGTGTAGTCTGAAGTCGATTAGTTCAAATTTAAAAGCAAGGCACCTTGACACAAAGCCAAGCAACGAAATAATTAGTAGTATGGTGACATACCTCAACATAGTGTTATTTGTTGCTCGTCGTAGCTTCTATTCTTAGCTCCATAGAGCATTTTTTGATGCTTTGTAGAACGCTATTTATGGTTCGTCGTAGAGAGCTTTTTTTTTTTTTTTTTTTTTTTAGGGCTTAGTAGAGCGCTTGTTGTAGCTCATTATAGAGTGTTTTTGAGGCTCTGTAGAGCGCTTATTTTATGACTCATCGTAGAGCGCTTTTTGGAGAGCTCGACATAGAGCGGAATTTGACATGGAGTGACATTTGAGCTCAACTCGACATGGAGCGAGACTTGGAGAGCTCATCATAGAGCGAAGTTTGGAGAACGCTCGATGTAGAGGAGTAGATTACAACCATAAACTTTAATTGATGTTACTAACAGATAATAAAAACATTTGTTTGTCATGAAGCTAAAAATAAATAAAGAATACCTTTATAAGCCGTGTGATCGTCATTGTAGTTTGCTGTGAAACCACATGTTATCAAAAATCCAAATCGTGGGTCGACGACGATTTGGATTTTTGAATCTTTAATATCATCTAATTTGGAGCCCTTAAATATATATTATTTTTGTTAATAAATTAAAAAATATGTGATTATCATGATATCCATTCATAGTTCAAATGGTTATGCATTTCCCTTTAAATTTATAATTAAGGTTTGAGTATTACATTTACTTATAAAAATCACAACCAGGTCTCGATAGACACGGATTGAATCCGTATTAGTCTTAAAAAAGAAAAAGAAAAAAAATGAATATGTACATAAACATTAAAAAAAAAGTAAATAATATATGCATATTTATTTATTCTTTAAGACATAAGAATAAGAAGTTGTCCATCAATGTAATATTCATAGAATAAACTTGTAGTCTTTATTCAAAATTTGGATCTTCAATAATTAGGACAAAAGTTATCAGAACTCATTTATTAGTCTGTTCTACCCAACTATATCTATCCATTACATGTTATAACATATTTTTAAATTTACACACTTTTTGATTAATATTGCATTGGACTTTTGAAAATAATTGTTCGCAAGAGTTTGGTCAATCTTCAACTTTTATGATATATATCGAGTCTCAAGTTGTGAGCCTATATCCTGTTTCAAAACAAGCCACTGGGTGCTGTTCATCAACTATAATTGATTTAATAAAGAAAAGAGTGAATTGTACAAGTCCTTCAAATTAGCTCTTGTACTCTTCTCTTTTCAATAATATTTTCCTAGGCTGGTCTTCTGACCTCTTAGGCTTTGCTTAAAAAATAAAATAAAAAAAAAGGTCCTTCAAATTAGGGCTATTTGAACGTCCAGAGTGACGAGGCAACGTGAAAAGAAATGGTACATATATCACTTGATTTTTTTTTTTTTTAAAAGTGCTACTGTAGTACTATATGTCAGTCTATATATGACTAAAATAGGTGCTTAGATGTGCATTTTCGGCGATTTTATTTGCAGCAAAAAATAACCTTTTTGGGTGTAAAAACCACTACAAGCCTTGTTTATAATCATTATTTGAATTTTATAAAGTTTGTATGCATATGGGTGCTAATATTAATAAGAAAAAAATGATTTAATTTATTAATTTAACATGAAAAATTGAAAACCAAATGTGTGTTTGTCCTGCAAATCGGGTGTACTTGGGCATTGATTTTCCAGGGTTACAAAACAAATTGTAAACTTCACGTTTTGTTAATGAGATCTCTCTCTCTCTCTCTCTCTCTCTCTATATATATTGTTAACATAGCTGGAGGGATTGAATCAGTACGTACTATTAATCTATTATTATTACGTTTGAATCACAAGTCTTGAGTTTTTTTTTGTCTGCATGCATGATAATGATATATTTTCTAATCAATTACTTCCTTGAGTATATATGCCATTGAAATATGATAAAGCTGTCTATATTTTTCTATCATTGAAATTATTCCAAAAGTAATTTTCGTATATGTGATTTATTTTATTTTGTTTAAAAGATAATTCAAAAATGTTTGACGTATCCTCATGGCCCCCTTTCCTAAAAAAATATTAAATTTTATTTTTGTAAAAAATATATTAGGTGAGACTTGAGAGTGAATTATAACTTCATCTCGCCAATTAGTCAAATCTTATATATTTAAATAGATTGAAAAGATATATAATAAACATTTACTCATCAGGATTTTAATGGAGATCGATATTTTGTATTCCTAAAAATATTGCAGATGTAAGAGGTCTAAAACAAAGGAAAATGCTTGGGTACTGACTGGTCAGTACCTAAGTATACTGACCACCCAATGGGGTGTTGCCACGTAGCCAAAACTCTTTCACTTTTTATATTTTTCTCCTTGTTTTGGGTTACGTGACAATTAACTATTGGGTTGGTCAATACCTTGTATACTGACCGGTCAGCACCCAAATGTTGTCCATAAACAAATAGATATTGAAAAGTACTGTCACAGGTTGAGAACATTAAAAATACGTTTAAATTCACAATTTGCAAAAATGATGTATATAAACAATTATTAGGAACAATAAGAAGCTTAACTTCCATTTATTTCATAAATGATACAATACATAATGAAAGGATCCCAGCAAGTTTATTACACATTCATCGAAAAGGATGGCATATATATGCACTCGCCACAAACAGAAAAACAACAACAATAATCTCCAAATGCGTCCAAACAAACACCAAAACGCTTATTTTGTAAATACTACGAGCTTCCCATTAGACATCGGAGAGTTGAAGAACCTGCCAATCAATCACATTTTTAATTAGAATGTTAATTAAGCAGCTTATGAGATTGTGAAAGAAAACTAAAATAACATGACCACTGGGATCATAATTTTAATTACCTTGCTTAATTAGAAGAAGGCGTTACATAGATACCTATCGCATCGACAAAAGCACCAGCACGTCCAAAGAAACCAACAATTTCTGCATTTTCCAAAGGAATTTCAAAAGCAGAGCCATTCGTTTGACCATAAGGTCCGTAAGTGGTCCGATTAGTATGGAAAGTTAGAGATTCAACTACAAGAGTCTCGAGATAAACGATTGTAGTCCCGGTTATTGAGGTCAAATATTCTCCAGGCCAGTCGATCGAAATCTATATATAAATTATACAATATTATAATTTCTGAAAAAAAAAAAATAATAGTAAGACAATCAAAACCTAATAAGACCAAAAACGTTAGTTTATATATACTTGCCTGGTCAGGTTGACCACCTAAACCACCAAATATAGCCGTAGACAGAATTTCTCCGGTTACACGATCGATGGCCGTGAAAGTGAGTGAATCGACGACGTCACCATGATTGATCACTATCTCTTTAATTGCAGCACCACTACCTGAGTTAAAGTCCCAAGCGACCCCTCCAGCACCACCCCATGGCCCTAGCTTAATGGTTCCCTGCAGTAAAAATAATCAAAAATAAATAATTGAAGAATATGCTATAAATATAATCTGAGTAAAAAAAAAAAAAACACAAACAAATATACGAGCCTGGTTTGCCATTGGTTGAATATCAAAGGGTTTGTAAAGTTGCTGCTATTTTTTTTTTCTCTTTCGAAATTAAAGCTGTAAAAAGTAGCTGATTTGATTGAATGAGTAAAGTTGGCTTTTCTTGTATGGTATTTATATCCACCAAGTCGCCATGCATTGCATGGATAGTCTTTGTTATGATCAAAACAAGGAGCTAGCTAGCTATTAAATTAATATAACATTAACTTGTTTGAATTTCCATAAAATAAGATATATTCCTCATGATTATTGACTACAAATCATGTTAATATAATAATATGTTAAGATTATCTATTTTATTTTTTTCAAGTAGTACATTGTTGATATATATTGAGATGATTAATATCAGGGGCGTAGCCAGAGAATTTTCTTAGACTGGGCTAATTAATTTTTCTTAGTTGATAAAAAGTTTATCTAAATAATTATAATTATATATATATATATATATATATATATATATGAATTTTGATGTAATTTTTTACAGTTGATAAGTTCGGTAAAATTTTCTTGTAAATAAAATTTGAAATTTTTTCGAGCACTGTAAGTATTTTTTTCCGACTTTGTTTAACTTGGAGCATTAGAATGAGACAAAAAAAAAAAAAAAAAATTAGTTATAGTGTTCGAAAAAAAATCAAATTCTATTTACAAAATAGAATTCATGCATTTCATTACAAAAAATAAAATAAAGAAAAATTCTCACATGAAACCATTTTATGTCCAAACCACTGACACCATCACAAAATATTGAAATTAATTAATGAATAACATTACAGAAAAGTGAAATAAAATTTTAGAAAAAAAAAAATCAAAATTTTTGGAGTTTAGGGACTGTTTAATCTAAATTTTTTAAGCTAAACCATTTAAAAAATGAGAAACATATAAAAAATTAAAAAAGAAATGGAAAACATTATCAAGTTGAAATAACTCTCTTTACTACCTAAGAATATTGGACGGTAGTAAGTATTCATTTCTCTAATAAAAAGTTATTTTAAAATATATATATTGAATACATATGTCATCAATATTAAATATTACTCACTTTTATTACTAAATCAAATATTTGGTGTCAACTAAGCCTAAAGTCTTAATTTTTTCAGAAAAAAATTATAAACAATATCAATGCATTTTCATTTTTCCAAAATTTTAGACATGTATAATTTTTTTTCCCCCAAAGCTTGGCTGGGCTAGCCAAGCCCATGAGGAGCTCCGCCCATGATCAATATGAATGTTTTTTATTCAAATTTTGAATACTCGGATTAGGACATATCTGGACTCATTTATTATTATTTGGTTTCATACAGCTCTCTCTTCATAATGGTTAACATATACCGTAAATCACGAGCACGTTTTAGTTAAGACATTGGACTTTTATAAAAAGAAAATAAGAAAAATGATAATAATTCGCATATCCTTCGACTCTTACGTACCAGTGTCAAATTGGAACATATATCCATAGTTTCAAACAAGCCACCGCCTGCCCGTTTTGTTCACAAACTATGATTTTAAAAAAGGAAGAGAGATAATGCATGAGGATAAGTATTTGAAATTAGGGTTTGATGGGTGACGATTAACGAGGCTTCACGTGGTAGTCTTAGCCACTTGGTCTTCTGCCTTGCAGGAAATCAAGGCAAATTAATCCGATCGTATCGGAAAGGTCTTCTCTACGTACTGCATAGGAAATCACGGCAAATTCGTATCATTGTACCAATCTTAGTTAACATGTACCGTAAATCAGGAGCACGTTTTACTTAAGGCATTGGACTTTTATAAAAAGAAAAAAAGAAAAATGATAATAATTCACAAATACGGCTATATTTTATTATTTAAAATAAAAAATTCAACAAATACGACTATATTTGACACAGTTTATAGCATATGCTAAATTTGACAGCTTTTAGCATTGCATTGGAGCATGCTTTTTTTATTTTGTGCTAAATTATAGTATTGGGACAATAATTTAGCATTGTATTGGAGATGCTCTTACGTAGTAGTGTCAAATTGGAACATATATATCCATAGTTTCAATTTTCAAACAAGCCACCGCCTGCTGTTTCGTACACAAACTATGATTTAAAAAAGGAAGAGAGATAATGCATGAGGATAAGTCTTTGAAATTAGGGATTGATGGGTGACGAGGCTTCAAGTGGTGGTCTCAGCCACTAGGTCTTCCGCAACGCAGGAAATCACGGCTAATTCAATCGTATCGCTGCACCAATCTTAGCACAATAGTAAGGTCTTCTAATACAGGAAATCGTGGCGAATTTGTATCATTGCACCATCTTTAGTAGTGCAATAGTAAGATAGTATATATGATTATGATTATCATTATCATTACTGATTGTATTATTATTTTTATTTTCAAATCTGACTACAATTGGGTTTAAGTGTTTGTCTAGAATTGGTGAAATCAATCATTAATTATAAGTAAATATATAAAAGACTCCAAATTACCCTTACCGAGTATGGATTTTCTCACACTTTATTTGTGAATTTATAAATAAGGGTCTAGCTACAATACAGTAATACAGTTACTGTATTGTTAATGGAGTGAAAACTAAGTACTGAATATAATTCAATGGTCCATAAAATTCAAAGGTTTGAAAAATATAAATAAATAAATAAACTATTACCAATAATTTCTACCGAAAACTACCCATTAACAATACATTTATTGTATTGTAGCTAAACCCAATAAACAAATATATAAAACTCCAAAGTCCAAACCCTATCACAAAAGCGAAAAATGAACCACCATTCGGACTAAATGTACGGGATATATATGCAACCAATAAGAATATTTTAACTCACATGCTTACAAAACATTTAAGAGGACAAGCCAAAACATTAATTAGAAGTGGTAACATATGCTTGAATGGCAACATATATTTGTCAAAGTGGTCACTCTATGATTCACAATATTAATTATAGATCAGACCACCACGTGAAGCGTCGTCCTCGATGTCACACCCGCAGGCGCAATTCAAATCAAACTCTCATTTGAAGGACTTATCCGATCTTCCCTTTATTAATTTATAGTTTCTGAACAGTTCCCGGCGGCTTGTTTTGAAGATTGACCAAATTCGAATATACCTGTGAGCTGTGAATATATATATTTTTAAGAAAAATAAAGTCCTATGCGTTAATTAACTCAAACGTTTTTATTTATTTATTTATTTATTTTAATTTTTTTTTTTTAAGAAACATGTGAGTGAATTAAATATATATAGTGAGTCTCTCACGAGAGATCTTTTATTTTAATTTCGGTGATGATCTCGATGAAATCATATCGATTTTTATGAATTTTGATCTGAATTTTGTTTAGGTTGCTAATTTCATTGAAATCTATCTATGAATAAAATTTGAGATTTTCTCAAGCATTAACACTATTTTTCTTGAATTTTCCTATATTTCGTCCATTTTTCTGATGCCTTCATATTTAACAAAATCGGGATAAATAGTTTTAATGTTTGAATTTTTTTTTATATAAAAAATATATTCCGATGGATCCGTCATGTAAAACTGACTAATAATATTTAGTCATGATCATGATGATAACCTTTTGTCCTTGTTGACATCCAAAATTTGAATAAGTCAACAATTTGAATAAATAACAATGAGCGTCTTCACTCAAGCTATATTGGATAATGGATATGAACGTGTATCATAACATGATTAGTCGTGAGTAATCTAATATTATGATAATTCAAACACGCAAATGTTATATTAATTTAATGGCTAGCTCGTTGTTTAGAAAATAACAATTAACAAGACTAGCCATGCAAACGTAATTCACATGCATATATGGTGACTTGGTTGGCTATAAATACCATACAAGAAAAGCCAACTTTACTCATTCAAAAATCAGCTACTTCACACCCCTTTTCGAAAAAAAAAAAAATATCAGCAGCTAGCTCTACAAACTCTTTGATATTCAACAAATGGCAAACAAGGCTAGTATTTGTTTGTGCTACACTAATTTGGATTATATTTATAGCATATATATTATTCAATTACTTATTTTATATTTTTGCTTGATCAGGGAACCATTAAGCTAGGGCCATGGGGTGGTCCAGGAGGTGTCGCTTGGGACTACAATCCAGGTAGTGATAGTTCCATTATAGAGATAGTAATCAGTCATGGAGATGTCGTCGATTCCGTCGCTTTCAAAAGCTTCAATAGTGCAACCGGACAAACTATTTCTTCCGGTAGACATGGTGGTAACGGCGGTGTGAGTGATAAGGTAAGTACATACTTTTCAATATATATGTCTTATAAAGCTTTGGTTGTCTATTTAGTTATTATTATTTTTTATATAATAATAATAATATGTATGCAGATTTCTATCGATGGGTCGGGAGAATATTTAAACTTGATAAGTGGGACCACACTTGATTATTTTGGGAATGTCGTCGTTGAATCTCTAACTTTTCATACTAATCTGACCACATATGGACCTTTTGGTCTTACGACTGGCTCCGTTTTTGAAATTCCTATGGAAAATGGGGAAATTGTTGGTTTCTTTGGACGTGCCGGTGATTTCGTCGATGCATTGGGTATCTACGTAACACCTTCTACTAATTAAACAAGGTAATTAAAATTATGATACAGAGTGGTCATGTAATTTTAGTTTTCATTCACAATTTCACAAGCTGCTTAATTAACATTCTACTTAAAAATATGATTGATTGACAGGTTCTTCAACTCTCTGGTGTCTAATGGGAAGTTCATAGTATTTTATAAAATAAGCGTTTTGTTTGAACGCATTTGAAGATTATTGTTGTTTTTCTGTTTGTGCATGGCAAGTGCATATGCCATCCCTTTTGGATGAATTTGTAATAAACTTGTCGGGATCCTTTCCTTATATGTATCTTTTATGAAATAAATGGAAGTTATGCTTCTTATTGTATACAATGACTTTATTTTCAAATTAGGTTTGTTTAATTATGTCAGATTGTTTCCAAAATGGATCACTCGAAACATACGAACACCACTTTTTAAAAAATATCAACTAGAGTAAAAGGTAAAATTACAACTAACCGGTTATTTTAATTGATTCCAAAATATGTGGTTTGCTTTATATACCAAACCCATATATGTGGGCCGTAGCGGGTCTGGGTTGGGTTTTTCTAACATTGAGCCCGAACCCATTCGATTAAATTGTCTATGCATTAGAGGGCATTTCTGTACATTACTTACTCTTGAAACTGGCACGTCAGTCTCTGCTAAACCATTTTTGACATCCATGGATAGGAGGAAACCCTTTTTTTACATAATAATTAAAGCAACTAATTATTGAGCTCTTTCGTGAGAGTTTTTCAGTGAGAGTTACATACAAGTCCAACCAAACCACATTTTGTCTCTCGACAGAATCTTCAATTAAACCAAACACCGACTCTGTTTACGGCAATGAAACAACTCCAATAAAAAACACAATTGCAGAAGATAAATTACAAAGCTTATTACAATCTTTAATACATATGCAATAACTTGACCTCATGAGAAAAGAGAAAAAAGGAAAAAAAAGGATACGATGAACAAGCGAAATGGAAGAGCTAGCATGACTGCATGAGCCAATAACAATGAATTCATCTTCTCTCCTGTCTCTGTTCTTCAACATGTATTCACCCTCCATATAGATTACTGCAGAGACCATATAACAAATCATGTAAGATTTTAACAAAAAACGAATCAAAAAGAAAAAAGAATGCAAAATTGAAGTAGAAGATCATTACTCTAACCTCTCTCTGGGGAACATTTGTGTCTTCTAACACCTGTCTAGCTACCTTCCTCTTGAAACGAGCCATGTGAACTGCAATGAACACATGGAGCTTGTCTTTCGTTTCCTCAATCAACCCAAAATAAGCATGTCTCCAAGATCTTTTAATAATCAAAGTGCCGCAAACAGCCCAAAATCCTACAATGAATCCCAGGGCCATGCCGACATACAACCAGAATTTTTCAGACCCATCTTCATCATCTTCTTCCACTTCTTCATTCTTGTCTTTGGTGTCACCGGGGCCTGATGAGCAGTTGGTTGTCAATGGAGGACCACAAAGGTAAGGGTTGCCCTCGTAAATGGATGGATCGTTGAAGGTCTGGAATTGATTGGTTGTTGGAATTGGTCCTAATAGGTTATTATATGACAAATACAAATGGTCCAGAAAAGTCATAGAAGATATGCTTGGAGGAATTGAGCCGGAAAGATGGTTGCCTGAGAGATCAAGAATTTCCAACTGTTGCAAGCTTTGAATATTCTCCGGTATCTTCCCTGTCAGTTTGTTCCAGGATAGATTCAGAGAATTCAAAGCTGAGAGATTTGTTATCACTTCTGGTATCTCTCCTGACAAGTTGTTGCTTGAGAGATCAATGACTTTAAGAAGTCGAAGTGTGCTTGGGTATTCATTCTCATCTCTTCCTTTCCAATTCACCTCCACATACGCCGAGAATGATCTTTGCATCATTGAATATGGAGATGTGAAGATAGTTCCCGTAAATTTCAAAGCTTCCAAGTTACCAAGACATTTAGGAATATACCCAGACAAATTATTATGGGCAAGGTCCAAGATGTGGAGATAAGGAAATCGGCATAACTGTTCAGGAATGTTTCCTGTTAACCTGTTGGCTCGAAGTCCTAAATATGACAGATTGAATAGGTTTTCTACAATTGGTTGTATGGTCCCAAAGAAATTATTTTCTCCAAGATCAAGAAAATGCAAACCTTTGCAATCCTGCAAGGACACAGAGAGCTCCTCCGAAAGATTGTTACTGCTCAATTCCAACAAAAGAAGCGAAGGTAATGAGCATATAGAGCTTGGAATACCTCCTGATAAATTGTTGCTCGACAGGTCTACATCCCATAATTGTTCTAAATTGTGCCAGTTTAAAGGGATTTCACCAGATATATAATTGTGTGATAAGTCGAGAAACCGCAGATTTTTCATCTCACCCATAGATGCGGGAATGCTACCAGTTACCGAGTTTCTAGAAAGATCTAGATTTACCAGCATAGACATTTCATGGCCAATGTTTACGGGAATTGCTCCACTAAGTGAATTGTTCCTTAAAGATAGACTAGTTACATTTGTCCAGAGTGGAATTGAACCCTCCAAAAGATTAGAACTCAAATCAATGCGTCCAACATTTATTGACCTGAGAAGTTTTCCTCTCAATTGATTATTAGAAAGATCCAACCAGTCTAAACGCAGTGATAATGATCTCCAAAACTCCAAAACCAATCAGGTATTTCATCTGAAATGTCAACGTTTGAGAGCATTAATGTATCAAAATGTATTTGAGTTCTAATCCATGAAGGAAATGCAAGACCCAATTGGCAATCACTAATTGAAATACCACGTAGACTGAAAGGAGCAATCCAATCGCGTCTCACATTGAAAACCAAAGATTTGCTTGTGGATGATAAGAAAAGAGAATTTAATCTTGTGAGATTTTAAAAATGATTTTCAGTGACCACACCTTCCCATGAGTTCCCAGACAGATCCAAATCCTCTAAATCTGTAAGTTGTCCAACGGTTTCAGGAATTGTCCCATTCATCTTGTTAAATGCTAGGTCGAGTGTAACCAAATGCGACAAATTTCCTACAGACGTTGGAAGTGCTCCTATGAACGAGTTTCGGCTTAGTCTAAGATATTCCAAATATTTGAAATGCCCCAAGGAAACAGGAATATTACCACCGAGGTTATTTGAAGAAAACTCTAAGGTCAGTAAGGTACTGTTGCATCCTGACAAAGCCTCTATGAACTCTGTCATTTCACCACTGATACCATTATATGAAAGATTTAAATTACACAAGTTGCACAGGTTTTCCTGCGTAACCCTGGGAATGGAACCTGAAAGTTCACAGCTAAAAAGCCGAATGGTCGTGAGGGTACTTATATTGAATAACTGATGCAGACGAAAGCTTGAGAAAGACAATCTCACTGAAAGAACAACCTGTGCTTCTAAATCCTGTTGATTCTAATGAATACCAGGAGAAAGGAAAACTAATTGAGTAAAAACTCAAAGAATATTATTCATTCCAAATCAATGAGCAAACTGAAAGTAAACAAAATAAATAGGCAAATAATAAGTTGTCTTCCGCAAGGAAACAACTACTAAAAGAACTAAACTTAAACTGAAATTAAAACCTGACTAAAAAAAAGGAAAACAAATTTAAAACAAACAAGGATTCTGAAATCAAGTGTGCCGCCCACTAGAAGCCTGCTAGCTGGGCTCGTTTTGGGTGCACTAAGCGACCCAAGTACGAGTCCGCAATCCTATCCGCATCATCCTCTCCAAGCTGAAGAGAATTCGGCCTCGAATTCAGCTCCTCCTCGTCCCCAGATGACGAATCTCCCTTGAAAGGAACCAAGTGCTTAACATTGAACACATCAGCAGTCTTAATATGGGTAGGCAGCTTAAGACGATATGCATTTGAGTTTATCTTCTCAACGATCTCAACCGGACCAATCTTCCTTGCTGAAAGCTTATTATAGTCGCCCACAGAAAAGCGATCTTTCGTCAACACAGCCCAAACGAAATCTCCAACACTAAAGTCCACTTTGCGTCGTTTCTGGTCTGCAGCAAGTTTATACTTGGCTGTGGCGTCCACCAGGTTCCTGTGGGTCCTTTCATGGACGTCCTGCAGCTGAGTCGCAAATTCCTCCGCTTTGCGATGCAATTTGGAATTATTTGGCAAGAGGGCGAGATCAAGAGGGCAACGAGGAATAAAGCCGTACACAACCTCAAAAGGACAGAGCTGGGTGCTGCGGTTAACAGCATGATTGTGTGCAAACTCGGCCTGACTAAGTTTCTGGTCCCACGTCTTCAATTGGTCGCCCACAAGGCCCCGCAAAAGGTTCCCCAACGACCTGTTAACCACCTCAGTTTGGCCATCGGATTGGGGATGGTAAGCGCTGCTAAAGTTCAGCTTGGTGCTCATCATTTTCCACAAGCTACGCCAAAAATGGCTGAGGAAGCGTGTGTCCCGGTCCGAGACAATCGATTTCGGCAGCCCATGAAGGCGATACACCTCTCGAAAGAAAAGCTGAGCTACATTGATGGCATCGGTAGTCTTCTTACAGGGAATGAAGTGCGCCATTTTTGAAAAACGATCCACCACCACGAAGATCGAATCGAAACCACGTTGCGTCCGAGGTAGGCCCAACACAAAGTCCATACTAATGTCTGCCCATGGCTGCTCAGGAATTGGAAGGGGCATATACAACCCAGCATTGGAGGCGCCCCCTTTGGACACTAGGCAAACGCGACACCTTTCGACGAACCGCCCCACCTCTTTCCGCAAGGATGGCCAAAAATAGGACATGGACACCAGCTGGAATGTTCTGTCCCGCCCAACATGGCCCTCATTGTGCAATTCTTGAATTATTTTTGCACGTAAACTACACTTTGGGATGCACAGCTGCGTTCCTTTGAAAATAAATCCCTCTTGCAAAACAAAGTCAGAAGGTTGATGGTCTGCAATTCTCTGAAGCACGACAGCAAAAAAATCATCCAGGGAATATAATTCTTGAAACGAGTCAAAGTCTAGCACCTGTACTCTCATGTCAACCAACATATTTCGCCGACGGCTAAGTGCATCCGCCACCTTGTTCGACACTCCAGATTTGTGTTTGATGACGAACGTGAATTGTTGTAGATAAGCTGCCCAAGAAGCATGTCGGGAAGAAACTTTGTGCTGGCTGCTCATGTGCTTGAGTGCGTCATGGTCTGTGTATAGGACAAACTCCTGTAGGAAGAGATAATGCCGCCAATGTCTGATAGCCTGCACAACGGCATAGAATTCGACATCGTACGTGCTATAACGCAGCTTCGCACCTGATAATTTCTCACTAAAATAGGCCACAGGCCGTCCATGCTGACTTAGCACCGCACCCACTCCCAATTTTGAGGCATCGCAATGAAGTTCGAAAGGCATTGAAAAGTCGGGAAGCACAAGAATAGGAGCTGTCGTGAGCCTCCTTTTTATCTCCTGAAATGCGTGATCTGCTGCAGCTGACCACTCAAATTTGTTTGCAGACTTCATGCAATCAGTCACCGGTACCATGATACTACTAAAGTTAGGGATGAAACGACGGTAGAATGACGCTAAGCCATGGAAGCTCCGCACATCAGTAACTGTACGCGGCTGTGGCCAATGTTGAATCACGTCCACCTTTGATTGATCAACTGACAAACCTGCAGAAGACACAATATATCCCAAAAAAAGCACGCTATCGGTCAAGAATGTACACTTTTTGGCTGCTGCGACAAACCTCTCCCTGCGTAAAATCATAAGAATTTCACGAAGATGTTTCAGATGGGATTCCTGGTTAGCACTATAAATTAAGATATCGTCGAAATACACCACAACACATTTGCCAATAAAAGGACGTAAAGCCTGATTCATCACCCTCATGAAGGTACTCGGAGCATTCGATAGCCCAAACGGCATCACCAACCACTCAAAAAGGCCCTCTCGAGTCTTAAAGGCCGTCTTCCACTTGTCCCCCGGACGAATTCGGATTTGATGATAGCCACTCTTTAAATCCAATTTAGTGAAGACCATAGACCCACTCAGCTGGTCCAACAAATCATCCAATCTCGGAATAGGGAACCTATAGCGGACAGTGATTTTATTTATCGCTCGACTGTCAACACACATTCGCCAGGACCCATCCTTCTTGGGTGTCAAGAGCGCGGGAACAGCGCACGGGCTAAGACTTTCCCTGATATGGCCTTTCAATATCAATTCCTCAATTTGTCGCCTCAACTCTTCATGTTCCTTCGGACTCATCCTATAATGTGCCCTGTTAGGTAATGTAGCACCAGGCACGAGGTCGATTTGATGTTGGATATCGCGCAATGGCGGCAAGTCATCAGGTAGCTCGGCCGGAAACACATCACGAAATTCCTCCAAGAGCGGCTGCACCTCACTAGGAGGGTCACTCGGTTTCACATCCTCCCTGCCCAGCAGTACGTACACAACTCCTGACTCCCTCACCACAGCTTCAAACATGGCCATGGATAACAAAGTGTTACCCTCACATGCTGTCTTATTGCCTGCAGAATCCTTCCTTGGAAGAAGTGTGATTTTGATAGAGTTGAATGTAAATACATAGGTGTTGAGAAATCCATCATAAATTACCTTCCGATCGTATAACCAAGGTCTCCCGAGGAGCAAGTGGCAAGCATCCATGGCGACCACATCGCACCAAATCTTGTCTCTGTAAGTCGGCCCAATGGAGAAAGAAACGTGGCTTCGTCGGGCCACCGTGACATCATTCCGCTTGTCCAGCCACGTAAGTTTGTATGGCCGTGGATGAGCCTCAGTCACAAGCTGCAGTTTTCGAACCGTTTCCTCTGAAATAACGTTCTCACAACTACCCGAATCGACAATGAACCGGCATATCTTCCCTCCTAACGTGCAGGTTGACTGGAACACGTTGGTACGCAACCAATCGTCATCACCCCCGCGAGGAGCAAGGCAGCTGCGTCGGACTACCAGGAGTGGTCCGCAATCACCATCCAAGTGTTCTTCCTCTGTTGTAACGGTATCTTCAAAAACTGGGTCAGAATCTCCATCCACAGGCTCCCCTAGAAATTCATCAGAGTCTGCGAACAGCCCCTTCCTTGGTCCCCTCTTGCAATCAGCAAACCGGTGCCCCGTCTCTCCGCAGCTAAAACAGCGAGCACGTGAAGAACCAGCTGGTGGCGGCACAGCATCAGGTTTTGCGGGAATGGGTGCAAGTGGGACACCTGTACGACCTCCACTACCACTAAGACCAGAATTAATCACGCCCACACCCCTTCTAGCGAATTGCTTCTCTAATTGGACAGCTCTTTGATAAGCTCCGGAGACGGTCACAATGTCAAACAAATTGAGCACATCCTGGAATTGAGGCCTTGTGCCGCCAATGTATCGCGAAACACGCATGTCATCTGATTCGACAATAGCATTCCGTGAGATCAGCTGATAAAACTCAGCAGTGTAGTCATCGATAGACCGATTTCCTTGCTTCAAGTTCTGTAGTCGCTGAAACATTAGACGTTCGTAATTATGCGGAAGAAAAGCAGCCCGCATATGTTTCTTCATTTTTTCCCACGCAACGATCTTGGATTTCCCTTGCATGGTTCTGGTTAGCTTTAACTGCTGCCACCAAGCCCCTGCACGGCCTCGAAGTCTTGTTGCAGCCAGCGAAACACGTCTATTTTCTGGGACTTGTTTGAACTCCAAAACCTCCTCTACTGCAGCAATCCAATCAAAATACTCTTCCGGTTGTAGACCCCCTTGAAATTCGGGAATGTCCACCTTGAATCCGGACTCCCACCGCCGCGAATCGTCAACCGCAGGTCTTCTCTGCCTAGGTTGGAGGGGGGCGAACGGGTTGTCCTCATCAGCAGAATCCTCCTCCGCAGACTGCGAATTTGGAGCCTCCTGATGTTGTCGCGCCATGGCAGCCATCTGCTGCGTTAACGCTTCCACCTGTTGTCGTAACTGTGCGATCTCGTCACGTTCATAGACCTCGTCAACTGGAGCTTCACGAGCATTCGGGAAATTAACGCGCCTCCTTGGCGGCATGACGGCGAAATTTTAACCAGGCTCTGATACCAAACTGATGCAGACGAAAGCTTGAGAAAGACAATCTCACTGAAAGAACAACCTGTGCTTCTAAATCCTGTTGATTCTAATGAATACCAGGAGAAAGGAAAACTAATTGAGTAAAAACTCAAAGAATATTATTCATTCCAAATCAATGAGCAAACTGAAAGTAAACAAAATAAATAGGCAAATAATAAGTTGTCTTCCGCAAGGAAACAACTACTAAAAGAACTAAACTTAAACTGAAATTAAAACCTGACTAAAAAAAAGGAAAACAAATTTAAAACAAACAAGGATTCTGAAATCAAGTGTGCCGCCCACTAGAAGCCTGCTAGCTGGGCTCATTTTGGGTGCACTAAGCGACCCAAGTACGAGTCCGCAATCCTATCCGCATCAATAACCATTGTGGTATTGGAGAGCTGAAGTTGTTACCGGAGAGATAAAGGACAGAAAGTGAAGTAAAATTAATGAACGGAAGAGAATGTGGAAAATTATGAAGTTCACAACGGGATAAATGCAGCTCTCGAAGCATAGGAAGCATATTTACAACTTGCGGCCCAGCTGCCTTGCTAAGGTTCACACTTTCTAAATTGAGGTATTGCAAGGAAGAGAGACCTGAGAGCCAGTTTAAATCTGAGCTCCTTATGTAGAGCCCACTAAGATCAAGGTATTGCAAGTTTGACAGATTTCCAAGACTAGGGGGAACCATTCCAATAAAGGAAGCATCTGAGAGGTCAAGGTGCCCCAGATTCTTGAGTGAACCGATAAAATTTGGAATTGGAATTCCCTGGAAATCGTTCCCAGAGAGATCAAGGACTGAAAGTGATGTAAAATTGACAAATGGAACAGACTGAGGGAAAGTACCCAGTTTACAAGAAGACAAATGCAATTCCCTAAGAGAAGGAAGCATATTTAAAACGTGCAGCCAATTAGTTGATGCATTATGGAGGTCCAAGCCGCTAAAATCAAGATATTGCAAGGAAGAGAGACTAGACAGCCAGTTTAAATCTGAGACCCATAAGCCCTAGTATGAGTACATACTGAGACTAAGGTACTGCAAATTTGACAAATTTCCAAGATCAGAATGAACCATTCCAGATAAGGATGTGAAGGAGAGGTTAAGGTACCTCAAATTTCCGAGCGAAACTATAAACTCCGGGAATGGAATTCCTCGGAAATTGTTGCTGCTGAGGTCCAAATAATTTAAATGTGTCAAGTTAAGCAAAGAAGGATTTAACGTACCAGACAAGCAGGACACATTGCAATATGCTGCTTCACTTTCTTCAATATCAGAACAATAGTAGTACTGACTTCTTAGGTCGAGCCTCGAAACATGGCCTGTCAGGTTGTTGCAGCCTACACCAAGCTAGTTGCAGCAATCAACACCAACGTCCCAAGAAGAAAGCCGACCTGAAGGATCTCTAAGACCCTGTTTGAATTGAAGAAGAGCTTCCCTCTCCTTATCAATGCAACCCATGTTGAAATTCTCAGCATTGGAATTGAAAGATTTAGTTAACAAAACAAGGAAGAGAAGAACAAGAAGGTGATTGGGGAAATTCCAGCTAGCCATTACTGTTTTCAAGATATAGCTAGACACAATACCAATCTGAATGTATATATAGATGTTAATTTTTATTTTTGAAGTCTAACATCAATTGAGTTACGGTCTGCTGTGCTGGGACCTGTGATGTGCTGCCCTATTTTGACCACTACATCAGTCATAAAACATTTGCTAAGCTTGGAGGGTATATTTTTTTGTCAAGAACACCGTTTACATATCTCTCTCTCTCACAAAATTTGTAGTCTTGTTTTTGCTTTTTGATTATTCAAAGTCAAGCTGAGCATAAAACACAAACTATCAAAGCTTCTTTTAGAGAAAAGGACTAATGCATCACCACTTGAAAACTACAAACCAATCTAACGCAACAACCACGGCAGACTCTGGAAGAGCCACATTGATTGTCTGGGATGGAGGACCATCTTATAACCAAAATTGATTCCCCACAAGAAGACAAGCCTAGCTTGTCAATGGGGTAACCATCTTAAGATTACACAACAACCTTAAAACCTTAAAATATCTCCGATAAGTAATCACTACTCCAACATCGGACAAGGGAAGGGACCAATAACCTGGTCTCTTTAGTCAGCGTATTCACCATGGCAGCCACAATAAACCACACACATGATTCGCCCGATCTCGAATAATGATGCAGAAACCATTTTTTTAGTAATGTTAAACAACCTAAATAATTAATCTAAATTTTAACCCAAATGATATGATGAATGAGTTATCATCGGCTGATAGATGGACGAGTATGGGGCTTGGGCAAATGACTCTTAGGTCAGCGGTTCGAATCCTACCAATGGAAAAATCTTTCAAAAAAATACCTAGTCCCGAAATAATATATATTGTCACTAAAAAAAAAAAAAAAAACATGCCACATCATTTGGGTTAGCATTAGGTTTTTTTTTTTTTTTTTTTTGTGTATTCAAAATATTAAATATTTTATTAATATTACGCATGAGGTATATACTGTATATTTATATTAATAATTTTAATAGCTTTGTTTAAGGGTAATGTTTGAATTTTAAAAATATATTTATTTAAGGTGTACATACAAATTTTAAAGGGTGCAAATATCGTCGTTTTTAAATTTTTCATAATACAATGATGGGCTCAGGAGTCAAGACCCAGCTACGGTTCACGGTTCACCTGCATTTTTGTGGTCAAGTTGTCAAATTCCGTTTCGGGACTGATTTCAGTTCCAGCAGAAACGACTGAAGAACCAAAACATAGTAGTTAAAAATGTCCGAACAAGTGCTCGAAGCAGGATCAGCTTGAACAATAATAACCACATACACTTGAGTATGATTCTTCTTCTTCTGCTTGTGTTGTTATGATTGTAAAAAAATTGTGTAGTTTGATCGAATATATTAGATGTGGATCGTATCTTCTTATTTTATTGAAAAATTACATTATAATAATATAATTCATCTTTAACTTTCTCTCCAGCTAGTAATTATCAAATATACTCAAGTCATCAATTGCTAATAACAACACATAAAAATTTCTGTGCAAAAACCTGAGATGTGAAGGATGAGCTTGGACCTGGCCAATGAAATGATTTCATTTTCTCTCTTCTTTTCTGTATTGTTGAACTTGATCTTCTTAAAGTTCCTCGTCTGTGACTTGTATGTTCTCTGTATTACTGCAGTGACCACAAGACAACTATGTAAGATCCAAACAAACCAAAAAGGAAACAATGTAAAAAGATTCAAGATTAAAGGTTAATCATACCTCTCATATGTACCTTACTTCGTGCATAGACGACCCACCTGAACCGCAATGATCACAAAGAGCTTATCTTTCATCTTCTCCACAAACCTGAAATAGGCATGTCTCCAGGATGTTTTAATCTTCAAAGTCCCGCAGACAGCCCAAAATCCTGCAATGAATCCCAGTGCCATGCTAACGTAGAACCAAAACCTTTCTGCCCCATCTTCATATTCCACTTCTTCATCCCTGTCTTCTGGATCGATATCACCAGGCCTTGATGAGCAGTTTGTAGTCAATGGAGCACCACAAAGGTACAGGTTACCCTCATAAATGGATGGATCATTCCATGTATTGAATTGATTGCCTGAAGGAATTTGTCCTGACAGGTTATTATGAGAAAAGGTCAAGTGGTTTAAAAAGGTCATAGAAGACATGCTTGGAGGAATTGGCCCAGAAAGATGATTAGATGAGAGATCAAGAGTTTCTGTCTCAAGCTTCCAATATTCTCCGGAATTTTTCCTGTCAGTTGATTCCATGATAGGCTTAAGGTATTTAAGGCTGAGAGATTTGATATTTCTTCTGGTATCTCACCCATCAAACTATTACCAGAAGAAACATTAGGGATGTGACTGGAAAAATTATTTTGCGAAAGGTCTAAGCTCAGAAGATAGGGTAATTGACATAGCTGTTCTGGAATATTTCCAGTCAACTTGTTAGCTCGTAGTCCTAAATATGACACATACAAGAGGCCATCTGTAATCGGTACAGGACTAACAAATTTATTTTCTTCAAGATCAAGTCCATACAAAGTTATACTGCAATTCTGCAATGATATGGCATCTACCTTCCTTCCAAAACGAGCCACATAAATTGCAATGATCACAAAGAGCTTGTCTTTCACGTCATCAACGAACCTGAAATAGGCATGTCTCCAGGATTTTTTAACCAACAAAGTGCCGTGAACACCCCAAAATCCTACAATGAATCCTAGTGCCACACTAACATAGAACCAAAACTTTTCGGATCCATCTTCATCTTCCCCTTCTTCATTCTTGTCTATGGAATCCCCAAGGCCTGATGAGCAGTTGGTTGTCAATGGAGGACCGCAAAGGTAAGGGTTACCCGCATAAATGGATGGATCATTCCAGGTGTTAAACTGATTGCCTGAAGGAATTTGTCCCGATAGGTTGTTATGAGACAAGTTCAAGTGACTCAAAAAGGTCATCGAAGACATGCTTGGAGGAACGGAACCAGAAAGATGATTACTTGAGAGATCAAGAGTTTCTAACTGATTCAAGTTTCCAATGCTCTCTGGTATCTTCCCTGTGAGCTGGTTCTATGATAGACTTAGGATATTCAAGACTGGTAGATTTGTTATTTCTTCTGGTATCTCACCTATTAAAAATGTTGACGTATATTCATTTCGACCGCCTTTCACAACTATCTCAACATGCTCTGAGAATTATATTTTCCAAGTGAGAGGTATGGGTTGGAACTTGGAAGTACAACCCATACCTATATATTTCATACCTTTCAAACCGCACATACATTTGGGGATAGGACCAGACAAATGATTAAGTGTAAGGTCTAGGATTTGGAGATATGGTAATTGACATAGTTGTCCAGGAATGTTTCTAGTTAAGTTGTTGGCTCTCAGACCTAAATACAACAGAGAACAAAGGCTGCGCGTAATGGGTATATTCCCAAAAAAAATTGTTTTCTCCAAGATCAAGTCCATACAAGCTTGTACTGCAATTCTGCAATGATATGTAGAACTCCCCAGAAAGATTGTTACTGCTTAGTCTATTTGAACTCAAATCTAACCTCAACAAGGCACTGTTATTGCACCCAGACAAAGCATCCATGAACTCTTTTATTGAATAACCATTGAGGTATTGGAGAGCCGAAGTTGTTACAGGAGAGATAGAGGGAGCAAAGTGAAGTGAAATTGACATATGGAAGAAACTGAGGGATAATTTGAAGTTCACACCAGACATAAACAACTATTCAAGTGATGGAAGCATATTCAAATCTTGCAGCCAAGTATTTGTTAGCTTACTGAGGTTCATACCACTTAAGTCGAGGTACTGCAAGGAAGAGAGACCAGAGAGCCAGTTTAAGTCTGAGACCGTAACTGATCTGAATATGTAGAGAGGTCAAGATAGCGCAAATTTGATAGATTCCCTACACTAGTGGGAACACTTCCACTAAAGGACGCTAGGGACAGGTCTAGATACTTCAAATTCTTGAGTGAATCAATAAAATATGGGATTAGAGATCCTAAGAAATTGTTATAGCTGAGATCCAAGTAAGTTAAATATGTCAAGTTAAACAAAGAAGGATTTAGCGTACCAAGCAAGCATGATTTATTGTAAGTTGCTGCTTCATTTTCTTGAACAGATTCACAGTAGACCGGAGCTTGGAGGTCAAGCCTTACAACGTTGAATGTCTTGTTGCTGCAGAACGACACCAACCTAAGAAGAAAGTAAACCTGAAGGATCTTTAAGTCCTTGTTTGAATTTAAGCAGAGCTTCCCTCTCCTTCTCAATGCAACCGATTCTGAAATTCCCAACACCAGAATTGGAATTCAAGGCTTCAAGGAATGGAGATTCGATTAAGAAAAGAAGGAAAACAAGAAAAAGAAATCAAAAGGTAGAGTTCCCACTAGCCATTTCTGTTTTCAAGTTAGCATATGACGTCAAAGATATTGTAGCATGATAGTGCCCATTTGTACACTCGGTGTAACCCCCATTTCTTATCAATTGTACTCATTTTCAAGCATATTTATATATTTAACGTGTTTGGTGAGCTTTGTGTAGGTTATTTGCCATAAATAAGGTATTTAAGCTTAATTGATGAGTTTTTGAAGTTAAAAGGGCTGAAATGGGAAAGACTTGTGCAGTACATCTATGTTTCGGGGGCTATATCTCTCACCTCAGATTGAACTAGGTTTCGTGCTACCTATTTTTGGAAAGCCCAAGCTGTCTACTTTCCAACGGTTTTTACGGATCGCAATTCCGATATTTCTAGAGAAAGTTATGCCCGTTTCCGTAACGGTGCGCGTTTCTGGAAGACACTGAAGAACAAGAGGCGCTGTACGTACAGCGCTTTTGTACAGCGCCCGTACAGCACCAATTCTCTGAAATGTGGACAGCAATTGGGCGCTGTACGTACAGCGCTTTCGTACAGCGCCCTGGGCATTCATTTTGTGTCCTTTTTGTCCGAATTTGAGGGGTTTTCTTGTCCTTTGACCCCAAATTCTTGCCCTATCCTCTCCACTCTTTAAATACCTCTTTTCCTCTCATTTTTTTACACCTCTTGAACTCCCACAATACATTCAAAACACTCCAAGAACACATTTCTACTCTCCAAATCCACCAAATCACTACATCCAACCTTCAATCCTTCACCCAAACTTAAAATCCACCCCACCAAACATCAAATATCCAACTTTCCCACCATTATCCACCATAAAAACCCAACCTTGGAGCATAAAAGGGGACTAAGAGAGAAGAAGCAAGCCAAGCACACCAACATACCAAGAGAGGAGGAGAGCTTCACATATAGTTTTCTCTATACCTTTCTCTCTTTATTTTCATTTGTAAATTGTTATGGCTTACATAAATATCATATCTTTTGTTGTCATTTCTTGTAATATGAACTAAATCATTTTGGCTAAGGCCAAGATGAAACCTTTTCCATGAATCATTAGTAAATGCAATTACTTTATCATTATTGCTTGTGTTGTGTATGAGTATTTCAATTGCTTAATGCTTCTAGGTGTCTAGCTAGCACTTGGTTGATATTTGGTTGTTGTGTGAAGCACCGAGAGGAGAAGCACACAACGTGCTCGATGAAATGCCCGATACAAGTCTAGTAAGATAGAAATATGCGATGCTAGCTTGTAGGATTCAATTTGTGTGCCATGAAACTTAATGAATTTGTATGTAGTTCGGATAACCATTGAGAAATAGGTTGTTGGTGCATATAAATGTTGTCTTTATCACTTGAGAGAGGTTAGAGACAAATAGAGGGTATCACGAATCTACACACACACTTGCATATTTTACCTCAATGATGTGCCTAAAATTAATGAGAATTGGATAGGTGGATTCATGGTCTTAGCCTAATTTCCCATAAGAAATATAATCACTTGCTTGTGTTTGGCTTGTTTTAGTTTGTTAGCTTGCCTAGTTTAAATTATTGCATTTTAGTTTATGTTTAATTTAGTTGAAGTTGAGTAGTATAATTTCATCATCTTAAATTTGTTTGTCTAGATAGTAATTGAATCAATCAATTGTGGTATTCAATACATCAATCCTTGTGGGACGAATTCTATTCATCATTTTTTACTACTCCTACGGCTCCGTACTATTGCGGGTGCTCATTTAGGAGTGGTCATAGCCTTGTAGGTGTACTTAGCTAGCATAAAATTCTGATATAATAATTCGCATATAGTCTGTTTCAAATAATAATAATAATAATTCGCTTACAGTCAACTCAATCTGCTAAGGTTCCATTCCATCATATATTTTACTTCAGATTGGTATTTTAATGTGACCATTTTTTCAAGTGAATGCTATCCACGTCTAAAAACAAAGCAGTGCATAAGTCAATGATAAAAAAAGTGAAAATGAGGAAATACAGAAATTTCATACTTTGTTTCAAGTCCTGCATAATTTTTTGAAAACCTGCAAGCCATCTAAGTTCTGGGATATTTAATAATGTTTAACATGTCATCCACATTATGACTTTGAAACAAAATTTATAGAACGGTTTCAATAAAAGAAAAAGAAAAAATCATCAAAACAGGGGAGCCTGGCCAATGGAAAATGAATTCATCTTCTGTCCTGTATTCTTCACGTTGATCTTCCAAAAGTTCATCATTCCTTTGTCATTCACTTAATGTTTACAATATTACTGCAGGGAACACACAACTACTAATTCAAGACACAAACAAAGCAGAAAGAAAACAATGTACAAGCTTATAGGTTAATCATACCTCTCATTGGCGACCACTTTCATCTTTTGACATCTGCATACCTTCTTGTATAGACGACCCACATGAACCGCAATGATCACATAGAACTTATCTTTCATCTCATCCACAAACCTGAAATAGGCATGTCTCCAGGATTCTTTAATAATCAAAGTGCCACAGACAGCCCAAAAACTTACAATGAATCCAAGTGCCATGCTAACATAGAACCAAAACTTTTCAGATTTATCTTCATCTTCCACTTTGTTGTTATCTTCTGGATCATCGTGACCTGATGAGCAGTCTGTTGTCAATGGAGGACCACAAAGGTATAGGTTACCCTCATAAATGGATGGATCATTCCAGGTATCAAACTGATTGCTTGAAAGAATTTTTCCTGACAAATTATTATAAGACAAGTTCAAGTAACTTAAAAAGGTCATAGAAGACATGCTTGGAGGAATCGGGCCTGAAAGATAGTTACATGAGAGGTCAAAAGTTTCCAACTGTTGCAAGCTTCCAATATTCTCTGGTATCTTTCCTGTCAGTTGGTTCCATGATAAATTCAAGGCATTCAATACGGTGAGGCTTGTTATCTCTTCCGGTATCTCTCCAATTAAGTTATTGCCTGAGAGGTCGATGATATTGAGAAGTGAAATTATCTTCGTATATTCGTTCTGTCTTCCTTTCACAACCAACTCTGCATGCCTGTTGAATTCTATGTGCTCTATTGAGGGTAGTACTGAAGAGTAATATCTTGCATATTTCATAGCCTTTAAATTGCCAAGACATGTAGGGATGCGCCCTGATAAGTTATTATGTGCCAAATCTAAGATGTGTAGAATAGGGAATCCGCATAGTTGTTCAGGAATGTTTCCGGTTAACAGGTTGGCTCGAAGTCCTAAATGTGATACATTGATGAGCTTTTCTGCAATTGGCTGTATGGTCCCAAAGAATCCATTTTCTCCAAGATCAAGTGATAACAAACGTGTACAATCTTGCAAAGATGCAGATAGCTCCCCTGAAAGATTGTTACTTCTCAGTCTCAAGCAAACAAGTGAAGGTAGTGAGCATATAGAGCTTGGCATGCCTCCAAATAGTCTGTTTTCTGACAAGTCTACAATTCTCAATTTGTCTAAACCCTGCCAGTTTGATGGGATTTCTCCAGATAGACGATTGTTTGATAAGTCAAAAAAGGACAAATTCTTTATTTTTCTCATGGACAGCGGAATGCTACCATTTAGAAGGTTCCTAGAGAGATCCAGGTTTTCCAATATCGACATTTTGTTGCCAATGTCTATAGGAATTGGTCCGGTAAGTAGATTGTTTCTCAATGAAAGATTTGTCACATTTGACCAAAGTGGGAGTGGACCCTCCAAACGGTTGAATCCCAAATCAATCCATGCATCAAGATGAACATTTATTGACTTGGGAAGCTCTCCTCTTATCTGGTTGTCAGAAAGATCCAACCAATGAGCTTGTGGTAATAATCTCCAAAACCAACTAGGCATGGTGTCTAAAATGCCAACGCTCGAAAGAGTCAATCGAGAAATACCTACTTGACTTTCAAGCCAAGAAGGAAATGCTGGACCCAATTGACAATCTCTGATTGCGAGAGTAGATAGACTGAAGGGAGCAACCCAATCATGCCTCACATTGAAAACCAAGGATTTGTTTGTGGATGATAAGTAAAGGAAAGTTCATCCTGAAAGGTTACGAAAATGATTTTCAGTGATAACACCTTTCCAGGAATTCCTATACAAGTCCAAAGTAAATAACTCTGAAAGCTGTCCAATATCTTCAGCAATCATCCCATCCATCAAGTTGAAAGATAGATCCAGGTAGCTCAAATGCGACAAATTTCCTATTCTCGGAAGTGAACCTAAGAATGAATTGTGGGAGAGATCAAGGTGCTCCAAGTCTGACAGATTCCCAAGACTCGAGGGAACCATTCCAGTGAAAGAGGCTTGGGAGAGATCTAGGTACCTCAAATTCTTAAGTGAACCTATAGACTCTGGAATCGGATTTCCATGGAAATTGTTGTCACTAAGGTCCAGGTGATTCAAAAACGTCAAATTAAGCAGAGAAGGATTTAACTTACCAAACAAGCATGGTTTACTGTAATGTGCTGCTTTATTTGCTTGATACGAATCACAGACCGAACCTTTGAGTTCAAGCGACACAACCTGGCCAGTCTGGTTGCTACAGTTGACACCAACCCAGTTGCAGCAGTCATCACCAACCCAAGAAGAGAGCCAACCTGAAGGATCTTCAAGACCACCTTTGAATTGAAGCAGAGCTTCCCTCTCCTTCTCAATACAACTGATATTGAAATCCACAGTAGCTGGAGAATTGGACCTTACAGCTTCAAGGAACTTAGATTTAGTTAACAAAACAAGAATAACAAGTACAAGAAGTTCAAAGCTGGAATTTCTGGTAGCCATTTCTGTTTAGAATAGATTTCAGACAGATCAATACTGGTTATTAACATGAAGGATTGACTTGTTCTTGTTCACTTCATTTATTAAATACAACTTTCAACTATAATTTACAACATTCTCGTAAAATATATATCTGACAACGAACAATTAAAATTTTATAAAGATTGGTTGGATTTCATGAATTTGACTCAGCAGGGTCCTGATTTTTATTGTTCTTTTCTTTGACTAACTAAAAAGCTGGCACGTAGCATACATCTCAATAGAAATTTCAGGCTAATTTATAGTCAACTCAATCTGCTAAGTGTTAAGGAACCATCACAGGTTCTGCTTCTGATTGCTGCTTTGATATGGCATATTTTTATCGAAAGCTATCAACTACCTCTACAAATCGAACAGTTCAAAAATGAACACCAATTGGCCAGCCTCAAAAAGGTCCAAATTATGACTTCTTTGTAGAGAATGAGATCACGGCTTTCTTTCAGGATCATAAAAAAATTCCATCTTGAAATCTGACACGAACAGATCGGGAGTTTGTTGGGACTTACCGAGAAAATGCTCACAGTAAAACTCGAACAAATTCGAACACCCATTGGTGTAAGTGTAAAGGGCTTAACATCGAGCTAATCTCGTTTTTATTTATTTATTACAAATTGATTTTGCAACTATACAAAACTGAGATTCTGGACTAGAGAAGTCCTCAAATGTTCATTCTTGTTTAAGTTTTGTCTAATACATGTCCAGTGATATTTGTTATAAGCAACTACCATGGACTTTTTTCAGCCCACACTCAAAGGCCTTAATTTTTTTTTTGTACATTAAAATTGGGCTCCCTGGACAAGGCCCAACAACCAAGCACATCGACAACGCACCAGCTCAGCTGACCTGCATTTCCATGGACCATAGTCGTTCCAGTTGCAGGATTGGCTTCAGTTCCAGTGGAAAAAGGACTGAAGAACCTTCTAACACTGTCAAAAATGGCCGGAGGCAGCCGACGAAGTGCTCGAAGCAGGATCAAATCCTCCACAGATGCCGACGAAGACGAGCCTCTCCGTAACACAAGGATCAATTCGAAGAACCGTAGAGATAGCAGCAACTCACTTCGGCTTTTCAACGTCAGACTTGAAATCGTATTAGGTTTCTGCATTTTGTCATTCTTAGTCATTTTCTTCCTGATTCGTCGCCTCGTAAATACCGTCGAAGAAAATCAGAGACCTAGAGTTGTCACGCCGTTTCCTGCTCCAAAACTCATGGACCTTCCTATGGTAAACTCAATTCTGCTATCTGAATTCTTGTGTATGCTTTTAAAAACATTTTTTTATCTGACAAATACATCAATTGGTTATATAACAGTTTCAAGGTGATCATAAAGAGAGCTTGTACTGGGGAACTTATCGTCCTCATGTTTATTTCGGAGTTCGCGCCAGGTATGTCTATTTTACTGCTTAGAATTCATTTCTTTTTTTAATTTGTAGGAAATTATTGTTATGATATTTGACATTACAACATAAAATTGGAGTGTTTTAGTATATATTCTTAGAAGCTGAGCTACGATTGCTGATGTGCTGAATGGATTATAAACAATGTGGTGGTAATTAGTTACAGTGATTGTAACAAGTTTCGTGAAAACCAAAGGTGAGGGCAGTGGCTATGGAAGGGATTGGGCTGTTCGACTTGGTGTACAAAATGAGGAGTAAGTAGCCTCATATGCAGTTTAGTATCTGCTCTCTCGGTGTCAGTAATGCTATACATCCCACCTAAAATCCCACATTTTTCATCCCAATACATGTGATATTTGAAATGTCAAATGGTAGAGTGGATATATATGGTAGGTGAGATAAAACATCATTAATGTGTATTGACTCACAATTTGACACATCACATGCCACATGTGTTGGGATGAAAAAGGTGAAATTTTAGATAGGATGTTTAGCATTATTCTTTATATACCAAACCCATATATATGGGCCGTAGCGGGTCTGGATTGGGATTTTATAACATTGAGCCCAAACCCATATATGTGGGTGGAGTATAGATTAGATAATTAGTGTCTGATCAGTAGAGGCATTTTTGTATAATAC
The DNA here is from genome assembly GCA_030490815.1 of Acer saccharum. Taxonomy (NCBI): domain Eukaryota; kingdom Viridiplantae; phylum Streptophyta; class Magnoliopsida; order Sapindales; family Sapindaceae; genus Acer; species Acer saccharum. Next base: position 3,531,155 of record CM059873.1, on the reverse strand, counting down.
TTAGGTGGTTTTTATCTAATGTTTTATAAGATCTTAATTTTTTAGATATATGGATAAGTTTTACAAATTAAGATAATATGATATGTTTGTTTTTTCATTTTTTAGACAACCGTCGCCCCCTTTGGAGTTGGTTAGGTTGCGTTAGAGTTTATTCAAAATTGAGAATTTTTGGAAAATTGATTTTTAGGTTTTATTATGTGCGGATAAAATTGTAAATATATGAATAATAATAAGATATTTATGGAAATTTACTAAAAGATTCTACTGTATCACTTTTTCTATTAGACATATTACATATATATCTTAAAATAAGATATAAATTAGAAAAACAAACAAACTGGTTTATCTTAATTTAATATATAAGAGGCAATAAGTCCTATATATAGTGAAAAACAAACAAACAGCCCCTTACTGTTGAAACTGGCACGTTAGTCGGTCTATGCTCTTTATCAGTTTTGTTTCACATCTGCTAAAAATGGCTTTCAAGTGAAGGCCATTTTTACATCCATGAAGGAAACCCATTTTTTTACATAATAATTAAAGCAACTAATTATTGATAAGTATAAACAATCATTGCGCACAATATATAAGAAGCTTAATTTTTATTTAATTCATAAAAGATACCGGCGCTGCATCAGAATCAGCACCAAATTCTGTTTGCAGGAATGGAACACTTGGAAATGGAGTTTCGTGCCACAAGAAAGACAAGTAAGCTTAATTTTTATTTAATTCATAAAAGATACCGGCGCTGCATCAGAATCAGTACCAAATTCTGTTTGCAGGAATGGAACACTTGGAAATGGAGTTTCGTGCCACAAGAAAGACAAGTAAGCTTAATTTTTATTTAATTCATAAAAGATACAATGCATAATAAGGAAAGGATCCTCTGACAAGTTCATTGTTAATTTCACCCAAAAGGATGTCATATATATGCACTTGCCAGTTGCCACAATCAGGAAAACAACAACAATAGTCTTCAATTGCGTCCAAACAAACACTTCAACGCTTATTTCACGAACTTCCCATTAGATACCGGAGAGCTGAAGAACCAGTCGAATCAATCACAAATTTAATTAGATTGTTAAGCAACTTATGAGATTGTGGAAGAAAACTAAGATAACAAGATCACTTGGGTCATAATTTTAATTACCTTGCTTATTTAGTAGAAGGTGTTACACGGATACCCAATGCATCGACGTAAATACCGGAACGTCCAAAGAAACCAACAACTTCTCCGTTTTCTAAAGGAATATTAAATGCTGAACCATTTGTGAGACCATAAGGTCCGTAATTGTTATGATTAGTATGAAAAGTTAGAGACTCAACAACGGAAATCCCCAAAAAATCATTGGTGGTCCCCCTAATCGATGTCAAATATTCACCCGATTTGCCGTTGATCGATATCTACATAATATTATAATATACATTATTTATTTACAAAAAAAAAAAAAAAAAAAAAAAAAAAAAAAAAAAAGGAAATACTAAAAAGACAACCAAATTAAGCTTTATTCATAAAAACTAAAAAGTATGTAGTTACCTTATCAATTACACCGCCACTACCACCAAGTTTACCTGAAGACACAGTTTTTCCGGTTGTACGATTGAAGCTTTTGAAAGAAACTGAATCAACGATGTCTCCATGAGCGATTACTATCTCTGTAATGGAACTATCACTACCTGGGTTAAAGTCCCAAGTGACCCCTCCTGGACCACCCCATGACCCTAGCTTAACGGTTCCCTGCAGCAAAAAAATTTAAAATATATAAATAATATAATCGAAGAATTTATGATATATATAATCTAGGTTATTAAAACAGACACACAAACAAATACGAGCCTGGTTTGCCATTTGCTGAATATCAAAGAGTTTGTTTGTAAACTGTAAAGTTGCTGATATTGATCTGAATGAGTAAAGTTGGCTTTTCTTGTACAGTATTTATAGCCACCAAGTCAACATGCATTGCATGGCTAGTATTGTCAATTATCAAAACAAAGAGCCATTAATTAATTAATATAACATTCACGTGTTTGAATTTTCAATATACATATTATTTGGGTTTTTTTATTCATATTTTGGATGTCAATCAGGACAAAAGGTTATCATCGTGTGACTCAATTATTATTAGTCATTTTTCATGATGGATCCATACATAGCACTCTATTAATATATATTTTAATTCACACTTTTTTTTTTTTCTTTTTCTTTGTTTTTTTAAAGTTTACATTGGATCAGGTATCTACGTACTAAGACCTAACGAAATTAAGCTCTACAAACATGAAGCAGAATATAACTCCCATTTAAGAGAGAAGTCTTACCACACTTTACGATTTAATGGATAGATACTGACTTATATTTACAATATCAAGACAAACCCCAGTGGTGGAGCTTCGTCTTGAAGTCACCAACTACGGACACAATAAATCCTTAGTTATTTTAATTCACACATTTGAATTAACGCTTTGGATTTTTTTTATAAAAAAAAAAATATTCACACATATTCGAATTTGTTCAATGTTCAAACCAAACCACCGGGAGCTGTACACAAACTATAAATTAATAAAGGGAAGAGTGGATAAGTCCTTCAAATTAAGGGTTTGAACTTTGAAGTGCGAACCCTGTGACGAGGCTTCACGTTGGTGGTCTGATCATGTTGCCATTCAAAGCAAGCTCTCTGTCTCTCTAATCTTTTAATTAATGTTTTGCTTTGGCCTTCTAAATGCTTTTGATGCTCCATGCTTGTGTGTAATCTTACCTCCATACCATTTTGTGAAGGGTTTTGAGTCTTACCTTTGAGAAAATCTTCGATGGGACGTTCTCATTGTCATTTGGTAAGACCGTTGCAATAAGATTACACCATTTATTTTAAGAATACAAATATATGTTATGGTTTGTCAAACTGTCAATTAACACTTGATCAACGAAAAGCAGGGGAAGTATGGACAATTTTGTTAAAAGTTGCAGCTGAGTGCAATATTGATTAAACTCATAGGATGTTTGTGCATTTTTCCCAATTATAAATATAGAAAGATCCCTACCCTGTTGTTGTTGTTATCCAGGTTTTGTTTATAATGATTGATCTCGATCGTCAAATTTTGACTAATAATAGACTCAATTGGTGTCTAGATTTCCAGGTTTTGTTTATAATGATTGATCGATCTCGATTGTCAGATTTTGACAAATAAGAGACTCGATTGGTGTCTAGATTTCAATAATTTAATTAATTAGTTTCATATTTACTACTTATGATACTATTATGCTAAGATTGATGTAGAGATACGAATTTGCCATGATTTCCTGCTCAGCGTACATACTTAAATTTGATTATTAATAACTATATTGAAACTTTTATTTTCATCTCATAGTAAAAATATTTACATACTAGTATAAATACTTCTCCAACGCTACCATTTTCATAATTTATTTCTTGTAAAGTCCATATTTGAGTTCGATCGAGTGTTAATATTAGCATCTTTACAAACTACTCTTCTTTTTTTTTTTTTTTTTTTTTTTTTTTTGAAAGGTGCACCTTTACAAACTCTAGTTTTAGGCTTGTATTTGTTTTGTGCTTTGCTGTAAATCGCTGCAAATCCGCTTCTCAGCACCAATCTTAGGCATAGCATAATAGTAACGTAATATGAACGTAAACACAATTATTAGAGCATCTCCAATGCAAATATGCATTTTTGAGTTTCTAAATAATGCCACGTCAGCATTTCTATTTATTATGGGCCCACTTTTTAAAAAAAATAGAGAAATTCATATTCACATCTCCAATGCAATTATCTAAAGTCAAATATACATCCATTTTATGTCCAATCATAATAAAACAATTATTACTCTCTCTCTCCTCTTTTATTTTACAATTAAATGAGGTTTAATTTTATTGGTGGAAATAGTTGGAAGCTTTAATCTTATTAGTGGAAAGAGTTAGAAATCCTAGTCAGCATTTCTAGGAGAGTTTCTAGAATTAGAAACTCCACTCCATATTCTCTAACTTTTTTTTAGCCACATCATCTCCATATTCAACTTAGATAATAACATTGGAGAGAGTTTTTCTAGCTTTTTTAATATCTATCCTATGTGACACTCCATTTTCTCCAAATGCATAATAGCATTGGAGATGCTCTTATTATTATGATGTTGCACAGTTGCACCGCCTTGCCGGAGCCAGTCACCACGTGATGCCTCGTCACATGCACGTACACACCAACAAAATCTGGTTTCGAGGACTTATATATCTAATATCTTGATCTTCCTTATATATCTAATATCTTGATCGAGTACAGACTCGATTAGTGTTCGATTTAAAATAAAAAACGCGTGCACCTCAATAACAATATATGTTAATTATGGTGTGACATGGAGAGCAGTGTAAAATCAAATAACAAATAAGTCTAGAAAGAACGGACTGACAGATAACCTTTGTCCTAGTTGAGTACAAATCAAAATTCTATTAAAATATTTATATTAATTATATCATCGCATCTTGATGTACAATTTTATACGTCTTGAAAATAAAAAAATAAAAATTACTTTTTGATTTAATTTTTTAATATTTGGATACATATTTACAATTTTCTTAATAAATAAATAAATAAATGTGATATATCAAAATAAATAAACAATTGTGAATAAATAAGGGTTTAAAGATTAAAAAATTGAATAAAAACAAATATTTATCCTCTATAACATCAATACATGATTTCATGTATTTTAAAATAAAAATATGATATGATTCTTTTGTATTAAGAAATTTTATATCAGCCAAAAAAAAAAAAAAAAAAATCATAAATAGCCTTTAAATAAATAGACTATTTAAAAGTGTCTCATCTCAATATGAGAGATAAATTTTTGTCAGCATCATCCGTTTACAGACCTTCATCAATGGAGATTTGGATTTTTATTTTTCAAATCTCATGTGGAGGTCTGTGCTCCATTGCTCCATTGATGAATGAAGGTTTGAAAAAAAAAAAAAAAACAATAATTTACAAGTCTTTTTTCTTTTCTTTTTTAAGAAGTAACTTTATGAAAATTCAAACAACTGAGATTAGTCATAAGTTTAAGTGGTGTCGATTTTGTTACCTAAGAAACTATTTTTTTTACTAAACCTAGAAAACTAATTTGTGCACCCCTTTTAATTTGTAAGTACAATAACTTTAAAAAATTTGAAATAAATTTTCATTTTCGGTGCAGTACCCTTATTAATCAACGGCTCTCAAGCTAAAAATATTCATCACATGCACTATAGTATTAATATAATAGAATGGCCACCACGTGAAGCCTCGTCACCCTCACACGTTCAAACCCTTATTTGATGCAACTTATCTGAAATAATCGATCAGATTGGCTCATAATTTGAGACTCACGGACTCATAAAAGTGCGGTAGATTATATTGACCAAACTTAGAAATATGTGAATAATTTATTTTTTTAACAAATTTCAATGAAACGTGTGTAAATTATTACAATATTAACTCTCTAGTCAGATGGATTCTAATTAGATCTTATTTCAAGAATGAAAACATTGTCTCGGTATCATAACGATGTAACTGTGAACCTATGTATACACATACATGTGTTAGTAGAGTAGTGTGATGGAATAAATGAGTCTTGAACTCTTGAAAAACTTTTGTCCTAATCGAGGGTCCAAAATTTGAATAAAGAACTCAAACAAAAGCGAAAATTATGATATGATTAGACATAAGGAATCTTAGATATATTATATATGAAAATTCAAACACGTGAATGTGTTATATTAATTTAGTGCATGATTCTTTGTTTAATTTGATAATAATAACAAGAGTAGCCAAGCAATAATGCATTTGCATGGTGACTTGGTGGCTATAAATACTGTGCAAGAAAAGGTAACTTTACTCATTCAATTCAGATCAATATCAGCTACTTTACAAACAACACAAACTCTTTGATATTCAGCAAATGGCAAACAAGGCTCGTATTTGTTAATTTGTGTTACATTAATAGTAACTTAAATTATATTTACAGCATATTCATTCAATTCTTCAATTATTTTGGTGCAGGGAACCATTAAGCTAGGGACATGGGGTAGTGAAGGAGGGTTCCATTGGGACTTTAACCTAGGTAGTGATGCTGTTATTATCGAGATACTAATCGGTCATGGGGATGTCGTTGATTGGGTCGCTTTCAAAGTCTTCAATGCAGATGGACGAACTGTGTCTTCGGGTAGACATGGTGGTAGTGGCGGTAAAACTGAGAAGGTAACTATATTTACATTTTACATTTTATAAAGTTTTGGCTTTCTTTTTACGTTTTAGTTGTTACTTTTTTTAAAATAATAATAATAATAATAATAATAATAATAATAATATTATGTAGATTACGATGGTCCCTGGAGAAATTTTGACTTCGATAAGCGGGACCACAACCGAGTATTTCACAAATGTCATTGTTGAATCTCTAACTTTCCATACTACGGAGAGGGTGTATGGACCTTATGGTCTAACAAATGGCTCTCCTTTTAACATTCCTATGGAAAATGGGGAAATTGTTGGTTTCTATGGAAAGGCCGGTGATTTCGTCGATTCAATAGGTATCTACGTAAAACCAGCTACTGCTAATTAAGCAAGGTACGTAATTAAAATTATGACCCTAGTGGACCAGTGGTCATATATATATTTTTTTTCTTTCACAGTTTTATCAGCTATTAATTAATTAACATTCTAATTAAAAATATGATCGATTAAACAGGTTCTTCAGCTCTTCAATGTCTAATGGGAAGTTCGTAAAATAAGCGTTTAGGTAGTGTTTGCTTGGACGCAATTGGAGATTGTTGTTGATGTTGTAATTTTTATTTATTTACTTTTTTTCTGTTTGTGGCCGGCAAGTGCATATATATGCCATTCTTTTGGGTGAAATTAACAATGAACTTGTCATGTCCTTTCCTTATGTATTGTATCTTTTATGAATTAAAAGGAAGTTAATTAAGCTTCTTATTGTGGAAAATGATGGTTTATAATATAATTATTTATCCATCATCCAAGTTGTGAATTTATATACTTTTTTAATATTCTCAGCTTACATAATAATATATTATAAGAGTAATGCTACATTGTCCAAATTTGGTGCCCAAATGATGTGGCAACACTCTGGGCCATTCATTTAATTCATGCAAATCTAATACAATTTAAATGAATGGCTCAGAGTGTTGCCACATCATTTTGGCACCAAATTTGGGCAAGATAGCATTATTGATATTATAATAGTACTTATTCAATATTTGTCTTGATCTCTCATCAACATTGTGCTGAAAAAATTGAAAAGTAGGCAATGTAAGAAGCGAAACTTTCAATCCCAAGCGATCCTTTAAGTGATATAAGTGTTAATCACAACTCAAATTACAGCTAATAATCAATATCATAGTCTCATTAAATTAGTCAACCTTATAATTAAATAAAGAGTAATTGGCACAAATCCCCCCTAGACTATACCAGCTTTTGCATGTTGCCCCTTAAACTATTTTATTAGGCACTAAACCCCCTGAACTATCACTTATTGGCAATCCTTTGGGTTTTTTCCCCCCTGAGGGGGCAATTTTAGTCTTGTTCTGCCAATAAGTGATAGTTCAGGGGGTTTAGTGCCTAATAAAATAGTTTAGAGGGCAACATGCAAAAGCTGGTATAGTCTGGGGGGGATTTGTGCCAATTACTCTTAAATAAATTGAAAAAATGTAAACATTTACTCAGAATTTTAATGGAAATTAATTAAATAGTATATGTATTCCTAATTGAAAAAAAAAAATAAAAAAAATTGCATATATAGAATAGAAAGTCTGTAAATTATGAATAATGCTAAACATCCCAACACATGTGGCATGTGAGGTGTCAAATTGTGAGTGGATACACATTAATGATGTTTTATCTCACCTATCACATGTATCCGCTTACCATTTGACATTTTCAAGTGTCACATATGTAGAGATAAAAAAAAAGTGGGATTTTAAATGGGCTGGTAAATTTTATGCCTAAAAAACCTGTTACGAGTAAGGATGGCAACGGGTCGGGTTTTGCAAAATCCAAACCCGCACCCGTGAAATTTTTCATCACCCACGCCCACCCGCGAACCCGCGAAAATAAACGGGTTCGGGTTCGGGTTTCACCCGCGGGTTTTATACGGGTTCACGGGTTCGCGGGTCACACCCACCAACCCGTAAAAATATATTAATTTATAAATATTTAATATTTAATAATATTTATTTATACAATAAAAAACTCCTCTTTATTTATAATATATCATGGAGAATTACAAATACAAATATGTTTCTTAGTTGAGACAAGAGGCAAAGCACATTAAAAGTCCCACATTGAAAAAACAATAGTGCAAGGTTCTACCATTAGCTATATATAAATGAGAGTTGAGAATTGTAATTCTCAAATTTAGAATGAGTGGAGTTTTTATATTTTATTCTTTATATGGTTAAAAAGTTTCTATTGGAGTTTAAATTTATAATATTTTAAATACTAAATATTATATAATTTTTATTTATACGGGTTCGCGGGTTCACCCGTGGGTTCGTTTTCCAAACCCACACCCACACCCAAACCCAAACCCGTTGGGTTTTTCTTTATACGGGTTCGCGGGTTCGTGGGTTGTAAATTCACCACCCAAACCCGACCCTACAGGGTCGGGTTCGGGCGGGTGCCCGCGGGTGCGGGTCAAATTGCCATCCCTAGTTACGAGTAGAAAATATTAAAATAACATTTAATTCACAACTTGCAAAAATGATGTATATAAAGGATTCCAGATAGTGATAGCTAGTTCCATTATAGAGATAGTAATCTGTCATGGAGATGTCGTTGATTCAGTTGCTTTCAAAAGCTTCAATAGTGCAACCGGACAAACTGTGTCTTATGGTAAACATGGTGGTAATGGTGGTGTAAGTGATACGGACCTTTTGAGCAAATGCGGACCTTTTGGTCTTACGACTGACTCTGCTTTTGAAATTCCTATGGAAAAAGGGGAAATTGTTGGTTTCTTTGGACACGCCGGTGATTGATGCATTGGGCATCTACGTAACACCTTCTGCTAATTAAACAAGGTATTAAAATTACAACACAGAGTGGTCATGTTATTTTAGTTTTCATTCACAATTTCATAAGCCGGTTAATTAACATTCTAATTAAAAATGTTATTGATTGACAAGTTTTTTTGCGCGCTCAGATATCATGTAGTATTTAAAAAAAATAAGTATTCTGATATTTGTTAGGATGCATTTGGAGATTATTGTTGTTGTTTTTCTGTTTGTGCATGGCAGGTGCATCTGCCATCCTTTTTGGATGAATTTGTAATAAACTTGCCGGTATCTTTTATGAAATAAATGGAAGTTATATATGCTTTTTATTGTGCACAAGAGATGAGCAAAAATTATTTAATTGATTAATTTAACATGAAAACCAAATGTGTGTTTGTCCAGCAAATCGGGTGTACTTGGGCATTGATTTTTCAGTTACAAAAACAAATTGTAGTTAATGAGATTTTGTTCTATATATATATATATATATATATATATATATATATATATATATTATTATTATTATTGAATCATAATATATAGGGAAAATACCATTTTAGTCCCTATGGTTTACCATATTATCCGTTTTGATCCCCGTCGTTCCAGTATTAGCCCGTTTAGTCCTTCTGTGACGTTTTCCGTGAAAATCTGACGACCTGACATGTGCAGAAGGTCAAATGACCGTTATGCCCCTAATAACGATTTAAAAATAATAATTTTGAAAATAATAATTAAAAATCCGTTTTAATTAAATTTTAAAAAATAAAAAATTTAAAATTTAAAATTCTATAAAACAAATTAAAACAATAATAAATAAAATTAAAAACCTCACTTTCTCTTTTTTATTTTTTATTTAAATTTAATAATAATAATAATAATAATGATAATAATAATAATAAATATATTTAAGAAAAAGAAGATGGATCTCCACCGTCCATCTTTGAGATGGATGGTGGAGATATCTTTTATTATTATTTATTTAATTTTAAAAATATAAATTAAATTATTATCTATTTTTTTAGGGAAAAAATAATTCAACAATTCCAGCACAATAATTCAACATATACACTACAATTCCCATAGATATGGATGGATTAACATATCATCATCATCACTAACACTAGATTAATCAATTTTTCTTCCTGCAATATATCAATACCAACAAACAACATTCAACAATTTTCATACAACAATCGACCCAAATTTAAATCAAATCGAAACCGATTCACCACACACATACACAACACACCCATGAGATCAGTGAACCCCAAACCGTGAACCACCCATCACCACCCCCAAACCAGCCACCGCCGTGAACCACAACCCACCCAAAATCCAGCCACCACCACATTTGAAACCTAATCGACCCAAAACCAAATCGCCCAAATTTATCATCATCATCTTCCACCATCAAACCTTCAAAAACCACCACACCCCCAAATCAAAAACCCCAAACCCCAAATCAGAAACTTCAAATCGGTACCCCAAATCATCAACTTCAAATCGGCACCAAAGTGTTTGGAAGAGAAGAGTCGCTGCCGATCGATCTGCACGAGGGACGGTGGTCGCTGCCTCGTCTCCGACGGTCGCGCCGACGAGCTTCTTGGCTTCGCCATAGCCACAGCGCCGTCGTGATTCTCCGGCGTGCGCTGCGTGGCTTCGCGAACCACAAACGACCGTCGCGCTTCATGCCCAGCCATCGCCGTCGTCGTTCTTCGCTGCTGCTTCGTGCGTAGGTCGTCGTCGTCGGAGCCCCCCTCCGCCGGCGATTTGATCTGAAAAAAAGGGAGAATGGAAATTGGGGAAAAAGGAAGAATGGAATTTGGGGAAAAAGGAAGAAGAAGATGTTGAAAGAAGTACATGAAGTCTGTGAAGAAGAAAAGAAAGAGAGAGGGACAGGCGGTAGATAGAGAGAGAGAAAAATGGAGATTAGGGTTTCCAATTTTAATTTTTTTTTAAGTTAATTTTTTTTATTAACTTAATAAATATTTAATATTACATTTTAATTTTTTTTAATATTAATCTTTTATTAAAATATTTTAATTTGTATTATTTAATTTAATTATATTTATTAATTTGATTAAGTAATTAACTAACCATTTACCAATATACCCTCATTTGTTTAACGAAACCCTAACAGAACCTGACGGTAGGGATCAAAAAAACGATTAAAGTAAACGACGAGGACCTGCATGGCCAATACCAGAACGACGGGGATCAAAACGAATAATAGGGTAAACCATAGGGACTAAAATGGTATTTTCCCTTATATATATATTAGTCTATTAATCTATTATTATTATTAGTCTTGAGTTTTTTTTTTTTTTTTTTTTTTTTTTTTTGTCTGCGTGATATATTTTCTAATCAATTACTTCCTTGAGTATATATGCCATTTAAATATGATAAAGGTGCCTATATTTTTCTATGATTAATTGAAATTGTTCCAAAAGTATTTTTCGTATATGTGATTTATTTTATTGTGTTTAAAATATAATTAAAAAAAAAATGTTTGACGTATCCCCAGGCCACCTTTCCTAAAAAAATATATATTAAATTTTAATGGAGATTGATATTTTGCATTCCTAAAAATATTGCAGATGTAGGAGGTCTATAAACAAATAGATACTGAAAAGTACTGTCACGGACTGAGAATATTAAAAATACGTTTAAATTCACAATTTGCCAAAAATCATGGAATACAGTTTATTTTAATTGGATTTCGTTTATTGGTTTGTGAATTGTGTTTTTTAAATTAATTTTTTAACTTAATGAACATAGAGAAGAGAAATCCTTAAAATAAAAAATTTCAAATAAATATTTTTAAATGAACATCGATCCATCTAATTAAATGAACTTCTGTTTCTCCATCCAATCCTTAAAAATTTCCTTTCTCTACAGAAATAAAAATATTTAAATTTGCAACACCTAGAAACCAAAAATTAAAAAATTTAATTTTTAATTCTTCTATATGTGTTTTTAATTGGATCGATGTTCAATTTTTTAAAATTTGTATTTGTATTATTATTATTATTATTTTGTAATTCAGATAAATCAATCTATTTAGAAAAAAAAAAAAAAAAAAAGAGATAAATCAATCTATTTAAAAGAAAAATCTTTTTTTTTTTGTTTGAATTTGTTTTAATAAATATTTCTCTACCATCCATCTATGAGGTGAATGGTAGAGATTTTAAAGATGTTTTAATTTTTAAAAGATTTTATTTTATTTATAAAAAAAATCATAATTTTATTATTATTATTTTTTGAAAGGGAATTGTATTATTATTTAACCATTATTTTTATTTTTCTTAAATAATTTAAATATTTATCTGGGTTTTATATTTAGGGATATTTAAATAAAAAGATAATTTAAATAATTGTTATATCAATTTAATTTTTCCATTTCTCTATTTATTTAATTGCCTTTATAATAAAATTCAGAATTTAATTATTATTTAACCATTATTTCAATTTTAAATTTAATTTAAAAAAAAAAAAATTGGTCAGAGGGGTATTCGTGTCATATTATTATATTTTTCCTGTTTAATGCAATTTTATAAATAATCAGGGGACCTTAGTGTAATTTTCCTTGACGGAATTAGGGTGGGTTTCGTTAGGTTTCCGTTGGCTATTGCAAATTTATGATAGTTCAGAGGGTTTACTGCCGAAAAATAAAGTATAGGGGGTACATTGTCAATTCGGGTATAGTTCAGGGGATCTTGTTGCCAATTAGCCTAATTTTTTTTCGAGACAAAATAATTCATTTGTCACGAAAAAATTAAAGGTCGTGACAATCATAGAATATGTCACGAAAAATACAATTCTCGTGACAAATCAGTAAAAAATAATAAAAAACGTTCAAAACAATATAAAATAGTGAAAAATAAAAAAATATTATTTTCGAGACAAAATTGTCACGAAATAAGTTAAAGATCGTTTTCGTGACAAATTCATTAAATCGTGACAAATCCATAAAATGGGGACAAATCCATGATTTATTTGTCACGAAACTGTATTTGTCACGAAAAAAATTAAAATCCATTAAATCGTGACAAATCCATAAAATCAGGACAATTCCATGATTTAAACTGTATTTGTCACGAAGAAGAAAAAAATTAAAATCCATTAAATCGTGACAAATCCATAAAATCAGGACAATTCCATGATTTATTTGTCACGAAAAAAATTAAAGTTCGTGACAAATCCGTTAAATCGGGACTATTCCATGATTTATTTGTCACGAAACTGCATTTGTCACGAGATAAATTAAAGTACGTGACAATTCCATAAAATCGTGATAAATCCATGATTTATTTGTCACAAAAAATCAGTGAAAACAAAAAAACAAAAAAAAACGTTAAAAATATTTAAAAAAAAAAATAATTATTATTTACGAGATAGAATAATTCATTTGTCACGAGTAAAAAATGAGGTTCGTGACAAATCTTTTTTTTTTTTTCCGTGACAAATCCTAAATCCATTTTTATTTTATTTTTTTTTATAAAAAAATTGTCACGAAATAGTAATATTTTTTCTTCGATTTGTCACGAAAATCAGTTGCTTTGTAATGAATTTTGGAAGAACAAATGATTTTCGCAACAACAATCTTGAAGAGAAAAACGACGTGACAAATCAATTTTTAAAAGTAAAATGCAGAGAAATACAAGTAAAGTAGAGAGAGAAGGTAGGAAAATACCAAGCATTGAGATGAATACAAGCCCTTTCAAAAGAGATGCTGGGATTGCTGTGAATTGGAAAGGAGTGATCGAGAAGAGACCAGAGAGTGAAGAAGAGAGAGAGAGAGACAGAGAGAGGGGGAGAAGAGAGCTATGAAATGAGACTATGAGAGAGAAACAGAGTAACTTTTAGGCTTTCAATGAATAATTATTTATTTATTAATTATTATACTTATTGTGTAATTCGGGTTGGTTTGTCGAGTTCGATTTATAATTCGACTCGACCCGATATACCATGTCATTTTACTTATTTGCTGCTGCCAACCCGACTCTACTGGACAGATTCGGGTTGGTCGGATCGGGTTAGCATGAGATTTTCTAGGGTTTATAAAATTTTAAAAAAATAAAAATAAATAACTCGTCGAAACTATAAACTATCATCCCTAATAAATGGTCTAGTGAACAGTAAATGAAAAACAGTCCCCAAAAATCATTATGGCTAATTGGCAACAACACCCCCTGAACTATACCCGAATTGACAATGTACCCCCTATATTTTTTTTTTTGACAGTAAACCCCCTGAACTATCATAAATTTGTAATAGCCAACGGAAACCTAACGAAACCCTAATTCAGTCAGGGAAAATTACACTAAGGTCCCCTGGTTATTTATAAAATTGCATTAATCAGGAAAAATATAATAATATGACACGAATACCCCTTTGACCAATTTTTTTTTTTTTAAATTAAATTTAAAATTGAAATAATGGTTAAATAATAATTAAATTCTGAATTTTATTATAAAGGCAATTAAATAAATAGAGAAATGGAAAAATTAAATTGATATAACAATTATTTAAATTATCTTTTTATTTAAATATCCCTAAATATAAAACCCAGATAAACATTTAAATTATTTAAGAAAAATAAAAATAATGGTTAAATAATAATACAATTCCCTTTCAAAAAATAATAATAATACAATTATGATTTTTTTTATAAATAAAATAAAATCTTTAAAAAATTAAAACATCTTTAAAATCTCTACCATTCATCTCATAGATGGATGGTAGAGAAATATTTATTAAAACAAATTCAAACAAAAAAAAAAAAGATTTTTCTTTTAAATAGATTGATTTATCTCTTTTTTTTTTTTTTTTTAAATAGATTGATTTATCTGAATTACAAAATAATAATAATAATAATAAAAATACAAATTTTAAAAAATTGAACATCGATCCAATTAATAACAATCTTGAAGAGAAAAACAATTCAACAACAATAATCTCCAAATGCGTCCAAACAAACACCAGAACGCTTATTTTATAAATACTACGAGCTTCCCATTAGACACCCCTGTCAATCAATCACATTTTTAATTAGAATGTTAATTAAGCAGCTTATGAAATTGTGAAAGAAAACTAAAATAACATGACCACTGGGGTCGTAATTAGGATTTTCTGACTCATCAGCACAAGTCCAACCAAACCACATTTTGTCTCTTGAATTAAAAGACCACATAAATCAAACACCAACTCTGTTTACGGCAATGAAACAACTCCAATAAAAAACACAATTGCAGAAGATAAATGACAATCTTTAATACATATGCTAGCAACATGAGCCAATGACAATGGATTCATCTTCTCTCCTGTCTCTGTTCTTCAACATGTATTCACCCTCCATATAGATTACTGCAGAGACCATATAACAAATCATGTAAGATTTTAACAAAAAACGAATCAAATAGAAAAAAGAATGCAAAATTGAAGTAGAAGATCAGTACTCTAACCTCTCTCTGGGGAACATTTGTGTCTTCTAACATCTGTCTAGCTATCTTCCTCCGGAAACGAGCCATGTAAACTGCAATGACCATAAGGAGCTTCTCTTTCGTTTCCTCAACCAACCCAAAATAAGCATGTCTCCAAGATCTTTTAATGATCAAAGTGCCGCAAACAGCCCAAAATCCTACAATGAATCCCAGGGCCGTGCCGACATACAACCAGAATTTTTCAGACTCATCTTCATCTTCTTCCACTTCTTCATTCTTGTCTTTGGTGTCACCGGGGCCTGAGGAACAGTTTGTTGTCAATGGAGGACCACAAAGGTAAGGGTTACCCTCGTAAATGGATGGATCGTTGAAGGTCTGGAACTGATTGGTTGTTGGAATTGGTCCTGACAAGTCGTTATATGACAAATTCAACTGGTTCAAAAAAGTCATAGAAGACATGCTTGGAGGAATTGAGCCTGAAAGATGGTTGCCTGAGAGATCAAGAGTTTCCAGCTGTTGCAAGCTTTGGATATTCTCCGGTATCTTCCCTGTAAGTTGGTTCCAGGATAGATTCAGGGAATTCAAAGCTGAGAGATTTGTTATCTCTTCCGGTATCTCTCCCGCCAAGTTGTTGCTTGAGAGATCAATGACTTTAAGAAGTTGAATTGTCTTTGTGTATTCAATATTTCTTCCTTTCAAAACCACATCCAATTGGTTGGGAAAATCATATAGAATGAAGAATGGATTTGATGCATTGTAAGTGCCCGAAAATTTCAAAGCTTCCAAGTTACCGAGACATTTGGGAATATACCCAGAAAAATTATTATGGGCAAGGTCTAAGATGTGGAGATTAGGAAATCGACACAACTGTTTAGGAATGTTTCCGGTTAACCTGTTGGTTCGTAGTCCTAAATATGACAGATTGAACAGGTTTTCTACAATTGGTTGTATGGTCCCAAAGAACTTATTTTCTCCAAGATCAAGAAATAACAAACCTTTGCAATCGTGCAAGGACACAGAGAGCTCCTCCGAAAGATTGTTACTGCTCAGTTTCAACCAAACAAGCGAAGGTAATGAGCATATAGAGCTTGGAATACCTCCTGAGAAATTGTTGCTGGAAAGGTCTACATCCCTTAGTTTTTCTAGATTGTGAAAATTTGAAGGGATTTCTCCAGATAGATAATTGTTTGATAAATCAAGAAAGCTTAGATCTCTTATTTCACCCATGGATGCAGGAATGCTACCAGTTAATAAGTTTCTAGAAAGATCTAGAGTTACCAACATAGACATTTCATGGCCAATGTTCAAGGGAATCGCTCCACTAAGGGAATTGTTCCTTAATGATAGCCATGTTACATTTTTCCAGAGTTGAATTGAACCCTCCAAAAGGTTAGATCTCAAATCAATGTATAGAACATGTTGAACATTTATTGACCCGGGAAGTTTTCCTCTCAATTGATTATTAGAAAGATCCAACCAGTCTAAATGCGGTAATAATGATCTCCAAAACCAATCAGGTATTTCATCTGAAATGGCAACGTTTGAGAGTATTAATGTACCAACACCTATTTGAGTTCTAAGCCACGAAGGAAATGCAAGACCCAATTGGCAATCACTAATTGAAATAAATAGTAGACTGAAAGGAGCAATCCAATCGCGTCTCACATTGAAAACCAAAGCTTTGCTTGTGTGTAATAACTGAAGAAAAGTTAATCTTGTGAGATTCTGTAAATGATTTTCAGTGACCACACCTTCCCATGAGTTCCCAGACAGATCCAATACCTCTAACTCTGTAAGTTGTCCAACAGTTTCAGGAATTGTGCCATTCATCTTGTTAAATGCTAGGTCGAGTGTAACCAAATGCGACAAATTTCCTACAGACGTTGGAAGTGCTCCTATGAACGAGTTTTCACTTAGTCCAAGATATTTCAAATATTTGAAATGCCCCAAGGAAACAGGAATATTACCACCGAGTTTATTTTTAGAAAAATCTAAGGTCAGTAAGGTACTGTTATTGCATCCTGACAAAGCCTCTATGAACTCCGTTATTTCACCACTGATACCATTATTTGAAAGATCTAAATTACGCAAGTTGTACAGGTTTTCCTGCCTAACCTTGGGAATGGAACCTGAAAGTTCACAGCCAGAAAGCTGAATGGTTGTGAGGGTACTTATATTGAATAACCAGTGAGGTATCGGAGAGTTGAAGTTGTTATCAGAGAGATCAAGGACAGAAAGTGAAGTAAGATTAATGAACGGAAGAGAATACTGGAAATTACGAAGTTCACAACCGGATAAATACAGCTCTCGAAGCATAGGAAGCATATTTGCAACTTGCGGCCATCTAGTTGTTGCCTTCCTAAGGTTCACACGTTCTAAATGGAGGTATTGCAAGGAAGAGAGACCAGAGAGCCAGTTTAAATCCGAGTTCCTTATGGAGAGAAAACTAAGATCAAGGTATTGCAAGTTTGACAGATTTCCAAGACTAGGGGGAACCTTTCCAATGAAGGAAGCACCTGAGAGGTCAAGGTGCCTCAGATTATTGAGTGAACCGATAAAATTTGGAATTGGAATTCCCTGGAAATCGTTCCGGGAGAGATCAAGGACTGAAAGTGATGTAAAATTAACCAATGGAACAGATTGAGGGAAAGTACTCAGTTTACAAGAAGTCAAATGCAATTCCCTAAGTGAAGGAAGCATATTTAAAACTTGCAGCCAATTATTTGATACGTTACGGAGGTCCAAGCCTGTTAAATCAAGATATTGCAAGGAAGAGAGACTAGACAGCCAGTTTAAATTTGAGACCCATAAGCCCGGGTATGAGTCCATACCCAGACCAAGGTACTGCAAGTTTGACAGATTTCCAAGATCAGAAGGAACCATTCCAGTGAAGGACACAAAGGAGAGGTTAAGGTACCTCAAATTTCCGAGCAAAACTATAAACTCCGGGAATGGAATTCCTCGGAAATTGTTGTTGCTGAGGTCCAAGTAATTTAAATATGTCAAGTTCAGCAAAGAAGGATTTAACGTACCAGACAAGCACGACATATTGTAATATGCTGCTTCACTTTCTTCATAAATAGAACAATAATCCTGACTTCTGAGGTCAAGCCTTGAAACATGGCCTGTCTGGTTGTCGCAGCCTACACCAAGCCAGTTGCAGCAATCAACACCAACGTCCCAAGAAGAAAGCCAACCTGAAGGATCTCTAAGACCTTCTTTGAATTGAAGAAGAGCTTCTCTCTCCTTATCAATGCAATCCATGTTGAAATTCTCAGCATTGGAATTGAAAGATTTAGTTAACAAAAGAAGTGAGAGAAGAACAAGAAGGTGAAAATGGGAATTCAAGCTAGCCATTTCTGTTTTCAAGATATAGCTAGACACAATACCGATCTAAATGTATATATAGATGTTAAATTTTTGTTTTATTTTTTGAAATCCGACACCAATCGTGGGACCTATGTTGTGATGATCTGTTTCGACCTCTACATCAATCATAAAACAAATCACAAGATGTGAAATCAAAGTTCTTGGTCAATCAACGGAAAAAAAAAAATAATAATAATAAAAATAAAAATAAAATAAAAATCATTTACCATAAGAGAGAATTTTTTCCAAGAACACTATTTACGTTATATAAATAACCAATCACATCTTAATCTCACATAAAGTGACTTTATTTAGGTAGGACGAACATATCTAATATTTTTACTTGTACCATTAAAAGACAAAAAAAAAAAAAGAAGTGTTATACAGTTTAAAATGGCTAAACAAGTGCTCGAAGCAGGATCAGCTTGAACAACCACAGAAACATGAGTATGATTCTTCTTCTTTTTCTGTTTGTGTGGGTATGATTGTAAGAAATTTGTGTAGTTCAATCGAATATATTAGATGTGGTTGAGAAAATTGAAATTGTTGATTAAACGATTTAAACTGATCTATCTTCTTTTATTGAAATTTTACTTATAATATAACTCATGCTAGTATTATCAAATACATTCAAGTCATCAATCGATACAAATAACAACACATAAAACTTTCTGTTCCTTTGATTCGTGTTGAATCAAATGTGTCTAACTCTGTGGATCATATTGCCTAGATAATCAAATAGAAGACAGTGTCTAATTAATATGTAAATAGAAACCACCGATAATTGTGGAAAAATCAAAGCTTCTTTTAGAGAAAAGGCCAAATGCATCACCACTTGAATACTACAAACCAATCTAACGTAACAACTACGGCAGACTCTGGAAGAGCCATCGTTCCTGTCAACATATCTCTTTCTCTCACCATTTTTGTAGTCTTGTTTTTGCTTTTTGATTATTCAAAGTCAAGCTGCGCATAAAACAAAAACTATCAATTTAACATGATCAAGAATTTTTTTTCTCCACCGAAACATCAGCAAAGAGATTTTGAGGCTGGGACTTAAACATGCGATTTTCTTATTTCAAAAGTCATGTGAGTGAGCCAAAACAGTTCTGTCTGATAATTGAAGTGTTAATCAAGAAAAAACTATCATTCACATATAGAGTACATAGAGACAAAAAATTCAAGTGGCGTTGGCCAGGCAACAACGAATATCTTCTTGATAAGGTTTCAAGGCTTTTACAAGGCTACTGGCTAGTCAATAATCGCTATTCAAATGCCGTTTCAAAATTAGTCTACAAGCCAGATAAGGCTTGCGTCAATCTCTTGATGCGATCTGCATCGAGACAAGACGAGACAATATTTGAGACAAATCCTGCTCTCTAAAGAGAGAAGAGAGAGAGGAAATAATTGAGTTGAGATGGGGTAATAATTGGGATATTTCTTTTCGAGAGGCCTAGGGATATTTACACCCCCTGAGAAAGAAGAGAGAGAGAGAGAGGAAATAATTGAGTTGGGGCGACAATCTCTTGATGTGATCGAGACAAGATGAGTCAAGATCGAAGGCTAGTTGAGAGAGAAGAGAGAGAGAGGAAATAATTGAGTTGAGATGGGCTAATAATTGGGTTATTTCTTTTTGAGAGGCCTTTAAATATTGATTAGCTATATTTGCATTTCTAGAAAACCGTACGTACACCCTATTAGTACACACACCCCATTAAAAGTTTTCAAAATGTTACAACTCGTAAACACACCCCCACATATTACTAATATTATATGATGTTTCTCTTGGTTTTTTTTTTTTTTTTTTTTTTTAATTTTAATTAATAAGTTATAAAATAGTTAAAATACAAATTGTAAGAAAAATAAAGTATGGATGTTATTTTTTATTAGTGTAACTACTTATAATATTTGTTAGAATCTTCAATTTATATATATATATATATATATATATATATATATATAGTGGTTCTCTAGTAAGGACGTCCCGAAATTATAAGTTAAGGACATCCAACCACAGCCACACATTCATATTGGGTGTGGGTATTTGTTTATATGGGGCTGTGGGCCCACTGTTAATGTGTGGATATAGTTGGATGTCCTGAAATTATAAAATCAGGATGGTCTTAATTAAAGAAGTATTATATATATATATATATATATATATATATATATATATATACAGTCTTTCTATTATCAGTTCGAACTGACAAAAGTTATATCAGTTCCTTGTATGTGGACCACTGGATTTAAATACTTTGACTGACAAGTGCATACAGCCAAGTCAAAGTATTTAAATCCAGTGGCCCACATGCAAGGAACTGATATAACTTTTGTCAGTTCGAACTGATAATAGAATTTCTGTATATATATATATATATATATATATTATATAGAATACTTCTCTAATCAGGACCGTCCGGACTT
The DNA here is from genome assembly GCA_030490815.1 of Acer saccharum. Taxonomy (NCBI): domain Eukaryota; kingdom Viridiplantae; phylum Streptophyta; class Magnoliopsida; order Sapindales; family Sapindaceae; genus Acer; species Acer saccharum. The sequence goes on along the minus strand of CM059873.1, from coordinate 3,509,872 downwards.
TATAATTTCAGGACGTTTAACCACAACCAAACATTCACATTGGATGTAGATATTTATTAATGTGGGGCTATGGGCCCAATGTGAATGTGTGGTTGTGATTAGACGTCCTGAAATTATAAAGTCAAAACGTCCTGACTAGAAAACCACTATATATATATATATATATATATATATATGAGCGGACCCTATATATATAGTCTTGTTTATAATCTTGTTTTTGCTTTTTGATTATTCAAAGTCAAGTTGAGCATAAACTTTCTATCAATTTAATATGATAAAGAAATATGTATTTTTTTCCACCAAAATATCAGCTAAGAGATTCTGAGGTTGGGATTTAAACATGGGTTTTTCTATATTCAAAAGTCATGTGAGTGAGCCAATACAGTTCTGTCTGTCTGATAATTTAAGTGTTGATAAAAAAAAAAACTATCACTCACATACATACGACATAGTACAGACAGACGTAAAATTCAAGTGCCATTGGACAGGAAACTATTAATGTCGTCTTGATCAGGTTACAAGCCTTTTACATGGCTATTGGTTAGTCAATACAGAGCCAAAAAAAATTGAGGCGTTTTCAAAGAAAAGACCCAACATAGTGACACACGTTTGTCAACACCTACCCCCACGCGTTTGTCAACACCGACTTTTGAAATAAATGAGGCCCTCAAGTCTTCTCTGGATAATAAAAATAGTGATTCTATGCGCAACCGGGGTTGTGCAACCTTTGCGGTCACGTAATGCAATTTTTGTAAAAAACATGTGGGGTCCGTGCATTTAATACGTGGGATCCACATGTTTTTTTTTTCACAAATGTCATTGTTGAATCTCTAACTTTCCATACTACGGAGAGGGTGTACGGACCTTATGGTCTAACAAATGGCTCTCCTTTTAACATTCCTATGGAAAATGGGGAAATTGTTGGTTTCTATGGAAAGGCCGGTGATTTCGTCGATTCAATAGGTATCTACATAAAACCAGCTACTGCTAATTAAGCAAGGTACGTAATTAAAATTATGACCCTGTGGACCAGTGGTCATATATATATATATATTTTTTTTCTTTCACAGTTTTATCAGCTATTAATTCATTAACATTCTAATTAAAAATATGATCGATCAAACAGGTTCTTCAGCTCTTCAATGTCTAATGGGAAGTTCGTAAAATAAGCGTTTAGGTAGTGTTTGCTTGGACGCAATTGGAGATTGTTGTTGATGTTGTAATTTTTATTTATTTACTTTTTTTCTGTTTGTGGCCGGCAACTCGGCAAGTGCATATATATGCCATTCTTTTGGGTGAAATTAACAATGAACTTGTCATGTCCTTTCCTTATGTATTGTATCTTTTATGAATTAAAAGGAAGTTAATTAAGACTATGTTTGGGGTTGTTTTGTTTATGAAATAATCCGCTTTTAGCTTAACTTAAGGAATAATCGACTTACAAGATAAGTCGACAGGTGTTTGGTAAATTGACTTTATACATAATCAACTTACGAAAAAAGTATGGAAAATGTGTTTGGTAAACTTTAATTAATTATGGAAAATGTCTAAAATGGACATATTGTTAAAATTTAATATATTATTCAAAAAAAAATTACTACTTAATTTTTTTTATATTTAATATTTTAAAAATATTCTACTGAGTCAACTCATTCATCACAATACTAATTTGCTGAGTCAACTCGGTCATCTCATTACAAATCTACTGAGTCAACTCACCCACTCAAGAAGCCATTAATGGATTCTCTGCAACTCAAGCTCCAAATCCGCCACAGTTTCCGCTCCACCAGATTCTCCACCGATGTCGCCACCATCCGTCATCCCTCACCATCGACATTGTCTCCCTCGCTGCCAATTCACTTACAAGTTTTGAAATCGTGAGATTTGGTCCCGGATTCGTCGTGAAAATGGAGGAGGAACCTCATCCATCGTCGGAGTAGAACCAGCATCTCGGGCACGACAAAATCGATGATCGACTTCACCGGTGGTAGCTGACCGACAGATTCACGATTTCAATCGCGAAACAGAGGATGCAGCTGGCCGTCGACTTCAACAACTTCAACGACTTCGACTTCCTCCGATGACTTCGACGTCGCCGGAGGTAGCCGTCCCTCCTCCGGCCTCCATCGTCGGTGGTGTCCACCACCGGCGAGCAATGGCCTCCACTGTACATTCTGAACAATCTTTGTTTTTTTTTTTTAGTTTTTTTAATATATTATTAATTCAAAAAATTTCACTGTTAAATGAAAGGTACTATTGTCTTTATATTAAAATAGTAAGGGTATTATAGACATTACAATGATAAGAAGCCAACTTCTCCAAAAATCAGCTTCCAAAAGCTACCCCCAACCAACTTCTCAAAAGTTGATTATTGGATGAGCAAATTATGAAATAAGTTGATTATGGAATGTTTACCAAACACCTCATGAGTCTTAAATTATGAAATAAGTAATTATTTCTTAAGTTTAAGCAATCCCAAACATAGCCTAAGCTTCTCATTGTGGAAAATGATGGTTTATAATATAATTATTTATCCATCATCCAAGTTGTGAATTTATATACTTTTTTAATATTCTCAGCTTAAGACTAGTGATTCAAACGTAATAATATATTATAATAGTACTTATTCAATATTTGTCTTGATCTAACATCAATTGAGTTACGGTCTGCTGTGCTGGGACCTGTGATGTGCTGCCCTATTTTGACCTCTACATCAGTCATAAAACATTTGCTAAGCTTGGAGGATAGATTTTTTTTTGTCAAGAACACCGTTTACATATCTCTTTCTCTCACAAAATTTGTAGTCTTGTTTTTGCTTTTTGATTATTCAAAGTCAAGCTGAGCATAAAACACAAACTATCAAAGCTTCTTTTAGAGAAAAGGACTAATGCATCACCACTTGAATACTACAAACCAATCTAACGGCAGATTCTGGAAGAGCCACCGTTCCTGTCAACATATCTCTTTCTCTCAACATATTTGTAGTCTTGTTTTTGCTTTTGATTATTCAAAGTTAAGCTGTGCATAAAACACAAACTATCAATTTAACATGATCAAGAAATACATGTTTTTTTCTCCATCGAAATATCAGCTAAGAGATTCAGAGGCTAGGACTTAAACATGTGTTTTTCTTTATTCAAAAGTCATGTGAGTGAGACAAAACAGTTCTATTTGACAATTGAAGTGTTACTCAAGAAAAAACTATCATTCACATACATACAACAGAGTACAAACAAAGAAAATTCAAGTGATGTTGGCTAGGCAACTTGTTGATATCTTCATGATAAGGTTACAAGCCTTTTACAAGGCTACGGGCTAGCCAATAATCGCTATCCAAATGCCTTTTCAAAATTAGTCTTCTAACCAGACAAGGCTTGTTGCTCGCATCAATCTCTTGATGCGGTCAAGACAAGATGACTCAAGATCCAAGGCAACTTGAGAGAGAAAAGAGAGGAAATAATTGAGTTGAGATGGGTTAATAGTTAGGCTATTTCTTTTCGAGAGGCCTTTAAATTTTGAGTCCCGTAAAACCATATGTACACCCTATTAGTACACACCCCATTAAAAATTTTCAAAATGTTATAGCTCGTAAACACAGCCCACATATTACCAAATATGACGTTTCCCTTGTTTTTTTTTTTAATATTATAAATTAATAAGTTATAAAATAGTTAAAATAAAAATTGTAAGTAAAAATAAAGTATGGATGTTACTTTTTAGGGGTAATTTCACTAAAGTGTCTATTTTTTGGTGAAATATCACATATTTAAACGTCTTTGTTATATTGAGTACAATTTTATCCTTGTCAAATTGATTTACTGAGTTTCAAAAAATATATATATATCAAAATGAACAAAAATTTATTTTCTAAAAAAATAAATAAATAATTTTAAAAATAAATACTTTCAATAAATAAGAGCCACCGTTCCTGTCAACATATCTCTTTCTCTCAACATATTTGTAGTCTTGTTTTTGCTTTTGATTATTCAAAGTTAAGCTGTGCATAAAACACAAACTATCAATTTAACATGGTCAAGAAATACATGTTTTTTCTCCATCGAAATATCAGCTAAGAGATTCAGAGGCTATGACTTAAACATGTGTTTTTCTTTATTCAAAAGTCATGTGAGTGAGACAAAACAGTTCTATTTGACAATTGAAGTGTTAATCAAGAAAAAACTATCATTCACATACATACAACAGAGTACAAACAAAGAAAATTCAAGTGATGTTGGCCAGACAACTTGCTGAAATCTTCATGATATGGTTACACGCCTTTTACAAGGCTACTGACTAGTCAATAATCGCTATCCAAATGCCATTTCAAAATTAGTCTTCTAACCAGATAAGGCTTGCTGCTCGCATCAATCTCTTGATGCGGTCAAGACAAGATGACTCAAGATCCAAGGCAACTTGAGAGAGAAGAGAGAGGAAATAATTGAGTTGAGATGGGTTGATAATTGGGCTATTTCTTTTCGAGAGGCCTTTAAATTTTGAGTCCCAGAAAACCATATGTACACCCTATAGTACACACACCCCATTAAAAAATTTCAAAATGTTATAGCTCATAAACACAGCCCACATATTACCAAATATGACGTTTCTCTTGTTTTTTTTTCTTTTTTTTTTTTTTTTTTTAATATTATAAATTAATAAGTTATAAAATAGTTAAAATAAAAATTGTAAAAAAATATATATATATGGATGTTATTTTTTAGGGGTAATTTCACTAAAGTGCCTACTTTTTGGTGAAATATCACATATTTAAACGTCTTTGCTATATTGAGTACAATTTTATCCTTGTCAAAATGATTTATTGAGTTTCAAATATATATATATTAAAATGGTTTATAAAAATAAATAAACAAAAAAAAAATTATTCTCTAAAAAAAGAAAAAATAATAATTTAAAAAAAAATACTTTCAATTTATTATTTATTTTAACTTTATATTTTTCATAACCCATTAGTTTTTTTTCTTTTTATTTAAATTTTTTTAGAAAATATTTTTTTGTTGTTTATTTATTTTTATAAACCATTTTAATATTATTTATTTTTGAAACTCAATAAATCATTTTGACAAGGATAAAATTGTACTTTTATATATATAGTTAGAGTTGACCATTAATATTTTGGTCAAATGGACTAAAGTAATGTATTTTGAAAAAACAAGGGACTTAAGTTTCTACTATAACAAAGACGTTTAAATAGATGACATTTCACCAAAACATAGGGACTTTAGTGAAATTACCCCTATTCTTTATTAGTGCAACTAATTATAATATATGTTAGAAAGTATTTCTATTATCAGTTCGAACTGACAAAAGATATATCAGTTCCTTGCATGTGAGCCATTGAATTTAAAAGATGCTTTGACAAGTGCATGCAGTCTAGTCAAAGTATTTAAATCCAATGACCCACATGCAAGGAATTGATATATCTTTTGTCAGTTCGAACTGATAATAGAAAAATTGATATGTTATATATATATATATATATATATATATATATATATATATATAGTTTTTCTATTATCAGTTCAAACTGACAAAAGTTATATCAGTTCCTTGTATGTGGGCCACTGGATTTAAACAAGTGCATGCAGTCAAGTCAAAGTATTTAAATCCAGTGGCCCACATGTAAGAAACTGATATAACTTTTGTCAGTTCGAACTGATAATAGAATTTCTGTATATATATATATATATATATATATATATATATATATATAAGAATGAAATATTGAATATTCCATTCAAAAAACGAAAAAGAAACAAAATAATACCTAGACTGTCCAGGATGGAGGAGTGAGGACCATCTTATAACCAAAATTGATTTCCCACAAGAAGACAAGCCTAGCTTATCAATGTGGTAACCCACCTTAAGATTGCATAACAACCTTAAAACATTAAAATATCTCCGATCAGTAATCACTCCAACATCGGACAAGGGGAGGGACTTAGACTTAATAAACTCAAAAACCTGGTCTCTTTAGTAAGCGTATTCAACATGCAGCCACAATAAACCACACACATGATTCGCCCAATCTCGAATAATGATGCAGAAAGCATTTTTTTAGTAATGTTAAACAACCTAAATTTCAACCCAAATGATGTGATAAATGAGTTATCATCAGCCGGTAGATGGAAGAGTTTGGGACTTGGGCAAATGACTCCCAGGTCAACGGCTCGAATCCTACGAATGGCAAAAGCTATCAAAAAAATACATGGTCCGAATTAATAGACATTGTCAAAATAAAAAAATAAAAAAAAATTAAAAAAAAAAAAAACCACATACCAGTCATTTAAGTTGAAATTTATACTAAATTTTTGAGTTATCTAACATTAGTTTTTTTTTTTTTTTTACTCTGTATATTCAAAATATTAAATATTCAAAAAACAGTAGTTAAAAATGTCCGAACAAGTGCTCGAAGCAGGACCAGCTTGAACAATATTAACCACATAGACTTGAGTATCATTCTTCTTCTTTTTCTGCTTGTGTTGTTATGATTGTAAAAAAAATTATGTAGTTTGATCGAATATATTAGATGTGGATCGTATCTTTTTATTTTATTGAAAATTTACATTATAATAACACTAATGCTAGACCACCTAAAAATTTAGCCCAAATTTCAACCAAAATGATATGGCAAGTGGTTTTTTCATTAACCGCATCATCTCATGTTGTGTGCGGTGATGACAACTCACTTGTTACATCATTTGGGTTAAAATTTAGGTTAAATATTTGGGTTGTATAGCATTACTCTTATAATAATATAATTCATCTTTAACTTTCTCTCCAGCTAGTAATTATCAAATATACTCAAGTCATCAATTGCTAATAACAACACATAAAAATTTCTGTGCAAAAACCTGAGATGTGAAGGATGATCTTGGACCTGGCCAATGAAATGATTTCATCTTCTTTCTTCTGCTCTGTGTTGTTGAACTTGATCTTCTGTTGTGTTTCTAAATCATCAAATAGCAGAAATAGAAGAAGTAAGAAAGAAACAGAAGGAAGGATTATTTCATATATTTCAACATAACCTCAATCCGTTTACAATCAGCCATATATATAGGTTGATGTTCGAATGAGCAACAAACATAGTAAACAGCAGTTAATTCAGCTAACAAACCAATCAGAAATAATAGGGACATGATCCATCATATGTTTGTGGGTGACACAAACAACACTAACAGTGACTAACATGCACCCTATTGACTAAGTCCTTCTCCTTCCTTGCACATATCAACTTCTTAAAGTTCCTTGTCTGTGACTTGTATGTTCTCTGTATTACTGCGGTGACCACAAGACAACTATGTAAGATCCAAACAAACCAAAATGAAAACAATGTAAAAAGATTCAAGATTAAAGGTTAATCATACCTCTCATATATACCTTACTTCGTGTATAGACGACCCACATGAACCGCAATGATCACAAACAGCTTATCTTTCATTTTCTCAACAAACCTGAAATAGGCATGTCTCCAGGATGTTTTAATCATCAAAGTCCCACAGACAGCCCAAAATCCTGCGATGAATCCCAGTGCCATGCTAACGTAGAACCAAAACCTTTCTGACCCATCTTCATCTTCCACTTCTTCATTCCTGTCTTCTGGATCAATATCCTCGGGCCTTGATGAGCAGTTTGTAGTCAATGGAGGACCACAAAGGTACAGGTTACCCTCATAAATGGATGGATCATTCCATGTATTGAATTGATTGCCTGAAGGAATTTGTCCTGACAGATTATTACGGGACAAGTTCAAGTGGCTTAAAAAGGTCATAGAAGACATGCTCGGAGGAATTGGCCCAGAAAGATGATTAGATGAGAGATCAAGAGTTTCTAATTGTCTCAAGCTTCCAATATTCTCCGGAATCTTTCCCGTCAGTTGATTCCATGATAGGCTTAAGGTATTTAAGGCTGAGAGATTTGATATTTCTTCTGGTATCTCACCCATCAAACTATTACCAGAGAGATCTATGACCTTAAGAAGAAAAAGTATCGATGTGTATTCATTTCGTCTTCCTTTCACAAAAATTTCAACATGCTCTGAGAAATCTATAATCCTGATGGATTGAAATGGTTCAATGTAAAACCCCTCTTTTTTAAAACCTTCCATATTGCCCAAACATTTAGGGATGTGACCGGACAAATTATTTTGTGCAAGGTCTAAGATCTGAAGATAGGGTAATTGACATAGCTGTTCCGGAATATTTCCAGTCAACCTGTTAGCTCGTAGTCCTAAATATGACACATACAAGAGGCCATTGGTAATCGGTACAGTACCAACGAATTTATTTTCTCCAAGATCAAGTCCATTCAATCTTATACTGCAATTCTGCAATGATTCAGAGAGCCCTCCAGAAAGATTGTTGCTATTTAGTTTCAACCATCTAAGTGAAGGCAATGAGCATATAGAGCCTGGAATGCCTCCAATGAATGTGTTGTTGGAAAGGTCTAGGAAAGTCAATCCCTTTAGACCCTGCCAGTTTGAAGGGATTTCCCCTGAGAGATGATTGCTTGATAAGTCAAGAAAATACAGATTCCCCATTTCACTTATGGATTGTGGAATGCTACCAGTTAGAAGGTTCCTAGAAAGATCTAGATTTTCCAATATTGGCATCTCTTGACCAATGTTTAAGGGAATTGGTTCGGTAAGTAAATTATTCCTCAATGAGAGACTTGTCACATTTGACCAACTGACTGGGGGTGAACCCTCCAAATGGTTGAATCCCAGATTAATCTCTGCTCCAAGACCAGTTATAATTGACTTGGGAAGCTCTCCTCTTAACTGATTTTGAGAAAGATCCAACCTCCAAATCTGAGGAAGTAATCTCCAAAACCAAACAGGTATAGCATCTGAAATGGAAGCATTGGAGAGAAATAACTCATAAAGTTGAGTTTGAGTTCTAATCCAATATGGAAATGCAGGACCTACTTGGCAATCATTGATTATCAAGCTCAACAGATTGAAGGGAGCAATCCAACCCTATCTAACATTGAAAACCAGAGAGCTGCTTGCACATGACAAGGAAAGTTCAGTCAATTTTGTAAGATTCTGTAAATGATTTTCGGTGATTACATCGTTCCATGAATTGTTGTATAGTTGCAATCCATTTAACTCTGTAAGTTGTCCAATTGTTTCCGATATTGGCCCAGTAATCAGGTTAGAAGATAGATCCAGTGCAGCCAAAAGCGACAAGTTTCTTATGGATAATGGAAGTGGACCTAAGAGTGAGTTTTCAGAGAGTCGAAGATTTTCCAAGTACTTGAAGTGACCCAAGGAGTCGGGTAAAATACCACCAAGTCTGTTTGAACCCAAATCTAAGACCTTCAAGGTAGCGTTATTGCACCCAGACAAAGAGTCTGTGAACTCTTGGATTCTCCAATTCATGCAAGTTACACAGGTTTCCCTGTGGAACCTCAGGTATGGAACCGGAAAGTTCACAAAGCTTGAGTTTGACTATTTCAAGGGTACTTATATTGAATAACCATTTAGGTAGTGGAGAGCTGAAATTGTTATGGGAGAGATCCAGAACGGAAAGAGATGTAAAATTGACTGATGGAAGAGACTGAGGGAAATGCTGGAGTTCACAGCTGAGCAAATACAACTCCTCAAGGGAAAGAAGCATATTGAAATCTTGCAGCCAACTATTGGTTGCCTTACTCAGATTCATGGATCCTAAGTTGAGGTATTTCAAGGAATAGAGATCAGAGAGCCAGTTTAAATCTGAGATCCATAACGTTTTAGGAGACGAAAACATATCGAGGTCAAGATACCGCAAGTTAGACAGATTCCCAATACTAGCAGGAACCCTTCCGTTGAAGGATGCTAGAGACAGGTCAAGGTACCTCAAATTCTTGAGTGAACCAATAAAATCTGGGATTGGAGCTCCCAAGAAATTGTTATTGCTGAGGTCCAAGTAACTTAAATGTGTTAAGTTAAGCAAAGAAGGATTGAGCGTACCAATCAAACACGATCCATTGTAGTATGCTGCTTCATTTTCTTGAAGTGAATTGCATTGGTAATCCCCACTTCTGAGGTCAAGCCTTACAACGTTGCCTTTCTTGTTGCTGCAGCCGACACCAACCCAGTTGCAGCAGTCACCAGCAGCAACCCAAGAAGAAAGCAAACCTGAAGGATCTTTAAGACCTTGTTTGAATTTAAGCAGAGCTTCCCTCTCCACCTTAATACAATTGCCTGCGTTGAAATTCCCAGCACTGGAGTTGGACTGTATGGCTTCAAGTAACGTAGATTCAGTTAATAAAAGAAAGAAAAGAACAATAACAAGTTGAAGGGTGCAATTTTTGCTAGCCATTTCTGTTTGCAAAACAACATAGACATCAAACAGATGCTACTTATTAGTTATTTATTGAAAGGAATGAGACTCTTTCTTCATTTCTTGTTCACTTTATTTATTTATTACTACCATTTTAATTAAGTCCAATTGTCAAAATCACAGCTAACAAGCAGTCAATCAAAATGAATTATTTAACCATTTTAAATAAAGAATCCATTTAACTTTTGAACAATACAAATGAAGCAAAAGATTACCAGTCTTCCACTCTACACATGACATGGGTCATGAGCTAAGGTGCCGGCCTTAGAAAGGTCCACATTATGATTGTCGTGGTGCCAAAATCAAGCACCGGATCTCTATTCCCACAATATATAGGAGAAATCTCTCCACACATACTTATAAATGCACATTGTGGGACTCAAAGCCCCCACGAGATGCACACAATCTGAGCTAAGAAGGTAGGTGCGACTAAGATGATTTTATTTAGGGTATAAAAGTTTCCATACAGTAGGATGGCCTCCCCAAGCAACTAGTCCTGTTTCAGGACCGACTTCAGTTCCAGTGGAAACAACTGATTGATGTCGACTCTGCTGCGAGCACTTCTTCGGCCACCTCTTGCCATTTTGAAATTTTAACAGAGTATATTATTTCTGTGTCACCAGGATCAGCCTTAATATAGACAAATCAGATAAAAGATAGTGTGACTCTTGATTCTTATAATCCAGCACAAAGAAGCAGGAAACATAACAATACACTAACTGCAGTTCGACAAGTTCACACCACATATATACATACATGAATTACGCCATCACTTGCAATACATAAACAAAAACTAAAAAAGCATCGAACAAGATGAGCCTGGCCAATGAAAATAGATTAATGTTCCTTCTTCCGTCCTGTATTCTTGGACTTGATCTTCGTAAAAGTTATCGTCTTTTGCCAATGAATTATATTGTTCACCAAAAGGACCACTTTTATCTTTTGGCATCTACCTTCCTTCCAAAACGAGCCACATAAATTGCAATGATCACAAAGAGCTTGTCTTTCACATCATCCACAAACCTGAAATAGGCGTGTCTCCAGGATTTTTTAATCAACAAAGTGCCGCGACACCCCAAAATCCTACAATGAATCCTAGTGCCACGCTAACATAGAACCAAAACTTTTCGGATCCATCTTCATCTTCCCCTTCTTCATTCTTGTCTATGGAATCCCCAAGGCATGATGAGCAGTTGGTTGTCAATGGAGGACCGCAAAGGTAAGGGTTACCCACATAAATGGATGGATCATTCCAGGTGTTAAACTGATTGCCTGAAGGAATTTGTCCCGATAGGTTGTTATGAGACAAGTTCAAGTGGCTCAAAAAGGTCATCGAAGACATGCTTGGAGGAATGGAACCAGAAAGATGATTACTTGAGGGATCAAGAGTTTCTAACTGATTCAAGTTTCCAATGCTCTCTGGGAGAGCTGGTTCTATGATAAACTTAGGACATTCAAGACTGATAGATTTGTTATTTCTTCCGGTATCTCACCCATTAAACTATTGCCTGAAAGATCTATGATCCTAAGAAGAAAAAATGTTGACTTATATCCATTTCGATCACCTTTCACAACTATCTCAACATGCTCTGAGAATTATATTTTCCAAGTGAGAGGTATGGGTTGGAACTTGGAAGTACAAACCTATATATTTCATACCTTTCAAACTGCCCATACATTTGGGGATAGGACCAGACAAATGATTAAGTGTAAGGTCTAGGATTTGGAGATATGGTAATTGACATAGCTGTCCAGGAATGATTCCAGTTAAGTTGTTGGCTCTCAGACCTAAATACGACAGAGAACAAAGGCTACGCGTAATGGGTAGGTTCCCAAAAAAAATTGTTTTCTCCTAGATCAAGTCCATACAAGCTTGTACTGCAATTCTGCAATGATTTGTAGAGCTCCCCAGAAATATCGTTACTGCTTAGTCTCAACCAGTTAAGAGAAGGCAATGAGCACATGATAGAGCTTGGAATTCCTCTAGATAGTGTATTGTTTGATAGGTCTACAGTACTCAGTTGTTCTAGGCCCTGCCAATTTGAAGGGATTTCACCTGATAGATGATTGCTTGACAAGTCAAGAAAAGATAGATTCCTCATTTCACTCGTGGATGGTGGAATGCTACCATTTAGAAGGTTCTTAGAAAGATCTAAATCTTCCATTATTGACATTCCTGATTCTATGTTTAATGGAATCGGTCCAGTAAGTAAATTGTTATAGAGATCCAATATCGATAACTCTGTAAATTGACCAACTGTTTCCGGTATTTGCCCATTGAACAAGTTAGAAGATAGATCCAATTCATTCAGAAGTGACAAATTTCCTATAGATGATGGAAGGGGACCTAAGAATGAGTTTTGGGGGAGTATAAGAGCATCCAAATACTTGAGGTGCCCCAAGGAGTCATGTAAAACACTACCAAGTCTATTTGAACTCAAATCTAACCTCAACAAGGCACTGTTATTGTGCCCAGACAAAGCATCCATGAACTCTTTATTTCACCGGTAATATCATTATATGAAAGATCCAAAGAAAGAAAGTTACAAAGGTTCTCCCATCAAACCTTGGGGATAGAACCTGAAAGTCTGCTACGAGAAAGATCAACAGTCACAAGAGTACTTATATTGAATAACCATTGAGGTATTGGAGAGCCGAAGTTGTTACAGGAGAGATAGAGGGAGCAAAGTGAAGTGAAATTGACATATGGAAGAAACTGAGGGATAATTTGAAGTTCACAGCCAGACATAAACAACTATTCAAGTGAAGGAAGCATATTCACATCTTGCAGCCAAGTATTTGTTAGCTTACTGAGGTTCATACCACTTAAGTCGAGGTACTGCAAGGAAGAGAGACCAGAGAGCCAGTTTAAGTCTGAGACCCGTAACTGATCTGAATATGTAGAGAGGTCAAGATAGCGCAGGTTTGATAGATTCCCTACACTAGTGGGAACACTTCCATTGAAGGACGCTAGGGACAGGTCCAGATACTTCAAATTCTTGAGTGAATCAATAAAATATGGGATTGGAGATCTTGAGAAATTGTTATAGCTGAGATCCAAGTAAGTTAAATATGTCAAGTTAAACAAAGAAGGATTTAGCGTACCAAGCAAGCATGATTTATTGTAAGTTGCTGCTTCATTTTCTTGAACAGATTCACAGTAGTCCGGAGCTTAGAGGTCAAGCCTTACAACGTTGAATGTCAAGTCCTTGTTTGAATTTAAGCAGAGCTTCCCTCTCCTTCTCAATGCAACCGATTCTGAAATTCCCAACACCAGAATTGGAATTCAAGGCTTCAAGGAATGGAGATTCGATTAAGAAAAGGAGGAAAACAGGAAAAAGAAATCAAAAGGTAGAGTTCCCACTAGCCATTTCTGTTTTCAAGTTAGCATATGACATCAAAGATATTGTAGGTGTACTTAGCTAGCATAAAATTCTGAGATAATAATTCGCATATAGTCTGTTTCAAAAAATAATAATAATAATAATAATAATAATTCGCTAAGGTTCCATTCCATCATATATTTTACTTCAGATTGGTATTTTAATGTGACCATTTTTTCAAGTGAATGCTATCCACGTCTAAAAACAAAGCAGTGCATAAGTCAATGATAAAAAAGTGAAAATGAGGAAACACAGAAATTTCATACTTTGTTTCAAGTCCTGCATAATTTTTTGAAAACCTGCAAGCCATCTAAGTTCTGGAATATTTAATAATGTTTAACATGTCATCCACATTATGACTTTGAAACAAAATTATAGAACGGTTTCAATAAAAGAAAAAGAAAAAATCATCAAAACAGAGGAGCCTGGCCAATGGAAAATGAATCCATCTTCTGTCCTGTATTCTTCACGTTGATCTTCCAAAAGTTCTTCGTTCCTTTGTCATTCACTTGTAATGTTTACAATATTACTGCAGGGAACACACAACTACTGATTCAAGACACAAACAAAGCAGAAAGTAAACAATGTACAAGCTTATAGGTTACTTTTATCTTTTGACATCTGCATACCTTCTTGTATAGACAACCCACATGAACCGCAATGATCACATAGAACTTATCTTTCATCTCATCCACAAACCTGAAATAGGCATGTCTCCAGGATTCTTTAATAATCAAAGTGCCACAGACAGCCCAAAAACTTACAATGAATCCAAGTGCCATGCTAACATAGAACCAAAACTTTTCAGATTTATCTTCGTCTTCCACTTCGTTGTCATCTTCTGGATCATCGTGACCTGATGAGCAGTCTGTTGTCAATGGAGGACCACAAAGGTATAGGTTGCCCTCATAAATGGATGGATCATTCCAGGTATCAAACTGATTGCTTGAAAGAATTTTTCCTGACAGATTATTATAAGACAAGTTCAAGTGACTTAAAAAGGTCATAGAAGACATGATTGGAGGAATCGGGCCTGAAAGATGGTTACATGAGAGGTCAAAAGTTTCCAACTGTTGCAAGCTTCCAATGTTCTCAGGTATCTTTCCTGTTAGTTGGTTCCATGATAGATTCAAGGCATGCAATACTGTGAGGCTTGTTATCTCTTCTGGTATCTCTCCAATTAAGTTATTGCTTGAGAAGTCGATGATATTGAGAAGTGAGGTTATCTTCCTATATTCATTCTGTCTTCCTTTCAGAACAAACTCTGCATGCAAGGTGAATTCTATTTGCTCAATTGAGGGCGGTACTGAAGAGTAATATCTTGTATATTTCATAGCCTTCAAATTGCCAATACATGTAGGGATGCCCCCTGACAAGTTATTATGTGCCAAGTCTAAGATGTGTAGAACAGGGAATCCACATAGTTGTTCGGGAATGTTTCCGGTTAACATGTTGGCTCGAAGTCCTAAATATGACACATTGATGAGCTTTTCTGCAATTGGCCGTATGGTCCCAAAGAATCCATTTTCTCCAAGATCAAGTGATATCAAACGTGTACAATCTTGCAAAGATGCAGATAGCTCCCCTGAAAGATTGTTACTTCTCAGTCTCAAGCAAATAAGTGAAGGTAGTGAGCATATAGAGCTTGGAATGCCTCCGGATAGTCTGTTTTTTGACAAGTCTATAACCCTCAGTTTGTCTAAACCCTGCCAGATTGATGGGATTTCTCCAGATAGATGATTGTTTGATAAGTCAAGAAAGGACAAATTCCTCATTTTGCTGATGGATGGTGGAATGCTGCCATTTAGAAGGTTACTAGAGAGATCTAGGTTTTCAAATATTGACATTCTGTGGCCAATGTCACTAGGAATTGGTCCGGTAAGTAGATTGTTTCTCAATGAGAGATTTGTCACATTTGACCATAGTGGGAGTGAACCCTCCAAACGGTTGAATCCCAAATCAATCCATGCATCAAGATGAACATTTATCGACTTGGGAAGCTCTCCTCGTATCTGGTTATCAGAAAGATCCAACCACTGTGCTTGTGGTAATAATCTCCAAAACCAACCAGGTACGGTGTCTAAAAGGCCAACATTCGAAAGAGTCAATCGAGAAATACCTACTTGACTTTCAAGCCAAGAAGGAAATGATGGACCCAATTGACAATCTCCAATTGCAAGAGTAGATAGACTGAAGGGAGCAACCCAATCATGGCTCACATTGAAAACCAAGGATTTGTTTTTGGATGATAAGTAAAGGAAAGTTAATCCTGAAAGGTTACGGAAATGATTTTCAGTGATAACACCTTTCCAGGAATTCCCATACAGGTTCAAAGTAAATAACTCAGAAAGCTGTCCAATATCTTCAGGAATCATCCCATACATCAAGTTGAAAGATAAATCCAGGTTGCTCAAAAGCGATAAATTTCCTAATCTCGGAAGTGAACCAAAGAATGAATTGTGGGAGAGATCAAGGTGCTCCAAGTTTGACAGATTCCCAAGACTCGAGGGAACCATTCCAGCGAAAGAGGCTTGGGAGAGATCTAGGTACCTCAAATTCTTAAGTGAACCTATAAACTCTGGAATCGGATTTCCATGGAAATTGTTGCCACTAAGGTCCAGGTGATTCAAAAACGTCAAATTAAGCAGAGAAGGATTTAACTTACCAAACAAGCATGGTTTACTGTAATGTGCTGCTTTATTTTCTTGATACGAATCACAGACCGAACCTTTGAGTTCAAGCGACACAACCTGGCCAGTCTGGTTGCTGCAGTTGACACCAACCCAGTTGCAGCAGTCATCACCAACCCAAGAAGAGAGCCAACCTGAAGGATCTTCAAGACCACCTTTGAATTGAAGCAGAGCTTCCCTCTCCTTCTCAATACAACTGATATTGAAATCCACAGTAGCTGGAGAATTGGACCTTACAGCTTCAAGGAACTTAGATTTAGTTAACAAAACAAGAATAACAAGTACAAGAAGTTCAAAGCTGGAATTTCTGGTAGCCATTTCTGTTTAGAATAGATTTCAGACAGATCAATACTGGTTATTAACATGAAGGATTGACTTGTTCTTGTTCACTTCATTTATTAAATACAACTTTCAACTATAATTTACAACATTCTCGTAAAATATATATCTGACAATGAAAAATTAAACTTTTATAAAGATTGGTTGGATTTCATGAGTTTGACTCAGCAGGGTCCTGATTTTTATTATTCTTTTCTTTGACTAACTAAAAAGCTGGCACGTAGCATACATCGATTCTCAATAGAAATTTCATGCTAATTTATAGTCAACTCAATCTGCTAAGTGTTAAGGAACCATCACAGGTTCTGCTTCTGATCAACACCAATTGGCCAGCCTCAAAAAGGTCCAAATTATGACTTCTGTGTAGAGAATGAGATCACGACTTTCTTTCAGGATCATAAAAAAATTACATCTTCGGCTATGTTTGGTAGGGAGGAAAAGGGAGAGGAAAGAAAGGGGTGGAGGGAAAAGTAGAGGGAAAAGGGAGAAGTGTGTGTTTGGTATGGAGGGAAAAATGGAGGGAAAGGAAAAGTGGAAGGAAAAGTGGAGAGAAAAATGGGTGTGGGGCCCACCAATTTCTTTCCTCCCAAAAATGGGAGGAAATGGGAGGGAAAGAAATGGGGAAAAAAGAAATGGGGCCCACCATTTGGGTAATTACAATTTTATCCAAAATATTTTAATATATAAAATATAATATAAGGGTAAAATAGTAAAATTAATAAAATAATCTTTTCTTTCCTTCCTGCTTACCAAACAACACGAGGGAAAATCATTTTCCTTTCTTTCCCTCATATTTTTTATCCCTCCAAATCTTTCCATCCTTCCTATTTTCTTTCCTCCCTACCAAACGAACCCGAAATCTAACACGAACAAATCGGGAGTACAGATCGGGAGTTTGTTGGGACTTACCGAGAAAATGCTCACAGTGAAACTCGAACAAATTTGAACACCCATCGGTGTAAGTGTAAAGGACTTAACACCGAGCTAATCTCATCTCGATTTTTTATTTATTTATTTATTACAAATTGATTTTGCAACTACACAAAATGTTCATTCTTGTTTAAATTTTGTCTAATACTGTAATACATGTCCAGTGATATTTGTGATATGCAAATACCATGGGCTTTTTTCAGCCCACACTAATCTTTTTTTGTACATTAAAATTGGGCTCCCTGGACAAGGCCCAACAATCAAGCCCATCGACGACGCACCAGCTCAGCTGACCTGCATTTCCATAGTCGTTCCAGTTGAAGGACTGGCTTCAGTTCCAGTGGAAAAAGGACTGAAGAACCTTCCAACACTGTCAAAAATGGCCGGAGGCGGCCGACGAAGTGCTCGAAGCAGGATCAAATCCTCCACAGATGCCGACGAAGATGAGCCTCTCCGTAACCCAAGGATCAATTCGAAGAACCGTAGAGATAGCAGCAGCTCACTTCGGATTTTCAACGTCAGACTTGAAATCGTATTAGGTTTCTGCATTTTGTCATTCTTAGTCATTTTCTTCCTGATTCATCGCCTCGTAAATACCGTCGAAGAAAATCAGAGACCTAGAGTTGTCACGCCGTTTCCTGCTCCAAAACTCATGGACCTTCCTATGGTAAACCCAATTCTGCTATCGGAATTCTTGTGTATGCTTTTAAAAACATTTGTTTATCTGACAAATACATCAATTGGTTATATAACAGTTTCAAGGTGATCATAAAGAGAGCTTATACTGGGGAACTTATCGTCCTCATGTTTATTTCGGAGTTCGCGCCAGGTATGTCTTTTTTATTGCTTAGAATTCCTTTTTTTTTTTAATTTGTAGGAAATGATTGTTATGATATTTGAAATTACAACATAAAATTGGAGTGTTTTAGTATATAATTTTAGAAGCTGATCTACGATTGCTGATTTGTTGAATGGATTATAAACAATGTGGTGGTAATTAGTTACAGTGACTGGCAGGACTCCTCGGTCTTTGGTTGCTGGTTTGATGTGGCTTGGTGTGAAGGATGGGAGATATTACATGCGCCATGTGTGCCAAGATTCTGATGAGTTGAGCAAATACGGATGGACACAACATAACGGTCGTGATTTTGGACATCAAGTGCTGGTTGACCAAGACATGACCTGGGCAACAAGTTTCGTGAAAACCAAAGGTGAGGGCAGTGGCTATGGAGGGGATTGGGCGGTTCGACTTGGAGTACAAAATGAGGAGTAAGTAGCCTCATATGCAGTTTAGTATCTGCTCTCTCAGTGCTTACTATGTTTCTAGTATATTATTATTAGAAAATCATTTGTTATTTGTAACTTGAGTTTAGTTATCATGGTCAATTCACAGGTCTCAGTGGAATAACCAAATGCAGAGTAGTGGATATCTTTTTTTCTATTTGGCTGATGAAGATGGAAATGCTCTAAGTTTGAGTAAGGATAAGTTAGATATTAGTGAGAGTTCCCTCCTGGCATTAGGTTCACGTCTGGACATCGGTGATTGGCAGCTACACTTGAAAGCAAAGGTAATTCTATGGACTGCCATGGTCAAGGAACCTAGAAAAAAAAAATCCAGTATTGGTACTAGTAAAGTAAAAATTTCACCTAGCCTCTCCAGGACATGTGTATCAAGTATCCTCTCTAATTAGTTATTTAATAATTTTCATGGTCAAGGAACCTAGAAAAAAAAAAATCCAGTATTGGTACTAGTAAAGTAAAAATTTCACCTATTCTCTCCAGGACATGTGTATCAATTATCCTCTCTAATTAGTTATTTAATAATTATCAACATAAGAGTATACTTTAATGTAATGTTTTCTCTTCTTCTCCTTTTCAATGCTGATTTGGAGCCTCTACATGCTACTCCTTTTTGCAGGATGATTTGGAAGTCCATTATTCTGGTTTCAGGACTCCTCACATTCACAACTTATCTGATCTTGTGCAAGAAGAACTAGCAGTCCAAGTATTTTCAACTTTCATCAGCATCTCAGATTTGAATAGCATAATTATGTTCTAATATTAGAGGAACTGTTATTCAATAAGCTTTTGTTGTGATTCTTGTTTTAATTTCTCTGTTTACGTCTCAGGCAAGAATGTTCAATCGACTGCAGCTATCGGACACATCCGATGATTCTTCAAATATTTTAGTTTTTCAGGTAAGTGGTCATGAAAAGGATGGGTGTTTGTTACTTCATACTATCCAAGTATCTTGAGCATTTCAGAATCATGACTTTTCACCTATGATTTCACTTCTCACCTACCTGTTCTTGAGGGTTGTTAATTCTTATGCAGATCTCTGCCACAATTCCATTGGAAGCTGATATTGCTTTTGTATCTGGAACTGGTTCAAGAGTAGAAGAACGAGTAAGCAGCCTTACAGGTTTTTTCTGCATCCATTTAATCTCAATAATGAATTCAGGGTTTGTTCAACAGAATTCCAAAATATCTATGTCCTCTCTTTATAGCAATCTTGCTCTTGTCTACTATTTATTATTTAGGTACCTCACTGACCAATCTACTGAAGGAGAAGCGAGGTGAATTTGACTCCAAATTTGAGAAGTGCTTTAACCTGGCTGACAAGGTAAAAACTTTGGAATTTAATTACATTTTGCTGTGTCATCTTCAGTTCTTTACTGTAAACTGCATATGTATAAACTTTGGCAACATTCTTAACCTTTAATAATTAATATTCTGTCGCCACCCAGATGTTCACACCAATGATACGGGACAAGATGTATGCTTTCAGTATGAGTCTATAATCCTGTTATTTTTTGTCATATGCTAAAATGAGGAATGTAGTGATAGTGCTGATTCAAAGTTTGCAATTAGTTTTTGGTTGAATTGAGAGTGCACAGAGGTTACCCATGGACTGATGTAAGTTAAGACTTTCTCTTCTCAGTCACGCCTTTACCACATATTCCCAGAAATTACATATTTGAGGTCTATGATTTAAGCTAACTACTTTGATTGGAGAGGGATTCTTGAATATATGCAATTTTCTTTTGTAAACTCTGTGCTTTTTATGTGGTGTATTTGCTATTATTTGAAACCTGCAGCTTGACCAATTTATTATCTCTTTTCTATAGAATACATTTTAAGTAAAAGGTGTAATATGTTTATATTTTGTTAGATTCCCAAAAGTTTATACATGCTCAGGAAGATATGTCCTTCACTAGGCCAGTCACAATTAAAACTCTTCTTTTTTCTTGGCATATTGACGATATTATATGAAAGATTCTGATATAATGCTTGTGTATTCAGCTTGATTCTGAATCTGTGATTGTCGGAAAGGCTGCTATTGGGAATATGTTAGGTGGCATTGGCTACTTTTATGGCCAGTCAAAAATTTCGCTACCCAAAAGTTCTAAGGTAAGTTATTTCTTTTTGTTTTATGGTTTTATTTCATCTGATGTATTGAATGACTATTAGATTATCATTCCAAGTTGAACAGATTTTATTTATTTTCATTGGAGAACGAAAGTGTTTAAAAGGGAGACTAGGGGATACTAGGAGAGTGAAAAAGTAGTACACAAAACAAACCGAATAAAAAGTTGATGGCAGATGAGCCTATTTCATGTTTATAGATGACATGAGTCATCCTTTCAACTCATAAGAAATTGTCAAGTGGTGTACACATGTCAATTGGTATAAGAATGCAAGATGACATAGTTTGACATATGTACACCACTTGAAATTTTCAATGAGTTGTAAGGATGACTCGTATCGTTTAATTTGCCTATATATAGGCTTACAATATAACGGAAATGGCATAGTGAAATCAATTATTAAACTTACTTGCATTAGTTTTAGTAGTTTTCTATATTTTGTTTTATAATATTTATATATGACTAAGTCATGAAATGGGCCATTTTCGCTTGCAGGTTAAGAGTCATGAAAATTTTGTTTCATATTGGCCAGCCGAGCTCTATACAGCTGTGCCAAGTCGACCTTTTTTTCCAAGAGGATTTCTTTGGGATGAAGGTTTTCATCAACTATTAATCCGGTTGGTTACCTAAATATTCTTAGGTCAAATATTGTTACAGTTCTTTCAATTGCAAATGTTTGTTGCCTGCATATTTAGAAAATGATTGTGCAAATTTCTCAAATAACATACAGTTAAATCATTAATTTAGTTGTGGTAACTGATCATTTATATGGGGTCATGGTGTGGATATGGATGTGGGGATTTATGTTTGTTCAAATGTTGTGCAGACGCTGGGATGTCCGTATATGCTTGGATATTATTGGACACTGGTTAGATTTGATGAATGTGGACGGATGGATTCCCCGAGAGCAAATTTTGGGTGCTGAAGCTTTAAGGTAATATAGTGTATCTCGTTCAAGTATGTGCAGTAAATATGTAGTTTTAGGTTTGTCAGGGAAGTAATTTGCTAGGTAATATCTGGTGTAATTGCAGTAAGGTCCCAGAGGAATTTGTTCTTCAGCATCCAACTAATGGAAACCCACCAACTCTATTTTTGGTTTTACGTGGTATGTTTTTTTCAATTAAATTGTTCTATGATTCTGACTGACTATATAATTGCATCCTTGAATTTTAGTGAATTTGCTTACTCATTTTATTTATGGAGATGCTTCTATCCCTGCAAGTAACTTTGAGGTGCACGCAGCCCATCATATCCTTCATGTTCAATGTAGGCTAGCAGAATCATGAATAATAAGGCTATTTTAACCATCAGCTGTAAGATTCTTTTAACTATGATAAAATTCATATTGGAATCTTTACTATTAAAAGGGTTTCATTGGGTATTTGGTAGAAATGTTTAATATAGGATGTAAGAATTTCAGAGGGTCTATTTGGAGTTAATTGCTAAGCTTGGGACACGAGTTGAAATACAATCATTCTGGCAATGTACACCTTGATGTATGTTGTTCATTATAGCATGGATCTTATAACGTGTATCAATATATCATTAACAGGGATACCCTTCTAAACAATGATAAAAAAAAAAAATTAAAAAAAAAGATGTTTTGTGATCATATTGAAGTCGGTGGCCTTTGAGTATGTATGTATTTATAGAAGCTATTTGTTTTCTTGTATCTTCTTATCTGTATATATGCTGAAATGATTTGGGGGATTCACTTATGTCTAGAATGTGTTTCGTTTTTCTTATTTAGTTATGATTATTACTAGAATTTGGACAATTTTATATTCTATTTCTTTTCTGTACTCTCCATATTCAGAAATGGTCTGTGTAAACATTTCACATTTATTGTCATACTCTATACATGTCTGAAATAGAATGTGAAACTTTGTTTCTTTTAGAATTAGTATATGGCGTAAAGAAAAACAAATTTACTGCCACCGAGAGCAATGAGATTTCTTCCTTCCTAGAGCGGGCTCTTGTTCGCCTTGAAGCATGGTTCCAATGGTTCAACACTACTCAGTCAGGTATGTCAGTGCTTTTATTTAACGATTTGTGGCTTTTAGTTGAGGGGCAGGTGTTGCCACAGTACATGTGATTGTAGTTTCATTAGAAGATATGAACACCTAATGCACTTGCTGTCATGATAATGTATGTATATATGCCCTTAGGTAGTGTAAAGCTTTACCTATGTTCTAACCAGTGTTATAACATGACACTGCAGATGTCATCAGCTGACTTTCAGAATAAGCAAATACGTTCATGCCTATAACATTTTTCTTTCTTTCACATTTAAAATTGTAACTTTTACAAAGCCATTCTAAATGCATGGGATAATAGGGTTTTGTTGAGGTTTCAAGTGTAGAAAATGCTGGTTGAATTCATATTGGTATAAACTCAGAAGTTCTTGAAACTTGTATTTATAACAATTTTATAGATTTTTTGATCTGTTTGTTTGAATTATCGATTATGATATTTGATGATATATTGAATAGTGTGGGCTGAGATTAAATTATTCCAAATTATCTTTAATTTTGATATCACCTTTATAAAACAGGAAAGGAGATGGGCACCTACTATTGGCATGGAAGAGACAACTCTACAACACGTGAACTAAATCCAAAGGTGTTATAATACATCATTGTATACTTTAAGGGCCTCAATTTTTTTCACTTTTTTATTCATTTAGGTTACTACAGAATATGGTTTTAAAAGTTAAAATTGTGGTAGGATTTTCTGTAAACTTGTTGAAGTCAAAACAACATTTTCATTGGTACAAGGTTCAGTCATGGTCATTTAAAGGGGTGTGTGTGTGTGTATCTTCTCTGAACTTGGTCTGCAAGTTGGAAAACTTATCTCCACTGAGGTGGCAAGGTCTATCTTGCACAAAATTGCAGTAAGAAAAATAGTTTGATTAACATAGTTTCTGGCATCTCCAGAGTCTGTCTTCTGGGCTGGATGATTATCCCCGTGCGTCACATCCAAGTGAAGAAGAACGTCACTTGGATCTAAGATGTTGGATGCTACTTGCAGCAGATTCCTTGCATTCCATTACTGAGTTGTTTGAGAGCAGAAGTGAACGTAAAAAGGTATGATAATGAGAAAGCCTATCTAAATATTAGAATTCATCTTTTATTTAATAGACCTTGACAATGAAATGATGCAGAGATACGGTTCAACAGCTAAGCTGCTTTCAGATTTCGAAATTCTGAATCAGGTTTGTTCTTCTTCATTATGCTGTCTAGAATTAGTTCTCTTTCCTTAACGCTTTAATGGTTTTCAATAGCTAACCTAGGAATTATTTAGCCATACATACAAACAATTTCCCCTGCACAATAATTTTGTAATATTCTAGAGAATGTTTTCTAGTGGTTAATTGCTAGTTTGATGTTTCCAAACATACATTGAGCGGTAGAACTAATCACTGTCACAATAAGCATTTTATGTCATTTTCATTTGGTGTTTCGCCAGGTTCACTTTGATCCTGCGTATGGAGCTTATTTTGATTTCGGAAATCATACAGAAAAGGTATGCTTCTTGTTGCTATTTCTACCTAAGACATTCCCTTTACTTTGTGATGTAGTCACACTCGCTAATTTGAATTTTACATGTGAACTTCATGATTTGTGCAACAATATTTTGAGATACTATCACTGATATTCAGATGTCAAGGCATCTAAGTAGTTGTTAATGGTCATTGGTCAAGTGTATATTTGACAATTGCTTCTCCCTGTTGATGTACTAGGTCTCATTCTATTTCATCACTCAAGTCATTCTTGGAATGAGCTTGTATTAAATTGGAAAAATATCTTATGCTTATTTGTACAAAGGTTAGAGATGGCTCTTTCCTTTATGCGATGGATTTAATATCTGTTCTTAAGTAGACAGTGATTTATCTACGGCCTAAAATATGTTAGGCCTATTAGCATTTAGTGAAGAGTAAAAAAATGTATGTCTCACATGCTAGAATGTTTTATTGTTCCATCATTAGGGATAAGATGGCCATCTGTTAATAGGATTTGTGTGCCATTGAATAGAATAGTTTATTTTGAACCCATATTGCCTCTCAGGTTATGAAATTTGCTCACCAGTACTGATAGTTGGTTCGATCATTCTAGGTTCGTTTAAGATGGAAAGAGAAGAAGGTGGGGAATAATTACCCGACTCGAGAACTTATCCGGGAAGTATTAGAAAGGCCAGAGCTGAGATTGGTTCCTCATATTGGTTATGTGAGCCTTTTTCCATTTATGGAAAAGATCATTCCACCTGTAAGTTGCATAGATGATCTAATTTTGAAAACGAAAATAATTTATCTGATTGATGAAGCTTCTATCTTAGTTAACCTTGTGTAACATTGTGTTAAGAACTATCATATATATATATATTGTCTCAGGAATCATGGATTCTGGATAAACAACTTGACCTCATTTCAAACAGAAGCATCTTGTGGACTGATTATGGACTTCGTTCTCTTGCCAAAACAAGGTATTTGTGTACAATTGCCGTTGCTCATTCGTTGTCTTGTATTTACATGTTTAACACCATATAAATTTTTGGGTTGATGCTGGTTTTTGAATTACTAAATCGAAAATGTCATTTGATTGCCACAGCACCTTGTACATGAAACGCAACACAGAGCACGACCCACCGTATTGGAGAGGTCCAATTTGGATGAACATGAATTATAGGATTCTATCTGCACTCCACCATTACTCACAAGGTATAAACTCCTTCCTCCCAGAAGACTCTACGTGCATGTATGTGTGTTTGTGTGTGTGGGTATGAAAATATCATTCATTCATTAACGTTTAGTTTTCGGAACTAAATGGTCAAATTCCTGCAGTGAATGGACCATATAAAGACAGAGCCAAAGTCGTCTACAGCGAATTAAGGAGTAATTTGATTGGGTATTTTTTCCACAATGTACTGATTGTGTATCTATTTGCATGTGCCTGAACTTGCAATAACTTCCAACAATTTTACTCCCTTGCTGCAGAAATGTGGTTCACAACTACCACCAAACAGGGTTTCTATGGGAACAGTATGATCAGACGAAGGGTAAGGGAAAAGGCGCACGTCTATTCACTGGTTGGACATCACTTGTGCTATTAATCATGGCCGAGGCCTACGCTGAAGGTTAAGAATAAGTGAGTAGAAAAGCTTTGCCAACAAAAGAAGAAAACAAGCTCCAAGTTTCAGGTCAAGAGAAACTCTGTACCAATATTCATGGAGGTGGTAATATATATTAGCTGCAGACTGGTCTTGGCATTTGTACCAAATTTTGAGGATAATAATTATCTTGTAGAAGATAATCAGTAGGCATAGTCATAGATAAGATATTAAATGTCTCATTTCGCCCGATAAATCAGTAAATGCATATCCATCCACGGCCATTCCTCACTGAAAACCTGGAACTATTGCTTTGGATTTTGGGTGGATAAGCATGTACGAGCCTTTGAATACATAAGTCACTCGAGCAATTTCTAACTCGAACGTTGCGGTTTTGTGCCATCTTCTCTTAACTGGTTATTTTTTTCGTTTCTGATGTTTGGTCTGTGATTTTGGCAATTCAAAAGACACGAAAATTTGTAACAATTCTATTTAAACAACAAACAAGTAAGCACTAATGGACGCATCTCTTTTTAATTGGTCATAGTCAAGGTTCTCTCTAGTCTCTACATCACAAAATCTTCCCATTCTGCAAATGGTTCATTACTCATTCGACAACCTTGATTAATACTCCGTCATATCCGTCATTAGCGAAGCGAAGGATAGTAGCTAAAATGAAAAAATTGAGGCTTTTTGTCTTTCGAGTTACATTTTGTATATAGCTGAAGCTGAGTTAGCAGGAGCAGATGATTTCTTAATCAATCCAACTGTTGAATCTAAAATGCATCAAAGAATCACCATTGATGATGCATCAACAACTCTCCGTTTCAGCTTTTCACTAGCTTGCAAATTCTGACATCTCTGTGTCCTCGGGCATTATAATCTCCATGTCCCTGATATCTCGCTTCAACACATTACCAAGCCTTGCAATGGCCTCTGTCTGCTGTTGTAAGACCTGTAACCACATAAAGGATCCTTAATTTCCGGCTATGCCAAGATCCATGGATTCGTGAATTGCAAAGTTACCATATAGCTTTCTATGCATCGTAACAATGACCCGTTTATGTTATTACTATGGATGATATATAATTTTTCTTCTCATGTCAATTTACAGAAGATACCATATAACTTTTCTTACTACCAGTGATAAGAGCAAATTACTTCAAATTTGTCACTCTTACCTCCTGCATATCAGCGAGACTCTGTTCATGTATTTTTGTTGATCCTGGAAGGTAAATAGAACCACCAGCACCAATTCCATTTGCTTGAACACGAGATACAGTGAGCAGATTTTGAACCCTCCTTGAGAGTTCTGCTCCAGATCCTTTCAGCTGAAATTTGTGTATACTTGTCAGTACCAAGTACAAACCCTGATAATAGCCCAACAAAGCAGGAAACATAGAAAGAAGATTGTGAAAAAGTAAGACCTACCTGTCGTGTTATCCCAGCTAACTTCTCAGCCAATTCAGCTTCCCCTTTCATTAAGGGCAATCGGTAACCTTTACCCTCCAATGCTTCAATAATTCTCATCATCTATAGACATACCAACACAATACCAGAAATCAAAATGAGTAGACTAGCATTTAGTGAATGCATACAGTACCCACACATGAATGACCCAAGTGTCTTAACAGACGCAGACCAGCCTGACCAACATCTAATGGCAATCAGACACGGGATAGGTCAACTAAACAAAACAAAAAATATTTAAGGGATAAAAGAAGGCCACCCACAAGTACAACCATGATTCAGTACAATTTCATGGTGACCACTAACATGGGCACACTGGAACTCATTAAATGCTTGATACAATTAGAATAATTCTACTTGTTTCTAACAGCATGTGTGTGTGTGTGTGTGAATACGTATGTATGTATGTATATATAGAGCAGAAACTGTTCCCACCCTTAAAAGACGCCTTTGAAGACTTTGCTCCTTTTGTCTCATTCTTTGAATCCATGGGAGAGTTTCAGCTTGAAAATGCCTTTGTAGCTGCAAAAATTTATTAGATATGAAAAGCATATTCTAAATCTATGATCGAAGGGATACAAGAAGACAATAGATTACCATTTTCACATTGCTTTGAGTGATTCGCAATCTCTCAGCATCAGAAACAATGACGTCATCTTGGAGCTGCATTAAACATGGTATAGCAATGTCAACTACTGGTCACTAATAAAGTATGTAGACTAAAAAGAATGAGCACTTAATCCTCTAAAGATAGAGCCTTGAGTTACATGCATGAAACTATACTCGCCATCCTATATCTTTCCTAAGTGAAAACCAAAGACGATTTCAAGATCTGAACAAGTCTCCATACTACAATGGGGTAGTCTTCACCCTGTCACTATGTCTTCTTTTTCCAGTAATACAAATCACCTTGCTTATTTAAAATCTATAACTGGCATTATAGCTTCACTATGTGATGTGAGAATTCATAAGAGTCGATACTTTTAACTGAGCCAAACATGACTTCCCATCAATGTCAGCAGCTACTATTTCACTTGAACATTTAAAATAGAATTACTGGCTAAAAAATGCAATTGTGGGTGGTATTACACTATTTACTATTACCTTTTAATAAAATGGTTCCCTCAAACTCAATCGGTAGATGACTATTGATAGGTCATCAATGACGGAATGCCTAAAGCAGCTCCCAACCACATCCCTCAAACTTCAACATTCTCTTCACTTCTTCGGTAAATGGTATGGACGTATGGTCATGGGACCAACTAGATGTGGATGAAAAGATTATTTGGAGGAACCTAAATGAATGAACATGGTAGTAGAGGCACATCTAGATTTCAGTTTAATTAACTGGGATATCTACAAGACTACAACCCTATCCCATACGTCGAGTTCACAAGTCAAGTTCTGCACCATAGAAAATACAATATCCTTTAACTTATCAGGTGTATTTCTCCCTGTTGAAAGACATTTGCGTAAAAGCACAAGAAAATGTGACTACACTCCATATCAAAAAAACTCCAATTAGAAGAGCAACACTTTTTTTTAATCAGCTTATAATGAAAATTTTGTAAACAATGTAACATATATTTCTAGCACAGCCTCTATAGTTTATTTCATAGCATGAAAATAACAGGCAAGCAAACATCCATGTGCATATGTAAACAAAATGTTTCATGAAATCAACAATAAAAACCTTTAACCGTTGAGACAAATCCTTAAATCCCTGAACAAGCTGAGGCCACAAACGTTCCCGGTCAGTACTGTCCATACCCTCCAGTTTCCCCATAGCCTCCGCCCACATGATCTGACAATGTGAACTATCCTCCTTAGTTAGCAAACACGAACTCAAGAATACAATAACACGAACTTCAAAAATGAAATAACAGCACTTACTAAACAAGAACCAAAACTTTTATGAACAAGTAAAAATGTTTTAAAAAGAAAAAAAAAAATTAGAGAAAATAACAAACTCACATCTGAGACACCAGCTGGCTTCACTCGAAACTGTGGTTCAGTAACACTGAACAACAAATACTGCAAAAATTAACACGTCAAGTGAACATACAATCCATGTTTTCTCCAATTAACAAAATCACGATTTGAAAATGTCGACAAATTGAGCGGAAATAAAACGAACCTTAAAAGCATATTTAGGGTTTGTAGGATCGTCCTTATAAGCCTCAACAATCGCCTAAAATTACACCGCAAAAGGAAGATCAAAATCAAAATTCCCAATTCTAGGGTTAGGTTATAATAAACGATTCTAAAAAGGAAAGAAAAAGGAACAGAAACAAACTTGAATGTCGCGATCGGCGAGAGAAAACGGAAGTGGAGCGACAGGAGCCATCTGAGTAGTCAATTGAGCATTGGGAAAGGGACTTGGCTGCGGCTGCGGCGACGCCGACGGAGTCTGAAATCCAAATGCGGAGAAAGGAGTCGCAGGCTGTTGAAACCCCGGAGTTTGTTGCTGCTGCTGTTGCTGTTGCTGCGGTTGAGAAGAGAACGGAGTGGAAAACAGAGAGGTACCAAAAGACGACGTGGACGGAGTGCCGAACGCCGGAGTCGAAGACGGACCCCCGAACGACGGAGTCGAAGACGGCGTACCGAACGCCGGAGTCGAAGACGGAGTCCCGAACGCCGGAGTGGACGACGGTGTGCCGAATGCCGGCGTCGAAGACGGAGTCCCGAAGGGAGGCGTGGAGGCTTGAGCTCCGAACATTGTGAGGTGATTGTGTTAGATGCGAGTAGAGAGACTGAGAGAGTCGGGGTTTTTAAGCAGAAGCTGCCATTTTTTTATGGGTTTTGGGTTTTTACCGTTTTAGCTTTGCAGCTCTAAATTAGCTCTTCTTTTTTTTTTTTTTTTTGTGGGTGTCTGGTGCTTGTGTGCGACTAGCTGTGTTTATTACTTTTCTCATGTCAGTATTTGAATTCAGCGGCCCGCTTCGCGGTCAATTTTTTTATTATTTTTTAAAGAAAATTTAAGTAATTTTTTTTAATTATTATAAGGATTTTTAAAACCTAATTAAAAGAGCTTTTAATTAGGTACTTCTTTAGCATTAAAAGCTTATTCAAAAATATACTTTAGTATTTCGAACCAATAACTTTTTAATATTTTAAAAAAAAAAAAAAAACTACATTTATAAAAGAACTTTCTACTAGGAGGAAATTGAAGATTTAGAAAAACTAATTTCAAGTTTTTCATTGTCAAAAACAAATCGATTTAAATATTCTTATATTACCTTCTTTTTAATTAAGTTTTTTTTATTTTTATAATTTTTCACTATTAAAGTTTTTTACGGACAACATTATCAAATAATATAATACGTAATATAACTTACTTGAAAGTATTTTTTTTAATTAAATATCAATTATGATAAAGCTTTTTAAAATACTTTATAAAAGCTCTATCGATAGATAGTAATCGATATATTGAAATTTCAATTCAATCATTAAATAAATAAGAATTTAAAAAATTAAAAATAGATAATAAATTCTATTTTAAATCATCACTTTATAATAACGAAACCCATTATTATTATTATTATTTTCCCAAATAATATTCATATAATACTAATTATGTTATTTCTAGATAGCTCTTTTATAAATAGTTTGTATATTGTTTGATTTTGAACTCTTCATTAATGATTGTACTTTGTAATCTGCTGATAATTAATGAATCTAAACGAGTTTATGTACAGAAATGCAAGAAAGAGTAATGCATGAAAACAAATATAGGATGCAGAAATCATCAAGAGGGTTGAAGCAAAATGTGGTCACATAATATAATATGCAGTGTCTACAGAACAGCAAATTTTAAATGCAGGTGACAATTGTTAACCAGAATACAGGATATAGAACGAAATTGAAATCCAATGATTAGGTCAAGACCTAAATAAGATTATCCAAAAATTATTCAATCAAATAAAAGATGTCCAGCAAATCTGCAGAAGAATTCTGGGATTTATGGAATTGGAGGGGCTCAACTAGCAAGCCATGAACTCTTTTCATGCTTTGATTGTAACACTGCATAAGCACAATCCAGATGGTTTTATCTTGGAGGTCTGCCATTCGGATCCCGGGGCTGCATCTGGATCATAAATCAAGGTTTTGTAACCGGGTTCTTGTTCCAGGGAGAAAAGCAGCAGTTTTCCGTCCAGTATCCCAAATCGAAACCCAATGGACGAGCTACCGGTCAAGGGAACAGGCACCATGTTCCATGAATTGTCCTCCGGATCGAATACGGCCAGTTTCCGCTGGTTCTTCCACTCCATACAGAAGAGCTTATTTCCTAGCACAGCATGAGCAGTGACCATAACGCAACCATTCTTCTTCATTTGACACCAGCTTTGCCTCTCAGGGTGGTAGACATCAACAAACCTCGAGTTTCCAATCGTGAAGCTTGACCTTCCACCCATGACGTAGAGTTTTCCATCAACCCCACAAGCGAAACATCCCCATCGGGGTCGACGGAGACTCTCTATCAGGGTCCACTTGTCAGTATCAGGGTCGTACGCCTCAGCACTGGAGAGACTCTCTCCATCCGTCCCGTTGCCACCAACTGCGTAAACTATGCCATTCACTTCAGCACAGGCAAAGTCATAACGGGCCACATTCATGCTTGCCAATTTGCTCCAACTATAATTACAAACAACGTGTTACGAAGCTGATAAAAGAATACTAGGCTATGATATCAGTCATAAATCACAATAGAACTAGAAGTTCTAGTCCTGACTAGTAGAGATTGTCCAGTAAATTTACGAAAGAAAAAAATTCATAAACTTGTTAGAAACAAACCTGTTGAGGCAAGAATCATATTCGTAAACGTCTGAAGAAGCAGAATCAGTCCCACCAGTCACTGAATAGCCAGCCATGACAAGAAGCTTTCCATCAACGACAACCACGCCAAACCCAGCCTTATCCGGACCAGGCATCAGTGGAAGAAGCCGGTGCTTATTTCCCAAACGATCCAAAACCTCCCACTGGCTTTGCTTTCCTTCAGCATCCATGGTTAAGATATAGAGCCATTCCTCAAGCAACCCAAGCAATTTTCGTACAGTGATGAAGTCTTTGCTTCGGATAAATGACCTCCATTTCTTGCAGACAGTGCCCATAGAAGGGAAATTGGAACGAGGAACAAGTGCAAGACAAAGCATTGCAACATCATCGGGAAGCCCGGGTAGTAAAGGGCTGTCAAAATCATCAGCAACCTGAGAAGTTAAGTGAAGATTGCTTTTCGAATGTGTTAATTTAACTTGCTCACCCATCGGGGAGAAACAATGATTAGGGCCTGTGATTCTCTTCCTTTCACTCATAAATCCAGGCATTTTGAATATTGTAACTTGTAAGAAGAGGAGATATCAATGATTCTTGAATTTTAACAAATTATATCTCCCAGTAAACCTATCTATCTTTTGATTTAAATGACAAAAAATTCACTAAAGAAATTCATGGAATCCATCTCCTATGGGAATTTTACAAGACCAAGGCATAAAAGATGTTGCAGAACGAATCACTTTTGCAGTAAATGCTGAGGATTTTCTATGTGTCGTCCAGTCTGATTCATATTCCATACCAGAAATTTTACTCTTGAAGTGAATTCTTCCTGTTTTACTAGTAGTACTATTTACACCTCTAGAATTGTCTCTCCCGCAATACATTTCCCGGATATCTACACATAGAATAGCAGAAAATCACAAACTAGTTTCAAAAATAAGACTAGGCAACCACTAGTATTCATCTGGACAACCACAGAGTTGCAATAAATCAAAAAAAAAAAAACCATACCAGTCAAGGCCATAGAACTCTTAGCAAGTTTTAGCCCCCTTTAACCTCCATTTTTTTTAATGGAAGTCAAGTCACACCCCTGAATTAATCACATAGCAAGAAACAAAAAAAAAGTCAAATTCAGATTTTACCAGAACTATATTTTCAGAGCAGATTTAACAAACAATAGTCTTGGCTACAACAAAAGCAATTATACAATCATATTCAAATATCCCAAGAAAAAATACACAAGTCCTCCCATAAATTTTGACTATAGTGTTCAAAGGCCGGCAACTATAATTGCAAAAAAAGTAAAAAACAGAAATCAAACCACCCTTCTTATTTAAATATATTATTTTTCAACACAAACAACTTGAGCACTACTTTGTGTACACAATAAACAAACCCAAAATCCATTTTTAATATTCCTCTTTAACCATTAAAAGCATAAATTTCAAGCTCACCCACCTACCTACCAAAACCAATAACAATTCAAGAAGAAAACAGCCAGAACAATGGATCTGTATAGATATTCTAAAGATTTCAACTACAACGAATATCACTCTAGCATCAAAAGTCTTTGTTAGATCCAGTGAATCAGGAAATTCAATGAACAGATCCCATATCAATAAAGAGTTCTATGGTGAACACTAAAACATCTAAATCAGATCTGAAATCAAATACAATAAAAAAAAAATTAAAAAAAATTAACAGAATTAACAGATTTCATCAAACAAAGCGAGCAACAAGTAAGTGTGCATAAGTAAGCGAAAATCCGAATTTGAGCTGAAAATTTTACAAAACTTTGGATATATAGACTTATCCAGATCCAAACCATTGATTCAAATACAAAAGAGAGATTAAAAAATTACCTGAAGACCACGACGTAACCCGAAAAGATTCAAAAAAGAGAAAATATTTTTTTGAAGGAATATATATAGATAGAGAGAAATGGATATATTTAGAGTGAAGATGAGCTAAATGTGGAGGATGGATTAGACAATACTTATAGAGAGACTCGAAGAATAAGATGAGAACCGAAGATAAACCTGACAGAGCACGACCACGTCAATATGAGATTTCTACTCAACCGGTAATAACACAGACCAGATACAGAGTTTAATGTAATGTACCTGTTCTATTATGCTTCTCTAATAAAGAGATTTTGTAAATTTTTTTTTTTTTTTTTTTATTTCTTTGTCGAAATTGGACTGGTGTGGACGTGTGGTGGTGGTGGGGTTATTTTAATGTGCGGTTGTTTTAATGGTATAATCTGTGGGTTTCGTTTGTTGACCGTTTGATTCCTTTAGAGAAGTGGGACCCTTTTAAGTGGTGGGTGTTGATGGTTTTTTTGATTGAAAATTAGTTTAAGTACTTAAGTTAGATAAATGGATAGATTAGATGACTGGTTTACGGTCGTACACGGAGTCATTTTCTTTCTTTATTACAATTGTTTGATTTTTATTTTTTTTTATTAGTGTAATGCGATAACAGCCGTTGAGATTAGCAGATCAGCACTATGATTTTTTATTTTTTTTATGAACTTTTTTAATTTATACGATGGAAATGGAACAAATGCAATATTAATTTGGAATATTGAAAAAATTCATTTATCTTATTTTTCAATCCAATTTTGATGAGAAGCCAGAAACTATTTGCTCCTTATCCTTTCATTTCATTTTCATGTAATCAATCTTATCCAAAATAAATATGGTATTTCTTATATTAATGACAATTACAATGGTTGCATAAGTCATATCTCACTAAAAGTAGAAACAAAAACTATACTCCAAATTAATCTCAAAAGCAACAAGTTTGTGGAGGCAAGCATATGTTCTTATTATGGGCATCAATCATCGACCCTCACCACAAGGCACTAAATCAAAACTGTCATATTCGACTAGACTCATTATCAAGCCTCTCAACGTCCTCCACGTGTCTGGTTAAAGAAACTAATCCTGTCATCTAGGATGTTGGATTTATTGATTGTAAACAAAAATAAAAAATATCTGTATATCAGAACGTCCACAGGGACGTTTTGATTTTTGATTTTTATTTTTTTGCAAACGTAAAATGGAATCCTGTATTGGTTGTTACAATCTATAATCTATTACGTGGCATTGACGTGAATTTCTATTAAAATCCGGGGCACTTTTCCGGAGGATGTTAAGGTCTTCGGTTATGGGTCCATGTTGAGTCGGGTCGAAGTTGACGGCGTATGGCCCGTGGAATGTTGGTGGGGGAGAATGTAGAAGAATATGTGGATGGATGGGCAGTCGGGCAGATTAGACCTGCCTGTTCGGGCAGCATGGCTGGGTCCTCATTTCAAGAAAAAAGACCTGTATTAAGGTTGGCATAGTGTTTATCTCTCAAGTTTGTGGTGTGGGTTTCAACATGTCTCTTTCCAGAATCCTAAATTATAGATCAATTAGAACGAATCTTATCATAAACATTTTACAAGTATACGATAAAAAAAAAACGTTATTGTTTATCCAAAATTCTACATCACTTAAATACATACTCATAAATATAATTATTACATATGAAAACGCGTTTACTTATCAAAAACTTAATTTTTATAAGTATACTTAAAATAAGTTCTTATCTATCCAGATCACTTCAATACATTATACATACTTACAAATATAATTAAGGTATATGGAAAAAGAATTTAATTACTGGTTTTGTGATTATATATAACAGTTGGGAATCGGATTATATAGGAGGTCTCAAACTTTATTCCACCTCCCATTTTCAGAATCAACTTTCCTTTGCTGATTCAAATTTCTATGGAACTTGATTATTTTTTAACTCATTTCATTTTTCTAACGGTTAAACGTATGCTTTGAAAGAATGAGACATAGAAATGAAAAAAAAAAAAAAAAAAAAAAAATAGCCATTGAGCCTCTTGTCAATGTGGTGTGACTCTTCAAAGGGAGACTCCACTACCACGGTTCAACGTCCGGTACCGTGTATATATATACACCCATTATTTCCTTGTCCCACCTCATGTGTAGGTGTCCTCTCCCCTCAATCCTCGCAGGGTCCGGTAGTTATTGTACATTCAAAAAAATAATAATAAATAAATAAAATAAAATAAAATGAAAATTACAATAGTGTGGGTCACCTATGCACCTACATTTAAAACGTTGTTTATTTATCTCTCTCTCATTCTCTCTATCTACCTCTCTGGAAATTCGCAGCAGATTCAAATATTATATGTTACTCTAAGCTCTTTCAACGGCTGATATTACCCCACAACAGCTGTTATCAAAGTGGACAGAGCCTGTGCCTGTCGTGTTATAATATCACTGAAGAAGTCAATAAGGCGTAACTCAGCTGGTAGATAGACGAACTTGAGGTTTGATCAAATGACTCTCAAATCAGCGGCTCGAATCATACCAATAGCGAAAACTTATAAAAATAAAAAATAAAAATCTAATCCTAAATTAATAGATATTGTCAAAAATATATATATAATATCACTGAAGAATATATCTCTCGAGCTATAAAAAAAT
Organism: Acer saccharum; assembly: GCA_030490815.1. Classification (NCBI taxonomy): domain Eukaryota; kingdom Viridiplantae; phylum Streptophyta; class Magnoliopsida; order Sapindales; family Sapindaceae; genus Acer; species Acer saccharum. Next base: position 3,472,902 of record CM059873.1, on the reverse strand, counting down.
AAAAAAAATAAGACTAATTAAATGAAATTATCCGATAAGAACACGATCGAATCTTTACACTATCCAATAATGAACAAACTAACGTGCACGAGCATCACATTTTAACTTTTAAGCACTACCGCTGCATTAAGAACCATTAAAGGTGGTTGGCTTGTAGCTTCCATTTCTTCTTCCTGTCGATTTATTTTGACAAGTTCGATTCAAGTCATTAATTATCTATAGTTGTATTATTGTCCTCTCTTTTTTTTCCTTTTTTTTTTCTGAAGGAAGTAGGAGAAACCTTCAAAAATTTAGAAATCAAATCAAATCAAATCGAGATATGGAACTTGAAATATACATATTGTTTCATTTTCGAACCATATTTTTAATTATATTTAAAATATAAATAAATAGATTAATAAAACTAGGAGTTAAATCACCAAAAAATTCTCTATATATATTTTTTTAAAATTTATTAAATTTTATCCTAAAACTCACAAGAAGTACTGTAGTATTGTACTAGCTGGCTATATCCTCAACCGTCTACAATAAGATGATAAAAAAAAATGTTTTGTAATATTTCATTGCAGTGAAACGAATAGTCTGATCAATTGATCAACAGGGTATTAAAATAATTAATTCAAATTAAAAACAGTTTCGTCAAGAATACTCAACAATTGTTAAAACAGAATTTCGGTCAAGAATGCCGACAATTTAACAGATAATCAAGTTAGGGTATATCTCCAAAAAAGGAAAAAAAGAAAAAAAAAAAAGATTAAAAACTGGTAAACGTATCTTCAACTCTTATCACTTGGAAAATGTCATCGTAGTTTTGACTTTGACACGAAAATTCTTCAGCGATGGTGAATTTGATTCTATCCAATATTCCAATGACGAGGCACTAGAAAAAATTATTGTAGACCGATTCTCGTCCGCTTGTTCTTGACTACTCACCAACAAAACACCTTTTTTTTTTCGATAGCCGACCAACAACCCCATGTCGCCATATTTTAAGCAGATAATTTCTGGATTTGTATCCCTAATTAATATACTGTTGTGGTGGTCAAATTTTTCATAAAGATAATGTGATGTCTATCAAAGATTTCTGACAATTAGATTATATAGAGGGAGAGAAAAGAAGAGAGTGATAAAACTATGCCAAATAAGCAGTTCTTATTATACAAAGAATATCGAAATTGTCAACAACTCTTGTAAAATTATTTTTGACTAATTTAACATAATTAAAAGTACACTTTATCCCCTCTTAATAAAATGGTTGAACTGTACCTGTTGAGAGTCGACATTTACTTCTCTAGAATTTTTTAGAATTTTTTAGAGACTTCAAGTAGCTTGGATGCTCGATGAAGCATGATCAAACTTCTAGAAAAAAATTAATTGTTATCCTATAGAGAGAGAGAGAGAGAGAGGTTTATAGGCTTGTAGTAAATTGTGAAAAAGAGTGAAGAGTTGAGAGAAGTCTCAAAGATCAAGTGAAGCAGTTGAGTGGCCGACGGTGAGTGAATGACTTGCTCAAGTGAGTTGACCTTTTGTACTTATATGTGTAGTGTGTATATGTGAGTGGTATATTGATAAGTGTATTTGAGTATGGCCCTGTTTGATTTTCCCACTTAACACTGAATGGCACTTAATGTGTTCCATTCAGTTATTTTGTTTGATTTTTTAAGTGTTAAAATCACTTAATGAACCCATAAAACCACTTGTTTTTTCACTTTTCACTTAATACAAATCTAGTGGAATTTAATGCAAAGTTTTACTTCCAAAACTATCCTTACTAATTTAATCTATTTCCAAAACTAACCACTTGTTCTATAATATATATATATACAGTGGTTCTCTCATAAGGGATCCCTTATTTTAATTTCGGTAAGGACCACCATGAAATCATATCGATTTGAATGAATTTTAATCTGAATTTTTTTGTGGATGATAAGTTCGTTGAAATCTACCTATGAATAAAATTTGAGAATTTTTCAAGCACAAAAACTATTTTTCTTGAATTTCCTATATTTCGCCTATTTTTCTAATGCCTTCATATTTAAAAAAATCGGAAAAAATAGTTTTCGTACTTGAAAAATTCTCAAATTTTATTCATAGGTAGATTTCAACGAACTTATCATCCACAAAAAAATTCATATTAAAATTCATTCAAATCGATATGATTTCATCGTGGTCCTTACCGAAATTAAAATAAGGGATCCCTTATGAGAGAACCACTGTATATATATATATTTATATATTTACATTAAATCTTTTTTAACAATTATATATATAAAAGAATTGTGCAGGAACCGGTTTCTTTCCATTTTCATGGTGGAGTATCAATATCATAGCCAAGGCGGATAAGAAAGTGGCCATCTAATGGAGTTTTGCTAGGTATCATCTGATCTAATTGAATGATCTAAATAGACAATCTGACTAAGTTGTGATAAAATTAGTCAAAATTTCTAAATTCGATGAATGAATAAACATGATACAAATCAACAAAGAGATTCATTGATTTTTCCTCCTTTTACCCTTGAATACATTACCATCTGGTATCGAACCATGCATAGAGACACTTGCAAATCCCCTTCCAGTAGCCGTTGATCAAAGTAAGTTTTATGCAACTCCCAGAATTCAAGTTTTTACATGAAATCTATAAATTATATAATTATCCAAGTTTATTCCAAATCAATTAAAGAATAAATTATACACATGAAGTAGATTGCTAATAAGAACATATTGATGAACTTCATTTTGACCATATAAAATTGTACACATGAAGTTGCCCATCAACTTTATAATATCACTAGTTAATAGCTTAGTAATTATTAGATTCTATACAATAATATAAATTTGAAATATTATTAATAACTAAATAAATTTATTTTAGAATTAATTTATATGTTAGAGTTGTCCATAATATGTTAAAATGTAAATATATAACAAATAATAGTTAGAAGGGCATAGATGTAAAAGTATTTATTTTCAGATATTTATAACTTAAAAAAACAAACAACTTATCACTTATATTCAGTTTTCAGTGAAAAAAAACAAACATATTTTTCAGTTTTCAGTTTTCAGTCACTATTCAGTCTTCAGTAACATTTAGCACTGTTCAGTATTCAGACAAAAAATCAAACGGGGCATAAGTGTTGCGGTCAAAGATTGTGTAATAAAACACAGTTTTTTTTACTTTTGTAAGTATGAGAAGATCCTCCCATTTAGTGGGAATTGTATTCTGAATCGTGTTTATAGTTGTTGACCTCGCCAGAATCCGATAGACCTTGACCCAATCGGCCTTAATATTTCAAAAATGCAAAAAAAATCACTTTTAATCTTAATACTGTACCTTCATGGTGGTTGAACTTAGAAGTTGCTATGGTGCATTTAGAAGTCATAAAGCTCAAAAGACAAAAGCCCGTACAAGATCGGTCCAACCAGTTTCCATCAAGTTTCTGCGCCCTTTTAATTTCCCAATCTATTTTATCCATTCACGAATCACGATCCGATTTCCAACCGTTGGATCTAACTTATAACGTTTGCGCTGATTTATTATGTTCTGGCGGTAAAAAAAACGGCATCGTTTCTAGCTCGTAAGCTGGAATTGTTTGTTAATCGTCAGTCGTCAGAGACTCACACTACACTGCAAATCATCGTTTTCTCAAGAAAGTACTGGACACTATACTACCTTCTAATTTCTATGCTACAAAAAAAAATGGATAAAACGAAGAACAAACTCGTGACGATTTAATTTCCTCCAATTCTCTCCCTGTTCAAGAAATTAAATCCCTAATTATCGTCAATTCGATGCCGATTCCTTCAATTTCTCTCATCCGTCACCGGTCACCAATCATAACCAACCTCCTCCGCCACGTCTCCACCGTCCGCCACCGTCACCTCCCGATCGTCGTCGTCGCTGCAGCCAAACCTCAGCAACAAAAGTCCTACAACGCGAGAAAGAATTTTCTCAGAGCCAAACAGCACACCTCGAAAGAGTACTCCTCTCTCTCCCCGGTTCTCTCTCCGGAAGACAAGCCGGAACTCACCGATTCTCAGGCCATCGGCACCGTCGCCGCCTCGCAAGCGAACTTCATGCGCGTCATCATCCAATCGGAGCCTTCTAGAAGCGGTGTTGAGCTGCTGTGCGTAGTGAGGGCTTTGTTGAAGAAGATAAAACGGAGAGTTTTGGTAGGGGACAAGGTGGTGGTGGGGTCCATTGATTGGGTGGATCGCAGAGGCATGATCGAGAATGTGTATCAGCGAAGCACGGAGATTCTAGACCCTCCGGTGGCTAATGTGGACCATTTGCTCGTGCTTTTCTCTGTGGAACAGCCCAAGCTCGAGCCGTTTACGCTCACGAGGTTCTTGGTTGAGGCTGAGTCAACTCAGATTCCAATCACGCTCGCTTTGAATAAAGTAGAGCTTGTCGATGAAGAGGTCAGATTTTCTTTTCTTCAAGCAGTGTCTAACCCAGTCTCCCGAGTTAAGATTTTGACTCGATACTCGAGTCATATGAACATTTTATACAATTTCATGCACACTTGCTGACTTAATTTAATTTAATTTATAATTCTATATGATAGATAAGAGATCATATGTTAGTGTTCCTTGTTTTCATGCTTGAATGCTTCGAAGATTTTCAAGAATCTGTTATAATTTTACTGGCTGATTGTCATGGCATGACTGTATATGTATATCATTCACCTTTGTTCAAGTTCAACTAAACTTCTCAGATCACGCATTTTAAATTGGCAAATGATTTACATATTAGAATACAATAAGTTATGAAAAATCATGTTCATGTTTTTCTCTTCAATTCCAGTAGTGTTGATATGAAAAATCTTTTGGCTCTGCAGACACTGGTTGGATGGAAGTCTAGGCTGCAGAGTTGGGGCTATGAACCACTCTTCTGCAGTGTAGAATCGAAATACGGAATTGATTCACTTGCATCAAATTTGAGGGATCAAACGACTGTGATCGTTGGTCCAAGCGGAGTAGGAAAGTCTAGTCTCATTAATGCTTTGAGAAGCAATCCCCGCGCTTCTGATGCTGTGGAAGGGGATAATTGGTTCGAGCCTGTGGGTTATTCCTCACCTTGCCTCTCTATTCTTCGTATGTTTCTCTCGTCTGTGTTTGTGTTTGCATCCAGTTGGGTTATTTACTTCTCTGTTGCAAATTTCTCTTTACAGATTTTAGGAAGCAAGTGGTTAGAAGATCAACGGGTTGGGGAAGTTTCAACAAGGAGTGGCAGAGGGAAACACACTACTCGTCATGTGTCTCTGCTTCCATTAAGCGGAGGAGGTTATCTTGCTGATACTCCTGGGTTTAACCAGCCTAGTTTACTGAAAGTAACAAAGCAATCTCTTGCACAAGCTTTCCCAGAGGTCTGTGATACTTCATTCGATTAACTCTTGACTTTATATCAGGTTTATGAACAGGCACTGTGATTAATTCTTATTTGGCTGATTGTTTTCATCTTTTCTCATCAGGTTCAGAAAATGCTAAAAGAAAACGAGCCTGAGAAATGTGTGTTCAATGATTGCTTGCACGTTGGTGAACCAGGATGCGTTGTGAAAGGGGATTGGGAAAGATATCAATACTATTTTCAACTTCTTGATGAGATCAGAATCAGAGAGGAGTTTCAGTTGAGGACATTCGGAACTAAAAGAGAGGGCGATGTAAGGTATGTAAAGATTAAATACTATAATCTACATACTTGTTGAATCAAAATTTAGATGTACATGGTGTTCAATTAGTATATGGTAGAAGAACTTCAAGAAATGTGGTTCAGATTTAGATGGTCTTTAGTATTCTCCTTCATCCTCTGATAAATGGTGAAGGTTTGATAGCTGAATACGGATTGTTAATTTTGTGTGTAGGTTTAAGATGGGAGATATGGGTGTCCAGCAAGCCGAACCACGACTAGAGCCGAAGAAGCACAGGAGGCAGTCTCGCAAGAAGATGAATCAGTCAATACTAGATGATCTGGATGATGATGATGACGAAGACATGGACTTGGAAAATGATCCCATTTTGAGAGCTTTAAGAAATGAAACCAAGTAAAACTTGGTTACTAGCGTTCGTATGTAAATGAGTAGTTTCTTGACTCACTTTTTTGTTTTCCTTCTTACCGCGGTTAAACTGATTTTACCAGTACAGACTACAGAGTGCAATCTGATACAAAATCAGATTTGTAAGTGTTCTTTACTTGAATGAAGAGATTGTGGTTGACAAAGCTAATGTCAATGTCCGAAGACATTTTTCGAGCTTGTAAGATGCACTGTTCTTGTACGCACTTTGCTGGGCTGTATCAACTAGTAAACTAGTGATGATTCAGTAAACAAAATAGTGAGAAGTGTATATCCATATCACAGAAGACACCCACTATTAAGGAGAAAGTGAAGATCCTATGATGCCCAGTATTTTGTACAAAGTGTCAGTTCCAGATATTTATCTTCTCCAGTCAAATGACTATCAAATGAAATTAATCAATTCTGATGATCTTTCTTGGAGATTGAATTTGTGCCATATGTATCATGGATGTCATACATTGCTCTGTTTGAGATCATTATTAAACCAACCGGTGAGACTGTTATTTCCAACTCGAAGAAGAACATCTATGTAGAAGTAATCGGGTGGAATCAACTAGTTTGCCGACTATTTAGCTCTTCTGATTCCGATCATTGAATCAACCGTGGCTCTGCTGGAACTTACAAGTATTATTTTAGACCTTTGCCATCGCCCATCAGTTAGGAGACAGCCAGTCTCCAACCGGAATCTCAAATGTTTTCCAGAGAGCATGCACTTAGTCATTTCATAAAACAAAATAATTTAAAAACTTCCAAGCAAAGGACACCACTCTAAAAGTTAACAAACACAGGCCAAAGATCGAAGATATTGATATAAAATATGGTCAGAATTTTAATGACAAAGAGCAAAGATTAGCCAATTTACAACAGAATATATTCTCTTTAATTCAAAACTTCTACTGTTCTACATGTTAATATAACTATATCCTAATCCTATATTTAAATATTTATTCCTATGAAACAGGAGCAAGTGGATGCAACAAGTATTCGACATCAGCGAGACAGAAATCTAACAAGAATTACTGACATGCTACTTCTCTGTCAACAAGACACTCAAAGAAAGTGTGAAGAGCCAATTCCAGAAACCATAACATCAGATTTAGGCAAGGACGTATAAAACTACAGCATTTCCTCTTTATTCTAACTATAAAGAATCACTTTCCATGGTCTAAAATGCCTAATATTCAGAGACATAGTTATCATCCTAAACATAAAAATTTATGACAACTTTTGAAAGCAATCTAACCTTCAAGAGCAAAGAAACCATCACCTAATGAGATCCTCTTAATATCAACAGGACGTCAAATCTTTCTAATATCATTAATGGGAATGCAGAACTTTATAATATAATTGACAGGAAGTTGGCGACTTCCTATTTTTTCAAGATTACGAAGAAAAAAAAAAAAAACGAGGAAAGAGAGTAATCATAAGAACATCTAGCATAGGATACTCAATAAATCAAGGCTGTGAAAATTCTTTTTAATCGCTGTCTATAAAGGTTCGAATATATGGGCAAGCAAAGCAAGTGCATTGTGTTATCCTTTCAAAAGAAACTCAACATGCCAAAGCCTACGTCATAAAAATCCTAGCAAATGCTAAACATCGGATCAATCACATTTACTTCTTAGAGGATTTTTTCTTTGAAGGAACAGCCAGTTGTGGCTTGGGATGCTTTTCGGCTTCACTTGGATCCAACCACTTGAGAGGGTTGCGATTGAAGAAAGGCCAGTTAGGGACAGTAATCAGTGTAGTGAGAACCACACCACTTGCATATATCAAAACCATCATCTGAAATGACCCCAGAATGTATCCGCCGCCAAATCCCACCACAGCGAATGCCAACAACAGTATCTGCATCAGCTGCTCCGCTAATTTTTGCCCTTGCCAATCCATCTACAATTGAAAATAAATAGACAAATAAAAATCTACCTAACCCTAGTTTAAAATGAAATCTATGTCATCTAATTGTGATTTAACATCAAATGAAAATTAACAACAAAAACACTCATCATCATCATTTTTTTTTATAAACAAAAAAATCCCAATTGTTTCGAACTTTCTATTTTTGGATAAAATTGGAAATGGAAACCCTAAGATTATGTTTGGTTGTTGAGAATTTTTTTTTTTTTTTACTATTCATTGATGCACTCCAGTTAAAATAAATTGTATAAAATTGTACAAAATTACAACCGACGAGATCGTCTCTCTTATTCTAAAAGCAGATAGAAATAACAAAGAAATATCAATTCAATAGCGATTCAATTTGGATCTTCATTATCAGTATCTAATCAACCAAACAGAGTCGTGACGAAACAAAAGTAAAAACGAGAAATTCAATAAAAACGAAAATTGTTGGAGATTTAACGGATCAAAAGGGTTACAAAATCGTACACATATAAATGCAGAGCCGATGATATATTTAGAGACAGAGAGTCGGAAAGATAAAACATACCGTGACGAGAGAGGGACGATGTCTGAACGTGAACTGATAGGGAAGTTCAGCTACAGATCTGAATATATTGTCAGCGGAGGTTGTTTATAATCCATTGGATTTTATATCTAAATGTACTATGGTGTCAACTGGTCAAGCGAGATTGGAAACCGTTGGATTAAATTCATAACGCAGATTAAATTGACTTCGTCGATCAGGTGGATGAGGCTTCACCGTAAAAAGTTATGAAGCCGCTTGTAAATTGTTCATTTGCCGTGGGTAGTGGGATGGATATTTTTTATTTTTATTTATTTATTTTTATTTTTATTTTTAGAGGAGATGTAAGCAAATTGAGAAATTATTTAATTTTAATTCGTTTTAATTTTCAAATCTGGATATCATATTCATTCTCAAAATCGAATTCGATAATTTTTTCTGAGGCTGGGAATCATTGTGTCCACCTTCAAAAACCTTATAACATCTGTAATTAATTGTTGAGATTTATTAATTTTATTTTTTTTCACTTTTATTATTTTAAATTTCTTTATATTAATCCTCAATCCCTGAAGTAACCAAAACCCTACAGGTTTTGTAAAGAATTTCACACTAAATTAATTATGTTCCCATCGACGAATTAAATTTTAAACAAATAAATAACAAAACGACAATTTTAAATAATGCTTGATAAAAAGCTTAAAATCATTGGTCAGGTGAAGTCAGAAAAATTTAATTTTTAATCCATTATCAACATATCATAAAGAATTGTAAAATCAAGTCCCTTTAATTACAGGCAATTAATAACAAAGTTGCAACTTAAGAGTAAATTCAATATTTATACTTTCAATTTCACAGCAAATATCGAGCAAGTAATGAGCCGACCATAACCTAGGACAGGTGTGTACTTTGGCAATCCAAAATAATTCCAATAGAGATTATCAACACAGTTGATGACATGATGTCCATATAGAAGTCATTTAATTTTTTATAAGTTCAAACAGCATCCACAAAAAATCTAACAGAACCATAAGCTAAACATAAATTGAAATAAACAAAATCTTTGTCTGATTCATCAACTAGATAACATCTCAGTCACTATTGAAAGTAACAAAACTCCCTTAATTAAGAACACAAAAGAAAAAGTGAAGTGCAATCCTTGACTTGCTGAAATTGTATCGATCCTCAAATCTGGGAGAAAGCACCACTCACTTCTTTGATTTGCTAGTTGCCAACTGGGTCTCGGCCTACAAAACAAAACACGGAAAATATGAGACCAAAATAACATTCACAATAACACAAGTAAAATTTACAACCCTCAATCATTCAGCGATGTTGGTTAAAAGACTGTACCTCCTTCTTTACTGATTCTTCCTTCTCAGACACGATGAGCTCGATGTGGCATGGTGATGACATATAAGCTGCATATATTTTTCAGGTTTAGTAGTTAGCAAATATGAACAATTTAAGTTCAAAATGTAAAGATTAAATCAACAAAGATTGAATTGGAAACATACGGTTAATTCTTCCATGGGCACGGTAGGTTCGGCGCCTTTGCTTTTGGGCCTGGTTCACCTGGATGTGAGAAATGTAGAGTGTGTCTACGTCCAAACCCTTCACCTGGAAATCAATTGAGAGATATTAGAAAAACCGATAAGATGACGATGTCAATAAACTATACAAGAACAAGAAGAGACGTACTTCAGCATTACTCTCAGCATTCTTAAGCAAATCCAAAATGAACTTGGCAGATTTGGCAGGCCAACGTCCTTGGCCATTTGGATGCCTGTTCTTGGCCTGAGCAGTCCGTCCAACACCACGACAAAAGCGTGTGAAGGGGATGGCCTGCTTATGAACCATGACATCCTCTAAATATCTCTTTGCCTTGGCCAAGGGCAACTTCCTGATGGCGTGCGCTGTTTCTCTTGTGTTCTGTAGCAAGTAAAGAGGAGCAATATATTAAGAGCCAACAATAGCAAAAACAAAGGGACAATATTTAAGCCTTGCAGCTTCTTAAATAACAAAATTATGCAATATAAAACAACAGTCATAAGCACAATTTAACAGAGGGACTCAAATTCTTAGCCTTACTAATCACCTCAACTTAATGAAATTTCCAAAAAAAAATTATCTAAATAAGCTTCAGTCACTAATAACTAAAGAGGTTCACCCAATAACAACGCATGTAATTTTCCCCAAGTTAATGAGAGTAATGTTCAGAACAGGCAACAAGGCCCTGCTAATCAGATTAATGAATCAGAATAAATCAAACTCTTATTAATGGCAAAAGAGATAAACATCCTAACTATGCAGGAAGTTTTCCAGAAGAATAAGGTATTAACCCAAGAGCACTGCAAGAAGCACTAACCCATCAAACAAGAAGCAAAACTCACAACCTAACATAAATTTTACTAAGAGACAAATGTGTCATCGTTTACTGAACCTTCAGCCACCAAAAACAATTAACAACAGAGGTTCACCCAATAACAATGAATATAATCTTCCTGAAGCTTTCGAGAGCCGAGTTCACAATAGACAGCAAGACCCTGCGTTTCATCAGGTTTCAGTCTTTACTAAGTAGACCTAATGAAGGGACACCAAAATTCTTAACTAGAAAGGTGATTGGGTAAGAAGAAAGTGTAAACATCTTTTCAGTTGGACACAGAATCTAATTCTAACCTATATGTTCACATCAAATAACCAATACTACCATATCAAAGGTATCATAGTCAACTCAACAAGGTAAGACATAAATATATTGACTTTACACATCAAAAAAGCTTTAGTCCCTTCATCACAATGCATTAGAATGCTCTTTCCTCCAAATCAAATTATTAACAAGAAGTGGTTGCAATATATTAACGACCACGAACAAGGTAGATAATTCAAACTATAACAGAGAAGAAAGAATTTCTTACAAGCAGCTACATTAACTGTAAAGACAAATCAGATCCTATCGGAAAATCACATAAATGTGACATCGTTTACTGAACCTTCAGCCACAATAAAACAAACAGAGGTTCACCCAAGAACAATGCATTTGATTTCCCTGAAGTTTACGAGAGCCCTGTTCACAAAGGCAACAGATCCCTGCTTTTTTCATCAGGTTTTCATACACACAAAAGACAACTAACATTCCTTTTCTCAGCCTAACAACAGAATACTAACATATGACGAATACGATTTTTATTTCGAATTATAAGAGAAAGCAAACAGACATTACACAAGTGATTAAACCTAGAAATCGCATAAAAAAAAAACAAGTCTAAATAGTAAACAATACTATAATATACCTTGAAATGAACCCTGAGATCGGATCCCCTAGCCTTGCAAGCTGTTACACAAAACATTAAACAGTATTTAGATTAAAATTAAAACAAATAAAACGTAGTAATAAATACGCAAAAAAGAAATCGAAATACAGAATAACAAAAACAGATCTACTTATAATGAAAAATGCGACTTACACTTGGTAGGATTGTCTGGCTCCTGCGAGTACTTCACCTGAAAACAAGAAATTTTGAAATTAGAGCGATGAAGAAGAAAGTAAATAAGAAGCGAACTGTTAACACACGACCAAGAGAGAGAGAGATCAATGGAGAGAGTACCATGGCGGCTGTTGAGAGAAGCTGCTTCTGTGAAAGTGAAGTTGTTTCGCTTCGTTTGGTTCGAGCAGCAGAGAAAGAGAGACGCGATAGGGATTCTTTTTATAAGTGAAGCAAATATGAAAACCCTAGCTCTCCTCGTCAACACGGGCCTAAATGGGGTTCTGGACCTTTATTTGGTTTGGACCTTTATGGATTGGCATCGACGTATGGGCCCAATACCGTTGTTTACCAGATCTTGCACGACGTCGTTTTAACAGTGGCCTTTTATGAATATCGTATAGGCTATTAGCGGCCCATGTATTGACACCCCTTTTATATTGATAAGGTGCTAGCAAGGATTGGTGTTGAGGTTAGCTCTGTCGTACCACCCTCGTACCTATATCGTTAATGTTATAGGTTCGACTCATATCCCTTTACTCCAGACCTTTGAATTATTTGAAATTGCTTAAAAAATCACAGGCCGTAATGACATGTTAGATTAAAGCATTTTATTAGGAAAAAAAAAAAAACATCTATTAAGCTGGTCTGGTGTGACTTTTAGAATCGGGAGGTCAATCTCTGGCTTTTTGGTTTGGAAATCCACCATACTTCTCTGGGAAAAGTTTTTAAGAAAACAAGTCATTCTCTGTTTTATGAAATTTTTATATTTATATTTTTTGTTTAATAACGAATACGAATAACAAAACAAAATTTTCATTCATATTCTACATTACATTATTCAAGCAAATGACCGAAAAACCAAGACTTCTATTAATATGATTTTACCTTAATTCTACATTAGTAGTTTAGCACGGTTCTAACTTGTAATGTAAAAATATTCAATGGAAATTCTAGAAATAATATAAAGTAAGAGTGGATTTATTTTATAAAATATAGTTAAATCAATCCATCGGAAATATATATATATATATATATATATAATAATTTTCAAATGAAGAGCAATTCATGTCACCAACCCAATAGAAAGTCGTAAAAATTCCTATATATCTCTTAGGTTTTTTATTTTATTTTATTTTTTTACAAGAATTCTATATATTTATTACCTAAGTGTACATTTATAAGATATTTAGAGTTCTAGGAATCCTTAATTGTAATTATCTTTCTATCATATGAGAGTGAAAATAAAAAGATGACATGTCAGAAACAAATAATAATAATAATAATAATAAGATGATTTTATATCACTGCATAATATGGCTTTATGATAAAAAAAGTCAGTTCGCCCCGATAATGTCACAAGTTCGAATCATCACCATTATATACTAAATAAAAAAATGATTTTATTCAACAGTTTGTAATTTTGTTACCCAAAATTATCCAAGAATTTATGTTATGTTCTCGTCTCTAGAGGCAAATAGACTACAAAAACATCATCACCTTAATATATATAAACAATTTTTCTCACTTCATGATCGAGCCGAACTTTTAAGATTAAGATGAGACTTATGAGTCATTAATTAAGTTTCAGAAGACTTTAACTAAACTGAAGTATGTGAATCTATTGATTGATAGTTGTGGAAAATTGATATAAGCTGAAATTTTAAAATTTAATTTATTGATATTGAATTTACAAATATTTTTTTTAACTATTACAATAGTTCGGGATTAGAGAGAAAAGGGGTTAGACATTTTTTTTAACGCCCCCACCCCGCCCCCCCCCCCCCCCCGGCGGGGTCACCAATGGCTCTTGGATAATTACAAAAGTTACCCCTCAATTCAAATTTTTTTTTTTTTTAAAGATTGAAAATTTGAATTATGGCGGGCCCGCCACAGGCTCGCCCTGTGCACGGTCTGGCACACCCCCGCATAGGCCACGTGCCTAGGCCAAGCCCACCCTCCCCCCAAACAGGCCGGCCTGTTTTGACACTACTATTGTCTTGTACCTCTCGTATCTATATCGTTAATGTTATAAGTTAAACTTGTATCCCTTTACTCCAAACCTTTGAATTATTTGACATTGCTTAAAAAATCACGGGTCATAATGACATGTTGTTTATGATAGATTACAGAATTTTATTAGGAAAAAAAAAAAAAAAAAACCATTTAAGCCGGTTTGGTGTGACTTTTAGAATTGAGAGGTCAATCTCTGGCTTTTTGGTTTGGAAGTTCCATTAAAGAAAACAAGTGATTCTCTGTTTTATGAAATTTTTATATTTATATTTTTTGTTTAATAACGAATAAGAATAACAAAACAAAAATCTCATTCATATTCTACATTACATTACTCAAGCAAATGACCGAAAAACCAAGACTTATATTAATATGATTTTACCTTAATTCTATATTAGTAGTTTAGCACGGTTCTAACTTGTAATGTAAAAGAAGATATCCAAAGAAGTATAGTGATCTAGTAAATCTTCATGCTAGGTAATGTTATCGGAACAACCGATAGCCATTGAATTTCATTTTCATAATCGTATATAATTCAATGGTCTCTAATACTTAAGTTAATTGTAACGATAACGGAGTAAGACACTAAATATAGGGAAGCAAGTCAAGCAACTCAAAGATTTGGAACTTAGAATTACATTTTGCTTTTATTAACCCATCTTTTACAAATTTTGATTTCAGAACAATGGGGGACCCACTAAATAAATATAGTTTTTTCAAGGTTGCAAGGATCTGAAAGTATACAAAGCTAGAAGATATATCTGGATATGAAGGAAGAACCAGCAGTAACATCAATCCAGTTTGGGAAAAGGCCCTTCAATTTCTTTGCTTCATCAACCAGAACTTGGTCTAGTACAGCAACATCCACTCTTAAATGTTCAGAACTATTAGCCTGAAAATTCAAAAAAGAAAAAGAAAAAGAAAGAAAATTTAGCAAAGTTACGGTGACATATTAGAACTTGCGTGTGTGCATACGTGCTAAAGTGTGTGCGTACGTGCATTTCTATTCTTTTTTCAACAATATTGGGGGGTATTTAAATGGACAAAAAGCATTTTTTTGTATGTCAAATGCAAAGAAAGATAGTATTACCATTTACCAATAAACTACCAATAAGAATGAAACTTTACCTCTAACCAGAAGGTCCAATTTTCATGGCTGGATCCACTAAGCCGCAATATGTATGATGGCGGACCACCATTAAGCGTCTCAGGAGCTATACAATTTCAAAATGATAGACAATCAACGAGACATACTTATATTGAAAACCAAATTGGAAGCTAGAAATATTGCACATACGAGGAAGTTTATTGTCTGCAAATGACCAATTTGATAAAGGACCAGTAATGTTAACGACTGCAACCCAAACTTCCTGTAATGAGCTGAAAAAACAATGCACAAGCTGTAAAACCTTACAAGCCTAAAATAAAAATCTTTAAATCCTTATATAGATATATCTCTTTTTCATCCACTAACCAACTAGTAGAGGTGTGTAAATGGGGTCGGGCTAGCAGGAGGACCAAACACAACACTCGGAAGGGTGCTATCTTACCCTTACATTATATTAATCGGTAAATAATTATATGGGTAAAATTGTTATTTTTACCTTTAATTTTGGAAAAAATAATAATTAAGAGTGTAGTTTGCCGGCCTATGGGCCGTGCTGGCCGTAGCACAGTACGGCACGGCCCGGCCCAGCCCACAGCCTGATTTAGATGTCTACCTGCAAGCATAACTCCCCAATAATGGTGTAAAGTCAAAAAGTTTATGCTCGTCAAAAGTTGGATGCATGTGCATGTTGATCAAAATTTCTTTATTATACTCACCCCAAGGAAAGATTTAAATAAACTTTTCGATATCCATCATCTGAAGTTGTAAGTGGCTTATAATTAGACAAATGGGGGAAGTATTTGTATTGCTTCGAAATCTCATCACTTCTTGCGGGGAATTTCAGGCTTCTTGTAAACAAAAACGATACCGGGAAAAGTGCCTGCGAAAGCAACGTACTTTTAGTACCATGACTTCAACAAACTGTAAATTAATATCCTAAAATCATGAATTTGACAATATTGATAGCCAGAAACATAATGACATACCAACCAATTCTCCTGCTGCGACATATTAGCAGTTTCTAAAGAGAACTCTGAATCAATATCCAATTGTTTCGCCACTTCAGTTGCATGTTTAAAAACAAACAGTAAAGAATTGGAATCCAACACGGAAAAATCATAACTGGAGTCCACGACTTGATTTGCATCTGTCAATATGACAAAAAATTCTTTAATAATTAGAAGAGGAACTCTACATTTTGATAAAGAATCACACTACTGCATCCGTCAATATGCACGCAAGCGCACGCACGCACACAGTACATCATAGACTGAAGTTTCAAAATCATTAGAGTAATAAAACGTTGTTTAATATTAATTCTATTATTATTCAATACCTATTGTAATGAATGTATGTTGAAATACAACCCTCTTGGGTGCAGCTGTACTGTATGGAAAGAATTGTGATGAAAGAGCCAAGGCAAGAACACTGAGATGTAGCAGAAACTGCAACACAGATGACCTGGCTAGCCAATGACCGCAAACCGGCATCAAAGGACCCACACAAACACCAATTACAAGTCCAATAACTGCAGCCACTACAACATCTTGAACATAATATCCTGCAAGCAAATATCTAAAAATCAAGACAATTCTTTTGTATATTTAAAAATACTAGGGTAATCAAACTACTTTAGCATGAGTAAAGAAAAAAGTCCAGAAAAACTGACCATAGGGAAGTGGAACGGCACCCATCATACTCATCTTCTCAATCAAAAATATGACAAGAAACCCGCAAAAATAGACAGCATATGTAAGGCATGGAATGAGAGGTACCATGTACAATATTGTTGCCCTAAAGAAACAGCTTTAATCAGACCACAATGTTTGATTATGTCACACTTTAAAAACTTCTTGCAATAAGAAACATAACTTTCATTAGAGGGAAATAATATTAAGTAAAAGAAATGTAAGTGGAGAAACTTCATCCTAAGAAAAAGGAAAAACAGAATACTTGAGCATCTAAAACTTATGATATGCTACAACAGTTTGCAGCAAGAATCGTAAACCACTGAAACTAATACCTTATTGATTGATGGCCATAAAGCTTGATTGAAAGGCGGTAGAAGATCCACGCAGGAAGCATAGCAGCAGACAACATAAAAGTCATGAAACCTCCACTCAACCCAGCTACAAGGTATGCCTGTTTTCACCAAAGTTATTTCCACTTGCCAAATTTTAAAATTGATTGAATTGTTTCGTGATAGAACTTTATTTGAAAAGTACTGATCACACTACATTGTACATACCATAGTAAACAAAGCATAATACCCAAATGCTCCCCAAAACCTTGCTTCATCGGAGAGGCCCTGCAAGAGCAAGGTCACATCACATGTTCGCTAACTTTCCGTGCTGGATAGTGCCATCAACACTTAAATCCAAATCAACACTAAATGCCATCAAAATAGTTTTGAAAATCAAATTTGAAAACCTCAAAAAAAAAAAAAAAAAAAAACAATTAAGAACATATAGGACACATCCAAACAAAATTTTCAAGTTCACATCACATGTTAGTTAACTTTCCGTGCTGGATAGTGCCATCAACACTTAAATCCAAATCAACACTGAATGCCATCAAAATAGTTTTGAAAACCTCAAAAAAAAAAAAAAAAAAAAAAAAAAAAAAAAAATTAAGAATGTATAGGACACATCCAAACAAAATTTTCAAGTCTTAAAATGTAGATCATAGAACAACAAATGATCTTCCACCATCTAAATCAAGTTATTGATGAGATTCAAATTTGGTTCTTCTATAGAACTTAGTATGGTCAATAGAGAGCATATGATCAACCTAAATTCATTTCTAGCGTAAACAAGAATCAAGCCTTGTACAACATAACGCAATTCAAGGAATGTAAATAGAATAGTAAAATATGACGATTACCAAACAATGATTTTAAGAGGAATGAACAAAGATTTAAGAAAGTTGTAGACGAAAACTGAACAGCAGACAAAGAGTCCATTGCAAAGGAATAACTTTACTAACTTCCTTGATGTTCTTGGGAATAAATATGATAATGATATTGAAGGTGAACACTGCCTATCATTCTGCATGAACCAAAGACTATAAATATTTTGGTGAGTTTGGGCCGTGCACAAACTAAGGAACTAATCTCCATCTTACTCTACAGAAAAAATAGACTTAACATATATGGAAGATTTCCCCCAATGGGTGCAGCCTGCTCAGCATAAGCCAAGAGATGCAGCTCTATCCATGAAAATAAGAAGTTAATGGAATTTGCATAAGCTATTTTTTATTTATTTTTTATTTTTAGCTGGAAACTATTGTTGCATCTAGTATGGAAGTAAAACCAGAAAATTACCAATCATCTTGCTCATCCACTTCATGGTATATCCAGCATTTTTAAGGTTCTATACACTGCAGATAATTAAGTCAATAGCCTAAATTATAAGTCTAAATCAAACCTACACTAGCTATTGTGGCCAGACAGTTTACAAAATCACAAAGTTTAGATCTTACTTTTTCTGGCTTATGTTTTTTTTTATGATAACAGATAATGATAAACTTGGCTTCAAACAACATTACTCAGAGAATCTTTTTTTTTTTTTTGGGAAGAAAACTTAGAGAATATGTAAACATTAAATGTACCTCTTTTGATGTCTTAAGAACTGTAGCATCTTGAGAAAGGGGAAAACGACTCCAAACAACTCTTGGAATCAACAGACCAGCAAGAGAGCATGGAATGAACATCATAAAGGCCAAGTATGGATGAGCAAACCTGTAATTACATCCAGCATGTCAAAATAAAATTTCCGAAAATGTTGCAACTGAAATCTGTGAGATAGTTTTCTTCCCACTAAATGGTTCAGTAGTGATATCAAACCCAGACAAGCTACACGTATCACAGAATAACACATAATAAGCAACCCCATTTTAATACAAACTTGCATGCACCTAAACATTATGACAAGACAATAGGTGATAGATAAGTGGTTCAAAAAGATGTGAAACCCACCAGTTCATCGCATAAGTAGAGAAAAGCAATCTTAAGATTGAAAAGGTAATTGGGACAATAATTGCCAGTATAACCCCAGCAGCATGGAACAGAGTTCCTGCAAAACTAACAAATTCGACAGTGTTACCAAAATAATTGACAAAAGACAAAGTTCAATACTGACATCTTCTTTAAATCGGAAAATATGGAAAACTAATGGATCATTACAAGAATTGCCTTCAAATAAAATAAATAAGAAATGACAACTCTACCTTTCAAAAAATCATTGGATGTTGCAAACCAAGAGCGCAGTCCAGGATTCGGCAAACGCAAAAAGAATGGGACAGCAACAAAGATGATAATGGGTATCCTATGAAGTACCATAGATGTGTTTCTTGAATAGAGTACCTGAAAGATTCATAACAAAAGTAAAAGCAATAATATTATTCATCACTTAAGATCAATTGTTTATACCATGGAATAAATAAACCATGGCTAGAGAATGAAGTATTATTGCTGCAGCTTACCATGAACAATGTTAAGAAATCAAAGAAAACATCACGTTCATCCTTGTTTCCATAGGCAGTAGATTCAAGAGATTCTCTTTCATGGGCATTTCGTAGCTCAGAAGAATTGCAGAAGGCCTTAAGTATGCTGAACAAATTTTCTCCTCGTACTTGCAAGCTTCCAGGTCTGTTAAAAGAACAGCTGAATATATCAGAGGAATTGTTCAAGGATAAAACAAAACAGAAGTTTAAATCAAGTAAATCTATACCAAAATAGCAGATGTGATGCATACAATAATCTGTCCACTGTATCATAGGATGTATGGTAATAAACACCACCGATGAGAAAAATAATATCCAGGCCAGGAATGTTTCCATAATCTTGAGAAAATATTCTGTAATCTGTATCTCCTGGGATAACAGGAAAAACATCCTGCATATGGAAAATAGAAGCCTCATTATGGATGTATAACTGCAGTAAATTGCATAAGGAATTTGAACATCCTATATTCTTTCTAAATCATCTTCTTTTGAAATCATAAAGTAAGCCAATACGATATGCTTCTTCATGTATAATCACAGTTGGAATCACGTGTAAAAACAAAATACCACATTGAAAAAGAAAACATAAGAATGGTCAACATGCAATAGGACTCGCAACATAATAAGCTAGCTCTTTGAGTTGTACATTGATCCAATAAATATCAACTCATTTCAAAATATTTTTTCAAAAATGGTATCAGAAAAAGGTTGTTTTTGGTAGGCATATAAGGAAATGTGAGTGAGTGTGTGTGTGTGTGTGTGTAAAGAGAGAAAGATAACCAACTCTGCAAAGACTAGAAAACTCCTCAAACACTCAGCCAAATGCAACAGCTTAGACAAAACTCTATCAAAAAGGCAACTACAAAAAGGATGGTCAAAGCAAATCCACCTCTCACACGAGAGGGAGGGAGTGTTAAAAATCATGTGTTATTAGCGAACAAATCCTACATTGAATAGATAAACATAAGAAAGATGGCTACATGAAAATTGGAATTGCAACCTAATAAGCTAGCTTTAAGGGTTGAGCATTGATCCAATAAATATTTACCCATTCCATAATGTTGATTTCTAACAATGACAAATGAATATGCTCAATAGATTGGTAGGAATTTAAACTTGAAGAATATATAACAAAAACCTGAGCTGCGCTATTTCCCATTGGGTATATTGCTGACTGAGCATAGACTTGAGAAGGCCAAGAACTGGGCCCAGATTGGCAAACTAAATCTGATAATTTAACAATATTATAGATCAGAAAAGAACTGCAGCACCATAAAAGGCAATTTCAATTGAAAAGGACAGTAACAAAAAGAGATTCAGGTCCTCTGTGAACACAGGTCACTTAAGAGACCACATGTATGGAAAATGCCATGAATAGTTATATAAATTGATAACCCTGAGGAAGAAGTGGTATATTTTGTAGATCACCCCTTACTCTCCAATTACCCACTCAAAGAAAACTACATTTTGTTCTCAATATAGCATATCGTTACAACATGCATTTTTCAGTTTTGGAAAATAAATTAGCATTGGAAGATATCCTACCAAGACCTCCAGTCCCAGATGCTTCAATATTTATAGAAGCTCCAATTGAATTATGCCATTTATGTGTCGTCATGAAGCCATGTGAACCCTGATACAGCATCAGCAGAATACAATTTAAATGCTCACTGTCTGAGAACTTCAAAATAAATGGATTTTCATAAGACAATTAACTAATGCGTTCAAATAGCTTAAGGGTTGGCCTTTACGGTACCTTTTCTTTCATTTTGTTTATTCAATTTTAAATAAGTTCAAAATTTCATAAAAGATATACAATGGTGACGGTTACTGTGGTTTCCAATTCATCCTTATTACTGCTGCTCTTTTATGAAAATCCATATGGTCACTGATCAGGGCACCTATTTCACTTTATCTTGGAATATTTAACTTGAATTCTTCATGATACAACCACAGAATCCCAACTTTTGAGAATATCATTACAAGTATGTTTGACCATGTTAATACGATGACAAGTAGGAAAATCTTATAAAAATAAGAAAAAAAGTGACAAGCAGAAAAGGCCGAACTTTTTTAATCCCTGCAAATATCTGACAGCACTTATAGAAGCCTAATTATTTTGACAGGAATAAAGGATACTGAAGCCTAATTCAAACTGCATAAAATTAAAATGGTATCCAAACTGAGTACTACTACTGTGGTTTTTACCAACATAAAAAGTTCTTCTGCGCCGTTGAAAAGAAATATAATAGGGCGAGGTGGAACCCAGCCAGAATCTACGGTAAGTCTAGCCACTTCCAGCATCGATGCTGTGGAAGTGAAAAACACATAAAATATTAAATGATCAAGCAACATTTCCCTATACAATGTATTTAGTCAAGTGGAAATATTCAGTGTACCCACCAACACATGAACCACAATCTCCAGCACCTGGAGAACCAAGTGGACTATCAAAATGGCCATTCACTAAAACCGATGGATCATTCTCCTGTGAATTTGCTGATGATATCCTGATAGTAAATACAAGTTAACTCGTGCTTTCATTGACTAAGAAGTTGTAAGATCAATAATCAATTCTATGCTGTCTCATAAGACATGCACTTTGATCAACTTGCTCTCACCTGCATACAAGAAATCTCAAACATAATAAATGCTCTATTATTTTTGTTGGGTCCTTAATACGATACTGTGATGACTCCTACTTTCTTCGTGTAAATAATTTGAATTGTTTTTTTTTTTTTTATTAACAGTAAATAATTTTGAATTGATTGCTTGTAAAATTGTTATATAACTGACCTTGTTCTCCCTCTCTACCTCTCGGTTTCTCCCTACGTGTATATACATGCGTAAAGGTTATTTTTCCATTATTAGCTTTCACTTTTCTGACTACAGGTCAACCTTCATACATTCAACCTTTTCATCTACTTTCCACATTTCCATTTCTAACCAGATTATAGCAAAACCATAGGCCTTAATCTCTAGCAAAAGAAACAGACCCAGTAGTTTTCCAGATAATTATAATTCTTCAGATTACTACCCCTTGTCTGAGGAAATATTTTGGTACTAAAAATAACTGAATTGGGTGCTCTGGAAGCAGTGATAACTGTTGCAATCACAAGTTCATAAAATGCTAAAGTGTGGTCCTCACTTTCATACACAACTGGAGATGAAAAATCCAATTATTCCCTAAATGATCTATTCAATATTTCATAAATCAGTTCAATAAATAAAAAGAGTCCAATATAATTCAAAATAGCAAAGTATATACCTCATGACTATATTTGTATGGTTTCTGTACGCCAGTGATATACTGCGAGTTAAAAAAATCATATTGAAGGAGCCATTCACAACAGTCTCTTCAATCTCAATTCTGCAAATTAAACAACCATATGCAAATAAATCAACAAAACACAAAACTACAATAGTCTATAATTAACAGAAGAAGAAACCATAATAATAATAATTTAAACGAATCAATCTAACAGTATCAGAACTATAAACCAACTTCATGTTTGATCCAGCTTTCTTCTTTATCATTTCCAGCTGCGTTTTGATATACTCAGCAGCTTCACTCAAACCTGGTCGTCCTTCCTGTCAACAATTTTGGATACTTCAAAAATTAAAAATTCATAACAGTAATATTTAAGTGAATTAATTATAATTTACATAATCAAATTTCGATTTAAACCTTCATTTTGCATGATAAAAAAAAAAAAAAAAAAAGAGAGAGAGATACTTTAATATGTTATGTTTGTAGAGGACTCACTTGACGACCATCGATCTCTTGAGACAAAACGCGAACATGTTCAACGGCTCTAGCTTCAGAGAAGCGATCGAGAGGCGCGTCTAAATCGAGCGGCTTCACGAACTTCGTGTGAATAGCAGAGTAAGCGAGAAACGACATGACTCCATAGACGACTGCAAGAAACAGCAAGAATTTGAATCCGGACACATCTCTGGAATCACACCCGAAGGCCATTACTGCAAACGATGATACCAAAGAACCTCTCTCTCTCTCTTGCCTTGTCTTGGTTTTTGGAAATTCAAAACAGACAAACTACGAAATTCGAATTGTGTGTTCGTATTTATAAGTTATTAAAAGAGAAAGTTCGTGTGTGTTGTTCTCGCTTCGAATATGGTGGTTTTCTGTGAAGAAAAAACCAAAACAAATGGAGCTCGCTCCAGTACTGTAGCTATGGCAGGTAGTGGACAACTTTTGTGTTGTGTTTCTTTGCTGCTTTAATCAATCGACGATGATGATCCGAGTTGGGCCCATTGGATTTTATTTTTTATTTTTTATTTTTTAAATAACCTTAACTTGTCGTGCTCGTGCGGCCTGGCTCGTTGTTGTTTGGGCTGCGAAAACATTTATTTTTGCAAGAAAATTACTACGTTATACCTTATACGGCGTTCTAGTCTTAGGTGCGGTCATAAGATAGACTGACATCTAGTGTCTAAATCGTCAAGGTAAGGTCTAGGTGTAGCCGAAATAGTCAAAATAATACCGTTTTGGATGTCAAAATGATACCGTTTTGGATCAAAATGTTTTGAAAAAAAAAATCTTCGACCGACTGGCGAGCATCACCCACCTAGGAAGACTGATTCGCAACGGCTAGATCCGTGAACCCGTTATAAAACTTATAATAGAGAGAACAGTTGAAGGTGATTACAAATTATTATTATTATTATTTTAGGAATAATTTGTTAACAAATATATTTTTATTTCAAACAAAATAATTGGGTCTAGTTTAGTAATTTTAAATTTTAAATTCGATTTGTCTAATTTATCGGCGTAAAAATGTTACCACGATGCCCTTAAACATTAATAGATTGATTAATCTAATCAAATTAAATTCATTTCAACTGGTTCATTGAATTTGAATACGATGTAAAGTCTATTGTCTACATCCATTGTCAATTTATTTAAGTGACATCATTGCACATGGTCTCATGACTCTCATTGGTGTTCCTATGTATTTTTAGAAATTATGGTAAGTAATTAATAATATTCTTATCATTGATGAATATTTTGGACAGAATAAAAGAAATCCAAGTAATAGACATCATTACATTCAATTCAACAATGAATGCTCTGGTTCGACTAAAATACTGGAGAATTGTCATTGACTAATTTGTCAGTACTAGTGTGTAATGTGTTAGGTAAGAAGGACCAAAAAAATTAGGACTAATTGCACAAATTACCCTACATTTAGGTATAATTGCATATATATGGAACTTTTACCCATAATTACACAAACGTTCCATACCGTTAGTTGACTTCCGTTAACTCTAACCGTTGACCACAATTTTAACCCACAATGACTAAAGTGCCCCTAGTTACCTATTTTATTATTTAAATTAATAATTAAAAAATGAAACAGAAAAGACAAAGAAGGAAAAAAAAAAAAAAAAAAAAATCAATCATTTTTTTTTTCTCTTTCATTTTCTTAACCCCCAAACACAATCCAAAAATAAACTTAACAAACAAAAACCAAAACTTAATCCCACAAATCAAAACCAAAACTCAAGTCCTCAAACAATAACCAAAAATCAAATCCACAAATAAAAACCAAAATCCATCAATACCAAAACAAGTTAACTGCATCCAATTAAAAAAAAAAAAAATTAGAACTTCAACCTAGAAAGTTAAAAATCCACCGTTAAAGTTCTAGTTTTTTATTTTATTTTTTGGTTTTTATTTGTTAAGTTTATTTTTTATTGTGTTTGGGGGTTGAGAAAATGAAAGAGAAAAAAAAAATGATTGATTTTGTTTTTTTGTTTTCTTGTTTTCTTTGACTTTTCTGTTTCGTTTTTTAATTATTAATTTAAATAATAAAAATAAGTAACTAGGGGCACTTTAGTTATTGTGGGTTAAAATTGTGGTCAACAGTTAGAGTTAACGGAAGTCAACTAACGGTAGGGGATGTTTATGTAGTTATGGGTAAAAGTTACATATGCATGTAATTATACCTAAACTTAGGGGATTTTATGCAATTAGTCCAAAAATAGGGAAATTGTCATTCTCTCCCCTATAATTTGCCATATTCTCCGGTGTCCTCCCTCTAGTTTCAAAATTCTCTAATTTCCCCCCTCCCATGCCTATTTTTATATGGTGAGAATGTGAGATTGGCTGTATTTGTACATGAGATGAGGGAAATTGGAGAATTTTGAAACTATAGTAGGAAGACTGGAGAATACGGAAAACTATAGGGGGAGAATAATAATTTCCCAAAAAACTATTCATTTATTTTATTTTAATATTAGGAAATTCTAAAAGAAGGAAAAGGAAGGTTTTTATTTTTTTAGGTAAAATAAGTATGACATCTAGTTTGTTTTAGGTGAGTAAATATAATATTACCAATGTCTTTTAAGTTAGTGCATATATATATATACCACAACAAATTAACTGCATCCATTAAAAAAAAAAAAAAAAAAAAAATTAGAATTTCAACCTAGAAAGTTAAAAATCCACTGTTAAAGTTCTAGTTTTTTTTTTTTAAATTTTTTGGTTTTTACTTGTTAAGTTTATTTTTTTATTGTGTTTGGGGGTTGAGAAAATGAAAGAGAAAAAAAAAATGATTGATTTTATTTTTTTGTTTTCTTTGACTTTTCTGTTTCGTTTTTTAATTATTAATTTAAATAATAAAAATAAGTAACTAGGGGCACTTTAGTTATTGTGGGTTAAAATTGTGGTCAACGGTTAGAGTTAACGGAAGTCAACTAACGGTAGGGGATGTTTATGTAGTTATGGGTAAAAGTTACATATGCATGTAATTATACCTAAAATTAAGGGATTTTATGCAATTAGTCCAAAAATAGGGAAATTATCATTCTCTCCCCTGTAGTTTGCCATATTCTCCAGTCTCCTCCCTCCAGTTTCAAAATTCTCTCATTTCCCCCCTCTCATGCCTATTTTTATATGGTGAGAATGTGAGATTGGCTGTATTTGTGCATGGGAGGGGGGAAATTGGAGAATTTTAAAACCATAGTAGGAAGACTGGAGAATACGGAAAACTATAGGGGGAGAATAATAATTTCCCAAAAAACTATTCATTTATTTTATTTTATTTTAATAGTAGGAAATTCTAAAAGAAGGAAAAGGAAGGTTTTTATTTTTTTAGGTAAAATAAGTATGACATCTAGTTTGTTTTAGGTGAGTAAATATAATATTACCAATGTCTTTTAAGTTAGTGCATATATATATATATATATGATCATATAATAACCATCGAATACAAATTATAAGTCAAATACGACATATTTACGATATAACTTAATAGCATAATATAATTTATTAGTATCTATGTAAATCAGGCTGATGTATTACCTTATTACTATATTTATTTGACCGTAAACTGTCAATTTTGATGAATAAATAATCAAGTAAATATATGTGATAGTATATCATTTGAGTGTACAGGTGACTTGATAAATTTTACTTCATTATTATTTTAATTAATTATTTAATTTTAATTTTGTATGCTTTTTAAAATTTGTTTTGATTTAACGATTTAGGATCAAACCTAAAATAGTTTAATTTTGATATATTTTTTAAATTGTTGTATGACCAAGAGGTTTTATATATTAAAATGAATATAAAACAAATACATTATTTTTATTTAAACAAATATTATACTTAAACTTATTATTATTATAATAAACAATAATACTATATTTAACTAAAATGTAAAACACCTTAAACTTAAAGAATAAAACTAATTCGTTTAAACGGCAACAAATACAGAGAAGGTGATAACAAATAATAATAACTTTGAGATGAAGAGCAAGATTGGAATTTTGAACTCTTTTTTTTTTTTTTTTGTTAGACCACGAGGCACCTCTCACTCCGATCGGCAACCGATTGTTAACGAGTGGGACTAATCCTTGTTTCGGCCTGGAGATCAGTAAGTCTGGCCATGAGGTGCTTTCGATGGGGTTCGAACTCAGACAATACCCGAACCATTCGCCTCACTGGGGGTGTGGTGACCAACCACACCACAGCTCATGGTTGAAATTTTGAAATTTAAAGTTCAAACCCGCGGCACACATGAGAAAGAAATATAATATAAAATAATATCAAGTTTAGGGGTTGTTTGTTCCATAAGTTTCACCACTGTTTACATTTTTGTTTTCTAAAAACAATTTTAAATTCGATTTCGGTAACTAAGTTTTTATTTTGTTATAAAAAAATAACAAAAATAAAAAAACAACAACAACAAAATCAAAGAAAATGAAAGTCGAAACTAGTGTTAGAATTGGGTTTTCAAACACTATAATTAATTATAAAAAACAAGGTAGAATTTCAGGTCAGTCCCACTTTTTTAGCGATATGTCACCTTTATAAATGTCTTTACTACATTCATCACTTTAGTTCCATTTTTTTTTCAAAACTCATCACTTTAGTCGATTTAATAAAATATTTGAAAGTCAGCTATTTTAAAACCAGTGAAAGTATACTTTTGCCCCTATTACTATTTAGTTTAGTTAAAATGATTATCTTAACTTTAAATTAAAAAGAAAAACAATAAAATTCTCAATAATAAAATCTTAAATAAATAAATTTAAAGAAATCTTAAATAATAATAATAATAATAATAATAATAATCCATTAATTTTTTTCTTATTTTGCATTTGTTATTTCATAATGGATCTTTATTTAGCTAAAATGATTATCTTAATTTTAAATTAAAATGAAAAACAATAAAAATCTCGATAATAAAATCTTAAATAAATAGATCACAAAAAAAAAAAAAAAAACAATAAAAATCTCGATAATAAAATCTTAAATAAATAGATTACAAAAATATTATGAAAAATAATCATTTAAAGCTAAGGTAACCATATTAGCTAAATAAAAATCCATTATGAAAAAAATATATATACAAAATAAGAAAAAATTAATGGATTTTTTCTTATTATTTATTTAATATGTTTGTTGTAATCTATTTATTTAAGATTTTATTATTGAGAATTTTATTGTTCTTCATTTTAATTTAAAGATAAGATAATCATTTTAACTAAATTAAACAGTAATAAGGGCAAAAATGTAATGTTATATTTGAATTTCCATTGAATATTAACACGTCATCAAATTAACAAGATAATCAAAAGGAGTACCATGCTAGCAAAATCCGACCAAATATTCACTGTCTGAGTCAAGAGCTCTTGCTGAGCGAGTGAGAAAGCGGCACAAAGAAAGCCTCGAGAAGGGTAGCTCGGGTAGGAGAGAGCCTCTCCAGGAATTCTGGTCAGCCGAGTGGTCCTCCCAGCAAAGGTCATTCGTCTAAATCGGGGCTCGACGAGTCATTTACACTGAGTCGACTAAAGAGGAATTATAGCCTAAGACTGGGGGTCAACAATCAAACAGCAATTAGAAATCAATCACCAAGAATCAGAGTTCAAATCAAGCATGATTGTCAATTACGGGACAGGCACCAAATCAGGACGTAATCGAAACAATCACAAAGACTCGAAATGGGAAGAATCATACAAGGATTCTAAAAACCAGCTCCTTGCGGACCAAGTAAAGGTTGAAACAACACATTTAAATAGTGTACATTTTTATATGTATAGGAGAGAGAGAGAGAGAGACAGTTTTATAAGTAAGAAAAGCCCTGTAAAACACCGTTTTTTTAGTGAAGCTTTAGCCAAAACCGGCACCCGTGGTTTTTTCCCTCAAAGCAAGGGTTTCCACATAAATCTTTCTTGCATTTGCTTTTTATCATATTTTCCCAATATATCCAAATTACAAACCACTCCCTTGAATTGGTCATAATTCCAGTTGACAAAAAATCACCGTCAACATGTACTTTCACACGTTTTAAAATAGTTGACTTTCAAATATTTGATCAAATTGACTAAAGTGATAAGTTTTGGAAAAAAAAAAAAATAGAGACTACAGTGATAAATGTGATAAAGACGTTTATAAATGTGACAAATCGTAAAAAAAAAAAAAAAAGTGAGACTCATGTTGAGTTTTGCCAAAGAACAATTTTTACACATTTGAGGGGATTACGATATTTTTTTCATTTGTTATTTTTATGTAAAGTTTACTGTACTTAAAAATGACATCTCTACTCTCTAATACTTTTAAAAAATAAAATAAAAAATAAATGACATCTCTAACGAAATCCAGTGTGAGAGAAATCCCATCTCTTTGTCCAATACTCCAATCCAGTCGTTTTTACGTGCTTTTTAATCCAAAACATGAAGCAAGCAAAGCAAGGCACTGTTGATTGTTGAATCATCCATTTTTCATTTCCACAAACCGGCGGGTGTGACGACCGTTTATTAAAACGAATCCAAACTATAACAGAGCCTCTCTCTCTCTCTTGATGTTCGAATCATCATCACCATCATCAACGCCCACATATCCTCCTCCAACATGTTTGGAAAAACCGTACTCTGTATCGTCTTCGTCCTCCTCCTCGCAATCACCTACTCGATCTTCATCGGCTCCGTCGATCTCCGATCCTCCTTCTTCCCTATGTTGCTGCCACCCTCCTCCTCCGCCGCCAATGCCACCTGCGCTAGCCCTCTCAGAGTCTACATGTACGATCTCCCTAGGAGGTTCAATGTGGGCATGATTGACCGCCAGAGCCCCGACGACTTGCCGGTCACGAGCGATAATCTGCCGCCGTGGCCGAAGAATTGGGGGCTTAAGCAGCAGCATAGTGTGGAGTATTGGCTCATGGCTTCACTTTTGCACGGCGGTGGTGGTGAAGAGAGGGAGGCGGTTAGGGTTTTGGATCCGGAAACGGCGGAGGCGTTTTTTGTGCCGTTTTTTTCTTCATTGAGCTTCAATACTCACGGCCACACCATGACGGATCCGGCTACCGAGATTGACCACCAGTTGCAGGTAATTATTTAAATTGGATGGTTTTGGCATTGGTTGTTATGGTATCTGCCCAAACCCGACCCATCTAGATTTGTGGCTGTTTCATTTGTTTTTTTTAGTTTATTTTACAGTTGCATATAGAAGGATTGAATTTTGCTGGTGAAGAGTTCATTTTTGTGGAATCTAAGAACTGAAAAGTAAAGCAAAATGCAGGATTTCAAGTACTTATTTTTCTCAAGTTTGGGAGCAGTAGATGAATTGAAAAGTGAAAACTCTTCATAGGTTCTATTATTAGCTGGATATAGGTAAATGAGTTTACAAATTATATGAAAATTATTATGCATATGAGGAATTTTTAATGGAGATATCCCCCAAGTTGTATATGATAGACTTCACGTTTATGCGAATAAGTGAACTGCTCTTCTACTTGGTCGCCATGTATTTGATTGGACTTCTTCAGTGATCTGTTTGGTTGGCTATAAATTTATAGTTATGGAGACGATGGAAAGTAAATTAGACTATTTGTTAATGGAGATATCCCCCAAGTTGTATTTGATAGACTTTGCGTTTACATGAATAATTGAACTGCTCTTTCTACTTGGTCGTCATGTATTTAATTGGACTTGTTCAGTTATCGGTTTGGTTGGCTATAAATTTATAGTTATGGAGAAGATGGAAAGTAAATTAGACCATTTGTCTATTCCATGAACTCTGAATTACAAAGCTGCTTTGGTAATTGCCTGTCAACCATTTCATGAAAAATTCTTCACCATAAACACTCTCTGTCATCTGTTTCTGGAGTGACTGCTTTTATCTGATTTTTCCTTTCGGAAGTTGTGTATTTCCATTATGGTTGAGTATTGGTTGCCTCTAATTTCAGATTGAGTTACTGGACTTTCTGCGGAAATCCAAATACTGGCAGAGGTCTGGAGGCAGAGACCATGTAATTCCTATGACACATCCGAATGCTTTCAGATTTCTTCGAGAACAAGTGAATGCATCAATTCTTATTGTTGCAGATTTTGGCCGCTACTCTAGGAGCATGTCAAATCTAACCAAAGATGTGGTGTCCCCGTACGTACACGTTGTGGAATCGTTTACAGATGATGACATTCCTGACCCATTTGAGAAACGCACGACGCTTCTTTTCTTCCGTGGAAATACAGTCAGAAAAGATGTATACTAGCTTAGCTGTCAAATATCTCTTTTGAAACCCTTTATTTGGAACTAGAATTGATTACTCATCATCCTGTTATGCTGCAGGAAGGCAAAGTTCGTGCTAAATTGGCAAAGATATTAGTTGGTTATAATGATGTTCTCTACGAGCGTAGCTTAGCAACAACAAAAAGCATTCAAGAGGTACATACTGGAGTTAAATGAATCGTACTTTTATTATTTATTCCTCAAAAAGCATATAGATGATCTATATTATCCGTCCATTAAAATATTTATGATGTTAAAAGATTTTATCTTGTTGAAATAATGGCTTTCTGATTTATGAGTGTTAGTTTTCAACACAGTGTACCTAGTACCTTATCTCGTGTTTTTCCTGTTTTCCTGTCATACCAGTCTGCACAAGGGATGCGTTCATCAAAGTTCTGTCTGCATCCTGCAGGAGACACTCCCTCATCATGTCGCCTGTTTGATGCTATAGTGAGCCATTGTGTTCCTGTCATTGTGAGTGATCGGATTGAGCTCCCCTTTGAGGTTGAAATCGACTATAGCCAGTTCTCAGTTTTCTTTTCGGTGAAAGAGGCAATTCAACCTGGTTACATGGTTGATCAGCTCCGGAAAATTCCAAAAGAGAGATGGATGGAAATGTGGAGGCATCTGAAGAACATCTCACCTCACTACGAATTTCAGTATCCTCCAAAGAAGGAAGATGCTGCCAATATGTTATGGAGACAGGTAAAGCACAAACTTCCTAGTGTTGAACTTGCTTTACATAGACAAAAGAGGTTGAAAGTTCCGGACTGGTGGGGGAGGAGAAGAAGACGATGACTTGCACAATATTCTGCTTATGTGACACTGTACATTTACAATCTCATGTCATATGCATTCATGATGGCAACCCCTTTTGAGGGGAATAAGCAGAGATAGTCACAAGTTCATAGTCACCATGTTTGGTTGGTTGCTTCGCTCGGCTTTACAGTTCATATATCATAGAGGGTTTGATTTTTTATCCTTATTTGACGATGACAATTGATGAGGAAGACAAGAAAGCAGATGTGAGTTCTAAATAACATAACGATGTAGAGCTGTACACCTAAAGAATAATGATCACTGTTTTTTTAAATGAAAGTGATCAATCCTATTGATTTTGCATTTTTCTTCTGTTTCTCTTTCTTTTATCTATTCGATATATTTACTCTTTCAAGTTTCAACTGAATTCCTTCTAACGCCGGCTGCTCAAGGCCCGAATTAGGATCCATTGACCTTTTGGACCATCCATCAATTAAAAAATTGAATCGTGCCCTTCAAAGTGGAGCCTATAAACCCTAAATTCAGGATCATAGGTAGATCTGCCCCGTGAAGGCGTGAACCAACATGATCTCCGGAGCAGTTATAGACAATGGGCTGAACTTGCTTGCCTCATTGAGCCCAATTAAAAAATGATACTACATGAGTTCTAATTCGGTCGGCTGTGGATGCTTTTCGGATAAATTAAGAATTATTTAATAAAGAACCAACTCTGCAAGCAAGCAAGTAGAAAAAAGCAGTTTGGAGGAGCAATTAAGGAGAGGCGTGGGTGACATCCATGATTCTTGTTGGCTTGTTGCCTCGCTTTTAGGGATCAAGCAAAAGAAGTCTTGAAAACTCTGATGGCCTTTTCGATTTGGCAATTACTTCCACGTGGCAGTCTTATCAAATCTAACTGACTAAAAACTCTAATGGAGTAATGGACAACGACATTACACTAAAGTGCGTAGCTAACTCCAAAGACTTTAGCCTCTTTTTTGTCTTAGCTTTTGTCATCTTTGTTTTTTTGTTAAAATTCTATGTATCTCTTCCACCTATCTTCTCACTCACTACATCAGAGTGGCAATATACAAGTTAAAAAAGCATCGCCGACTCTGATCCGACTCTGATTTATTCACTACTAAAAAAGTCGGGAAATTTCGTAAGAGGGCCTGCCATGTGGAATCTTTAGACTGAAGACAGCTTTTGAACTTAGTGGTCAAAGTTTCAAACATGCATATGTCTACTCAACTAAACAAGAAACATGATAGGCGTGCAAAATCATCATACATCTTCCTACGATTATATAAGAGGGTAATATTACATACGGCATCTCCCATTACTATCCTACAATAGGATAAATTTGATGGTTTGATATAATTGAAATATATATATTAAAAAAAACTTAAATTACCGTTTCTGATTATATTAATTTCCTTTAAATTATAAATTTCAAGAATTCTTCGTCCTTTATTTAAAGGAGAAACATTTTATATAATTAATGTGGCAGTTGACTTTGTTTTTATAGTAACTTTTATGTTTTGAAGGGTACATATTAATGCTACCCTATAGGCCTATATAGGTGTTTGTGTTTTTGCTGGAAAGGGGTAATTTTGACATTTAACTCAATCAGTCGCTCACTCACACACACTAATAACTCGGACCATGATGAAGTCATAAAACTCTCTTCTGACTTCCCTCTCTTTCTTTCTCTCTCTCTCTCTGTGTCTCACACGCACTTTCGTTAAAAAAGTTTGATTTTTGATTTGTGCAATTGATTTGAGTAACTGTGAATGTGATGCGTTTGGAGATCATGAGCCTAGTGAGGAGTCAAGGAAGCTGCGTAGCGATCCCTACTCTTTCTTCTTCATCTTCTTCCATCAACAATCGCTGCTCTCACGCCTCTGCTTCCTCTTCTTCTTCTTCTTCTTCTTCAGGTACGCAACACACTCTCTCTCTCTCTCTCTCTCTCTCTGTTTTGGTTACTAAAATGCTATGCTTCCAAAGAGCCAATACGATCTATTACTGCTTTCGCATTATTTCTTCACTCCATGTTCTCGTTTTCAGTACTAATTCGGATCCGTAGATTTCTGATGTTTTTTTTCTTCTGAAATATATCGGTTTCTCCGTTCAACGGTCAACCTCTCCGATACTATCTATTTACAGCCTCATTGTAAATTAATAATAATAAAACAGTTTGTTTTGAATCGACTATATCTATAATCGGAAAGCTGTGAATGTCATTAGTTGAACTTTACAGAGATTGCCGGAATCCTGATTTGTTGGAATCGGCGGCCTCTCTAGGGGGGTTCAATCAAGTGAGTCAATCACTGTCCGTCCATCCACATTACAGTGGACCCAACTTCATGATTGACGGTCCACATTTTGGACTGATTGTCCAGTCCATTGGATTGAACTTGTACACAGTAGAGGTGCAAAGAATATTTTTAAAAAAACATAATGAAATATCACTGTTTGAGTGTTTTCACTTGTTTGTGTCCAAACAAACTCTGTTACGGTGGTTTTATTATATTATCCAATCCACGTAATACAGCAGTGACACCTGACCATTTATTGATTAGGGTCCCCTCTGTTTTGATCGTTAACGTAATAACGTGAAAGAAAAGAACTGCTTTGTACGAAAAGCAACAGCCCTATTAATTTTTGTATGGAGATTGTAGCTCCAACCTCTTGTTCTTATCTTAATGCTCGTATATTGATTCCTTTATACATATAAAAAATCATCTAGTTAACACCGGCAGGTAGACCAAATCCTCCTAACTTTTGTACTTTTAATATATATAATGTCAACCATGTGACCACTTTTGTAAATTTTAGTGTAATTTATTAGTAGGGGTGTTCATTCAATCTTGATGACACGTATCGAATCATTGCTGTATATAGTATTAAAAAATATAGGTTGTAACAAATTGACAGTACACCGTTTATTGATTTAAACTCATTTAAGAAAATATGATAAGAGTAATTAAAAATTCAAATGTTGTGTCTTGTGTGACATATTAATAATGGATGGTACATAAGGTGTTTATGTCCATACATCACATAGGATTTTAGAATTACTGTTTTGTTATCATTATTTAGTGGTAAGATTTTGAATATTTTCATTGATTTAGATCAAAAATAATATTTTCTTCATTTTGTAAAATTGTAAAAATCAAATTTGATGCTATCTTTCAGTTTCAACTACTTTCAAGAAAGAACAAAAAAAAAAAAACACCTTTCTGTTCAGTATAAGATCACGAAAATGATATATTTTAATTTAGTTTTGATTAGAAAAGGAGTGAATAGTGATTGTTAGCTACTTAGCTCCAAGTAGTTATATCTACTTTCGGTTTGTGATGGACACATCAACCCTCACGCTCCTTGGCAGCGCGTTTATTGTCGATTCCGACCACATTGGATCAAGTGTTCACATAACATGGATACCATATGTTCTCATGTGGTCGGAATGTGGTCCCAGCCTCCCAGCTAAGCGCGTGTCCGAAACCTCAATAGACTTCCTCATACTTTATGTTTGTAGGGGCGCATCAAAACATCACACACATGACACAACTTCAATGAGTAAACAACTACTCGAAAAATATATATATATACCCATCTGATCATGTCTTGTCTCCAATGCAATTCGATCATGTACGTATAATAATGATGTAAAACGTTTATTATACGTATGATCCTTTTGTTCCATAAAGTGGCCCCTACCACTTTCGAAGCAGTGTGATTGTAAATTGTAATGCTGAGTTTAGTATATGTTTCATTTCATGTCCTAGAGATCAAAGGCAGGAAAACCAACAAACATGTTGATCTTCTGTGGTCTGAGGACCACTTGAACATGTCTGGTTTGTTTAATTCTAAGAGAGAGAGATCATAAATGGTGTTTTTGCTCATAATTTTGACTATGAAACGCTTTAGTGGAGTTCTTGTCTCAGGTTTTTTGATAATGATAAACTATGTTTTTGTTCTACTTGTTAGTGGTGTTTAAGTTCTTGTCTTAGATTAAGATTAAATTTATTACAAGAGCTTTATTCATTGGTTGTGTACACAGATGATCATGCAACTTGTACTGGGACGCCTAATTGGATTGGCAAGGGCTTGACTTGTGTTTGCTTCAAGAGGAAAGGAACTTATGAGAGGATCTGCATTAACTTAACTCCATTACAGGCAAGTATATAGTAGTAATCTTGTGATGATTATCAAGAAATACAGAGACAAAAACATGTCAAAATCACATACTTTGTTTTAATTTTGGGATAATTTTTTGGTTCGAAACTTACTTTTTAGGAAGAAAGACTGAAAAGATTGAAGCACCGAATGAAGGTTTACTTTGATGCTTCCAGGCATGATCATCAGGTGTGTTTTGAACGTTAATTGAACGATGTGTGATCATTAATTTAAGTAACTCATTATGGAATTCTTTCGAGTACAGGAAGCTTTGAGGGCATTGTGGTCTGCTACGTACCCTGATCAGGAGCTCCACGGCTTAATTTCGGATCAATGGAAAGAAATGGGATGGCAAGGAAGAGATCCATCTACTGATTTCAGGTTTTCTTTTCACTTTGTCATATTGCTTGTGTGTTTCTTCCATGATTTCCTGCCATAGTTTTTTCTTGTATTGATCCATTTGTACCGATTTTCGCTGATGGAAACAGGGGAGCTGGATTCATTTCATTGGAGAATCTGTTGTTCTTTGCCAAGACATTTTCAGTAAGATCCTAATCTTAGTATTCAGTTAGATCGCTTAAAAACTGACATGTTCGAAAAACCTGTTTCATTTGTTCTGTCGTAACAAGTTCATTACTCGTATAATTTGATTCAATGTTTTTCGTTGCAGACATCATTTCAGTGTCTGTTAAAAAAGCAGGGAGGAAAAAGATCTGCTTGGGAGTATCCATTTGCTGTTGCTGGTGTAAACATCACATTTATGATCATGCAAATGCTTGATCTTGAGGCTAGTAAGTAGAATTTCAATATCACTTCCAACTACATGCATCTAAAAGATACTTTGAGCATCAATCAATGGTCCCAACGCCATTGCTAACGCAAGCCAGCTTATCTTTCTTCTCAGCAAAACCTAGGACGTTTGTCAGATCGGTCTTCTTGCAGATGCTGTCAGGTAATAAGAACCACTCATAGGATGTTGTTTTTAAATGAAATTGATGTCATGTTTGATGCAATATTGATTTTCCTTCTACAACATCTCAGAAAACGAGTGGGCATTCGACTTGCTTTATTGTGTTGCATTCCTGGTTATGGACAAGCAATGGCTGGAGAGAAATGCCACTTACATGGAATTCAATGTGAGAAATTCTACTACTAACTTGTCTCTCATAAAAATTTTATGCTCATGAGGTGTTAATAGAAAAAAAAAAAAAAAAGCTACTGATAAATTCTGCATTTCCCTCTTATCAGGATGTTTTGAAATCGACTCGAGCTCAGCTGGAGAGGGAACTTCTAACGGATGACGTTTTACGGATAGAAGAGATGCCCTCCTACAGTCTTCTCAGTTAGCTATAGAACTAAAAGTTCAAACTTCAAGTTCACGCCACAGAGAGTTCTTGAGATTGGTTTCAATTTCTTGATATATTTATTTGTTTTTAACTTCAAACTTGTACAATCTTTGTCTCTCCTGTTTCTCTTCCTCGTAAATGAATCGATAACCAAAGTTTTTCTCACACACATGGTGGCTCCTGCTTGCTGGATTCTTTCTTTCATACTACTACCAACCCTGCCTTTCCATTCCATATTAGAATCGTTTGTGGTTGTTGGAGCTACCAGAAACTTGTGAAATTTATGAGCAAAGTCTGAGTTTTATGAGATTCCATTATAGAAGTTCTTATTCAGATTCGAGTTTGAATCAATGGGGCTGAGATTAGTATGATATACCCCAACAACCGTTTTCTTTTTTCTTTTGATCTATCATAATTAATATGAAATCAAAGCACATTGAAGTCCACAAAATCAAACCGTTTTATTCCTACTGTTATGTAGACACAAAAAAAATGGCAAGAAAGCTCAGCCAAGCAATTCAACATATACCAAATAACAAATCAATTACTAAAATGAAAATTGTTGTTAGAACCAAATAGAACCTTAAAAAGCTGCGAGCTAAGTGAAATGATTTGATGCTTTGTCTAACAATACAAAATCCAAATAAACAAAAGGATACCAGCAAATTTGAACTGAAGAACAAAATATTTCTGGAGATCGGAGAAGATGATGGATTGGAAATGGGGAAAAAAAAAATTTGGACCATTTCTCGATTTGTGCGTGTCATCCTTGCGCAGGGGCCATGCTAATCTTCTCTGTATCGTTCCAATTTTATCGGATGTCTCCTAAGAGACAATTGTATTGTTGTCGCCGTCTGTATATAAACCCTCAAGCTCTGCTTGGAGTGGGCGATGTGGGATTCAATGTAAAGACAATACTTTAGTAAATGAGGTCACGCTCTTGCTGCGTGTGAGCCCTGGACAATGGATGCAGTGTGGTGTGTGGACCTCTCTGGGTTGGAACCCTAAACCCTTTCTAGAAGGGAAAGTGCAACAGAGGCTCTCTTTAAGACGCCAGTCACCATGGTCTTCGAGTTTTTGTCCAATATATATATTTAATTTATTTTAAATCAATAATTTTATGTCAAAGAAAACTTAATTACCTTATTAATTAAAATTAGATATATTACATTTGTGATGATATAACGAGTAATGCCATACCTCCCAAATTTTTTTCCCAGATTACTTCCCAAATGGCCAATTTTTTTTAATTTATTTAATTTATTTTTATTTATTTTATTTTTTGGGTTGAATTGCAAGTATATTGATATTCAATTTAGAACATGAAATTCAGAATTTTAGTGCTGCTCTATCCTAATTGATTATGCCAAGGCCACTTCACAACATGTTTGATTTTGAAAACCAATTTCCATATGTTCATAAATTGAAGTAATTTCTAATAGACAAACATGATATCTTGCAAGCTTTACAATTCTAATCACTTAGATTCAATACTCTTCAGTTTTATTGTTGCAGATATTGTCTTGCCTTTGAGAGGCTTCTACAAGATGTGTCGAAAAAACTCGAGCTCGGCTGAAGAGAGAACTTGTACTGTGTTTCTCTGTTTCTCTTGATTGTAAACACAAGGTGGCTCCTGCTTGGTAAGTTCTGCCAATCATAACATTAACATCCATAATAATGGAGCATAAATTCAATGTCAAACACATGATAAAATCATACAATGATGAAGTTCACAAACACTGGAGGAGGAAGGCAGAACAGGGTTTTGAATTTTCGGACGCACATCAAACAAAAATATTCCCAATTATATGATAACTAAACGAACCTCGATCGTGTATGTAATGTAAGTTTAAAGCTGCAGGAAATTTGCCGATAAGCCATCTCTCAGTCCAAATGGAACTTTTGCATGCTTGTTTCACACAGTTTCACAGTTCTCTCAACTCAAGTCTTCATTCATTCATTTAAGTTATTGAAAACAGATGCTATAATTTTCTTCACTCCTTTATATCAAGGCCTTCTCTATCCATGTCCTGGTGTCTCCTATCAAAATCCTAGAAGATCATGCAATTCATTAAGGCTCGTAAGTAAAGTTCTATCGATATTGTAAAAAAATATAAAGTTTAATGTAAGGAACTGAGGACCAAGTGGAAAACTGACAATCAATCCTTAATAGAACAAAAGTAATTCAATGTAGATTCCAGAACACTCTTGGTTAGAATTTTGACAGTTTCTTTGTCTTTTAGAACCCAAATTCCAAGCAAAGAAGTCTACAGCATTTACCAAATAAATCAGTCAATACTCACAAAGCATAATCTCCAAATCATGCTTCCACTCTCCCTCTTTATTCTCTTAACAAAATTATATAACAGAATTACTAAAAGAATCATAATAAAATATATTGTGCAACAAATGAATAGATTCAAAGAAAACACAAGAGTCAGCAAAGAAAGTAAACAAAGTGGAAACAAGAATCAGCTTTTAAAAGCTGACTTTCAAAATAGCCACCCAATAAATAGATGCAAGTATGCAACTGCTTACATGTAAATACAATATCAAGGGAATGTGAAACTAAACAACAATTGAAGAGAATCCATTTGCTGATAATATCATTAACATGCCCTATACCCTCAAGGTAATTATCAATTTAAAGTAGTTTCCAATTCCAAATGTCAAACAAGTGCATTCAAATTAAAGGGACTAATTTCGAAAGAAGTCGAATTAGGCATTCTATAATATAATCTCACCAGCCTACTTCAACGA
Organism: Acer saccharum; assembly: GCA_030490815.1. Classification (NCBI taxonomy): domain Eukaryota; kingdom Viridiplantae; phylum Streptophyta; class Magnoliopsida; order Sapindales; family Sapindaceae; genus Acer; species Acer saccharum. Next base: position 3,432,213 of record CM059873.1, on the reverse strand, counting down.
ACACTGATATTAATATGAAATCAAAGCACATTGAAGTCTACTTCAATGAACACTGATATAGTGTTATGTGTTGGTCAAATTCTTATCTTATCTACACAAAGAAGGGTAAATTCAATGCCAAACACAAGAAAAAAACACCACAGAAGGAAGACAGAGCTGGGGTTTCAACTTTTCGGATACTAATTAAACACAAATATTCCCAACTATATAATAAGTGATGACTATTGAACCTCAATCCAGAATGGAAGTTTGAGGCCACACTTGAATTTGCAAACTAGACAACAATTGAAGATCATCATCTGTATATATGATGATAATATCATCAATATACACCATCATGGTATTGTCGATTGTTTCCAAGCATCAATCAAGTGCTTTGTAGCTAAATCAATTCAAATTTAGGGTTAAAATCTCACAGAAATTCTAAATTCTCTAAGATATGAAAACAGAAATCCTTTAATAAAATCTCACCACCCTTATAATTTATTCCTACTCTTATGTATACACACAACCACACACACACACACACACACACACAAATTGGCAAGAAAGCTCAGTCAAGCAATTCAACATATACCAAATAACAAATAAAAAATTGTTGTCAGAACCAAATAGAATCTTAAAAAGGTGCGAGCTAAGTGATAGGATTTGATGATTTGTCTAAAAATACAAATCCAAATAAACAAAATGATTCCAAATTGAAGAGACAAAACAAAAAAAGAAAAAAAAAAACTTTCAAAAGAACAAAATATTTCTGGAGAAGATGATAAATTGGAAATGGGGAAAAAAAAATTTGGACCATTTCTCGATTTGTGCGTGTCATCCTTGCGCAGGGGCCATGCTAATCTTCTCTGTATCGTTCCAATTTTATCGGATGTCTCCTAAGAGACAATTGTATTGCTGTCGCCGTCTGTATATAAACTCTCAAGTTCTGCTTTAATTGGGCGATGTGGGATTCGTTGTGAAAACAGACTTTAGTAGATGACGTCACGTTCTTGCTGCGTGTGAGCCTGGACGATGGATGCGGTGTGGGTGTGGTCCTCTGGGTTGGAACCCTAAACCCTTTCTAAAAGGGAAAGTGCCAACACGGGCTCTCTTTAGAGACGTCCTAATCTTCGAGTCTTTCTCTTTGGCCAATATAAATATTTTTAATTTATTTTAAATCAATAAATAAAACTTAATTACTCTTTAAAAAAAAAGAAGAACTGAAAACTAAATAACCTTAATTATTTCATTTATAATTTAAAAAAATACTTTTTCTTCAAAATTTTTTTTTTAAATACTTCGAAGAGAAATTCTTTGTATAATTGTATATAAAGATAATAAATACATTTATAAAACAAAAGGGTACTTGGTAGGTTTGTGAGTTAATTATTTAATTAATTCGAAAATTTAGGTTTGTAAGTTAATTATTTAATTATTTCGAAAATTTAAGTCAAAATTATATAACAAAGAATTGTTTTATTTTTTCTTAACCAAACCATTCAAAGTGACCTAATGTGGTTTCGGTTAAATCAGATTCAAACCAAACTGATATGAAAATCTTTGGTGCATCCGACCAATGAAGATATAACACATTACAATATAATAGGAAGGATATACATATCTGACATAGACACATAGTCATATATCACATCTTCAATGGTCAGATATATAATTCAATGTGCACCGAAGATTTCTCGACCAATGCATGCAAATTATGCTAAGGCCTCGTAGGCCAACCACAATTAGAGAAATATGGGTTAAGTTCTCTTAAATTGGAATCTAATGAAGCCACATAATACAAACTCAAACATTGCATGTATATTGATATTCAATTTAGAACATGAAATTCAGAATTTTAGTGCTGCTCCATCCTGTTTAATTATGCCAAGGCCACTACAAACATGTTCGATTTTGAAAACCTGTTCATAAATAGAAGTAATTTCTAATAGACCAAACATGTTATGTGTCTTGGTTGTGTTGACTCGTGATATCTTGTAAGCTTTACAAATTATAATCATTTGATTCAATACTCTTCATTTTCATTGTTGTTGATAGTGTCTTGCCTCTGAGAGCCTTCTACTGGTTGCGTCAACTCGAGCTCAGCTGAAGAGAGACCTTGAAATGTTTTGTCCCTCTGTTTCTCTTCATTGTAAGAGAATCCATAACCACAAAGTGGCTTCTGCTTGGTGGACTCTGTCAATCAAACCAACCCTACCGTTTCGTTTCACTAGAAACTAGCGAAAACAATGAGAAGTTTTGTCAACACAACTTATATTAGAAATTCAAACTCTGGACAAATTCTTATGAGAAAATGATACCTGGAAACACTACCCCTCCACTTGACATCACGACAACCATTTTCCGTTGTATATCATACTCAGGACAGATTCTCATTTCCTGTTAAGATAAAAACCGGAGCGCAATATAATAACATCCATGATAATGGAGTATATATTCAATGTCAAACACATGATTAAATCATACAATAAAATTCAAAAACACTAGAGGAAGGAAGGCAGAAACGGGTTTTGACTTTTTGTATGCACATAAATATATATATATATATATATATATATTCCCAATTATATGATAACTAAACGAACCTCAATCACGGATGGAAGTTTAAGGCCACAGGAACTTTGCCGATAAACCATCTCAGTCCAAATGGAACTTTTACAAGCTTGGTTCACAGAGTTTCACAGTTCTCTCAACTCATGTCTTCATTCATTCATTGAAGTTATTGAAACAAATACTATAATATACTCCACTCCTTTATATCAAGGCCTTCTCTATCCATGTCTCCTATCAAAATCCTACTAGAACATGCAATTCATTAAGGCTTGTAAGTAAAGTTCGATCGATATTGTAAAAAAATATAAAGTTAATTGTAAAAGAACTGAAAAACAATATGACTAAGTGGAAAACTGACAATCAATCCTTAACAGAACAAAAGTAATTCAATGTAGTTTCAAAAACACTTTTTGTTAGAATTTTGGACAGTTTCTTTTTGTCGTTTAGAACCCAAATTACAAGCAAAGTAGTCTACAGCATTTACCAGATAAATATGTCAACACTCACAAAGCATAATCTCCAAATCATGCCACCACTCTCCCTCTTTATTCTCTTAACAAATTATATAACAGAATTACACTAAAAGAATCATTAAAATATATTGTGCAACAAATAAATAGATGCAAAGAAAATACAAATGTCTGACAAAGAAAGTGAACAAACTGGAAACAAGAATCAGCTTTTAAAAGCTGACTTTCAAAATAGCAACCTAATAAATAGATGCAACTGCTTACATGTAAAAACGATATCAAGTGAACGTGAAACAAAACAACAATAGAAGATAATCCATATGCCGATAACAACATTAACGTGCCCTATACCATCAAGGTAATCATCAATTTATAGTTGTTTCTAATTCCAAATGTCAAACAAGTGCATTCAAATTAAAAGAGTTAATTTCAAAAGAAGTCGAAGAAAGCATTCTTGAATATCATCTCACCAGCCTGGTGATTTATTAGTACAACAAAGGCAATAGATAGCTCAGAAAATCAAAGCAACATATATGAAATAGCTTATTAATTACTAGGAAAATTGTTATTAGAACCAAACAGAAAGATTTAGTGTTTATTTTCTGATCTTTTAAAGAAATTCCTGAAAAAGAAATTGCATGTTTTTGTTTACCATTACAAATCTAAATTCTTATCTTTATCAACACAAAGAAGGATAAATTCAATGTCAAACACAAGATAACAACACTACAGGAGGAAGACGGAGATGGGGTTTCGACTTTTCGGATACTAATTAAACACAAATAGTCCCAATTATATGATAAGTGATGACTAGTGAACCTCATTCCAGAAACTTGAATTTGCAAACTAGACAAGACAACAATAGAAGATCATTATCCATATGATGATCAAATCATCAATATACACCATCACGGTATCATCGACTTATAGTTTCAAGATATCAATCAAGTGCATTGAAGCTAAATCAATTCGAATTTCGGATAAGAAATCAAAAGTAGACGTTCTTTAATCTAATCTCACCAATTTTATAATTTATTCCTACTGTAATGTACACACACACACACCCACACACAAAAAGACAAGAAAGCTCAGCCAAGCAATATGATACGAAATTGAAGAGACCAAAAAAGCTGCGAGTTCTCTATATGAGAAAGCTCAGCTTCTAATTGAAAGGATTTGAGGTTGAAAACTAGTGCATTAGATGCTTTGTCTAACAATATAAATCCAATTAAACAATATGATACCAAATTGAAGAGACCAAAAAAAAAATTCAAAAGAAGTAAGAGATGCATACCAGCAAATTTGAAATGAAGAACAAAAAAATTCTGGAGAAGATGATGAATTGGAAATGGAAAGAAAAAAATTTGGACCATTTCTCGATTTGTGCGTGTCATCCTTGCGCAGGGGCCATGCTAATCTTCTCTGTATCGTTCCAATTTTATCGGATGTCTCCTAAGAGACAACTATATTGTTGTCGCCGTCTGTATATAAACCCTCAAGCTCTGCTTTGAGTGGGCGATGTGGGATTCAGTTTACAGACAATACTTTAGTAAATGAGGTCACGCTCTTGCTGCGTGTGAACACTGAACAATGGATGTGGCGCGGTGTGGGCGTGGGTATGGCCCTCTGGGTTGGAACCCTAAACCCTTTCTAGAAAAGAGAGTGCAACAGCGGCTCTCTAGAGATGCCCTAGTATCCGAGTCTTTGGCATATATATAATTTATTTTAAAAATCAAAAATTTTATATTGGAGAAAACTTACTTACCTTATTAATTAAAATTAGAGATATTACATTTGTTATAATAAAATAATAATAATATGTATCTAACTATCTTTTTTTTATTTTTTTTACAAAGATAAGTTATTTCATTGATAATTTGTAAAAATAGTTCAAAAGAGAAATTCTTATTATATGAGGATGATAAACACATATTTAAAACAATTTATTATTTTTAAAAAAAATTGTAAAACAAATGGGTACTTGGTAGGTTTGGAAATTAATTATTTGGAAAATTTTTATTGATATTATAAAATAAAAAATTATATATTTTTTTTAACCACACTATTCGAAATGATCTAACGTGGTTTTGGTTAAATCAATTTCAAACTAAATCAACATAAAAATCTTTAACGCACTTGACCACCATTACAATAAAATAATAAGAATGGACATGTATCTCATTTGACATTGTCATATACTGTTGGAAAATTCCATCATGTGTGGCCACACATGTAAATATTAAATGTGTTGTGCTATCTTTTGGTTAAGCCTAAATAAAGTGATCTAATTAAGATTTAAAGTTTTAAGGCTTAAGGGTATAATTGTCATGGAATTAATGTGTAGATACCAGAGTGCTATATCTAATTTGATGAGGGGCCAAATTAGAAATAGCAAAACCTATAATAATCTTATTATAGTATATTAGGGTTATGGTCCCCAAATTACACGAGACTTTTTCTTGTCTGCATCCCCATCAACAGATAAAGAGAGAACAATTTAGGGTTTCAAAAGATCGTGATAATTTGGAAGATCACAACCCGTCCATCGATCTCCGACAATGGATTCAGGTACGCTTCCGCATTCTACAGTCTCTTTCTCTTGAATTGACATGGGTTAGTAATATGTATTTAGGGTTTGATTAATCATGATATAGAAACATGTTTAGGTTGATATTTGGATTAATTTTGTGCCTATACATGTTGATTATGTTTTAATCAAATTTCTTACAAGTGGTATCAGAGCCACCCATGATCATTCTTGAGGAAATTTTAGAGATTTGAGTTTATAAATATGATGATATCTTATGTTGTTTGATACATCGGTCCTTGGTATCAAATATATTGTTTTATATATGTTTGATATATGTTATCTGATATATTGGTAGAGAACAACAATATGTGGTGTTGTTTGTTTGAATTTTGTGGTGATGTGTTTGGATCGATGATCATATTTTGATCTAATTAAATATATATATATATATATATATATATATATATATATATTGTGTAAAAATCAATATGGTTTGTATAGAGAATCAATATGGTTTGTATAGACCACGAAGTCAAACCATATATATTATATATATATATATTATATTCTGGATGTGCTATGTTCATCTGCTGCTTCTGAAATATATTTATTGTCTAATATATATGTTGAATCCATGAATATATTATGTTTTGTTTGTGTTTGTTTTTTGTGAGTTATGTGGATGGATTTGTGCGACGGCTCACAACCCTCCAATCTTTTGGGCGAGAGATCGCAAACCTAGGGTTTTTGGAAAAAAAAAAAAAAAAAAAAAAAAATCGTTTTTTGCTCAGGCCCCTCTCTTGAAAATTCGAAATTCTTGAGGGGTTGTTTTGTAATTAGTTGGGCCATTGTGTGATTTTGGAAAAATATAGGGGTCAATTTTTATTTGTTGAAACTGTAGGGACCTTTCTGTAATTTTACAAACTCAGGGACCGATTTGTAATTATAAAATTAAGGGATCTTTCTGTAATTTTGCAAAATCAGGGGCCAATTTGTAATTACTGAAACTTGAGGGACTTTTCTATAATTTTACAAAATCAGGGGCTGATTTGTAATTTTTTTTATTTATAAAAATAAAAAAATAAATAAATAAAAAAATAAAAAAAAAAAAAGGAATCTACTCAAATTCAAATATTTTGTGGTATATCTTTTATGGTTAAATAAAATAGTCCATCATTCTAAATAGGCTAATTGAAACAAGATGTCGCCAAAGTGACCTCTCTTGTGTAGATTATTCGTGAGGGATGTTGGATGTTTGTGTGTGTGTAAATTCATACGGGTGTTAGCCGGCCCAAAGGAAGGTTAATATTTGGCCGAATTGCACATACATCTATGGTGATAAACATATGACAATTATAAGGTTTTACATGTGAATAATAAATCGATCCAAAGATAGATTTATTATTTAACATAAATTATTGTCAATGATTGATCACTACAACAAGAATACCACTTACAGTTACTATTGTGTTTGTAAATTCATGCGGGTATTAGCCGGCCCAAAGGAAGGTTAATACTAGGCCGAATTGCACACACACCTCTAGTGATAAACAGTTGACAATTATAAGGTTTTACATGTGAATAATAAGTCGATCCAAAGATAGATTTATTATTTGACATGAATTATTGTCAATGTTTGATCACTGCAACAAGAGTACCACTTACAAATAATATTACTGTTCAAAGACTTGATATTAATGTTGTGCTAGGTATCTTGAGATGGGACTTACCATTATTTGAATTTGTTGATTATTGTATTTGGTTATTAATGTGAGTATGTTTGTTTGTTTGTTTGTTTGTTTGTTTTGTTCTCTTTACGGCTAGTGTTTCTACTATATCTGCTAATATCAACTCTATACTCATGCTTAATGGGACCAACTTTAAGGATTAGAAGAAGAACATAGAAATTGTTCTCGGCTGCATGGATCTAGACCTTGCACTTTGGATTGAGTAGTCCGCTTCTTTTACGGATGCAAGTTCTCTTGATGACAGGAAGAACTTTGAGAAGTGGGATCGCTTAAATTGCATGAGTCTTATGATCATCAAGCGCGGCATTTCGGAGGCATTTAGGGGTGCGGTATCTGAAAAGATAACCAAAGCTAAAGAGTTCCTAACCGAAATTGAAAAAAAAAAAAAAAAACCGTTTTGTCAAAAACGATAAGGCAGAAACAAGCACGCTTTTGCAAAACTTGATTTCTATGAAGTACAAAGGCAATGGGAACATAAGGGAGTACATTATGGAAATGTCTCATATTGCTTCTAAAGTTAAGGCACTAAAGCTCGAGCTATCTAACAACTTGCTCGTGCATTTGGTATTAATATCATTTCCTGCATAATACAGTCAATTTAAGGTCAGTTACAACTGTCAAAAGGAGAAATAGACTCTTAATGAGCTCATTTCTTACTGTGTGCAAGAGGAAGAGATATTGAAGCAAGACAGAATTGAAAGTGCTCATTTGGCTAGCACCTCTAAGGACAAGGGCAAAAAGAGTAAGAATAATGAAACGCTCAAAACAGCAGCTTATATTTTGAACCAAGTGCCAACTAAAGCAGCTGTAAAAACACCTTATGATTATGAGCTTTGGACAGGCAGAGAGCCCATTCTAAAGCATTTTCACATTTGGGGATTTCCAGCTGAGGCAAGGCCTTACAGGCCATATGAAAAGAAATTGGACTCCAAAACTATGAGCAACTACTTCATTGGCTATTCTGAATGATCTAGGGGCTATAAGCTTTATGATCCCACACTTAAGTTAATTTTTGAGACGGGAACTGCAACATTTTTTGAGGATGTTGAGTTTGGGGGGAGACATAAGGTTAAAGACATTGTCTTTGAGGAGGAATCAGTTTCGATTCCCACTATTGCTTTTGACAATGTGCAGGTTTCTATACCTATCATTGATCAAGAAGCAAATCCAGATCCTCAACCAGACAATGTTGATCAACCCCCATTCAAGATGAGGTAATTGTTCCTGAGGAACAAACTCAACAACCTCAAGAACTAGTGCCATTAAGGCGATCCACTAGAGAAAGGAGAAATGCTATTCCGGACGATTTTATCGTATTTCTCCAGGAACATGAGGAAGATATTGGAATGGTGGAAGATGATCCAATCAACCTCCATCAAGCCACAACCTTCATCAAGCCATGCAAGGTTCCAACTCTCAGAAGTGGATTGATGCCATGAATGAGGAGTATAAGTCTATGCAAGACAATAAGGTTTGGGAACTTGTCCCATTACCAGAAGGTGCGATGCCCATTGGTTGTCAATGGATTTTTAAAACCAAAAGGGATTCGAAAGGTAATGTGGAGAGGTATAAGGCTCGTCTTGTAGCTAAAGGCTTTACCTAAAAGGAAGGGATTGACTTCAAAGAGACTTTCTCTCCAGTTTCAATGAAAGACTCTTTAAGGATAATCATGGCACTTATTGCACATTTTGACATTGAGCTTCATCAGATGGATGTCAAAACAGCGTTTCTCAATGGTGACATTGACGAAACAATTTATATGGTGCAACCAGAAAACTTTGAGTCAGGAGACCCAAAGAATATGGTCTGCAAATTGACAAAGTCCATCTATGGACTCAAGCAAGCTTCCCGTCAGTGGTATCACAAGTTTCATCAAGTGATTGTCTCGTTTGGTTTTGAGATAAACGTTGATAATTGTGTGTATCACAAATTCAGTGGGAGTAAGCACATATTCCTGGTTTTATATGTCGATGACATACTGCTTGCCACAAATGATATAGGCATGTTGCACGAAACCAAGAGATTTCTATCAAAGAATTTTGAGATGAAAGATCTTGGTGACGCCTCCTTTGTATTAGGGATCCAGATACAACGAGATCGCTCTTGGGGTATTATTGGATTATCACAAAGGAGCTATATCGATAAAGTGCTCAAAAGGTTTGGCATGCAAGATAGCAAACCAGGTGACACCTCTGTCACTAAGGGAGACAAGTTCAGTCTTAATCAATGCCCTAAAAATAACCTTAAAGTTAAGGAAATGCAGAAGATTCTATATGCATCAGCTGTAGGGAGTCTAATGTATGCTCAGGTGTGTACGCGTCCGGATATTGCGTACATTGTTGGTATGTTAGGCAGATATTTAAGTAACCCTATGATGGATCATTGGAAAGCAGCCAAGTGGGTTATGAGGTATTTGCAGAGAACAAAAGGTCACATGCTCACATATAGGAGATCGGAACAGTTAGAGATCATAAGGTATTCCGACTCCGATTATGCTGGATGCCATGGCAGTAAAGTTTGTAGCACGTTATGAGGCATCCAACCATGGAATATGGCTGCGGAATTTTGTCACTGGCTGCGCATTATGGAGGGTATTGAAAGACCACTCAAACTATATTGTGACAATAAGTCAGCAGTGCTTTATTCCAACAACAATAGGAGCTCATCTAGGTCAAAGTATATTGACATTAAGTTCCTAGTTGTGAAGGAGAGAGTGCAGAGTGGACAAATATCCATAGAGCACATTGGGACAAACTCCATGATAGAGGATCCGCTTACAAAGGGATTACCACCCAAGGTCTTTCATGAGCACACTGCTCATATGGGTGTTATTTTGTGTGAGGATATCACATTATAGTGGGAGTTTGTATAATTTTATATTGCTTTATGTTTGATTTTGGACATACTTATGTATTTATATATTTGGATATTTTTCAGATCAGAAATAAAGTATTCAGTTCATTTCACTCTGTTACATTATGTTAAGTATTGATCTCACTAAAAAATAAAGTAGGACCAGTTGGAAATAGACATGTATAGATCACATTGCATGTAATTTCCATGCTATGCATCCATGATTGATCTATGTCATTTGGTTATGTTGTTGTATGTGACCATTGATGGGTTTAGTCACGCTAAATGTGACGAAAACCGCTTTGATCCTATAACGGCATAATCAATGGACGAGATTGTTCAGATGTACCCTAAAATTGTGATAGCAAAATTTTGGAGCTCATAAAGTCATACACATTTGTAAAGTTACATATGTGGCCCAGTGGGAGATTGTTGGAAAATTCCATCATGTGTGGCCACACATGTAAATATTAAATGTGTTGTGCTATCTTTTGGTTAAGCCTAAATAAAGTGATCTAATTAAGATTTAAAGTTTTAAGGCTTAAGGGTATAATTGTCATGGAATTAATGTGTAGATACCAGAGTGCTATATCTAATTTGATGAGGGGCCAAATTAGAAATAGCAAAACCTATAATAATCTTATTATAGTATATTAGGGTTATGGTCCCCAAATTACACGAGACTTTTTCTTGTCTGCATCCCCATCAACAGATAAAGAGAGAACAATTTAGGGTTTCAAAAGATCGTGATAATTTGGAAGATCACAACCCGTCCACCGATCTCCGACAATGGATTCAGGTACGCTTCCGCATTCTACAGTCTCTTTCTCTTGAATTGACATGGGTTAGTAATATGTATTTAGGGTTTGATTAATCATGATATAGAAACATGTTTAGGTTGATATTTGGATTAATTTTGTGCCTATACATGTTGATTATGTTTTAATCAAATTTCTTACATATACTACATCTTCAATAACAAACAAGTGCATCGAATATTTTCTCAACCGATAAGTATGATTTGGGATACAATACACAAAAAGAGCAAACAATGCAATCACTTCTACATTTTTTAAGCTGCATTATTTGAAAAAGCTGGCAAATTTTGTCTTTAAAAGGTTTCATTTCTTTTACTGGTGTAAATTTACTGTTTGTTTTTAGGGATATATCTAAAAGGTTTTTTACTGCAATTTATTTTGAATGGAACAAATTTCAATAAATTTTGGTTTATTTTTTTATTTTTTATGAAAATTATAGCCCTATTAAATAATGAGAGCAAGACTTTTTTTGCATTCAATATCTAGTCTTACATATCAAAACCGTAGATGATTGAGCAATGGGAGTAGAGTCTTGTAAGAAAAATGATTCAGTGTAGGCATTTAATAAACTGAAATTCTAAGGAAGGAAATGAAACTTAATTTCTAATTAGTTATTATAGTTTCATAGAAGGAACTTAATTCTATTTCATTTTCATTCCTAATTAATTAACATAACCTCAATTTATAATTTCTGTGGTCATGTGATTATGTGGCACCGAATTGTAAGGTGGAGCATGCTAATTTTGCTTTGAGAAATTTTTAACTTCTTTTTTTATGCGTGAATTTATGTGGCAAATTCTTCACGTTTACAAGAAATTAATGATCACTAATATTTCATGAATATATGGTATATATAAGAATACTACATTACATGTATTCATATATGTTGATTTACGGTCAACAATTTTTGGATTTTGCATATCTAAATCTTTCTGGAATTAAACTTCCATCTTAAAGCCTACCATATAAGTTATAAATTTAATGGTTTGCAATAATTATATGAGATATTGGTGAAAGCTAAATAATGAATCTAAAAGTTTCAACAAAAATGGTGTATATAGATATAGTTTTGTGACAATATGTATTAACCGAATAATGTGCAAAACACTTCATGGGATGTGGTCACGCTAGATCACAATCTGAAAAGCTTTATGCATTTCATCTAAGTTGTTGGATTCTTTTGTAAAATTGTTTAAAATAATTGTACCAATCAAAGTTGATAGATGCAATTGTGGTTTAGAACATAATTTTGAAATTTGGAATCGTCTTCTGTTTTTTAGAAATATTTTATAACTGTTTTTTTGCAGATATTTAATTTGATATGAACAAATTTCGACCAAATTTAGCCTCTGAAGACAGATTCTCATTTCTTCTTGTTAAGAAACAAACTCGGGTATATTTTCAACAGAACCAAATATATACATGATAATGGCGTATAAATTCAATTTCAAACACATGATAGAATCAATCATCCAATGAAGTTCACAAACACCAAGCAAACAGGGTTTCGACTTTTCCGATGCACATCAAACAAAAATACTTTCCCAATTATATGATAACTAAACGAACCTCAATCACGAACGGAAGTTTAGGGCCACAGGAACTTTGTGCTTGGTTCACAGTTCTCTCAACTCATGTCTTCGTTCATCCATTGAAGTTATTGAACACATATGCTATAATATATACTCACTCCTTTATATCAACGCCTTCTCTATCCATGTCTCCTACTATCAAAATCCTACAAGATCATGCAATTCATTACGGCAAGAGTAAGTAAAGTTCTATCGATATTGTGAAAAAAGATACAAGTTTATTGTAAAGAACTGAAAAACAATATAGAAATAGTGAAAAACTGACAATTAATCCTTAACAGAACAATAGTAATTCAGTGAAATTTCAAGAACACTTTTGGTTAGAAATTTGGACAGTTTCTTTTTGTCTTTTAGAACTCAAATTCCAACCAAAGCAGTCAAGACTCAAAACACATAATCTCCAAATCATGCCACCACTCTCCCTCTTTATTCTCTTAACAAAATTATATAACAGAATTACTAAAAGAATCATAATAAACATATATTGTGCAACAAATAAATGGATTCAAAGAAAATACAAGGGTCAGCAAAGAAGGTGAATAAACTGGAAACAAGAATCAGCTTTTAAAAGCTGACTTTCAAAATAGCAACCCAATAAATAGATGCAACTGCTTACATATAAATACAATATCAAGGGAATGTGAAACTAAACAACAATTGAAGAGAATCCATTTACTGATAACATCATTAACATGCCCTATACCATAAAGGTAATCATCAATTTATAGTTGCTTCCGATTCCAAATGTCAAACAAGAGCATTCAAATTAAAGGGACTAATTTCGAAAGAAGTCGAATTAGGCATTCTTTAATATAATCTCACCAGCCTACTTCAATGAACACTGATATTAATATGAAATCAAAGCACATTGAAGTCCACTTCAAAGAACACTGATATGGTGTTATGTGTTGGTCAAATTCTTATCTTATCTACACAAAGAAGGGTAAATTCAATGTCAAACATATGATAAAAACACCACAGGAGGAAGACAGAGCTGGGGTTTCGACTTTTCGGAAACTAATTAAACACAAATAACTAGTGAACCTCAATCCAGAATGGAAGTTTGAGGCCACACTTGAATTTGCAAACTAGACAACAATTGAAGATCATCATCCATATATATGGTGATAATCCATCACGGTACCGTCGATTTATAGTTTCCAAATATCAATCAAGTGCATTGAAGCTAAATCCATTCGAATTTCAAATAAGATATCAAAAGAGAAATTCTTTAATAAAATCTCACCAACCTTATAATTTATTCCTACTCTTATGTACATACAAAAAAATGACAAGAAAGCTCAACCAAGAAAAGTAATATATACCAAATAACAAATCAATTACTAAAGAGAAAATTGTTGTAAGATCCAAATAGAAGCTTAAAAAGCTTCGAGCTAAGTGATGGGATTCGATGCTTTGTCTAACAACACAAATCCAAATAATCAAAATGATACCAAATTGAAGAGACCAAAAAAAGCATTCAAAAGAAAGTAAGAGATATATCAGCAAATTTGAACTGAAGAACAAAATATTGCTGGACAACATGAAGAATTGGAAATGGGAAAAAAAAAATTTGGACCATTTCTCGATTTGTGCGTGTCATCCTTGCGCAGGGGCCATGCTAATCTTCTCTGTATCGTTCCAATTTTATCGGATGTCTCCTAAGAGACAATGATATTGTTGTCGCCGTCTATATATAAACCCTCAAGCTCTGCTTTGAGTGGGCGATGTGGGATTCGGTGTAAAGAAGACTTTAGTAATTGAGTTCACGCTCATGCTGCGTGTGAGCCCTGAACCATTGATGTGGTGTGGTGCGGTGCGGTGCAGTGCGGTGTGCGGAACTCTCTGCCTCTCTGGGTTGGAACCCTAAACCCTTTCTAGAAGGGAAACTGCAACAGGGGCTCTCTTTAGTATTCGAGTCTTTGGCCAATATATTTTTAATTTATTTTAAATCAATAAATTTAATTAACTTATTAATTAAAATTGGGAAAATACCATTTTAGTCCCTATGGTTTACCCTATTATCCGTTTTGATCCCCGTCGTTCCAGTATTAACCCGTTTAGTCCTTCTGTGACGTTTTCCGTGAAAATCTGACGACCTGACATGTGCAGAAGGTCAAATGACCGTTATGCCCCTAATAACGATTTAAAAATAATAATTTTGAAAATAATAATTAAAAATCCGTTTTAATTCAATTTTAAAAAATAAAAAATTTAAAATTTAAAATTCTATAAAACAAATTAAAACAATAATAAATAAAATTAAAAACCTCACTTTCTCTTTTTTATTTTTTATTTAAATTTAATAATAATAATAATAATAATAATAATGATAATAATAATAATAAATATATTTAAGAAAAAGAAGATGGATCTCCACCGTCCATCTTTGAGATGGATGGTGGAGATATCTTTTATTATTATTTATTTTATTTTAAAAATATAAATTAAATTATTATCTATTTTTTTAGGGAAAAAATAATTCAACAATTCCAGCACAATAATTCAACATATACACTACAATTCCCATAGATATGGATGGGTTAACATATCATCATCATCACTAACACTGGATTAATCAATTTTTCTTCCTGCAATATATCAATACCAACAAACAACATTCAACAATTTTCATACAACAATCGACCCAAATTTAAATCAAATCGAAACCGATTCACCACACACATACACAACACACCCATGAGATCAGTGAACCCCAAACCGTGAACCACCCATCACCACCCCCAAACCAGCCACCGCCGTGAACCACAACCCACCCAAAATCCAGCTACCACCACATTTGAAACCTAATCGACCCAAAACCAAATCGCCCAAATTTATCATCATCATCTTCCACCATCAAACCTTCAAAAACCACCACACCCCCAAATCAAAAACCCCAAACCCCAAATCAAAAACCCCAAATCGGTACCCCAAATCATCAACTTCAAATCGGCACCAAAGTGTTTGGAAGAGAAGAGTCGCTGCCGATCGATCTGCATGAGGGACGGTGGTCGCTGCCTCGTCTCCGACGGTCGCGCCGACGAGCTTCTTGGCTTCGCCACAGCCACAGCGCCGTCGTGATTCTCCGGCGTGCGCTGCGTGGCTTCGCGAACCACAAACGACCGTCGCGCTTCATGCCCAGCCATCGCCGTCGTCGTTCTTCGCTGCTGCTTCGTGCGTAGGTCGTCGTCGTCGGAGCCCCCCTCCGCCGGCGATTTGATTTGAAAAAAAGGGAGAATGGAAATTGGGGAAAAAGGAAGAATGGAATTTGGGGAAAAAGGAAGAAGAAGATGTTGAAAGAAGTACATGAAGTCTGTGAAGAAGAAAAGAAAGAGAGAGGGAGAGGCGGTAGATAGAGAGAGAGAAAAATGGAGATTAGGGTTTCCAATTTTTTTTTTTTTAAGTTAATTTTTTTTATTAACTTAATAAATATTTAATATTACATTTTAATTTTTTTTAATATTAATCTTTTATTAAAATATTTTAATTTGTATTATTTAATTTAATTATATTTATTAATTTGATTAAGTAATTAACTAACCATTTACCAATATACCCTCATTTGTTTAACGAAACCCTAACAGAACCTGACGGTAGGGATCAAAAAAACGATTAAAGTAAACGACGAGGACCTGCATGGCCAATACCAGAACGATGGGGATCAAAACGAATAATAGGGTAAACCATAGGGACTAAAATGGTATTTTCCCATTAAAATTAGATATATTACATTTGTTATAATATAATTATGCTAAGAGCATCTCCAATGCAAATATGAATTTTTGAGTTTTTAAATAGTGCCACATCAGCATTTCTATTTATTATAGGCCCATTGTTTAAAAAAAATTAAAGAAATACATATTCATATCTCCAATACAATTATCTAAAGTCCATTTTATGTCCAATCATAATAAAACAATTATTACACTCTCTCTCCTCTTTTATTTTACAATTAAATGAGGTTTAATCTTATTGGTGGAAAGAGTTTAAAGCTTTAATCTTATTGGTGGAAAGAGTTAGAAATCCTAGTCAGCATTTCTAGGAGAGTTTCTAAAATTAAAAACCCAACTCCATTTTCTCCAAATGCATAATAGCATTGGAGATGCTCTAACTATGCTATTTTTGAAGTTTTTTTTTTTCCAAAGAGAAATTATTTCATTGATAATTTGTAAAAATACTTCAAAGAAAAATTCTTTGGATGAAGATGATAAAAACATTTATAAACAAATGGGTATCTGGTAGGTTTGAAAATAAATTATTTTGAAAATTTATGTCGAAATTATAAAATAAAGAATTGATTTTTTTTTCTTAACCGGGCCATCCAAGATGACTTAACAAATAAATATGAAAATCTTTAATACACTCAGACCATTGAAAGTGTGACGTATTTCAATAAAATAGGAAGCATGCACATGATTAGGGATACAAGACACAAAAACAATAGGCAAATTATGTTAAGACCTCTTTAAAGTTAACCGCAATGAGAGAAATATGGGTTCTTATCAACCCACAATCCCACATAATACTAACTGAAACTAGACCAAATAATAAATAGCTTTTTTGTGCTTCCTGTAAATTTTTTTTTATGAATTGCAAGTATATTGATATTCAATTTTGAACATGAAATGAATCCATAACCACAAGGTGGCTCCTGTACGGTAGGTTCTGTCAATCAAACCAGCCCTACCGTTCCGTTTTAGAAATGTGGTGGTTAAGCTACCAGAAAATTGTGCTGGTAAACATGAGAAATTTTGTCATCACAACTTATATTAGAAATTCAAACTTTGGACAAATTCTTTTGAGAAAATGATACCAGGGGTTGGCAACACTACCACTCAACTTGACATGACAGCAACCATTTTCAGTTGGATATCAATACTTAGGACAGATTCTCATTTCTTCCTGCTAAGATACAAACTCGGCACGAATTCTTTTGAGTAAATATTTTAAACAGGATCGCAATGTAATAACATCCATGATAATGGAGTATATATTCGATGTCAAACACATGATAACATCATACAATGATGAAGTTCACAACACTGGAGGAGGAAGGCAGAACAGGGTTTCAACTTTTCGGATGCACATCAAACAAAAATATTCCCAATCATATGATAACTAAACGAACCTCAATCACGAATGGAAGTTTATGGCCACATGAACTTTGCCGATAAACCATTCAATTGAAATGGTACTTTTTCATGCTTGGTTCACACTTCACAGTTCTCTCAACTCATTTAAGTTATTGAAACAGATGCTATAATATACTCCACTCCTTTATATCAAGGCCTTCTCTATCCATGTCATCTATCAAAATCCTACAAGATCATGCAATTCATTAAGGCAAGCGTAAGTAAAGTTCTATCGATATTATGAAAAAAAGATAAAAGTTTATTGTAAAGAACTGAAAAACAATATAGAATCAGTGAAAAACTGACAATAAATCCTTAACAGAACAAAAGTAATTCAATGAAATTTCAGGAACACTATTGGTTAGAAATTTGGACAGTTTCTTTTTGTCTTTTAGAACCCAAATTCCAAGCAAAGCAGTCACAAAGCATAATCTCCAAATAAATCTGTCAACACTCACAAAGCATAATCTCCAAATCATTCCACCACTCTCCCTCTTTATTCTCTTAACAAAATTATATAACAGAATTACTAAAAGAATCATAATAAATATACATTGTGCAACAAATAAACAGATTCAAAGAGAAGTCAAGAGTCGGCAAAGAAAGTGAACAAACAAGAATCAGCTTTTAAAAGCCGACTTTCAAAATCGCCACCCAATAAATAGAATCAGCTTTTACATATAAATACGATATCAAGGGAATGTGAAACTAAACAGCAATAGAAGAGAATCAATTTACTGATAACATCATTAACATGCCCTATACCATAAAGGTAATCATCAATTTATAGTTGTTTCCGATTCCAAATGTCAAACAAGTGCATTCAAATTAAAGGGACTAAATTCAAAAGAAGTCGAATTAGGCATTCTTTAATATAATCTCACCGGCATACTTCAATGAACACTGATATTGAAATCAAAGCACATTGAAGTCTACTTCAATGAACACTGATATGGTGTTATGTGTTGGTCAAATTCCATCTTATCTACACAAAGAAGGGTAAATTCAATGCCAAACCAAGAAAAAAACACCACAGAAGGAAGACAGAGCTGGGGTTTCGACTTTTCGGATACTAATTAAACACAAATCAGTAGCGAAGCTCAATCCAGAATGGAAGTTTGAGGGCACACTTGAATTTACAAACTAGACAACAATTGAAGATCATCATCCATATATAAGATGATAATATCATCAATATACACCATCATGGTATCGTCGATTTATAGTTTCCAAGTATCAATCAAGTGCATTGAAGCTAAATCAATTCGAATTTCAAATAAGAAATCAAAAGAGAAATTCTTTAATAAAATCTTACCAACCTTATAATCTATTCCTACTCTTACGTACACAAAAAAAATGACAAGAAAGCTCAACCGAGAAAAGTAACAAATCAATTACTAAAGAGAAAATTGTTGTAAGAACCAAATAGAAGCTTAAAAAGCTTCGGGCTAAGTGATGGGATTTGATGCTTTGTCTAACAATACAAATCCAAATAATCAAAATGATACCAAATTGAAGAGACCAAAAAAAGCATTCAAAAGAAAGTAAGAGATATATCAGCAAACTAGAAATTAAGAAATAAATATTTCTGGAGAGGACGATGAATTGGAAATGGGAAAAAAAAAATTTGGACCATTTCTCGATTTGTGCGTGTCATCCTTGCGCAGGGGCCATGCTAATCTTCTCTGTATCGTTCCAATTTTATCGGATGTCTCCTAAGAGACAATCATATTGTTTGCGCCGTCTATATATAAACTTCCAAGTTCTTCTTTGAGTGGGCGATGTGGGATTCAGTGTAAAGAAGACTTTGGATGTGGTGCGGTGTGGGTGTGGAGTGTGGAACTCTCTGCCTCTCTGGGTTGGAAGTTTGGAACCCTAAACCCTTTCTAAAAGGGAAACTGCAACAGGGCTCTCTTTAGAGACGCCCTAGTATAGTAGTATTAGTCTCTTTGGCCAATATATTTTTGATAAGTAATGCTACACATCCCACCTAAAATCCCACCTTTTTCATCCCACTACATGTGGTATGTGAGATGTCAAATTGTGAGTAGATACTTAGGGTAGGTGAGATAAATCATCATTAATGTGTATCCACTCACAATTTGATATCTCACATGCCACATGTAGTGAGATAAAAAATATGGGATTTTAGATGGAATGTTTAGCATTATTGATTTTTAATTTATTTTAAATCAATAATTTTATTCAACTTATTAATTAAAGTTAGATATATTACATTTGTTATAATATAATTAATTTTTCTATTATCAGTTCGAACTGACAAAAGATATATCAGTTCCTTATATGTTGATCATTGTATTTAAATACTTTGACTTGGCTGCATGCACTTGTCAAAGCATCTTTTAAATCCAATGGTCCAGATGCAAGGAACTGATAATATAAATACTGATAATATAATTATACTAACTATGTTTGAAGTTTTTTTTTGTACAAAGAGGAATTATTTCTTTGATAATTTGTAAAAATACTTAGAAGAAAAATTCTGTGGATGAAGATGATAAAAACATTTATAAAACAAATGGGTATTTGGTATTTTGGTAGGTTCCAAATTAAATTATTTTGAAAATTTATATCGAAATTATAAAATAAAGAATTGATTTTTTTTTTCCTTAACCAGGCCATCCGAGATGACTCTAGCTTTTGTCAGACTCTTAACTGACGTGTCTTACCACATCATCGGATAACAGCTGACACGTCCAGATATGTCAGCAAAGTCTTCTCTGACGGGCCTATGCATATCAACAAAGTCCTCGCTGATGTGTTCGGTCTTGTCAGCCAAATGCGCTGACGTGCCCTGACACACAAGCAAAGTCTGCCTGACATAACACGGCATGTCAGTTCGTCTCTCACCGGCGTGTCAGGTCATGTCAACACATCTCTGCTGACGTGTTTGGTTACATCAGCCAAATGTACTGACGTGCCCAGTCAAGTAGTCAACAAAATTTTCCACACAAAAAAAATAGAAAAATTTCCATCTCCATACTTCGTACGGTTGAGGAATACGACGTCGTTTCTTTTTGGATCGTGATCATCGAGAAATCAGAGAATGGAGGCTCTGCTGTGTCACGAAATCAAGAAAAGAGATCACATATAAAGAAAGGAAGGAAACACAGGAAAAAAAAAACAGAGCTACAAATACAGATTCATTCGAGTTTGCATGTTCCGATTTATAATTTCCTTTAGTCATCATCTAGCTGATACTGGATTCGAGGTTGCCGCTGCTTCCAAATCTAGTGTATCAGATGCTTTGTCTAACGATACAAGTCTAAATAACCAATAATGTACCAAATCAGAGACCAAAAAAATAAAATCGAAGAACATGGACAAAATATATGGATTTTGGACAGTTACAAGAACCCTTTGATATAGTAATGGTAAAGCTTTTGGTAACATGAGCTTGGGCACCCTTTTGCCTTCTTTTTGGAGACAAATTATTTTATGGTAAAATATGACTAACATGATTGGGTCCTTGACACTCTTGGTATCTAATTCTCTTTCTCTCTCTCCCTCTCTCTGTGCAAACCTAAACTGTTTTTAATGAGTTATTTTTGGAAAAGAAAGTACCTGGTTAATTCTATCCAATAGTGAGAAAAAAAGGTGGATCAGGTAAGAGTGTTTTGTTGAAAATGATTTAGTAGCTATTCCAATATCCTATGATTATGACTCCTAATCAAATTGGATCCCAAACCTAATTCTCCCAAATATACCTGGCTATGTTAACAATAATAAGAAAACATTTTAATTTTCCAAATCAATTATCAAATCAGATAATTAAAAAGACAACCCTCTTTGCATGGGTCATGAAATATTGTGAAAATGTGAATTTTTTTTTTAACAATTGTCTATTAGACCTATCGAGATCGAACACTGCAAGCACAGCCTAATGTTTCCCCGTGCTTATTGCGGTTTTATAGATAATGGTGGAACAATATATATAAGGTGTCAAGTTTGAACTTTTGCAGGTTGACAGAGAAATTAAATCTCGAACCACCAAGACAATAGTCTTTGATGAAAATGTGAATGGGTTATAGCTTATAGCATGATCAATGGCACTAAAGATCTGGAAGACCAATGATAATTTATACACATGAAGGCTGGGAAAAGAGTTTCATGAGTCATGATCATGATCATGATAATCACCGCACATGAACCGGGTGATGATATCAGATGGCCCAGATTTTTGATCATTGGCCCATCACCAAACTAATATCAGTAAGTGCTATTTTGCAGCTGGATCAATCATTGTTTAGAATCTAAAAAAAGTTCTAATGAAGGTTGAAAAGCTATTTAACTAGGGTATATATATAGATTGCTTAAGAATCAAGTCCCTGTTGAAGGCTTATTCAAGACATTACCTGTTAAATACTCATCTAAGACAAAAAGTGTAGTGAAAACCAAGTGGTACATCCATGAAAATGAAACTCTAACTTTCCATCTGAAAAAAGAAAAAATGAAAAAAAGATGGTTCTTTTGAAGTTATAAATTATAAAGATTAGAAGAGAGGAAGAAAAAACCTGGAACGGAACTGGATGTGGATGATTCTTGAACACAAAGCTTCAGCAGTACCTAACTCCTCTGCCAACCTTGTCTTTTAAGCAAAAACTCACACCCAAAAGCACTCACATCCACAGCTTACAGCCCATCACTCTTTTTCTCTCTCTCTCAAAATACTTGGTTGCTTATCAATGTACTCAAACTCAAAGCTTACACCTTCCAGCAGTAAAGGCATCAAAGCTAGAGCTCCAACCTTCTAGTAATCTATCTCAAGATTCGTTCTCGTATTGAAGGAGCCACCAGATGGGTTCCTTCCAATCACCAATCACAATGCGGAGTACCGCATTATTAGAAACTTCGTGTGGATATTTACTACAAGAATTGCAAGTGAGTTTCCTTTTTTTGGTGTTCAACAATTTATACGTAAGTAATGAGTTTAACTGTTTACATTCTACTGCTCTTTTTTGGTATGTTGGCGCAGCTGATTTGGGACGAAGTTGGAGAAGACAAGTTTGAAAGAGAGAAGGTTCTACTGGATTTAGAACAAGAGTGTTTAGAGGTTTACAGGAGAAAAGTTGACCGTGCTAATATATCAAGAGCACGCTTGCATCAGGAACTGGCAGAATCTGAAGCTGAATTCACCCACCTTCTTCTGTCCCTTGGTGAACGATCTCTTCCTGGACGGGTAACTTATCCATCAATCTCTGTTCAGTAATTAAGCTTGTGTTATAAAACATAAATTAAGCAGTGCATATAATATAGAATATCTGTACAAATGTGAATAGTACTCAGCATATAAATTCAGAATCCTGGCATCTTACATGGAAAAGTGCAACATGTAAGTACTAAGACTTATGAACTCAAAACATGTTAACATTTTCATCAAATTTCATCATAATGATCAATTGACCAGAAATTTTCCTAACAACTCGCAAGATTGGGACTTCTATTGCGATCTTCTTATCTTGAACAAGAAATTCCTTGCATTGTGTCAACTCAATATTGTCTTTGCAGCCAGAAAAAATGTCCGGAACCTTAAAGGTGCAGTTAGATTCAATCACACCAGCTTTGAGAGAGATGCGATTGAGGAAAGAAGAGAGGGTGAACCAATTCAGAGCTGTGCAAGCACAAATTCAGAAAATTTCTGCTGAAATAGCAGGTCTATCAGAATATGATGATTCATCAAAAACAATAGTAGTGAATGAGAATGATCTTTCACTGAAGAAACTTGAGGAATATCAGACTGAGCTACAAAGACTTCATAATGAGAAGGTACATTAACATTTCTTTATAAAAAAAAATCAGGATATCAAACAGAGTACTCAAAAACTGAGTTCTATAATCTTGTTTTTCTTTGGTTGGCTTGAAGAATGACAGACTCCAGAGGGTAGAAAAATATATAGGCAAGGTGCATAATCTGTCTGCAATTTTGGGAATGGAGTCTTCCATGA
Source organism: Acer saccharum (assembly GCA_030490815.1). NCBI lineage: Eukaryota > Viridiplantae > Streptophyta > Magnoliopsida > Sapindales > Sapindaceae > Acer > Acer saccharum. The sequence goes on along the minus strand of CM059873.1, from coordinate 3,408,545 downwards.
TCATAACAAAGGTTCACCCCAGCTTGAATGAATTGTATGGGATATCAAAAAACATAAGTGACAACATTTTAGCAAAACTCAACAGCACAGTGGAATCTCTGGAGGAAGAAAAGCAGAAGCGGCTTGAGAAGGTGAAAAATTCATATACTGTGCTAGCCTTATGTTTTGAGAAAATCTTATATGCAGGAGCTTCCACATGCATTATATAAAACATCAATAGCTGCTATGCACAGTTTCAAGCTTCAAACATTTTATTTTAAAGATACAATTCAAGTATCAGCATGTCAAAGTACTTCATTTAGCTTTTGTGGATTTGCAGCTTCACCATCTTGGCAAAGCACTGACAAACTTATGGAATCTTATGGACACACCCTATGGAGATCGCCGAAGGTTTTCTCATGTTACCAGTTTATTGTCATCCTCATCAACAGAAGTATCAAAGTCTGGAAGCCTTACCAATAATATAATCGAGCAGGTTAGTATACATGATTCGCAGTACTCCAAACAGACAGAAAAAATTAGAATAATAATTATTTAAAATTGTTTTCAAGTTTCAATAACTAGACATAATATTTATTCAAATTGTCAAGGCGGAGGCTGAAGTCAAGAGACTGGATCAGTTAAAAGCAAGCAAGATGAAAGAACTTTTTCTGAAGAAACAGAATGAGCTAGAGGGGATATGCAATAACTCGCACATGGAGATTCCTTCACAATTAGAGATGGAAAAAATAATAAACCTTATAAACTCTGGTGGGTAGAGAGTGAATAATTTCCAGTTTCAAGATTTGTTCTGTTGTTCTTTTATAAATCTAATGTAGCCTATAAATTGACTTCGACATACAAAAGGGGAGATGGATCATGCAGATCTCCTCACGAGCATGGATGAACAGATATCAAGAGCAAAAGAAGAAGCTTCTAGCAGGAAGGCAATAATGGAGAAGGTGGAAAGGTGGATCTTGGCACGTGATGAGGAGCGCTGGTTGGAAGAATATAGCACGGTCTGTAACCCACAACCATTGGCCTACATGTTTAGTTGGCTCCAAATTTACTGCATTGGTTTCATGTTTCCTATTTCATGCATTTTTACAGGATGAGAATCGATATTCAGTCAGCAGAGGTGCTCACAGGAACCTACGACGGGCTGAAAAGGCCCGAGTAATTGTCAACAAAATCCCAGGTAACAAAGGAGGTTTCTCAACAATTTAAGCCAGTGAGAAGCAGGAACTTTCAAGGGCCAATTTTCATTGACCAATCATAATAAAACAAGAGAATTTTAAAAGGTGCATAACAAAAATATCCAAATTAATCTCAATAACAAAATTCGTAGGCAAAACAAACCAGGTAGACCAAAATATCATTAACTGAATTAATGAGATTACAGAAAGCCTTACAAATTATAGCTTGAAAAGTTTTTTGAATTTAGATCATGCAGTGTTATGGCCATTGCATATTATTCACAATCACTCACTACTTTAATGCAGCTTTGGTAGACTCCCTTATAGCAAAGACTAAGGGCTGGGAAGAAGAAAGAAACAAAGTTTTCTTGTATGATGAGGTAAGATCATAGTGACGGCTTATATAATCGATGCAGCAAAAATATATGAATGGTCCTTTGGATTTGTTTCAGTGTTTTTTGAGTTCTAATTTTCATTAGAAAGAAAAAGCATTTTTCAAAATAGAATAATTGTTTTGGTGTAATCCAAAACAAGACCTAATATGTTAGGATGATCTTGAATTAGCCAAAAAAGAAACAGGGTTTGTAAAACAATATTGAACAGACCCCTAATTTTCAGCCCATAATAATGCCTAACAGTTTGGAATCCCTATAAAATCAAATTGATCTTGTACTCACACATTGTCCTATATTAATTCAAGCACTCCTTATTTAACTGATCAATATATCAGTATCTACATCTGTGGTCATCTAGGTACCTCTGCTGGCAATGTTGGAAGAGTATAACATGTTGAGACAGGAAAGAGAGGAGGAGAAACAAAGACAACGGGTTAGTATTATTTAACACATAATAACAAAGAATTTAATATATTCTCATCTCTAGCTTTCCAAAATTAGCATGTCAATAAAATCAAGCTTCGACCCAGAATGACATTTAATATCCATACCTTTAGATTCTGATGATGTGGCATTTCCCTGGCAGGAAAACAAGAAGGTGCAGGTCCAGGTAGTTGTCGAGCAAGAAAATGCCTTTGGGTCCAGGCCAGGCACCAGCAGTCGGCGTATTTCAAACAGAAGCTTGAACGAAGGCTTCAACAATGCAAGTCCTTTAAATAGAAGAGTTTCTTTGGGTATCCAACAGTTGGGATCAAACAGCATCAATTCAGCAACTCAAGGTATATCCTTCGTGAAGGAAGGGAGGAAGGCGCACGTACAGAAGAAGTTTTCCCGGCCCAGTCTCGTTTCTCAGCTTAGAGATGAAACAGCATCAGTGGTGTCAACATTTTCTAGTCCCGTATCTCCTTGATATTGAAGTCAGAGTTGTAGATCTTCATGTCTGATGAGAATTCATAAGCAGATGTCATTAGAGGAATCTCGATCTCAGGAAAAAAAAAAGAATAAATTCATTTGTTGTAACATTTTATGAAAAATACTTGTGTATTTATGTCTTGAGTCTTGACCCTGTATATCAGTCACTTGTCTAGAACCTGAAAGAACAATGATTGCGATTAAAAAAAATAAAAGTTTTGAGAGTTTTTGTGTTCTTACTCTTACTATAGTACGTGTGCACGGTGCAGCTACCTGTACCACATAAATAGATACATGGAGCTATGATAAATTATGTTTGTAATCAAAGAGCTAGAATATGTTTCGACAGTTTCTTGTGAAAATTAACAAACTCAATTCAACAATCATCATCGGTAGCATAAATTATGTATCAGCAATGAAACACTGAAGCTACTTGAAATTAAACCATAAGAAAAGGCAAAAGGTACAAAGACATGTAAAAATAAAATGCAAATTTGCGATTAATGATCTAAATCAATTTGAGTCAGAATTAACAGTAGAAGTAAAACATATATTGTCTTGCACAAACAGCAGCATTTAACGAACATGAAATTAATTTCATTGTTGCTGAAAAGTCAAAAACACTAATCAAGCAAATTCCGAGACTTCTAATTATGTTACAAAACCCATACACTTCTCAGGAATATATTGTTTCAATTTGATCAAACACATAAAATCTACAAAACCAAATTAACTTCTACTACAGTTAATAAATCAAAACCTAAGAATCGTTGATCTCGACCGGATCTTCACTCGGCGGTTTCCTAAAGAAATCATCAATGCGGCGAGTGCCAACGGGTAAAGGCTTCTCTGGTGCAGGATTTGAACGAGTGCGCTCAGTTGCCGGACGATCCAGGGGCTGAGTCGGCACGGGGAGCGAGTCGAGAAGGAAATCACTCGTCGGTTGATGCCTTTTGACGGCGATTCGCATGTGTTCGAGATTTATAGTCTTTCGCTTCTTCTCGATTGTGACTTTAGCAGAATTTTCGGCGAGTAATCGGAGGAAGAGTTCGGTGGAGGTCGCGACCACGAACATGGCCTCTGAGGTTATCTTGTTGATATCTTTGTCGAGTTTCATGATTTTCTTGACCCGGCCGATCGGGAATTCGGGTCGGATCGTCTCAGTGTTGTCTTCTTCTGCCATTGGTAGACGGTGAGATTTCGATATTGAAATGTGAGAGAGTTATAGAAGAAAACAAACAAACAAATTTAGGGTTTTGGTTTTTAGCGGGAAAAATTTGGTACTTTCGACTGTTTCCAGTCTCTTGACTGGACAAAAATACCCCTTCGATAAGGAATGGTAAACAGTCAATTTTCTCGGTCCTTTGAAGGTGTTATTGGGATAGTTTGGTCTTATTAAAACTTGACCCGCCATGCGAAATGTTTCTGGCGCCATATTTGAGTCAAGTCTTATTGGATATTTTGTGAATACACATTCTTTTAGCATCAATTGTTTTGAATCATTTTTCAGATTAGTAACATTATTAATGGATAATTTGATCTAACCCATCGGCATCACTAAGTTTAAAAAAGTTGCATAAATTAACATGGAGCATAAAGGGATGTCAAAAATCTTCTAAAGGGTTTGTTTTCCGCCGGTGTCGATTAGATCTATGCTTACGAATTGTACCTATGGAAATAGTAGAGATGAATAGATGATAATGAATTTCAAATTAATATCATGTTGGGATGGAGATTCGATTAATATGTTGAATTTAACCGATTGACATAAATAATATATAAATTTAAAAATTTAGGCTATGTTTGGTAAGAGGGAGAGAGAGTATAAGGGATAGATGAATTACGAGAGAGATAGAGATGATAACATTTATCCTTCATGTTGTTTGGTATTGAAAAAAGAGTTGAATGGATGGATTGGTATTAAATTTGTAAAATTACTATACTATCCTTAAAAAAATTGGAGGGCAATGAAAAATTTGAGGGTATTATAGTAATTCCCCTCCAATCCTCTCTCCGTCCTCTCATCCACCCATCATTAAGCGAATCCAATATGGTGGGCCCGGATGGATCTTCTCTCCCTCCTCTTCTCCTCTCCTCCCTCTCATCCCTCCAACAAAACAAGGGATTAGACCTCTCCCTTCCGTAAAAAGTAAGAGATAAAGAGATAAAGAAGAGTGTACTCAAGGTGTTTGATAGAATGATTCAATGAAGAACAAAAGGCAAAACTGCCATTGATGAACTCTGAAGAAAGCTTCAGGTACACAGACTATTTTTATTTTCTTTTTCTCTGCATATCACATTATACAAATGATACAAGGGAATATTTATATTGCTCTTGGACTCACTAACTAACTTCCTGATAATCAGGAAAGTAGAGCAAGGAGAAGCTGACACATCAGCTTTGTAACTAACTAAATAGATAAGGTTGTTACATCAGCTTATATATCTAACTAATTTTCCCACTCTTCTCCTTCTTCATTTCTGAGCCAGCTATGCTTTGTTTTGCTTCGATCAATCCCTTGATTATGCTTTGTATCAGCTGTGCAAAATGCTAGACCAGAGTACATTGCTGTACTATTGCACAGCTGATCATTTCTTCTTTCTTCATTGCTAGAGCTGACAGTGGCTCTTCCTCTTTGAGTGTCAGCTACTACTCTAACACCTTCAACCCTCTCCCTCACAATGTTAATGTAGGAAACACCTCTGGTTATTATTATTGATTTTTAAAAATTGATAATTTATGAATTGAGTTTACCAAACACCGATATCATGTGTTGCAATGTGCCTCCTTTTTTTATGGATATCATCGGCCTTTGTCCGTGGAGGAGACCGGTTGATGCCTTGATAGTGGCCATCGGCATCCTCCTTGAATGGAGGCACCGATTTCCTTAAAAGAGACAGATGGCCTCAAACTTATGAAATACAACTAAAGCCCAAAAATTGTAACATTCTAATAACAAGCTTATAAACCAAGTTTCACAATCAATTGTCATTTTTTTTTTGTACATATGTTTCTCAATTTTTCTCTCTTGAGCACACATAATTGTGAGTATATCTTGAACATGTTAATACACATCACCACACTTTTACCATATATATTATTATGATTGATGTTATGTTGCTGACATGGTAAAAGTGTGGTGATATGTATTGATATGCTCAAAATATACACACAGTTGTGTGCTAATGAGATGTTGATAAGTTTCTACACTTTGCTATTGTAAATGAGTATCCACACACGTCCACCACGTTGAGTGTCCTTGTCACATAAAAATAGAGACTAATTATCTGACTTTGTGATTTGGTTAAGCAAGCCCACGCTTTCACCATGTCGAGCATTCTTGTCACTTAAAAACCAATACTAATTATTGGCTTTGTGATTTAGATTTATTATATTTACAGAACTTGTGATTTGAATTTATTTACTTGTATATTCCATCCCATGTCATTATATTTTTGTAGATTTGCCTTTGATATTGCACCCTGATATATAATTCTCACTCCTTTAAAGTATTTTATTATTATTATTATTATTATTTAAATTAAATTAACAATTTTAAACCTAAAAAATCCTTGAATTGAATTCCCTTTTAATTTTATTATAGTATGTAATAGTGAATAACGATTGTTAACTATCATGTATAATACTCGTGTTAATTTGTAATAAGCAATTAGTGGATGTTTTAGAGTTATTACTTTAATTTGATATTAGTCGTGTTTCATGGGTTTACATCTATCGTTGTTAGCGTCTTATCGATATTTTGGACAAAATTTACATTTTGAGTTTAGAAATTGTAATAATAGAATCAAAATTTAATTGGTTTGATTGTTATTATTCATTACCGTTATTACAATTTTAGATGTTTGAACCAAGCCCTTATGAAAAATAAATTCTTGCCTTGGCCATTGCTCTCTTTCACCGTCTCTCATAGACTCAAACATTTTTACAAGTAAATCTCTAATCATTTTCTATGCTAAAAAGAAAAAAATTACTAGATCCACTTCTTCACAGAACCACATTGTGAAGACTTGTAGAAACTCACTTTTGATTCATACCGAGAGATTGAAATAATACACTCATCCTTAAAGACATTAATTTTAGTTTCGGATTTTGGTAGGACTAAAACTTAATATTTACTCTATGCCGAAACTTATTTATTGAAGGTTTATTTATTTATTTATTATTATTTTTTTATTATTATAATTTTGTATAACATATTAAAACTTAAATTATTAACTTGATGTTGTGTCGGTTATCGAAAGGGATAGAAATTTCAATCAACCTAAACAAACAATGTAGGGTAACAAAACCCACGATCTATTATTGTATAATAATAATAATAATAATTATATATATATAAATACAGTTTTTTTTATTGTCAGTTCGAACTGACAAAAGATATATCAGTTCCTTGTATATGGGCAGGCACGGAGCCAACATAGAGCGAGAGGGGGCCACTGCCCCCCTGAAGTTTTCAAAAATTTCAAAATTTACTTTGTCAATTTTTATAAAATCTTAAATTTTTAGATATTTATGTTTTTAACCCTAATTTAATTTTTTATTTTTCTAATGTTATTTTTTTAAACAATATTTTTTTTATATATAAACCATACATTTAGAATTTGTTTTTCATGTCTGAAGTCTTAATATTTTTCACTCAAATCACATAAAAAAAATATTTGATTCTATATATAGTATTTCTTTCTGTATATCTTAATTATAAATGAAAATCGAATTAATCTTAATTAATATTATTTTCTCATTCAAATAATTTTGTTCTCTATTCCAATCTGACATATCTCACCCTAATACCATGTCATACTTTTGATATGTTATTTATTTTAATATAATCAATGTGTTAATTTATGTAATTAAAATATATCAACCAAACATATATAGACATATCACGTATATTTATATTTAACTATTAACATATTTTACCAAACAAACTTTTATCATTTTTTAAAATTAAACTAGTTTTTTGATGTTATAAAAATACTAGGAGTACAATTTAAATTTTAATTAGTTTAATTTCTAACTCTTAAACACTATTATTGAATTATGAATTAAGAGCCATAAGGTTTTTCTATATTATTTTTAGAGTAATTTTAGACATTTCAACTCTATATCTCAATTGCCCTCATGGGTGTAGCTCAACTAGTAGATTGACGAGCTTGGGGTTTGGGCAAATGATTCTTAAGTCAACGGCTCGAATCCTACCAATGACAAAAAAAGCTTCAAAAAAATATCTGGTCTAGATAGATAGATAGATATATTAAGATTGAATCAAAAAGTGTTTGATGAAAGTAAACAAGTGTTTGTAAAAAGTTCTCTGAGAGAATTGAAGAAGAGAGTTTAACGAGACTCCATTAATGGAGCTCTGTAAAGAAGATTCAAGTATTATTCAAAATAACTTTTGCTTACACAGGTCTGATATTTATATCAGAGAAAGTATCACACACGAAAAGCATTCCCGTAAATTCCGGAATGACCAACCAATCAGAATCAAGTGTTTAGGTCACATCATCAGGTTTGTTATTAACGACTAACAACCTGTCAACTAACTATTAATCACATATTAGGCCTAAGAGATATTAGCAACTAACGATTACTTAACAGCTACCATCTACCATCATTGATTCTCACAAGATCAGATGATGCCAGAAGCTAATGCTTTGGTGTAGCTGTACCTGTTACTTTATACATGTATAGCTGCTCTGTTCACAGTCTATAGAGTAGCATCTCTTTGACCAACATTAAAGTGTTGGTAGTGTGTAAGCTGAGCTGAATTTGTATTCTCAACATTCCCCCACAAACTGAAGTATGGTGACTCAACAAGCTTCAATTTGGAGCAGAGAAACTTGAACCGATCCTTGGTGAAGCTTTTTGTGAAGATATCAGCAACCTGGTGTTCAGTAGGAATGTACCTCATATCAATTTCTCCAGACATTACCTTCTCACGAATAAAGTGAGTGTCAATGTCAATATGTTTGGTGCGTTGATGAAACACCGGGTTCTGAGAGAGGGAGTTAGCGCCAATATTGTCACACCACACAACTGAACTTTTGTTGACAGGGACATGGAGTTCAGTAAGCAAGGAACGAAGCCATAGAACCTTAGTTGTGACCTGCGCCATGGCCCTATACTCAGCCTCCGTGTTAAAGCGGGTAACAACACGCTGCTTTCGAGAGCCCCATGAGACCAAGTTTCCACCAAGAAGGACACACATTCCACTAGTTGATCGCCGATCATCCAAACAACTTGCCCAATTGACATCAGCAAATGCTTCAAAGGACAGATGCTTGGCTGGTTTGAACTGCAGACCAAGATGTGGTGTGCCTTTGAGATACCGAAGCACTCTTTTGCAAGCTTGCCAATGGACCAAGGTAGGAGCCACCAGAAATTGGCTGAGTTTGTTAACGATGAACGAAATATCTGGCCTAGTATTGATGAGATATTGAAGAGCATCGATTGTGCTTCTGTACATAGTTGGGTCACTAAAAGCAACCCCATCTGAAAGAGAAAGCTTGGTACTTGCAGCTATTGGAGTGTCACAAGAGTGTGAATCAGCCATGTTTGTTTTCTTCAATAGGTCAGAAATGTATTTTGCCTGTGAGAGGAAGAGGCCAGACGAATTCCTGTAGGCTTCAAATCCTAGGAAATAATTGACAGGACCAAGTGTCTTCAAAGCAAAAGACTTGTGCAGAGTGGCAATGAGGTCTGCAATGAGTTTTGAATTATTCCCTGTCACAAGTATATCATCTACATATACTAAAATGAACAAGGAATCTGATCCCACAAATTTGATGAAGAGAGAAGAGTCAAAGGTTGAGTTTCGAAAACCCCAAGATACAAGAGCAGATTGGAGCTTATGGAACCAGCTTCTAGGTACTTGTTTAAGTCCATATAAGGACTTGTGTAATCTGCACACATGGTCATGTTTAGATGCATCAACAAACCCATCCGGTTGGGACATGTAAACAACCTCTGAAAGGTCTCCGTTGAGGAAAGCATTGTTGATATCAACTTGCTCTATAGGCCAGCCATAAGTTACAGCTATAGAGAAGATGACCCTAATAGTGGAACCCTTTACAACAGGACTAAATGTGTCTAAGAAATCCAATCTAGGAGTCTGGTGGAAGCCCTTTGCCACCAAACGTGCCTTATGCTTCAAAAGGCTACCATCTTGCTTAAATTTGGTCCTGAAAACCCATTTGCAGCCGACTACATTCATATCAATAGTGAAAGGAACTAAAGACCATGTTTTATTTTTCTGCAAGGCTTGAAACTCTTCTAACATGGCCTTCAACCATTTGGGGTCTTGAAGAGCAACTTTGGCTGAGGTAGGATCAAAATTTGCAAGGTAGTAACTCGAGAATGAGGCTGGTAATTTCGGCTTGAATATCCCACTTCGTGACCTTGTTTGCATTGGATGAATAGAAGTGATTTGGTGAGTAGAAATATCCTGAGTAGTAGAATTTTGAAGAGGAAGATCCACTAAATGAGAAGCCATATTGTTTGGTGAAAAGGACGTGTCTTCTGAGATAGGAGAGGATTGTGGACTTGTGACTGGTGGATCATTGGTGATAATGTGGTCTGAGATAGGAGAAGAATGTGGACATGTGACTGATGGATTAATGCCATGTCCTGAAGCGGTGCTAGGCATGCGTGACAGAGCCTTTTGTAAGGCTGATATAAGCATGCTTGGAGAGTTGTCTCTGACACAAGAGGAAGTGTGAGTTGGAAATAGTGATTCATATGGAAAATCCATTTCATTGAACTCCATATGTCTAGAAAGATAGACTCTACCAGAGGGATGTAGGCACTTATAACCTCTGTGTATGTCACTATAACCAATGAACAAGCACCTGGTTGTGTGAAATTGAATTTATGTTTTGAATAGTCTCTCAAGTAAGAATAGCAGCTGCAGCCAAAAACTTTGAGGAAATTGTAGTTTGGCTTCTTGAGATAAAGCTTCTCATATGGTGAGATAAAACGAAACACGGCTATTGGCATGTTGTTGATAAGAAAAACTGCTGTGCTAAATGCCTCATACCAAAATTTGAGAGGCATTCTAGCATGAGCTAGAAGAGTCAACCCGGTCTCAACGATGTAACGATGTTTTCGCTCGGTCACTCTGTTTTGTTGATAAGTGTAGGGACACGACATTCTTTATCAGTGAAAGCCGTTTTGTAGTTTGGCTTCTTGAGATAAAGCTTCTCATATGGTGAGATAAAACGAAACACGGCCATTGGCATGTTGTTGATAAGAAAAACTGATGTGCTAAATGCCTCATACCAAAATTTGAGAGGCATTCTAGCATGAGCTAGAAGAGTTAACCTAATCTCAACGATGTGACGATGTTTTCGCTCGGTCACTCTGTTTTGTTGATGAGTGTAGGGACACGACATTCGAACTTGGATCCCCTGTGAGGAAAGATAAGAAGAGAAACTAATGTATTCTCCCCCCATATCGGTATGTAAACCTTTGATCTTTCTATTAAATTGAAGCTCCACCTTTTTCTGAAACTTGATAAAGACACCAAGAGCCTCTGACTTTAGCTTCAACGGGAACAACCAAGAAAAACGTGTGTAAGCATCAACAAATGATATATAATATCTATAATCAGCAGTAGAAAGCATGGGAGCAGGGCCCCAAATGTCTGAATAAATCAGCTCAAGAGGAGCTGTGGCAGTTATGTCAATGCTTGAAAAAGGCAGTCTATGAAGCTTTCCTAGTTTACAGGATTCACAAAAATGTAAAGCACGAATGTTGCTATTGAAATGTAATGTATGTAACATTTTTTGAAGGATTAAAGGAGCAGGATGCCCCAACTTGGCATGCCAAATGTTAGCTCCTACAACAGCATAAGCAGCTGGACTGGCATAAGACTTGGAATGTAACATATTCATAGCACCAGTATTATTAAAAACAGAAAAATGACTATCAGCAGAATGAGTTAGCTGAAAATGTCTATTTGAAGGAGCATTGAAGACGTCAGTTGTGGCAGGATTATGACCAATGAGCTGCGGATTTGTTGCTTCTACCAACTTCAATTGATAGAGTCCATCTCTAAGCTTTCCATGATGTAGAACTCTCTTCGTTGTAAGGTCCTTTATCACATATTGTTCACCACAAAACTCAGCAAATGCATTATTATCAAGAGTGAACTTAGATATACTCAGCAAATTCTTTGTGATTTCTGGAACATGAAGGATGTTTTTGAGATGCAATTTCTGAAACAATTGTGTGTGTGATCTAATATATGTGTCACCAATGTGAGCAATTTGCAATTGATTTCCATTACCTACAATTAATTTGTCATTACCTTTGTAGCTAGATTTCAAGGAAAGGTTGTTCAGATCATGAGTGATGTGGTTTGTGGCACCACTGTCCACATACCAAGCTGGGTCATTAACTGACTCAGGTGTGGCAAGCAAAGCTGATGACTGATGATAATTGGCCTGAGGATCAGATATATTCATGTTGGCTTGTGAAGGTGATCATAGCATCATCTGTTGTCCACCAAATCCTTGTTGTTGATTAAATAAGGCAGTTTGTGATGTTTGATTATGATGTGGTGGTCCTTGGTAACCTTGGTCAAACCGATGATAGCATTTGAGGGCGCTGTGACCTGGTTTGTTGCAAACCTGGCAGTGGAGTCTTCCTCTGTTGCCAAATTTGTTGTTTCTTCCTCTTCCTCGTTGATTACCACCGCCTCTATAGCTTTGTTGATTTCCATCTCTTGAAACTCTCTTTTCCTGATAGTTATTGTTATTAACATAATGTGCTGATGTTTGGCCAACATCAAGATGAACTGGTGAGTCAAGGTGCTCCAAACGTTGTTCATGAAACATCAGCAGAAACTGAGCATCTTCAAAACTGATGAACCTTTGAGCAGTTATAACAGCTACTATTGCATCAAAGTCATGGCCAACACCATTCACTAAGCACATAACCAGATCTCTGTCTTTTACCTCTTCACCAGCAACCATCAAGGCATCTCCAACGTTTTTGATTTTGAATACAAATTCACTTATTGAATCTGAACCTTTCTTGATAGAATGGAGTTGGTTCTTCAATTGAATGATTTTGGCCATTGATTGCTAAGAATACAACCTTTCCAAACGATTCCAAACACCATACAAAGATTTGCATCCAACAACTTGACCAATAACACTTTCATGAATGCTTAAATAGATCCATCCCATAAGAAGTTTGTCTATCTTTCTCCAACTAGAATACTCCTTACTCATACGTTTTTCTACTACTCTCTCTCCTGAACTGGTAATAACATCAACATCCACATACATATTCGATGGTTGATTTATTCCACACAAGTAGTCCTCAAGATCCAAAGCTTGAACAATAGGTAAAAGTTGAGTTTTCCAAAAAAGAAAGTTCGATTTACCTAGTTTTATAGGCAAGTTGAAGTTTAGACTCTTAGTGAGAGACGAAACCTCCATTGTTGAGAGTACACCTTCATAGACAGGACTTGAATCTGGATTTTGAGAGTTTGTTGAAGCAGCTCCTTGAAGATTTCGATTCTGATCTTGATTCAGAACCGGAGAGTGTGATTGAGAACGATTCTGAGTCGTCATGATGTTAGTCAATGAAGCTCTGATACCATATTAAGATTGAATCAAAAAGTGTTTGATGAAAGTAAACAAGTGTTTGTAAAAAGTTCTTTGAAAGAATTGAAGAAGAGAGTCTAACGAGACTCCATTAATAGAGCTCTGTAAAGAAGATTCAAGTATTATTCAAAATAACTTTTGCTTACACAGGTCTGATATTTATATCAGAGAAAGTATCACACACGAAAAGCATTCCCGTAAATTCCGGAATGACCAACCAATCAGAATCAAGTATTTAGGCCACATCATCAGGTTTGTTATTAACGACTAACAACCTGTCAACTAACTGTTAATCACATATTAGGCCTAAGAGATATTAGCAACTAACGATTACTTAATAGCTACCATCCACCATCATTGATTCTCCCATGATCAGATGATACCAGAAGCTAATGCTTTGGTGTAGCTGTACCTATTGCTTTATACATGTATAGCTGCTCTGTTCACAGTCTATAGAGTAGCATCTCTTTGACCAACATTAAAGTGTTGGTAGTGTGTAAGCTGAGCTGAATTTGTATTCTCAACAAGATAGATACTGTCTAAAAAAAACCCTCTATATCTCAACTTGTATTCTAACTACCAATGTATCAATTCATAAATAAATACATATTAACATTATTTTTTTATTAATTTTATCTTTTAACATCTTCTAAGATACATGTTAATATAACTCATTATTTTCATGACGCACCTGCTGGAAGTAATTTCTGGCTCCGTCCCTGCATGTGGGCAATTGGATTTAAATACTTTAACTTGGCTGCATACACTTTTCAAAATATCTTTTAAATCCAATTATCCACATGCAAGAAAGTGATATATGTTATATCAGTTCCTTGTCCGTGGACCATTAGATTTAAATACTTTGACTTGACTGCATGCACTTGTCAAAGTATCTTTTAAATCCAATGGTTCACATGTAAGGAACTGATATATTTTATATCAGTTCGAACTGATAATAGAAAGACCGTATATATATATATATATATATATATATATATAGTCTTTCTATTATCAGTTCGAACTGACAAAAGTTATATCAGTTCCTTGTATGTGGACCACTGGATTTAAATACTTTGACTGACAAGTGCATGATAAGTTATATGTGGACCACTGGATTTATATCAGAATTTTTTTGTGGATGATAAGTTCGTTGAAATCTACATATGAATAAAATTTGAGAATTTTTCAAGCACAAAAACTATTTTTACCGATTTTTTTTTAAATATGAAGGCATTAGAAAAATAGGCAAAATATAGGAAATTCAAGAAAAATAGTTTTCGTACTTGAAAAATTATCAAATTTTATTCATAGGTAGATTTCAACGAACTTATCATCCACAAAAAAATTCAGATTAAAATTCATTCAAATCGATATGATTTCATGGTGGTCCTTACCGAAATTAAAATAAGGAATCCCTTATGAAAGAACCAATATATATATATATATTAAAACAAAAACAAAAAAACAAAAGTATATAACCAGGTACAATAAATCCCTCGTACGCAGACGATAATTTGTCAACTGAATCAAAAACCACTGTTTTTCACTTCTGCACCAGAGTCCCAACTCCCGATTATCAGACGAAAAGCGACTTCTTCGTCTTCTTATAATTCCGGCAAGAACACAAAAAATGTCACACAAGTGAGTCATCGATTCTTGAAAACCCGTGAGTCATCAGATATAAGTTAACAATGCCCAGTTTTAACATTAATTTTGCTTTGTTACAGGAGGTCCTCCATCAACCGTCCACCAACCCCAGATGTAGACAAGGATCGTGATAATCAAGAACCCACCCTTCAAGAAATCATCAATATCAAGGTGGTTCTTCAATGAAGTTCTATTTTCAATTTTTTTTTTTTTTTTTTAAGAATTAAAATTAATTGTTTTGTTGTTTTACAAAGTGCAGCTGATTGAGAGTGGAGAGAAAGAAAGATTGAAGGAGCTTTTGAGGGAAAGGCTTATAGAATGTGGTTGGAGGGATGAGATGAAAGCTCTTTGCAGGTTTGCTTTTTTTAGTTGGTTTTGTTGTTACAAGTTTTTATGGTTTATTTATTTTTATATTTTTACATGGGCTGTTGTTTGATGTGATCATTAATGAAATTGAATCATTGAATGTGATAAAGAAGAAATCTTTTGTTACAAGTTATTTGATGCTTGATTGTGAGAGTGGTTTAGAGTAGAAATCCTTGAACTTGTATGTGAATTCTACTAGTTAATCTAAGGTAGTAGTTAGTATACAATCAATCAAACGATGTAAAAAGCCTGCTAATTGAACAATGTTTGAGCTGGATCCTAATCCTTGTTTTCTGATTGTATTAACTTGTTAATTGAAACTTTTCCTTTTGTAACTAAAACACTGCATTTGAATGAACTTTCGGGGTATGTGCTTAGCATCACTTGCTGGTTCGCTGAATCATTTTTGAATTACTACATGTTTTGTTGGTTTCATGTTGGAATTTCTGTATTTGATTCCAGAGATGCAGAATGCTTGGGCTGCTCTTGTATACCATATCTAAATGAAACTGTTTGAATAACTAGATTGTCACTGGGATTTATATTGTAGCTTGTTATCACTTGCAAGAAAAATAACCTACCGATCCAGATAACTTGCTTTTATGTTTTGTTTGGCGGGGATATTTTCAAAGCTCTCATTATACATTGTGCAACATCCATTATATGCACAACATCCTTTAAATTATGTGGTTTTGGCTTTCTATGTCCATCATGTCGCAATTCTTGAATTTTCTGATAGAGTGACTTTTCTAGCACTGTAAAGTTTTTTGTTTGATCTTCTATCAGGGCATATACAAGGAAGAAAGGAAGGAGTAATGTTACGGTAGATGACCTAGTACATGTTATCACTCCAAAGGGCAGAGGTGGGTGTTTATTATTCTTGTTCAGCTTACCCAAAACTTCATGTATGAACTTGTGTTTTGGGTTGATTCTCGTATAACTTATGAAGTGCAAGAGTTGAGTTTTTATTTCGGGATTTGGAGTTTAATTTGCATTCAAATTAGAAACAATATAAGACTAGGTATAGAGAGGAAACACACGTTTAAGAAATCATAGTTTATTAACTTGGATTGAGTTTTGGGCAAAATTTGACCAATGTAAACAATAGATGATAGATCCAACATATTCCTCTTTGTTTTTGTCATATGCGGAATTTTGATGTCTGCTGATGTACTTACATATATCCGCCGTTTAAGTTTCACTTTCTTGCTGTTCAATGGATCTTTACCTGTTGGCTGTAGCTATACTTCTACACATATCAGTCCTGCCAATTTATTATCTGCATTGCTTATGTGTCCGCAGCGTCCGTTCCTGATTCAGTGAAGGCTGAGTTATTGCAGCGAATCAGATCATTTCTTGGATCAGCTACTACTTGACAATGTTTGGAAGTCAGGAATCAACAAATTTGCCATATCGAGTTTCTTAGTGAAGTGGTGCTGTTCCCCTGTCAACCGGAAATCTATTTGAAGCATTGTTCCAGGAAATGCTCCCAATTGAAGACATCCGGGTTTCGCGATTGATGCAGCTGTTTTTCTCCTAGTGAGTGTAAGGTTCCGTAATAGAACAGTTTAAATGATATTGAGCCTATATTTTGTGCTATATGTAACACCCCCATTCTCTTTCCAATCAAAAACTGCCCCAGACATGACTGTCTATGTTGTGATTTAGAAATCAGAACTCTTTTTGCAGTATTGATTTTGTCTCATTGGACTTGGTTAAGGTTTGTTCCAACCTTTTGGGTCTTTATTAGACTGTGCTGTTTTTTGCTACCATAGTGAGTATTGGCAATTAAAAAAATTATCTGCACTCATTTTCTAATAAGATTATTTATTTTAGGAATGTTTGTATTATATTTGCTAACTAAAAAATAATATTGATTTATTTATTTTAATAAGTGATTTTATTCATTTGATTTTTGAATTTTGTAAGTGGAAATTGCTAAATTCAGTCGTGACTGGATCAGTCACCGGCTTTCATTGTGACATGTGGCAAAAAGGTTATTTACATACCATTATTACCCTTGTAATTTGGTCAATATTTCACGATTTATTACATAAATGCCATCAATTTGGACAGATGGCAGCAAAATAGGTGGAGAGTAGGGCGGCTGAACCAAGCATTGCTCTTCTATAAGGATATTATTCCTTTCAAATATAGAGTTTATTTTTATAATCTAAACTAATTTTTTTTGGCGGGCCGACCCACAGGGCCCGTACCCGCTCGGATCTCAAATGGGCTTGGACCTTGGGCCAGACAGGGCTTAAAAATATGTATGAGGACTGGGCTTGAGGCCGACCTTTAATGTTAAAAGCTTGCCCCACAAGTCCTCATAGACAATTTTTAGATGGCTGGGCGGCCCAGGCCTGACCTGTTTGACACCTCAAGTTTTATCGGTGTTATGAGAGTAGATATTTATGTCATGTATGTAGTATTTAATTTCGTTAAGTCTAGGCACACCTCTAATCCATTTATTTGAGATTTAAAATAAAAAATAAAATGTCATATTTTAAAAAATAAAAATAAAAATAAAAACTCATGTAAAAAATATATATAATATAACGGGTTGTATAGTATTACTCTGAAAAAAAAAAAGGAGTGGGTTCCAATTGGGCCCTTAAAAGCGGTTACATGCGATGTGAGCGCGACGGTTGATTACAGACGTGTATCTGTCTATCTACGAAGCAAACCGTAAAAACCGAACTTCTTCAGGCTTCAGCCTCCTCCAGGACGGTGCCATTACGACAAATTCACAACTAAGTCGCTCACTTGTTTTGTTTCAGCAAAACCCTAGCGTCAACTTGAAAAAAAAAATATATATGGAGTTCTCTCAAGCCGATTTCGACAGGCTTTTGATGTCCGAGCACAATCGAATAGACGCCGAAGCCAACTACGCTAAGGACCCTCTCGATGCCGAGGTTCTTTTCCTTTTTATAGCACTTCAACATTGCTTTGATTTTTTTAGTTTTTTATTCGACATTTTCGTTTTGTATTCATTTTTGTTGTTGTTGTTGTTGTTATTATATGGTTTCTGTTTTATGTGAAAACTTGTTATTTGGGGCTATTTTGTAAGTTTTGTCTGGCTTTAATGTATTATAAATCGCTAAAATACGCAGAATCTGACCAAGTGGGGAGAAGCGTTGCTTGAATTGTCTCAATGTCAAAGTGCCTCAGATTCAAAGAAGATGATAAATGGTGTTTTTTTAATTCAAATGTTTTTTTTTTTTTGTTCTCTTGAATGATTTGAATTAGCTGAGGTAGGTAGTAATGTTTTATTTTTCCATTTATCCTTGTTAACGAAATGAATTCCATCCTTGTATAGATGCCATTACAAAATTGGAGGAGGCTTTGGTGTTAAATCCCGCGAAGCATGAGACTTTATGGTGCTTGGGAAATGCGCACACCTCTTGCGGATTTTTGACTCCTGACCCTACTGAGGCGAAAGTAAATTTTGATCAGGCATCAGAATTTTTTCAAAGAGCAGCTGATGCGGTAAATCTCTTATCATATGGCTTGAAAAATTTAAGTTATAGAATCTGCGCGAAGGTAAATAATAGAGGAATTTTTGTTGTAGGAACCAGAAAATGAGATCTATCTTAGGTCTCTAGAAATCAGTGCGAAGGTATGGTATTCTTACTGATCCTTATATTTATATTTCGAAAGTTCTGATTTTTATGTACACTCAGTTTGGACATCCTATGTCAACTATTTATGCCGTAGAGTTCACATAGTAATTAATTGGCTAGTTAAATTTGAAGCTCGGTGAATGTTTCGTTTTTTAGATTCTATTGTTTTAAGTTTCTTCAATAATGTGTTAATTTCTCAAGGTTGGGAGCTTGTTTGTTTAAGCATGCCATGAACTCTAGAGGTCTGAAGGGATATCATGACATTTTTTCTAGCATAGGTTCGGGTTTGTGAGTAAATTTCGAAACAGTGTTAGTTTGTGGCTGTAAAGCTTTTAGGTCTTCTCACTAGAATATATCTGATGTAAATTTAATCTTGTATAATGAAAACTGGCTAGACATGGGTAAAGGTGGTAAGGATCCGCCATTGGCCCCCACACAGACTTCAATCGAGTGTTGACCAATTTGAATAACTGCTGAAATTAGCCGTTTGCTGTACTGAAGTAATCAAGAATCATGTCTTTCTAGGCCCCAGAATTGCACATGGAAATACATAAGCATGGAATGACTCAGCAGGCTATGGGTGGAGCATCGTCTGCCTCTTCTAATGCGCAGGTTTGATTTCTAGATTATTTCCATATCCATACTGCAGCCTGAGTTAGATTTTTTTTTTATTTTAATTTCTTTTTTTAAGGACAAATTGTAATTCACATACATGGTTACTTAAATGAAACACGTCCTTGTGATTTCTTTTAGGAATAATCTGCTGATGATTTGTTGTGACTTGTAATCTTTGTGATTTCTTGACATTATGTTCCATCTGTGATGTGTATTTTTTTTCCCCTTCTATGTTTAAAATTTCATTCATTTTCTCTGTTTGCATCCATCATTCCTTTTGCCAAGAGAGGACTTGGGATCTATCCTTATTTGATGGTATTACGTCACAATAACTGAATGCATATACGAATTGAGCATCAGTTGCCTATCATGGATACATTATCTAGATGTAATGGTGGTTATGCTCATCAACAGGTAGATTGTTGATGAAACTCAAAAATCACACTTTCTATTGACCCAATCCTTTTAACTTTATCAGATGGAATGAACAAAAAAGTTTCAAGGTAGCAGACAATTTCTTTTAGATTTCAACTCATAGCTGACAATAGATGTAGATTATATCTAATTCTAATTTCTGAAATGATTCTTCTTATTCATGACTAGAAGAAAGGTCAAACTGTTTCACTTGTGTTTTGGAAATCTCGGTGCTATGATGGGCAAAGCAGCAAAGGAGAATATGGTTATGGATTTTATCATTATCCTATCCTACTAATGACCACATGAGAGGATGTCTGTAATAGCTAATAATATGCTCTGCTACTTTTAAATAACTTAGTTAATTTTGAGATATTACTTCATTAGTTCTTTTTTTTGTGTCCATAGGACCATTCTTCTAAATTGCTTGTTTTATTTCAGAGTTCCAAGAAGAACAGTGATCTCAAGTATGACATATGTGGATGGATAATCCTTGCAGTTGGAATCATTGCATGGGTGGGAATGGCAAAGTCCCACGTGCCTCAACCTCCTGCAAGGTAATCTTTATGTTTGTTCTGTCTTTGAGGTAAATGTACTTGAGTCTTCTGGGAGGTTCAAATTATTGCCAAGGATGAGATATGGTTTATTGAATACTGCTTGTGGTATGCTACCACATGTTGATTTTGACTCATCTTTTAATTATTTATTTTATTTAAAATAGTATCCACTAATTTTAGGCTTTATTAGTGATCTGTATGTGTATTTTGTTGTCAAGTTGTTAAGCTTTTCTTGAATCATTTATGAGGGAGAAGGGGTTCTTTTATGGCCAAACTAATATTACTGGATTTAAACTGATCAAAACTCTTCGGTTTCAATGGAAGGAGGTTGGTTTCTATGCATGAGTTCTTAACATGACATTGCTCTTTCTCTTTTTCAGTTAATGTCATTTTTCCCAGACGCGAGGACATTAAATTTGTAATAAGAATGCATATGCTTGATATGTGAAAAAAAAAAAAAAAAAAAAAAAAAAAAAAAAAAAAAATTCCTAACCAAAAGCTAACTTAATTTAATCTGTCATGTATTAAGATATGCAAGTGAATTTCATGCCATTCTATGGTTCTACATGTGGGGATATAAGTCTGTAATAAGAATTACAGATGCTTGATATGGGATGCAGAGGGAAAAAAAGAACACTATCTAAAACCTTAAATTTAATCTCCAATTATCAAGATAGGCAAGTGAATGCTTGCCAGTCTATGGTGCTACAATTTCTGTTACTGCTTATTTCAAAAGCGAGGAATATGTTCACATGATAATATATGAAATTTGTTTTCTTTCTTTTGCCGCTGAATCTTAATTTTCTTATATTTTGTTTCTTTTAAATTTTCATAAAATTACATATGGAAATTTTAAACTATGATATGTTATTAATGTAGACTGCAATTAGGAAGTTTTACCTAATTATGCTATAGATTTGAGCTACAATTATCAAGATAGGCAAGTGAATTCATGCCAGTCTATGGTGCTACAATTTCTGTAACTGCTTATTTCAAAAGCTAGGAATACGTTCACATAATCAGTAATGACATAATAATATATGAAATTTGTTTTCTTTCTTTTACCGCTGAATCTTAATTTTCTTATAATTTTTTTTTTTCAATTTCATAAAACTACATACGGAAATTTTAAACTATGAAATATTATTCAATGTAGACTGCAATTAGGAAGTTTTACCTAATGATGCTCTAGATTTGAGCTTCCAAAGTTCCTGTGTCCCATGTTCATCTGTGTGCTTATTTCTCCATTTAATGGATGTCTTCATCTTTTTGATATTTATTGAAAAGGTCTACCTCTAAATTATCAGGAACCAAGACTCTGGTCTTTGATTCATAGTTATTATGCAGCTATGGCCTGGCTTTTAATCTCTTGATGGGGGATGCATTGCAGTTTCCTTTAATGGCTGAAGTATTGTAGTTGTCTGAACACTAGTCCCTAACCTTTTTTCTTTCTTGGAATGCAAGAAAGTAACATTCAAAAACATAGGTTCTTGTTCCCATACTGCTCCATAATGATTTGGATTTGAGAACTGTATTTGTGCATTGACCAGTACGTAACAACAAATATTGCCTCATAAAACTCTCTAATCCACATTATAGCCTGTAGTTCCATTGCTATCCGACTTCCTTTTGTTGTTCCATTGTGCATCTTCCCTATGCTTTTCTTCCTGTTTTCAATAATCCCCATACTTTCTTTTATTGTTGGAACGATATGGTCAAGTGTAATAAAATAATTATGGATATGAATAGGGATTGAAGATAATTGTGAGTTAATATATAAAGCTCACTGGCCACTAAATTAAGAGAATATAAAGCTAACAGCCGTGAATCTCATTTATTTTATATTATTTGAATTCCGTACATGTTATGAAATGCATTACATATATAATTGTCTTTTTAATTACATGGATCTGGGTATGGATATATTGGGTCCCTGTGAACTGTGATTTGATTTGCTGATATTATGTTTCTAGTTGCTTCTTTATAAGTGGATTTTTTTCACACATGCAGGGTTTATGTGCTTTTACATAGTGGTGTTAAATGTACTTTATTTATTTATTTGAAAGTGTGATGGTAGGCCCTGTGAATCTGAATACCAGATATGCTGTGTTGGGTAGGCCCTGTGAATCTGAATACCAGATATGCTGTGTTGGATTGGTTACCTTTTCTGTTTGTTATGAACTTGTTAGGCAGAGTTTGAGCCTGATATTATGTTGCAAAATCATTAATGATGAATTTCTCTTGCATTTGCATTCAATATGTCCTCGGTTAGATTATTCATTAATGTGTAAAAAGGAAATACAGTGCATGTTTTGCGAAAATGATTGTGAATTTTAGGTGTATATTAATTGATTTGAACTTGAGTACTTGATGATAATATCGAAACTAAGCATGATGCTCAATTCTCTTGGTTAAGAAATCTTGTTGACTACCTGAAAATCTTTTCTAGCTACTAACATGATTATTCTTCCTAGTCCTCCTAGGAGATGTACTAGAGCATATCTAATGTCTCAGGATATTTGTTACAAATTGCAAAACTCTTTTGGAAATAAAGCATTACCCATTTAGTTAAAGTAAAGCTTTTATGCTGTCCGTGCCTTCTCTCAGGTTTTTGTTCTGGTGGTATCCATTCCTTTAGGTAACATTACTTTCTTCTTTTAGAATTATGCTTGTCTTCTTCATACATTTAATATTTGATTACTATAATCAGCAATCAAAGATATGATTTTCTTGGCTTATTCTTTATTTGATTCCTTGTGGTCCATACATATCTTGCTTACACTTTGCTTCAGCGTTTCTCCTCAGTTCCAGAAGTTGTCTAGGTTCACTGGATCTTGAAACTTTTAGATTATTGTCACTCAGACCCTCCACTGTTTTCAATTTGCTTACCATTATCCAGTTGTTAATGTTGTGGTTCCTATGATTCGGTTCTGCAAATTGGCAATCACCCTAATCAGTTTTGATATTTTTTTGCTTAGAGAGTGCACAGAAACCCGTTTCGAACATTTTACGTTCATTAGGCTTTCACAAGTTACTAAGGGAAGGAGGAGGACCATATTTGAAAGTAGTCTCTTTTTATTATTGAGATGATATACACATAAGCATGTTGCATCTCATAATTATGAGAAAATTTTCAGTGCAATGGGTGTATTGCTGAGTGTTGCACCCGGTCGTTGAAGATTGGACATGTGGTCATCACATGTGTGCCATATCAGATTTTTGTGCCACATTTCCAATCTTCAGCAGACGGGTGCACCATGTAGTAGTGTATCGAAGATTTTTTCCATAATTATTAAGCCCCTCTCTCTGTCTCTCTCTGTCTCTCTCTTTACCGGTATCAGGATAATTCTGCTACATCGGTCCACCACCTTCCCACCTTCTTCTATTGGCATATGAAGTGGTGGATAAGCTGGCAGATTAGTGGTGGACTCTTTTCTATTAGTGGAAAGAAATCTCACCAGGACAAATAAAAAATAAAGAATGAATACAGTGTTTTTATTTATTTTTTATATATGTAGAGGGATGATAGATTTGTGGATACTGGGAAGTAGTACAATTATAATGTTAAAGTAACAAAAGCTAACAAAGCATTCCACTTTGTTTAGCTTTTGTGGTTTTCTTCCATTGGATGGATTTGCCCAGAAGAGCCCAGAAGAATTTATTCTTCTGCTGCAAAGATGTCTCGCTTTTTTCAATTTCGTTCGAATTGCTGCTCTTCCACTGGCCCTTCTCATCACGCAGACTCTCTGTTAATGGCTTCTGCATTAAGAGTTGGCTCTACGGGACCATTTTTATTTATTTTTTAATATATATATATTTGTGGTCCTTTCCTCCAACAATAAGTAGTTTGCTCCAGTTATATAGGACTTAGTGGTGGTGTGCTTTTTTTTTTTTTTTTTTTTTTTTTTTAAATATTTCAATTTGTGCTTGCTTTACGGAAAGTAACTACAATAAGCGAAGGCGTGAAGCTTTAGTGAGATTTCTACGGGTAGAGAGGTGTACACGCGTTCGTCTTTATTTTGCTTAGTTTGATTGATTACTCGCTATGAATCACCAATATTATATGATAAGTTGATTAAGTTATTGAAATTTCGATATTGTTAATGAAGGGAGAGAGAATGTGGGTTGTTTGCAGATTTGATTTGTGATTTTGAGCTGGTAGGTATGTGGAGAGGGAGAAAATATTTGGTGCATTGGGTGCACTCGACCACCGAAGATAAGATATATGGTAAGAAAATCATACGTGACACACATGTGACATTTATAATCATACGTCTTATCTTCGGTAGCCCGGTGCACCGGTGCACTAAAGATTTTCTCGTGGAGAGGGTCGATCTACAAAGTGAATTAGTGGACTCTTTTACTTGCTATTCTTAATATTTTTAGAATAATCGTTGGACATTAGAAATCTCATTAGATATAGAAGATGAGATAACTTCTCTAATCTCCTTAGTAGAATCTTTGGAAACTAGAAATCTCATTAGTTTTTTTGGCAAAAATATAGAAGAATAGAAGATAAGATAACTTCTCTAATCTCCTTAGTAGAATCTTTGGACACTAGAAATCTCATTATCTTTTTTTGCCAAAAATACAGAAGATAAGATAACTTCTCTAATCTCCTTAAAAGACTTGAAATAGTTGTTGTAGATTTGTAGTTTGTAGTTTAGAAATTTGTTAGAAACCTTCTTTGTAAACTACGGTTTTAGATGTTTTCAATGAAAATTCAAAATCATTTATACGATCAAAAGGCCAAAAAAAAAAAAAAAAAAAAAAATGTAAACTATTTAAAATTAAGAAAAATTTTAAATATCCCTTCACTCATATATACCAACATGTTATTGGTTTAAGTCTCTCCCCACTCTTAAGTCTCTCCCCACTCTCAAATCCCGAATTATTATAAAAAAAAAAAAAATCAAATATCATATTATCCTATATTTGGAATAGTATTGGAAAAACGAGAAACCTTCTCATTTACTGCATCAGTGGGTTGGAGTCATGTAAGTGACGACTGATATCCATTCATATATAAGAATGGTTGTCATTTTCCCTGTTAAAGTCACAGAGATCTTGGAAGATACACGAAAAAGAATTGGTTTTGACACAACTGTTAACGTGTCACCTCCAGAGTGAAAGTAATATTTTACTAATTGCTTTGATTAGTGCAAGGTGTGATTAACTTTTAAGGCATGACATTCTCACACATATGAGAATAATCAATTTATTTAGTTTTTTATTTATTGTTCAAACTTTAGATATGATATTTGTGGACCTTTAAATTATGAAAATGATTCATTTCATTCAAGGTTTAGCTACTATACATGATTTGTAAAGATACTATATAATCAGGAGACAAAACTAGAAATTTAGTTACCGACAACCTCTGTGAGTACGAAGATTCTATTTGTAGCATGATGCATAATTTTTATTGGATAATACTTGGGTGCTGACCGGTCAACACCCAAAATACTGATCCAGTGATGTGGTTTAATTGAACCGTAACATCTGTCATTTTTTCTTTCATCAATTCCAAGATTTCTTGTACTCCAAAACTTTTAATGCGTGAGAACATAAAATCCGAATAAAACTGAACTTTATACAACTCCAAAGTCTTGAAATAGGTGGAAAAAAAAAAAAAAGGACATGTGTTAATGTGTTACAGTTCAATTGGACTATATCACTGTGTTAGTATTTTGGGTGAGCACCCAAGTATTATCCTTTTTATTTTAAATTTGTTACATAATGCTTACATGTACGTACCAAAATTTCTACTTTTCTCCTATTATTGGTAAAAAAAGGAAACAAACTAGGTTTCCAATTATTGAACTAGGGAACCCATTCTTTTAGATTTTGTAAACACTAGGCAGATTTGAGATACAAAAATAACAACAATAGTAAGTGTAAAACTACTGGACTCTCTCTTGTAGCTATTCCACAACACTTGGCAGATTCGATGTATAAAAATAACACTCTTTCGAGATAAAGGTTGTCTTGAAAAAAGACGATGAAGACAGATCAGATCTGCCAGATCTATCACCCAAGTGCTGGTGGATCAGTGGATCTTCACATGGTTTCCAAATTAAATGCCCACATCGAAACAATTGTTTTAACATTCACCCCCCATATAATTTCCTATTTTACCATAACATGATTTTGATATCGTCGGTTCTGTCTTATGATTTTTCGAAAAACAGTAAATTAAATGAAAACCGTCTATCAAAGGCACCCTTAATTTTATTGTTTTTTTTTTTTTAATACGATTAATAGTTGAGAAACTGATTTGGTCGAATATCTAAACATAAATGGAAATTTCTCTAAAATTCTAAAACCTAGCTTGTGGAATTGATCTTTCTTGGCATGTATCATGGGGTAAATTGCAATGAAGTACTCTCACGTTTTGCCATACCATAGTCAAATCGTTTTTTTTTTTTTTTTTTTTTTCCTACAAAAGCAATGAGGTACCTTTGACCCATTTGACCAACCTTTGTCGTTACTCAACCGTTACCTTCGCCGATTGCCGACCACCGGAGAGAGTGAGTCGACACCACCTACACCAGAAGGTGTGGGGGATGCCGACCTTTCGATCTCTCAAAAGGACCGTCACCAAACAAAATCGTTTGGGTGGTCAAACCATTGTTCGAAAATCATCGCCGCCGCCGACATCATCATCGTCGCCGAAGCTTCGTCACCAGATATGTGCCTTTCCGTCATGAATCCGACGAAACCGATCACGCCATCGAACTCATCGCTGTCCGATCTTCCAGATTCGACCATCGACAGAGTTAACCGACGCCGTAGATGAACCGCTGGTACGGATCACCGTTAAAGCTAAGGTTGGTCAAATGGGTCAAGGGTACCTCATTGCAATTTTAGAAAGAAAAAAAAAAAACGATTTGGTTGTGGTATGGCAAAACGTGAGGGCACTTCATTGCAATTTACCCTGCATCATGAGTTGCATAGTAGTGTAGTGTAAAGTTGCAGTACTTTTAATATATATATATATATATATACAATTTTTCTATTATCAGTTCCTTGCATGTGGGTCATTGGATTTAAATAATTTGACTTAGCTGTATGCACTTGTTAAAGCATCTTTTAAATTCAATGGCTCACAATCAAGAGACTGATATATCTTTTGTCAGTTCGAATTGATAATAGAAAGACTGTATATACACACACACACATATACATATATATATATATATATATATATATATATATATACAGTCTTTCTATTATCAGTTCGAACTGACAATAAATATATCATGACGAAGAATGTGAACCACAAATTATGGAGAAGTTTTGACAAGTGCATACACTTTGAGTTAAAGTATGTAAATCTAGTGGTTCACATTCTTCGTCCTGATATATTTATTGTCAATTCGAACTGATAATAGAAAATTTGTATGTGTATATATATCAATATGGTATAGTAAATACATTGTAAATAATATCTTCAATTCAATAGTAATGTCAATATTGGTACTCTAGGCAAAACATGTATCTGTTATTTCTGCTTGATTTTCCAACTAGTTCAACATGAAAAAAAAAAAAAAAAAAAAAAAACAACCCTTTCCTGAGCTAATGGATTTATTTTTTAAAAAATAAATATTTAAAACCATTTGATGAGATATATAGGAATACATACAATGGGCCGACTGGTCAAGTCCCACAATACATATTTATCAACTTATGAAAGGAATAGATTTTCAAGTTGTCCATGAAGTTTAATCTCAGCGGATTCTAATAGACTCCGTACTCAATCGATTTGTAATATATTATCTCGTTAGCTTAAGTTTGAAGGGTTGATTTGTATTAGATATATGTATTAATTTTTTTTCATGATTGTATATCTTGTAATCCAAATGAAAAATCCAAGTAACTTTATAGTTGGAGTCCCAAAAAGATCACTGACTATTAAAATTGTTCCAAAATCACCATTTCGACGAAACATTGTTCATTGACAGCCATTCTGTTAAATATAACAGAAAGCTGCCGTTATCTATGACATGACACTCCTAAAGAATAAAATAGCACTAGACACCATTAATTGGTAGGTGAAGTTCCAAAAAGGCCATTATTTCCATCTCTACAAACTATTCAAATCTGACATATGTCCACATTCAAGTGCAAATCTCTAAAAATACTCAACATTATTTGCTCAAATTTTGACACAAGAAAGTATACATGCAAACAAACATTTTTCATTCAGAAAATATTCCAAAAATCGATTTGGAAAAGTGTGAAAATGAGCGATGAACACAGCTCACTCGCGGATTCGCGTCGCTTCTGACTTTTGACTGAATAATTGATCATAACTTTCAAAATACCACCCAAAATTTTACATTCTTTATACCGTTGGATTCGTATGGAAAAATCAAAGAACCTAACATGGACGAAAAAATTTATTTCCTTGCCAAAAGATACAGTTTTAAGGAAAAAGAGCGATGAACACAGCTCACTCACGGATTCGCATCACTTATGACCTTTGACTGAATAATTAATCATAACTTTCAAAATACCACCCAGAATTTTACATTCTTTATACCGTTGGATTCGTATCGAAAAATCTAAGAACCCAACTTGAACAAAAAAATTTATTTCCTTGCTAAAAGAAACAGTTTTAAGGAAAAAGAGCGATGAACACACCTCACTCACGGATTGCACGTCGCTTCGGACCTTTGACTGAATAATTGATCATAACTTTCAAAATACCGCCCATAATTTTACGTTCTTTATACCGTTGGATTCATATCGAAAAATTGAAGAACCCAACACTGACGAAAAAATTTATTTCCTTGCCAAAAGATACAGTTTTAAGGAAAAAGTTTACACAAAAATATCTCCAGCAGAACACAAAACCACACAAAAATTGAAATGAAAAATAAACCGATTTCTTATGCGTTTTTTGTAGTAGTGACTTGAAAAGAAAAGTGAAAAAACGTTTTGAACATCTTTGTCAAATTGTGCCCTAAGATGGTGACTTGATGATTTTACAATATTGTCCCTTCTTGTTTTACTATTTTTAACCTCGATTCTAACAGGTTATGACATAAGCAAACGGTTTATGACATAAGCAAATTAAATGGACTTCAAATAATTAATGGGCAAAGTGGTAACAATTAATACTTTCTTTCAATGGAATGTCTAATTTGAGCAATTTGGAAAAATTAATGGCCATTTAGGGACCGACTCACCAAATTAGTGGCTCTAAATATCACTGACCCTTTGTTTAATCAAGATTTGATTAGTATAGAAAACCTCTCATATATATGAAATGGGAATCCAAAATTGCGGACGTGTGATTCCAGTTTGTGAGAGATATAGAAATAATAATGATTTTCCAGCTTGCCAAGCATGCCAATAATTAATCAGTTTCTCTATCTAACAACATAGTTAAATTATCAATTTATCATTGTACACCCATTAACTCCATCAAAAAGCTCCATTACCACACTCTACAATTTCATGATTCATCGAAACTATTAAAGAAAACACTAATCAATCATGGTTAGCAAAGTAACCCAAGTTGTTAACCATGGTTAATCACTTTCCACGTACTATATATACAATTCATCACACATGCTCTCTTCTCATGAAAAACGTCCATATTTCTCTTTAGACTTTTAATTCTCTCTTTCAAAAAAAAAAAAAAAAAAAATCTCAGAACGATGCAGTTTTATCATAAGCTTTTTCTTTTAGTGGCCTGTCTCTGTTTCTCCTCTCTCGCTTCATGGTTGTCTGTGAATTTGATCACTCTCATTTCACTCTCGTTTTTGTCTATTTTACCTTTTTTACTAAATTGCTGGTTAGTCCCGGGAGGGTTTGCATGGAAAAATTACCACTGTGGAAATTACAATTCGGTCCTCCGAGGTCCAGTTGGTTGGCCTTTGCTAGGGACCTTGCCTCATATGGGCTCGTTGGCTCATCGTAAACTGGCTTCCATGGCTTCTTCCTTGGGTGCAACCAGGCTCATGGCATTCAGTCTAGGCACGACACGTGTCGTCATCAGCAGCCATCCAGACACTGCCCGGGAAATCCTCTCGGGCTCCTCGTTCTCTGACCGTCCGATCAAATTATCCGCACGTTTGCTGATGTTTGAGCGCGCCATTGGGTTCGCTCCTTCTGGGAAATACTGGCGCCACCTACGCAGAATCGCAGCAAACCACATGTTCTCCCCGAGGAGAATCTCAGGTCTTGAGACAATACGATGCCGTTTGGCCGATGAAATGTTGGTCAAAGTGAGTCAGGAGATGGAAAATAAAGGAGCTGTGGAGATTAGAGGGATACTACAAGAGGGGTCTTTGAGTAATATTTTGGAGAGTGTTTTTGGGAGCTCTGTGTGTAATTTGGTACAACAAGAGGAGTTGAGTGATATGGTGAAAGAAGGGTATGATTTGATTTCAAAATTTAACTGGGAGGATCATTTTCCAAATTTAGGGTTTTATTTGGACTTTTATGGAGTGAAGAGAAGGTGTCACAAATTGGCTAGTAGGGTTAGATTTGTTGTGGGGAATATTGTTCAAGAAAGGAAGAAGAAAACAAGTGATCATGCAGAAGTTTGTTGTGGTGGAAATGACTTTCTTAGTGCTTTGCTTTCTTTGCCTAAAGAAGATCAGTTGACAGACTCAGACATGGTTGCCATTCTATGGGTAAGGACTCTCTCTCTCCCTCTCTCATTATTATACGATAATCATACTTTATACGAACATTTAAATTTTTCTACTTAAAAAATACGTATACTTAAGTTCGGATTTCTGCACCAGAGAATTTGTATAGAAAACCATATAACCTTAGATATTATTATTTTTGGATAAGAAAGAAGGGTTGCAAATATAGTGACACTTCATGTTTTGAAGGAAAATTTTAGCTATTATACCTTCGAAGGTAACAATTAATGGCACACGGGTTTACTTTTCTGGAAAGTACATCTGTATACCATGTGCCAGTAAAATTTATATTTTTATAAACTTTCGATATATTATGATAAAATGGATTATGGATCAAGTCGGTGGAAACCCTTTTCACTACTCATGTAACCTATGACTTGACAAGCTTTTTTTGTTTGTAACGTGATGACGGAGAAAAACTTGTATGGGACGGTCTCATTGGACCGTCCATTGAAAGTGTATTATTTATATTGAGAGAATAAAAATATATTTTTAAAGTATTGTATAACACATTTTCATTAGACGATCCCATTGTCACATCAATGAAACCGTCCCATACAAGATATTCTCGTGATGATGTTGGGTTGATGGACATGATGAATCTTTCTCTCTTTCTTCATTTTACTTTCAATTCTTTTTCCTAGTTATTTGCCTAACATTTCTTTTCCTGTCGGTTTGTTTGACAGATATTTCTACTATATCAAAGACATTTTCTCTGGTTTTCATGATCTAACAAAGACTTCACACCTACCTCTATTAGTTGACTAAACCTTGAATTTCTTTTGACAAAATGACTAAAAAGACTTCAAGAATATTGACAAACGTTGACCAAATGTTTTTTTTTTTTTTAAAAAAACAAAAATCTTGGCTTGATTTACCACAATAAACTTTTCCTCCAAATCTTGAACCTGTATATTTACTGTTCCGGACTAATTTATAATAAAATTTACTATTTTTTTTAATATATTGATATTTAATTAATTAGTTTGGTTTATATTATACAATAATTTATTGCACTTGTATTATGTTTACAATTATTAAAAATGACTGTTTTGTTTTGTTGTGACAAAATATAGGAAATGATATTTCGAGGAACCGACACTGTGGCGATATTGCTTGAATGGATATTGGCGAGAATTGTTTTGCATCAAGACATCCAAACAAAACTCCAACAAGAGATTGACACGTGCGTCGGCCAACACAGGCAAGTGCAGGATTTTGACATCCCTAATCTCCCTTTCCTCCAAGCTATTGCCAAAGAAGTTCTGCGAATGCATCCTCCGGGCCCACTGCTCTCGTGGGCCCGCCTTGCCATTCATGATGTTCACGTAGACAAGATCTTCGTGCCAGCTGGCACCACCGCAATGGTCAATATGTGGGCCATAACCCATGACCCAGCCATCTGGAAGGACCCATGGACCTTCGAGCCCCAACGGTTCATGGAAGATGACGTGTCCATCCTGGGCTCAGATTTAAGACTCGCACCGTTTGGGTCGGGCCGTCGTGCTTGTCCTGGGAAGGCACTAGGGTTAGCCACCGTGCACCTGTGGTTCGCGCGGCTTCTCCACCAATATAGGTGGCTGCCGGCGCAGCCAGTGGATCTTTCCGAGACATTAAGGCTCTCCCTCGAGATGTCGAAACCACTGGCATGTCGTGCCGTTCCCCGGCAAGCTAGTAGCACAATAATTTTGTGAAATTAATAATTGTGAAAAAAAAAAATGTGCATACTAGCTTTGCATGAATTGTAAAATAGTGTGTCTTATCCGAAACTAGCCTATGTAACTATTGTGATTAATAAGGGACTAAACCCTAAGCCCTCGATCCAAAAATATCTACGAGGAGCTCCTAAACATTGTAAAATTGTTGTTTTTAATAATCAAATCGAGTTTGTTGAGTTTGAAAGATTATATTTAGAGGTCACTAATAATTTAAATGTTTTCTCGTACGAAATTTCGGTCTTCAACTCTCTGGCAATGTTGCTTAGTGATATTAGAACAATGAACAACGCTTGGTTTAGTCGTCCAGTGAGCGACTGAACCACTCTCCACCTAGGTTGCTACCATCTGTTCAAATTTATGGTATTTATGTAATAAATTGTGAAATCTTGATCAAATTGCAATGGTAATAATGGAATGTAAATAACCTTTTTACCACGTGTCACAAAGACAACCGACGACTGATCCAGTCACGATTGAATTTAGCAATTTCCTTAGAACAATTGCATGAGTGTGAAATAAAAATGTAGTAACTAGTAAAGGAGATGACATCAAAATCGTTTTCCAAACGGACATAATGGGGTAGGAAAAATAATCTTACTAGGATACCCATTAGAAACGGCACAGTAATATTACATTGTCCAAATTATATAATTGTTAGAGAATCTACTTATGAAACTCAAGGAAAAGTGATGAGTCTCGTTTTTTATTTATTTATTATAAATAAATAAATAAAAATAAAAACATTATTGTAAGCGACAATAAGATATTTAATGATAGAAAATGGACATAATTTGAAATAGTTTTTTAAATAGTGTAACATTATTATAAACGACAACGAGATTTTTATAGAAAAATTGTCCTTTTAGGTTGAACAATGTTGTTTACTAGTTAAAATACAGGAGATTGGTTGTAAGATATATATATTAAAGGCATGAGCCCAAAGTTTTCGGCTTTAAAAAGAAAACTCCTTACAGCTTGAAAGTTAAACCCCTTTAGCCTTTTTTTTTTCCCTTTGTTTCCATGCAATTAAACACACTTGACACCAACTTTTAATTAAACATGTTAATGCTCCACATATCTTCGGTCTTATTGAATTGGGACCCTCCACGTACGTGCCCTCCTCTTTCAAGATCAGTGTCTTTCAGTTTCAAGCGTATTTGTATATCATTGCTTACTAAGTATATATATATATATACACACGGTTCCGTTTACATCGGTGCGCATTGATGTAATTACATCAATATCAATATATGTGGACCACTAATTATGAAAAAACTTTGATAAATACATACACTTTGAGTCAAAATATGCACTGACTTTAACATTTATATATATATAGTCTTTCTATTGTCAATTGTATACAGTCAACTCAAAACATTTAAATCCAATGGTTCATATGCAAGGAACTGATATATATATTTTATATCGGTTCGAACTGACAATAAGAAAACTATATATATATATATATTAATCAGATTAATAGTTTGTCGAAACCTGAGAGCATCTCCAATGTAAAAGTGGTTTGCATACCAATAATGGTTGATATGACAACAATGTCAAGGGACTTGCTTCTAATGTGGCATAAAAATAGACTTGATAGACAATCAATTCAAAATTTAGTCTTCAATGCTTTTGTCTAAAACACAATTTTTTTAAAGACGTGTCCATTTTATTTTTTTCATATTTTATTTTTTATCTTATTTCCTTACCAAAAATATATGAAAAATTCATGTCAGTTTTAAATGTTTGCTGAGTCAACCTAAAAAATAACTGTGTAACAGACCGTCTGAAAGTAGATATTCATGTTGACAATGTCTAATATTTTTTTTACCACATCAGCTTGAGGTTGAATATGTATGGTTACATTGGAGACACAATTATTAATAGAACGTTTATTTATCCTACGTGGCATCTTTTTTTTTACAAGCCACGCTTGCATTGGAGATGCTATGACAATAGTACAAGACTAATCACTATAAACACAAACATGATGTCGAAAGTAGTAACTCTCATTAATCACATTGTGAAGGAAAAATATATAACCATTTGAGTTACGAGTGGATGTGTTACGAGTGGATGTACATGCACTTTAACGTTGCTTTTAAAAAAATACGTTTTTGTTGTAAAATCGATATCGATGTTTGGATTCGTAACATCTCCTAAAATTTATAAAGTTTTATACGTAAAGCAATATCAATCTATGTAGTTAATACTAGTTTCTGAAAACTGATCAATCACGAGACCGCCGACGTCTTTATTTTTATTTTTTTGTCATTTAATTCTTTACTTTTAGAATATATATAATTTCCAGTTGTGAGTCTCACATCAACTTATACAATATATCGTGTAAGAGTTGATGTATTGTCAATTCATGTTACATAATTAATGAACGGATTCTATTACTGCACATGTCTTGCTTGATTGCAGTCGTAATAGAGAGTCTATCAGCATCCTCTTTTCTTTCTTTATTATTTTTTCCTTTTTTTTTTTTTTTAAAAAAAAAGTCATCTTTGTGTTATTGTGTTGCATGCTATCGTTATGCCGATAATGATTTAACACGAAAAAATAAAATAAAATTAAAATATATATAGTAACTTTGTTACTTTGATATATGTAATGATTTGCTTCATGATCACCACATCAATAAGTTGATTAACGATGAGTTAAGAAGACCATAAAGCTCAGAAATTGTTTTTTATATTGATTGTTTTGATTTGCATGTCTTTTTTGTATGAGTGCATTTCACAAGTGTTCTCCATGCAAAACCATAAAAAGGTGACTGATTTGTCGACATAAATAAATTTAAAGTTGTTGCTTTAAAGAGTTTATATATGAATTGATACGTTTAATCTTTTGGAGTTAATTTGCCCACGTGGATTTTATTGAAATCGACAGCCAATAATCTCTTTTTTTTTTCTTTTTTTTTTTACATTATAATCTATCAACATATCTAAACCATGTATTTTTTTTTTGAAGCTTTTTGTCATTGGTAGAATTCGAACCGTTGACTTGAGAGTCATTTACCCAAACCCTAAGCTAGTCTATCTATCAGCTAAGGCTGCTGAGCTACACCCATGGAGGCAATAGACTGCCAATAATTGAACTAGCTCATGCCTGAAATTTGATATATCTCCATGCTCATACTTCAAAAAAAAAAAAAAAAAAAAAAAAAAAAAAACAATACTGGAAATTTGTTATAACTAATTTTTGAATCGAAAGTTAATCCTATTCATATTGAAAAATTGAAAACTTATTAATTAAGTCTTCGTCTCATCATATAAAAATGTTTTTATTTATAAAACTACAAAAGAGAAGGACGTGATCAGAACACAAATGTTCATTTGATCTAAACTTTCATTTAAACTGATCAGATCATGTTAGAAGTTATAATTGATCTAAGTGCTTGTTTGGTTGGGTTTTTTACTGCCTCAAAAGCTCTACACACATCTATTTGAGTTTTTTAGAGTTGTTTAATTGGGTTTTTTGAGATTGTCTATTTTAAATTTAGTAAAGTCTAGTAGAGTTTAAATTTCTACTAGGCAAAGGCTCATGAGGATGAGCTTCTTCAAATAGACATTTTATTTTATTTATTTTATTTTTTAAAATCTACCAATAAAATAACTATAATTGTTTTTTTCAAAAGTTCAACCAAACAAGCACTAATTATTTTGTCGAAAAACAATAAAGCAACTCCAGGACAATAAAAAACACAACGTAATAAAACACAAAATTAATAAATCAGATGACAGTAGAGTCTAAATTCATGAGAAGAGTATAAACTTATTTTTCTTTATTTAAATGAACAAAAAATAATTTATGAAATCACAATTAACATAAATTACATTTCAAGCTTGAACAGATGGACCTGGGTTACGGGTTATTGGGCTTGAATTCATAAAACGGCCCAATTGTTTGGGCCGTAACTCGGCCCATTTTTTCAAATTGAATCTGGATCACTTGCTTTTGGTCCGATACGTGTCACAATATAAAACCACCACGTCATGTGCCTGTAGTTTAAACCTTTTGAGAGCGACAAAAGCTTCTGTTCAATTTTCAAAATTTCAAAAAAGATTCTCCACACGAGGCGCCGTAATAATTGAGACAACAACAAGGTTACAGTAATCTTTACAACTGCCCCTTAGAGTTTTGATAATTTATATATTCAACCACATACATTATCTTATATGATGTTTATCTTTCTCTTTAATTAGACTAATGTAATGTGTATATATAAAGTATATAACATATAATTTGTTTAGATGGGTGTCATCTTATTTTCTACAACACTATTTCTATTTAGATGGAAGAGTTGATAACATCGAATTATATAATTATTAATGAAAATTGATTAACAAATACATCTTATGTTATTTTTGTTGTTGTCTTATTATAACTTTTATCTATAATTTTGTTATGTAATAAGTCTTTATGAGCAATGTATAAAGAGTTGTCAATATGGTGTTCATGGGAGTATATGTATCAAGATTATAAGATTGGATATTTAGTGAATTTGTTTATTGTTCAATCTCGACAGGTTTCGACAGACTCATGACTTATTTGGTGTTAGATTTAAAAAATATATTAATTATATGATTTTTTTTTTTAAATATTAATGTGTAACCCCCTTATTAGTAGAGATAAATATATGTAAAATGAAACCATATTGTGTTGAAATTAAGTGAAAATAGGGGAGTAACGACAACTTTTGTCAAATATCATATTTGTATGCATTGAAATCATAATTTATTTATTTTTTATAACTAAGTTAAGGTTATAAACTATAGTTGTTGATATAATATCGTTTACCATAATAAAACACTTGCCATGGTATTATTGTTGCATAAGTATAGAGTGATTTATTAAAATAATTACTTCAAACCTTTATATAATTTTCATGATGGATGAATCGATAATTAATTTTTTTTTTATGAAGAATTATCTAAAACATGAATGATTAGTTAAAAAATACAACAAAAAAGAGAAACACACATTATATTAACATATTAAACGGCAAAATAAAAATGATGAATATTACGACTTATGAATATACACACATCCCATCGATTATAAATTCTATGAAAAACCCGTCAATGAATGAAAAGAGATAACTTACTTTGTGAATTAATTAAAAAGCATAATACGTGTTGAAGTGTAATATGAAACAAAATCAGGGCTTTAGTTACAATTTCAGAAAGTAAAAGGACCTAAAATTTAAATTTGACAGAGAATCAGCAGCATCACGGGAAAGAAAAACAAATATTAAAAAAATTATTTCTCTCTCAAATATCTTTTGAACAAATTATTTTATTAGCCGACGCCGTTTCAAAAGATTATGCTGAAGAAGAAAAGGATTAAGTTCGTTAACCACTCTCACATTTCTCAAAGCCACTTGTACTCGCTGCTCCCCCTGTAGGACGTGGCCAGAGCCTCATGACACGTGTTTTCACAAACCAGCGAGTACGAGATATTTCTACAGCAACCGCGAGTAAGGAGTTTGATAAACACTTCGCTAAGAAATTAATTTAAAATTAGATAATTATCTTCGAACAGAAAATTGAAATTATTTATCATCACAGTCCCTTGTTCAGGCAAAAAATAATTTTCGATCCCTCTCGCATTTTCCCTCTCTTTTCCATCTTTGGAGGGAAAAAACAAAAACTCGAACAGAGAGAGAAAAAACCCGAGCTCATCTATCAACTGGTAACGACGCTAGGGTTTTAATTGACAACTCGCATTTATTCACTATCAATCTTTCATTTCACTTACTCTTTTGCTTTGTTTGATTACAGGGACAGATCGCAGTTAACCGTGAGTTCAGCATCCGATTTTCTCGTTTTATCGATTTGTCGAAGGTGAGCATTTTTTAGTTAGTCAACTCTAGTTGTGTGATTTTGTAGTATCGTCGTGTTTGGGTTTGGTTTTTGTAGGGTTTGATTGTGTAAAGTTGCATGTTTGATTTAACTGGAATTAGATGCTGGATTTTTGCGGAGTCGGTACGGGGATTTATATGGGTTTGTTGATTTATTGACGTTTTCGGGATTTTGTGTGTTTTGACCTTGATTTTGAAGTGTTCAATGTAGGGTCTAGGGTTTGAGCTTTAGATTTTGACTTGGTGATTGTATGGAATAGAGAAAGCGTAAAACAGCTTGAGTTAATGTCTTGCCCTATATGTTTAATTAGGTCTGAAAATGTTAAATGGGGAGCTTGTTTTAGTTGTTGATTGAAAAGCTCTAACTGATTATAAACAGCAGCAAGTCATTAAGTCTTCAAGTTGATACTCTTGAAGTAAAAGATATTGCTTTTCATGTTGGTTATCGGTTACTGTTTCTTGGCAGTACTAATTGTGATCTTGTGGAAATGAATTTGAATACTTATATGGAAAACTAATCTCTGTAGTAGCTGTTATTTGGGAGTTGGAAGTTGAATCTCTAGAGTGAGACCATTTATTTTCAATTATAAGCCAGGGGGAGAAAATTTTGGAGAATCCCAATTAGCTTTTAAGAGAGTATTTAATGTGCGTAAAGAAAAACTATGTTTCAAGAACTTTAATTTGAATTATGACAAGACATTGCTTTAGTTTTCTTATTTTTGGGTTGCATATTCGAATTAATAGTGAAGTCCATACTGAAGCAGAAGCTAATGTAATGGAACTTTCCATGGAGAACACTGTTTGTTGCATTGGTTTTTGGCAACATTTAAAGCTTAGATTTCCTTGCTCTAGTCAATTATTTCAATCCCATGATTGTCGGTAGTGGTATGTCGGAAGTTCTAAATTGAGCTTTTGGAATGTTTAGAGATTATATTGAATCTTTTGCTAGTTAGTTTTAATTAGTTTTTAAATATATATATAAAATTTTAAATAATTGGATGTTGTTGTCTATTGAATAGTATTTTAAAATTTTATGCTGAAGCCAAGTAGGAAGTGACAGCCTTCTGAACATTGGAAAATTATTCTTTCGGAAATGCAAACCAAGAAAAAAGTTAATGGAAGAAATGCTTCTCGCTCAGAGCATGCCAGTCCCAGGGTTTCAAGAGCTTCAAAAAAGGTGTCTGAAAATGGACAAGTTGTGGAAAAGAAAGTTACAGAGCTAATTACATCTTCAGTTAGAAAGCAGAAACCAGGTAGGCTATTGTCTTTTCTTTTGCTGGTTTATTATATTTTTGAGGAAATTCCTTTTGTACCAGTTCATTTTGTTTGAAGCAGACACCTTGTAATATTACTTCATATGGCATTCTTGATCCCTTGGCATTGACTATTAAAGTTCAGTAATTTTACCAAGAGATCCAATTTAACCTTGTTTCCTCTATCTGAATTGAATATAAAATGTCCACCATTTTTTTTTTTTTTTCATTTTTTAGAGCATTGTTATTTTTTTATTGTTATTTTTTTAAATTTGTGTACGAGCCTAAAATTCCTGTAACAAGTTTCCAGTTAGAGTTGAAGCATTACCCTTAAATTTCATGTTTATTTATTTCACTGATAGTCTATATGTACACCTTGAACTTTATTTTCAGTATATTTTTTCTTTTACTTAGTAAGCCAAGTTAATTGATTTATCTCACAAAAAATTCAGTTGGCATTCTTCCAAAGAAAAATGGGCAAGCTGTTGCAGCAACCAATTTGAATACTATATACAATTCAGTGAATGATGAAACCAGTGGTGTTTGTTTGGGATATGATTTGTTTAATGGAGCTTCCATGGATCACAAGGTAATTGTCTTGCTTTAGCTATTCTGCTTGCGATCTTTTGAGTTAGAAATCAGTCTGGTGAGCCATTTAGTCAGGATTCTGTAGTCATGCCAAGAATAAGAAAAAGACTTTTTTGAAACCTCAAAAATACCGTATTTTATTTTCTGCTCCCAGCAGTTTCTTTACTCCAAAGGTTGCCATTTATCATGTAGAAATCTATGTGAGGACTGAGGACCTTTCAGATATTTTTTGGGTTCAATCTCTTGCAAGATAACATGAAAGTCATCTGTTATTTTGAACATTAGTTTCATCAGAGAATCTTTAATGAAAAAACTGTGGGAATTTCAAATGTCGGAGAAAAGAAAAAAAAAAAAACTTTTAATTATGAAGATTCAGTTGTATAATTTCTTAAACTGTATTGCAGGGTTCTAATGAAGAAACCGCTCATTGTGCATCTGAAACAATGTTTTCTCCTACCTTTCACATCTCTAAAGTTGGGGGAGGGGAAACTGGCAGTGGAGGTATTTCATAAAATCGATAGTTGTTAGTACAGATTTCATTGTATCTTTGTTTGTTCTCTCATGATTCTTATATGTAACTCCTATCTAGTTGATTTCGTCAAGTTTTTTCGGAACGGAGACCAGACTTTCCATGAGGCAAGTGGGATGGAGTGCTCAAGGATTGATATGCTGGATGGTGATATCACCCGAGAGACTTCTGAATCCACTTTTGGTGGAGAGAAGAACTACAGTGAGAACACATTGACTTCAACAATTGCAACATGCCCTGGTAATATAGAAGTAGATACAAATATATCGTCTTAAATGTGTAAGTCTGGTGGTCAGATTGTTATCTTTAATGTAAATGTTGTAAATCATGTTGTAATGCAGAATCAGAAGGGGCCGGCCTTTCCTCTGAAGTTTCAGCCATTTATCTTGCTATGAAGAATTCAAAGCTGGAATGTGTTGATGAGCATGGTCAAGAGTCAATGTCAACTGATGTTTGTGTGGAGGATGATGAGTATGAGGAATTTGATGATTTTGATCCTTATTTATTCATAAAGAACTTACCAGACTTGTCATCAGTGGTTCCCACATTTCGGCATATGCTGCTACCTAAACAGACCCGGAGTTGCCCTCCTACCACCCTTGTTCTTGACTTGGATGGTAAGAAATTTTGGGTATATATATTTCTGAAGTGTTCGCCACATGCATGTAAATTTTAAGTCTGGAAATGTCTGTCATATTAGGATTTACACTCCCTCTTTATTTTTTATGTTAATTATATTTATTAGAATATCACATCAAGCTTTTCCCTCCTACCACTATCTCTTGGTTTGAGGTTGATTGGTAGCCGAGCCAATGTGATATGAATTATAATTTGCTTGCAGTGTTCTCTCACTTCTCTGCTCTTTTTGTCCTTTTAGTTTGTATTTTTATACTTTGATTACCCAACATTAGAAAATAAGGCAATGTTTGTTCTATATTAATGTTGCGTACAAATTTCGTTGATTATTGTCGTAGACCGGTAGTTTTTTGGTTTCATTGTGTTGTCAATGTCGAGTCATGAGATGCAAGGTTGTGATTTTAAGGTTTTTTTTTTTTTTGGTTCTTGGATATCAAAAATATTTGGTTCTTCAGTAGCATGATATTTCTTATCTTACTGAACAAGCAAATATATGTCATCTGTTCTGTTTTTGAATTATGATTTATGAATGCATCTTTCGATTGGGATATCTGTCCAAAGACTCAGCCACATTCCTGTTTTTCCTCATTTTCATGATTTCATCTAGATCAAGTTTCAGAATTGATGTTCAAAGTAAACCGTGTTGTTTGAAGAAATGCCACTTTTTATGTTCATAATCTTGAATAACTTACCTTCTATCATGTAGGTTCCTGGTACTGATTAATTTACTTTGATTTGGCAGAAACTCTAGTGCATTCGACGTTAGAACCTTGTGGTGATGTAGACTTCACATTCCCTGTAAATTTTAACCTCCAGCAGCATACAGTCTATGTTCGATGTCGTCCTCACCTCAGAGATTTTCTAGAGAGAGTTTCCAGTCTTTTTGAGATCATAATATTTACTGCTAGTCAAAGTATTTATGCAGAGCAGCTTCTAAATGTGCTTGATCCAAAGAGAAAATTATTTCGCCACCGTGTTTACCGTGAATCCTGTGTTTTTGTGGAGGGCAACTATCTCAAAGACTTGTCAGTTCTTGGCCGTGATCTAGCGCGTGTTATCATAATTGACAACTCCCCGCAGGTACTGTTTCGAATTCCTCTCTTGTATAGTTGTATGAATCTAATATTGAATACTTATGCTGGTGGAGACCCTAGTCTGTAGATATCAGCAACAAAAATATTACATCTTTAGGTTAGAAAACTTTTTATAGTGGTGGGTTCTATAAGCTTTGTGGCTGAGATACAGTTTCTTTATTCTGTTACATGAAAATCTAGTATCTGTATCTTCCAGTCAATTGTCAATATCATTTTCTTAGTGTTGCGCTGTCTTCATGAAAATCTAGTATTTGTGGCCTGGAACAATGAGATCATTTTCTTAATGAGGTTGATGGTTTCCTTTCCAGGCATTCGGGTTCCAAGTGGACAATGGAATTCCAATAGAGAGCTGGTTTGATGATCGTTTGGATCAAGAATTGCTTCTACTACTACCGTTTTTGGAGAGCTTGGTCGCGGTTGAAGATGTCAGGCCGCTGATTGCCAGGAAGTTCAATCTTCGGGAGAAAATAGCTGCTGCCGCCTATCCTCCTTTCAATTCACACAGAGGAGATCCTTTTGAAAGGTGAGCCCGGACGGCTGGACGTGAATCGGAAAACTTCAACTTATGTGGGACTGATTTTGTCCTGTATTTGTAGACAATTAACGTTTGGGAATTCTCTTTGCTGAGAATTCTTTGCAAAGACTGAAAGGTTTGAAGTTAAATGGTCTGCTTTCAACTGGAAAGAGCGAAAATTCGATCATGTATAAACAGTTGTAACCTTTTTTATACAAAGAAGATAGCAG
This sequence comes from Acer saccharum, assembly GCA_030490815.1. Taxonomy (NCBI): domain Eukaryota; kingdom Viridiplantae; phylum Streptophyta; class Magnoliopsida; order Sapindales; family Sapindaceae; genus Acer; species Acer saccharum. The sequence continues at coordinate 3,365,108 of CM059873.1, read as the reverse complement.
CCAAAGTGCTTTGCAGGCTATTCTTAGACGAGGGTCGAGGGTAGCTTGAAATAATTTTTCTTTTTAATAATTGAGAAATGTATGTATAATGTTATAAGTTGGAAGATGATGAAAAAATTTTCCTCGGAGAACTTGACAGAGAAATGACAGTTGAGTTTTTATTTATATGATCGTATTCACTTGTTTGTTTATGTTATTTTTTGAAATCTGACATTCAAATGGTTGAACGTATGTTAGGACCTGTAGAAATAGATCAGAGTATGTGGCATCTCTCTTGTTTATATATTGTAATTGGCTAATAGTTTTTTTGTTTATTCAATTGTATTTATTTTTCATTATTATGGATAATATTATTAGCACAAATGTGCCATTGGACAATTTAAAGTGAGCAATTTGATCTTCAAATTTTTTTTTTCTTTTTTCAAACAATTAACATTGTAGCTTTGAACAATAACAAAAAATAAATTAAAACCGAACTTTTATTTTAAAAAAGAAGCATATATGATGTTTTTTTTTTCTTTCTCCAAAATGAATCAAAAGAGGTGAATATTGTTGTTCTCCAACAGGCATTGCAGTGGAAAGTGCAAAACTGCAAATACGTAACAAACTGTATTTCAACTTTCAAGCCCATAACAAACTGACTCGCCAAGTCATTCATCGTGGACGGAAATACCACTAATGTTCTAGTGAAATAAGTCAATGACGATATCGTTCACCTCCCCTCGTCACGCAATCAGCATTTCTCAGTTAACCACGGTAGAGTTTCCATCCTAACCATGGTTAACTAACGGTCTATATATACCGGCAAAATCCTTCGCGTCCCGCCACTCACACTTTCTTGGTTTTTACTCCAATTCAAATTTTCAAATCAAGCTTTCTTTGCTTTCTCTCTCTCTTAGACTTCGGTTTCACATTCTCAGTAATTTTCAAGTTTTTTCAGAGTCTCCAGGTTCCAGCTATGGTGAGCCTAGAAATCTTCGTCTAAAATGATGATTTCTTGTTAATTTTTTCTTATATTCTACTTCTCTCTTATTCAGTCGATAGTCAATTGTCGTTTATAATAGTGATTTTACAAGTATCGTTCTCGTTTTCAGGTTGTTGCACAGAAAGTGAAGGAAGCGGAGATCACCGAACAGGACTCGCTTCTTCTGGTAATCAGCGATTCGATCACCACATATTTTCTGTTTTAGATCTTCTTGACCGGAGCAGACGAGCTCAGTTTTAGGCTCAAAAACGTTTTTCGATTCTAAATCGTCCTCCAAAATCACTCTCGTTTGATGATCTATAGGTGAAACTGAGATAGTAATTTTAAAGGTTCTGAAGAAGAAACGTTTTATATAATATCAAATGTAGATCTGATCAAGAAATCGAAGCTCTCTCTAGCTAACTAGTAGAGATCAATTTTCTCCTCTTCTATGGAAATGTGTTGTGATTAACTGATCGTGCATGTAGACTTGAAGATTTTTACGTTCAATGTTCATGTTCTTCATTTTTTATTTATCGCTAATGTTTTCTTCTCTTGATTGTGTGAGAAACCTGTTCTGTTATGCGGTTCATTTTAATTTTTGGTGAAAAATGAATGGAGCTTTTTTTTTTCCCCTCTGTTTCGAAGTTGTTTGTGAAATCATTAACAGTGATGTGAAACTAGCAGAACAATCTCGTTCTACGTTTTTCTTTTATGTAATTGTGAGAAGATCTCATGTCCTTTCGATGAATTTGTTTTCAACAGACGAGGAACCTTCTTCGTATTGCTATATTTAATATTAGCTACATAAGAGGCCTTTTTCCGGAGAAGTACTTCAATGATAAATCTGTTCCTGCTTTAGGTAAAGCTTGTTTTTATCAGATCTTCATTGAATTTTGGTTAATGATCTACATATTGACTGCCAAAGTTTCTTTACAATTTGTGTGATAATCATTAGAGATGAAGATTAAGAAGCTGATGCCGATGGATGGCGAGTCACGTAGAATGATTGATTGGATGGAGAAAGGCATGCTAATTGATTGCATTTGTTTATATAAGCTTCTCGTTTTCTCTTCCTTTTTGTTTCTCTTTGTTTATCGAATTGAATATATTTGTTATTATTTCTTTCAGGTGTTTATGATGCGTTGCAGAAAAAATATCTGAGGACACTTTTGTTCTGTGTATGTGAAGCTGTTGAAGGATCAATGATTGAGGAATATGCTTGTAAGCTTTTCAGAGAACATTTGATTGATCTGTGTAAATTTTGATTGATTATTACCAATTTACCAGTCTATGGTATATATTGTGTCTAGTTATTCATTTTATCATCTCTGCGTATTTTTGGTTTGATTGGTAACTACAAATTTTGAAATTCAACTCTAGATGATTTGTAAATGCCAGTGATTCACTCTGCAATCGTATTATGTGCTTGCCAATTGTCAGTTCTCCATGTATATATGATTCCATTTGATTTTTCTCGTTATCGCTTTTAGAGATGTTTTGAAAGGATTGATGGATTAGAATATGTCCTCTTTTGCAGTTTCTTTTAGTTACTCCAATTCTGATAGTCAAGAAGTTTCAATGAATATCAATCGGACTGGGAACAAGAAAAAGGGAGAAACATTCAAGTGTAACTCCACAACTGAAATTACTCCCAATCAAATGAGGTAGTTTAAACAAAATCTCGTGTAAAATTGATTCTTCATTCTAATGGTGATTGGCTTTAGAACTTGTATAGCGTGTATTTCGTTAATTCTTTCCACTATCTTCATGTTCAGGAGTTCTGCTTGCAAAATGGTCCGCACACTGGTTCAGCTGATGAGAACACTAGATCGAATGCCTGAAGAGGTAAGTTAGTTAGAGGCTTTCTACACTTCGATTATGGCTGTGTTTTTGCATGATTGTCCAACGATGTTTTTAACTGATGGGCTTGTTATTTGTTCTCCTTTAGCGGACCATACTGATGAAGTTGCTCTATTATGATGATGTGACGGTATGTGTGTTAAACTACTGCATAGATCTTTGTTTTGTGCGTTTGCCTTTGAATTTCTATTCTGATAATGATTTTTCACAAAATTCTTTAGTTGCTAAATAGTATATGAAATTTTGTCTTTGCTGGACTATATCATGCTTGAGTTGGCATGTTTAGTTGAAGATTTTATAGCAGTTGCATGCTTGGTAATGCATATAGGTGCATGAATATCTTACTTGTATTTCTTGGTAATGCATTTAAGATCACAAAAGTATGTGCATTTGCATACATGTTTATGGCTTGTTGACCGATAAAAATGACATGTAAATTTGTCATATAGGTTCTTTTGCATCTTATGAAACTGCTGTTTGAGAATTCATGTTTGAATCCTTTTCATTTCCCTGTTAGAAATGTATTTAACATAAGCAAAGATTAGTGATGAGACAATAATCTGACCTTGCAGCCAGTGGATTATGAACCTCCATTCTTCAAAAGCTGCACAGAAGAAGAAGCTCATAATACATGGACGAAAAGTCCTTTGAAAATGGAAGTTGGGAATGTCAACAGCAAACATTTTGTGTTAGCTCTAAAGGTTAGGGATAGGAGAATGACTATGATTTAGTTTTGTTGTTATATATTCATTGTCATGTTTTTCACTCCTCGTTATTTGTACAGGTGAAGAGCGTGCTTGATCCGTGTGAGGATGACAATGATGATATGCAAGATGATGAAGTGAGCTTGGGAGCTGATTCCGTACAAAGGGATGGATCTTCTGAATCTGACATTGAGGTGAAGGGACAACATCAACTTTATTTTTACAAATTTGATTGTATTGTTCTTTTCAGCTAAATGTAAAAACCATATTACTTGTTTCAGGTTAATGAATCACAAGAAAATCAATACATAGTCGCACCAATTGGTAATTACATCCAACTGTTTTTAACTTCATGTTCTTCCTAGTATTTCCCTGAGGGATTTGCCACCACGTGTAAGTAACTATGGTTATGCAACAGATAAGCAACGGCCAGAGGAATATAATGCCATGGTTGATGAAGGTACATGTCCCAATTAAACAGAAAAATGTTCATGATAACATGAGAGGCATACAATAAATGACTTTCTAAAGATAAGAATTTGTTAAACTTAGTTTCTTGATATGTATTTTTTCCTTCCTATCTTTCCCTTTTACACTCTTCTAATATTCTATAATTTTCTGGGGCTATACTGGGTCCAATTTTGATTGTTGATCTATCATACGTTGTGCAGATTGTACTCAAGATGCAGAGGAAGATGAACAACAACTGGCCAGGGTAAAGGACTGGATCAACAGCCGTCACCTTGATACTGTTGAACTTACTGATGTTCTATCAAATTTCCCAGACATCTCAGTGGTAAGAGCTTCAATTTTTCCTCCTCCAGGTTCCTTTTCCAACATAAGCTGACAAAAATGATCGTCTTATTTTGATATTTTTGTTCTCTAATGATATAAGTTTTAATGGTTTAATGCAGGCTTTGAGTGAAGGTAGATGGAGTCTCAGATTTAATCCTGTTTAAACAAGTAGAGATGTGTGCAGTGCCGGATTTTCGAATTCTTTAACAACTTTGCTTTACTTCATTTCAGAAATAATGGACAAGCTTGTGAAAGAAGGTTTTTTATCAAAAACTGGAAAGGACACATACACCATAAACAAGCATGAGGTTTATTCTTTCTATTTATCTCTTCTTGTATAAACTCTTATGTATGAATCGAGTATCTCTCCCTAGCTACCTGTTTTTTGTCTCACACTCCTTTTCTTGTTCCAAAACACTATATCAGAAATTTGACTATGAATTCACCCTGGTGAAGGAGGAAATGGACGGTGTCTCGCTTGGTGATAAAACTCCCCAGGCAGAAGATCCTATATACTTGAAGGTAAGTGAGTATGTGACTTTTATGTTATGCTCTTTTTTATGAGATAAGATTTGTGGTGATCAAAGTTGAGTTGTCTTTTAATTCATCGAAATTCAATGCAGTTCCTGTGTTAAGAAATTAACATTTTGTGTTAAACTGGTTTGCCTTTCATTTAAGTATTCTCTTTGAGCAACATTTTTTATGTGGTTATTATGGCTGACATTGCATATCCTGAGTCCTGACATTGTTATGATATTAGGCATTGTATCATGCTCTTCCAATGAACTATGTAACGGTTACAAAGCTCCAGAACAAGCTGGAAGGAGAAGCCAGTCAATCCTCTGTCCGCAAACTAATTGACAAAATGATCAAAGATGGTTACGTTGAAGCCAAAGGAAGCCGCAGGCTAGGTTTGTGCAGCCTTGTTGAAAACTTCTTGCTTGGCATAATCACAGAGTACCCAATTATCTCAATTGATTTCTGAGTTTTATATTGTTGTTGATCACAGGCAAGCGTGTGATACATTCCAACCAGACTGAGAAAAAGCTAATGGAAGTCAAGAAAGCACTGGATTTTGATGCAATGGTAACAATAACATTCTTTTCTCTACATTCATATATTTTCTTATAGATTCTTCCGTAATTTATTGATTTTGAATAGGATGTGCAGACTAATGAACCATATAACATGTCCAACAATCAAGAATTCAACAAAATAGGTACCTGGCTCTCCTTATCCTTTGTTTTCTATTTACAGATGTTATAGAAATGACAACTACAATATGCTTCTGCAATTCTCAGGAAGCAACCACAAGGACTTTTCCACATGTGGTGCTCTTCACTCTATCGGATCCGATCTCACTCGCACAAGGGGCGGGTCTAACATTCATCAAAATGGTTCCATTAGGAGTGAGCAGACCATCACAAAGGCAGGAAACACTCCCACAAGCATGGCTGAGGTTTTTTTTTTTTTTTTTTTTTTTGTTGTTGTTGTTGTTGTTGTTGAACTCAAGTAAACTGTCTGATTTTTCCGAGTTTCGCAGCTTATAGTACGTAGTTTACTCTTAAAATTGTGCAGCCAGTAGCTTCAAGAGAGAGTTTTGTACCCGGAAATGAGAACAACATCAAAGCAATTGGAAACACAAATTACCATGATGAGGCAGACAATATCATCGGTAGTAGATCCACCCAAGACAGGAGGTGCAGGAAAGCAAGCACGGTATGCTTCAATTTCTTAAAAATGAACAAACTTATAAGTTTGCCAAATACAGCGAAAATCAAAAGAACATACTCTTCTAATATATCTTCTTTGTGACTTGTTTTCCTCGGCAGGTTAAGGAGCCTATACTTCAGCATGTCAAGCGTCAGAAATCTCAAGCTGTTGGTGTTTGAGGGGATGCTTCCTGGTGATCTTTTTCACTAGATGCATAAAATTCGTTTTCACTAGAATAGAATGTCAAAAGAAGAAATCAACTTCTTTATATCATAGTTGCAGAAAATGTCATTAACATTAAATCTTTACAATTTACATATTAATTTCTTTGGAGTCTGATATGGGTACTGGAAATTGCATTTTAAAGACCCGATTCGTTCATATAAAGAAAATATATATACGAAAAGATGGTGAAACTTGCTCGTTCTCTAACCCAAACATGAAATCTTACTTGCCTATATGAAAAAGAAAAAAAAAAATCAATGCTAGTCATAAGTCATGTGGTGTTGGTGTTTTGATTTTATTTTTTTTTCACTATTGATAAAACGAATCATGTTTGGATTGACTCTAATAATTTGTGCGCGCGTTTAGTCGATATGACATTAATGCGTTCTATGAACAAGAATTGCCCCACCTTAGCTGAGGGTGCATGAAAATGTTAGGATTGACAAGGAGCAGTTGTAAGTGGAGCAGTTACAAGTATGAAGTGTTTTGCCTTTATGTTGTATGGGCCTGGCTACCTTGTTGGGAGATTAAATCTTAATAACGTTATTGAGATTTTATTACAAGATTTCTCTAATACTTGATTGACATGTGGTAGCCAAACACTTTAAAAATGATGAAGTAACCTGTTATAAGACCATCTCCAATGCAAAAGTGGTTTGCATACCAATAGTTATTGACATGGTAACAATGTCAAGAGACTTGCTTCAATAATATTCAATACTTCGAACGAAAACAAAAAATTGTTGTATATCTATTCTAGTTCTGAGTAGGAGTATAAGTATGTATAACTTAAGAAGCTTTTTTAGAATAATTCAGTATAATTGTTATTTTTATTTTGAAGTATTATATAAATTCAGGTTTGTTTTGGAGAGGGAGAGGACTCGAACCCGTAACCTCGTGATGTAGGTGTGAGGGGCTTACCACCGGATCAATCTCATCTCGTCTATTATAATTGTTATTGATATGAAAACATTGATGAAGAAGCTCTGAAGTTAGGTGGGCTACCAAGTTGCACCACAAAAATGCAAAGCAAATGATAACCATGACTTGAATTCCTGTGGGCACTCAATTAAAGATTTGTTTTCTATTGACGAGATAAGATTGGTTCGATGGTAAACTCCTCACACTTATCTCTGAGATTGCGGGTTTAAGTCCTCCTCTTAAAAAAAAAAAAAAAAAAAAAAAAAAAAAAAAAAAAAAAAAAAAAAAACCTGAATTAATGTAATACTTAAAATAAAAAACCCTAAATTGTTGTATATCTGTTCTAGGTCTGAGTAGGAGTATGAGACTATGTGTATGTTTGGTATGGCTTTTGAAATGATTAAAAACGTTTTTTTAATGCTAGAAGCTATTTTGAAGCTTTTTTTTAGTTGTTTGGTAAAACTCAAAACAACTTTTTTAATATATGAATTATCTCAATTACCCTTTAAAAAAATCATTTTATGTCTACTTGGAGAAACTCAAATTTGGGCTTCTCCAAAAAGTTTTTTTTGAGCTTTTTTAAAACAAATGAATTGTCTCAACTACTCTTAATAAATTTTAGATATTTCACCATAACTCTTTCATTATAAATACGTTGTCAAAACCATTTTTGTAATTTACTCAACCAAAAGCTATTTATAAAATTATATTGTCAACACCTTTTTTATAATTTACACAACCAAAAGCTTTTTTTTGTTAGAAACTCTACTACAAAAAGATCTACTTTAGAAGCTCAAATTGAAAAGCCATACCAAACACACTCTGTATAACTTAAGAAGCTTTTTCATTATAATTATTATTTTTATTTTAAAGTATTATATAAATTTGGACTTGAACCCGTAACTTCGTAATGCATGTGTGAGGGGTTTATTACCGGACTAATCTCATCTTGTCTATTATAATTGTTATTATATGAAAACACTGATGAATAAGCTCTGAAGTTAGGTGGGCTACCAAGTTGTACCACAAAAGTGCAAGGCAAATGATAACCATGACTTGAATTCTTGTGGGCACTCAATTAAAGATTTGTTTTCTACTGGTAACGAAATAAGATTGGTTCGATGGTAAACTCCTCACATTTATCTCTGAGGTTGCGGGTTTGAATCATTTCTCTCTATAAAAAAAAAAAAACCCTGAATTAATGTTATACTTAAAAATAAAAAATAAATAAAAAAAAGATTTGTTTTCTACCCATTTAATTGTGTGTATATTTGAACTAAAAAGAATCTGAAAGTTTGGGGAGCAATCTCGACTAAAACCAGTCTCGTTAACTTTTTAAAAATTTTTATTTTTTATCTGAGTTTTTAAAAGGCATGTGAACTAATTGATGGTAAATCAAAATAAAATAACAAAGAAATAAATCTTGCTATTCATTAATAATGACATGCATGTCATAAGATCGTTGATAATAATTAATAAGCATCAATAGATATCTATATCTGCTATAAAAATGCGAATCGAAGAATAGTTTATTAGCAAATTTTAATTACTTGTTTTTGTATCCTAGAAATCGGCGGGCCAGCCCATGGACCAGCCTCCATTTGACTGATTAACGATTAGATTTGACTTTGTTACTTTATGAAATTAGTTCCATAATTTGTAACCTATGTGCCAAAATGCTTTTCGAATGAGATAAGATAAGATAAGATAGGCTAATCACTTTACATCAACTCAAGTAATAAATTATATTAATGTCAAAAAAATAACAGTATTAAATTATATTAATGTCAACAAAAAAACAGTATTAAATCATACAAATTAAACATATTTTGTAGATTTATCGAGATTAAACACTTCACAAAAGTCAAGATATCTTCATCCATAAATAATATCGAAAATAAAACTTCTCTCACATGTAATGGTTATAATGGGTTTTGAACTCGTCATCAATAATGTAGAAATGAAGGTACACACAACTTGAAACTAGAAAACTCATCACTAACGCTGCTTAAACTAAAGAGTCTTAAGGCATCTCCAACCGAACTGTAAATCTCCATTTTGACGTAACTTTTCTTCTCCAACCGAGGCACCATTTTATGCGCCAGAGTGCAGCTCCTATTCTTCTAGTGCCAGATCTAGCGACCCTTTGAGAAATAGCACAGCTCTTGCGCTACTTCTTATTGTTTATTAATTGTTTGATTGGTTTTGATTGGTTGAAAGGGAATATTGAGTGAAATATTCTTTTTAGAGTAAGATTTTAAGTTGAGAGTTGGAGATGGAAGTGTGAAAGTTGCTATATTTTGGAGTAAAGTTGCAACAAATTGTAATTGAGGGTTGGAGATGGTCTTAGAGAGTATATACACGAAGTTAATAAGTTTATATATAGAGTATGCAGTGGCGATTAATTGAACTTGAAACGTTGTTAAGATTAATAAACGTCTTTCACCATCAAATCACATTGAATGATGACATAATCAATAAGTGAAAATGATCTATTTGTAATCTTTTGATTTCACACACACGAGACAGACTTGATTTAAATCAGATATTTCGAATAACTCTCAAATTTTATTATAATTCAAAAAATAAAATTGTTTTCTTCCATACCATATTTACAGCTTCACCTATTCTTTTCTTGAGGAGGGACGATAGCAGTCCACAATCTACCAACAAGAATCTTATAACAAAACGAAACTTCCCAAGATATTTCCCAGCAACTCCCACGTCAGCTATTCCACGTGTCCATCTCGAAGCCGCTAACACCGTCACGAATCTCAGCCTCCAGAAAATACAATCTGGGCCCTACATCCACCCACAGATCTAAGGAAACTCAGATCTCATTCCAACCGTTAGATCACACGTACGACTCAGATTACTCTTGGTACTATAAATACAACGATCCTCCCTCTCCTTGAAATTATATTTTTCAGTTACAAACAAAACAACACTTGAAGGTGATAACTAACGCAAGCTAGAGAGCCTTCATTCAGAGAAACAAGAAACAAAGGTACTGATATCTCTAAATTATTGTTTTCTTTATTTATTTTCGAGATCTAGAGCGATTTTTTGATTTAATTTTTCTTTTGGTTTGTTCGAGTGTAGATGGAGACCGAGACTGAGAAGAGCAAGAGACAACAACAAGAGCTGAAGCACCTAGGATTCGTAAGGATGACGACGATTCACGCGCTGATTTGCGTGTCGAGTCTGTACGATTACGCGAAGAGAAACTCCGGGCCGTTGAAATCGGCGGTGGGGACGGTGGAGGGTGCCGTCACCGCCGTCCTGGGACCCGTCTACGAGAAAATCAAGGGCGTCCCTGATGATCTCCTCGTTTTTCTTGATACGAAGGTACTGTTATAATTTAACAAAATGATTGTCTGTTTAATCGGTTAAATTAGATTCACAGGCAACCTGGATTTTTTTTTTTCTTTTTTGATATGATTTTTTTTTCTTTTATTAATTATTAGATAGAATCATAGTGAAACAATATTCAAATCTTGGAAAACTTGATCTATGCTACAAAAAAATTCGTGTATAATTTTGCTGCAAAAACTTTCTATTTGAGTCTGTAAACTTAACAGGTTATCAATTGATATCTGAAGCAGTGAATTTTACACGAGCATTGATATGTAAAATTGATCAGATTCATTTTTTTCTGTATATTATTAGAAGAACAACACCTATATAAGGATTATTTTTTCGATTGTAATTTTTCAAGTTATTGCAAAACAAATTTGATTACAATTCTTGCAAAGAATTTGCAAGTAAAAACTAGATGGGACGGCTGCATTGTTAGTGATTTTTAACTAGATAGTTAGTTACTTGCAGGTAGATGAAGCTTCGCACGAGTTCGATAAGCATGCTCCATCGTTGGCCAAGCGGGTTGTCAACCAAGCTCAAAGCTTGTTCGAAATGGCATCAGAGAAAGCTCGAAAACTTGTGAACGAAGCTCAAGTCGGGGGACCACGTGCAGCGGTGCATTATGCTGCTGCTGAATCAAAGCATTTCGTGCTGATAAATTCTGTGAAGGCTTGGGATAAACTCAACGACTACACGTTATTTCACTCGATGGCTGAGATAACTGTTCCTACGGCTGCCCACTGGTCGGAAAAGTATAACCATGTCGTTGAGGACATGAACAAGAAGGGTTATCCGGGTTTTAGTTATATACCTTTGGTTCCCATCGACGAGATAGCCAAGGCTTTTAAACAGAACGAAGCAGCAGGGAAGAAAGAAGATGCAACTGAACAGGGGTCGAGCTCAGATTCAGATTAACAAGTTAAATTTTCATATAATGAACTAAGTGTGTTCTGGTTTGCGCAAACTCTAGTAGCCTTTATTGGGGGTGGGGGTGTGGGTGTGGGTGTGGTGTGGCTGTGTGGGTAACAATGTTGATAGTAACCAGTGTAAATGACTCTTCAAGACTTGTCCTACATATGTTTCACAACACCTTTTTTTTTTTTTTTAATAAAAAAATTTTTTAATAAAAAAAAAAGGACGCTGGAAAAGACCAGCAAAACACAAAGAAACAACACAAGAAGCAAAGAAACAACAAAACAAGCACCGACACAGCAAAGCCAGAAAGCTAAACAACATCAAGGCCATCTTAACTAACTCTTCAACATAGCTGGGGCATAATTCCATCCAATAATTATCTTCAGAGCACACCAGAGCAAACCTGGCAAGACCATTAGCTACTCTATTAGTCATCTTATCAGTATGACAGAAACTAATCCAACCAACCATTTACAACAGCGAGTCAATATCATTTAGGATTACGCCGAATTCCGACTGTCTATAACTACCATTTACGATCCATCTAACAACAGTAGCCTCAAGCACCTCAACTAAGCAAGGAGCCAAGCCACAATCCCTACTGAAAAGGATGCTCCGCAGCACAGCAGTAAGTTTGGCAGCCTTTAAACTCAGATTGGCATCCAACGCTTGTGAACAAGAAGCCATAATATTACCATTGTGATTTCTAATAACAATCCCAATACCAATCCTTCTCTTCGATTTGTTGACAAACACACCGCAATTGGCCTTATACATTCCTTCCGCTGGAGGAACCCATTTGTGAAGCTGCTGAGGAACATTCACCACCAGATTACCATTGTTGTTCGAAGCAGCCTTATTGAAGTCTTTCAGAAACTCTTCACTCCCAAGTGATGGCCTCCATCCAATTGAATTCACGAGAATTATGCATAACATAGTTCCGGCCATACCAAATTCTCCAAATTACCACACAAAACAGCTCAACCTCTCCTAAATTCTTGTTAGCTGCCACAACCTGCATCAGCTCCAGAAAATTCGAGAAGCGACCTTTAAGACAGCCATTCTTATCATACCAAACATCTTTAATACTCGTCAATCTTTTGCACTCCCATAGAGCATGCAAGGTAGTCTCCTTTGCACTTTTAAAGGCTTCACACATATCACTACACGTTTTATAAATCGTATTCATTTCTCGTTTTTTTTATATATGATCGTTTTGATTCATCTTCATATGGCAATCTTCGTTTAGGGATTTACCCGCCAAGAACTAGGAGTTTGACACTAAGTTGAGCTATACTTATGCATCTATTTAATCAAAAGATTCAAAACAATCCATGCTTATGCCGGCACAAGTAGGCATGTCCCACGCTAACACGTGTATATGTGCAATAGTATAACACGGAAACCTGGTGAATATTCAATCAAAGATATATATATTACATTCCACAACACCAGAATTACATGGACAATTATTCAAACTCGTAATTCAGTCAAGAAAACTGAGTCTGCAAGCATACATCAACTGTTCAACAATAATGGGAAAAAACGCGAAAGGGGAGCATAAATGGTCCTTCACTATCCTCCTTTATAAAAGCTCTACATCACATTCTGGCTTGGCTTCTGAGCTCACTGCATCAATAAAAAAGGAAAATAGTAACCATATTTTATATAACATTTAAACAGCAACATAAAATTACTTCCTTTTCCTTCACACTATAGCTGCCTTCATTAATTTTATATCGACTTATGGTTCATATTTAGTATATTATTGAAGGTCAAATGCAATTAAAATTGAAAGGGGAATTCTATTACAAGAAATTGCATCTACTTTCATGGGGTCTTGAGATATAAGTAGAACTTGACTGTGATGGCATATGCAGGAAAACAGCATATATCTTTTCAGAATATGCTTTCGTAAATTTGAATTTTAAATCAGATGTTATTCCTGCCCTATCGTATCAGAAAATGGGCATAGAACAATAGTTAAAAAGGAAGAAAAAGAAAAAGGAGACAATTCTCCTACATTACATATAAGGAAGTCATCCTCTGATCCATCAAATAAAAAAGGAAGCAATTACATCAAATTACAAAGAGTTAAGTTAACATCACACCTTTCAGTTTTACATTCCTATATATTGTGTATACAACCTTTTTACTTTTAACAGAAACAAAAAATATGTTCATACAATCTAGTATCCGAACCCAAGGATAAGCAAAAAATATGCAGCTGATACAATTCAAAAAAACCGTAAAATTAATAGAAAGGATTCAAATTAAAAGAATACGAAAGTGGAAAAAATCGACACTACTTGAAAAACTTAAGTGGATGACACCATTGAATACAAAGCCCAAAGCACCAGGAAAGTCAATAGGAATAATACCGATGGATTTGCTTTACATGGTTTTGCAGATACAAATGATTATAGTTTGTTGTAGACCATTTATCCCCCTAAGTAATGTTTCCCGAAAAAAAAACCACAGAACCTGTAAAAATCTGTGAGCATGTGATGGAATTGACAAAGAGATCATGTAGAACAATGAAACCATCAGAGTCAACATTCTACCATCACAATTCACAACTTTAACGACTTCATTTTGGGCACCTAAATGAGCTTCTTGTTTACTCAAAACACCAAATGAAATGCAAAAAATACAAAGTTAAGACCTCCAAAAACATTTACTGAATCTGAAGATTATTAATCAATAAGACATAACAACAACACATTCCAACAATCTTGTCATTCTACGACTCATGCACTAAGGTACTTCGCATAATTACAAAAACACATGCCAGAATAATCCAAATTTCACATATTGAAGACACCTCACAGTCAACATCAAGCAAACAATAGACAAATTCAAGGTAACACTCATTTGATCAACACTTCAAGAACATAAAATCCAAAGTAATAAGTTGAAAAAACACCCAAAATCGAACCTGGCACTCATTCGGAGGTGGAGGTAGAGTTGGTATCATAGCTGTCTTGAAGGAGATCATCATACGGGTCCCTACGACCGGGCACCTGGCTAATCTGAGCATCCCATCGGAGCTGAGCATTGTGTCTTTCGAAAGTCCAGAACCCGTATGGACGGAGAGGATAGCTCCACATCTCCTTTGTTTTCTTGCACTTCTCTTTCCTATCATACAAACGCTCCCTGAATTTCTTATCCCTCTCTTTCGGATCCTCCATCAACCTCAGAACCAAATTCTCCGCAAACTCCATAATAAATCCCATCTTCACTTTCTCTTCCTATTAATTAATCAATCAATCAATCAATCAATTCACAAACCAACAACAAATATAATCCAACTAAAAATCTTGTCTTCACATTGATTATTTCCTCTATTAACATTAAATCTCTTAAAAAATTCAAGGGATCGTGTAGCTTTGAAATTGAAAACCCTAGACTATACATATACATCTATATATATATATAAAGATATCCAATAAAAATCTACAAAAAAACACGAGTGATCTTACAAATGATGATATAGTACATAAATTCAAATATTGATTGTAAAAACAAGAGAGCATACCTGTCCAAAACACAGAACTAGCGAAGCTGAGTATCGACTTCGGTTTAGAGATTTTCAATCGAGTCAAGGAAGATGATACGAATTGTTGGAGTATAAATTGGGCTCAAGCCCATCATAAAACACTATTTATTTGTTGGACTTCAAGCCCAAATCCAAATTTTAGCTTCTGATTTTTGGACGGTTTCCAAAATAAAGTTTAGAGTGGCAATATTTGCACCCCTCAAAAACTGTATGTACACCCCACATTATTATATTTTTGAAAATCCAATAATGCCCTTGTATAAAATTACCAAAGAGATTAAATAGTTTGTAGGTACCCCACAAATAATTATTGATTAGTTTCCTATTTTATTTTTTTGTGAAAACTAAAGTTTCCTATTAAGGATTAGATGTTAACATATATAATTAATAACTCTTTCCATTTTCTTAAACATTCTCTTTTAAATATTAATTTCAAATATATTTTCAATTTCTTTCAAGGAAATACAAAGTGATTGCTAAGTATAGATAATGAATCAAAATCATCCAAAATTGGTTGTGAAACTTTTGAATTATTTATAATTAGTTTCAAAATCAAAATCTCTTAAGATTTTTTTGTTTTGTTTTGTTATCAATAGCAGTTATTCTTCAAGGGTGGATTACTACGGCTCTTCCTATTATATTTTAAATCATGGATTAAATTTTTTATCTTACATTATATATATTAAAAAAAAAAGATAAAAAAAAAGAGAGAGAAAACAACACAAACTAGAAAAAAAATAAAAAATTATAATCAAGGATGAAAGGAGATCAAAGATGAAGACGAAGAAGATGTCTCCAATTTTTTTATTGTGTATTCGTTTTTCATTTTTCATCATTATTACTAATTTTTTTCTTTTTATTATGTTTTATGTAAAATAAAGAAAAAAATGAGTCATTAAATGACAACTCTTGGATTGTTCTAACGGTTGATATTAAAAGGTATTGATTTTATAATATTTTAAAAAATTAAAAGAAAGGGCATATTTGGTAATGTATAGGGTGTACTTACAAAATTTAATCTCTTAAAAAATTTTAATGGGGTGTCATACAAATAGGGGTGTACATACAGTTTTTAAGGGGTGCAAATATCGCCACTCTAAAGTTTATGCTCCTATACAAATTATGTATAGTTACGATACAAGTTTGGTATAGTTACAGAGATGTTTACTAGTCGTCGAATTTTAATACAATGGTCCACGAAAACCAAAATTTTTAATAATTAAAATTAAAAAAGGAAATAAATCTCTCATAACTACTAGGTAATTATATAAATCATGTATAGTAGCTAAATCCAACAGTGTCATTGCGAACGTTAATTATAATTTTTTTTTAAGTACAAATCGGTATTTAACAAGCGCAGATACAACTTAAATTCACGACCACAACGTATGATAGACTTATTACCGAGTCACATCAACTTTTATCGTAAATTACTAACATTTTGTGTTTTATTTTTCTTTCATCTAATCAAAACCGGTCTTTTTACAGCACTGTGTGTTTTGAAAGACATTTATTTGAGTGTACTCTAATGTTTCTATTTCTTTATTGGGCCTTTTGGGCTTGTTGGATGTATTGGGCCTGTTGGGCTTCAGACACTGATTCTCCTTTTTAACATTGAATTTGAACATACCAACTTCCATTTCAATTTAAAGTGTTTATGTAAAAAACATCATTAGTTAAAAACATTTTCTTACAAAAGCATTTCTCTTCTTGCTTTCTGAAAAATCACTTGTTAAATACTAGTTCAAAGATTGTATTATTAATTTTTTTATTTATTCTAAAAACACTATCATTCGTTTCAAATAAAAACTGTAAATGTGTGAAAAGAATCTTTCTTACAGTAAAAAATAAATTAAATAATATCAAAAACATACATCCAACAAGGTTCCTCCTTGTTAGCTGATGAACTTGTGAGTCAAATTTTAAATCCAAAAAATTTGTGTATTAAAAAAAAAAAAAAAAACTATTATAATTAATTCGAAGTTTAGGGAAGATAGACACAATTCGAACCTACAACGTCAACAGTGTATGCGTGAGAGACACACCACTACACGGGTCAGCATCATCTCGTTGTTTTTCATTTATTGTTTAATTAAAGTAGAATAATTAAATGATGAACACTTCAAAGTTGGCTTTTGGCTCTTTGAAATATATAAAATTTATACAATTAATTATTAATAATGGAGAAGCTTGGAATCTTATACGTGAATGGAACTAAAATGGTGGTTATATAGTTCTTGTTTATTTTGTTGTGTTTTGGTGCAACGTCGTGATAAGATTCCTAATTTTGTTGCTTGTTTCATTTTTCGTCTTTGCACATTCAAGCTTTACAAAAACAGAAAGCAAAGCCATCATCATATGTTCATGTAAAGAAATCACAACCGGTTTGGCATCCTAACTTGATTTCCTACCAAAACTTATGCTTGTGAAAATTATAATCCCAAGTGATTTTGAAACCATACCAAATAATTATTTAATTAGGGGTATTTTTGTCGGATGCAATATCGATTACGTATATTACAATTCAATCTTATACAATATAATACAATAACGTTAATTCAATCTCATTTTGAGATAACTTTAAATGTGATCTGATTTAAAACCAAAAGTATATTTAGTTGGACTTAATTATCGGTTTTATCCACCCATTAAGTTTATTTTTTAATATGTGAATCCAACAAAATTCATCAAAATTATCGAAAACAAACTAAAATCAATAAATTCATATTGAATGAATTAATTTTAAAAAATCCTATACATTTTTAATTACCTTGTAAACCAATCAATTGGGATGATAAATTCAAACTCAAGGCCTCCAAACTTATTGATTAATGTGTAGAAGGTTTGGTGCATAAATAGTTGGTTTGGATGTGACAATCCAAGCTTGCTTCTAGTATTATTTTTTTATTTCTTAAAAAAAAAAAAAAACACCAAATGATCGAAAGAAGTCGACTTCCAATACCGGAAACCGGAAGAGGTCTTCACACGTATTATTGTTTTATAATCAATGATAAAACAAAATATATAATGTACCAATGTTTAAATAATAATGGATTAATAGAGATAGTAAAATCTTCGGCTGTAAAAAATAAAAAATAAAATAAAATAAAATCATTTGATTCTACCGAGTTGAATTTTACTTATAAAAATTAAGTATATAAGTAAAATAAATAAATAAAATAGAACAATAATAATATTGATTTGATAGTACAATTTATACTTTATAGTACATGGATCCTCAACAAAGTCAACCCTTTAATCAAAAATCAAAAGCATGGAAGTGGCTTTTTTTCTTGTGCAACTACTTGTGTTGTGTGCACAAAATTGTAATTAAATACAGCTGGTATTCCTACCAATAGACCTTTGAATGTGTTTGGTTTGGACCACTCAATTACACCCACCACAATAGGATTTTTTTTTTTTTGAAATTCCCACCACAATAGGATTTTGCTTATGCATAAATTGTTGTTTTTACTATTTATTTTTTATTTTTTTGCTTTAATATAAATCAAATCCTTCGAAATCCTAATGTTCTCACCAATTATATTAGTATCATTTCCATTGATATATCTCAATAGAAGTACGAATAAATTTTCTTTATATCAATTGAAGTTCAGTGATTTGAGTAGAATATGAATATCTATTAGTTAATGATCGCGATAACATCCCGCCTTTTGCATAGCTAATAATAATAATACAACAAAATTGTCAAACAAAAAATCGATAATGTTTTTGAGGAATTATAATATTATTGATAGAAACATAGACCCCATATTCACACACATGATGGTCCAGGCAGCCCATTATAGGTTAATTTTCTTTTAGGTAATGGCATACACATAAAGCTTTGAAAACAACAACAACATTCTCCACTAGCAAAAATGCATTTCTCTGCCACTACTTTCATAGCCTTTTTCTTTTTCTAAGTTCTCAAATTTTATTTGATTTTTTTTTAAATTTTTTTATATATTTTTATTGGGTCAACTCTATTGATGGTTTTGAACTTTTTTGACAACCAAAAAGCAAACAAAAGGTCATCAAAGGAACAGCAAGTAATGAAAACAAATTGATGACCTCTAGTGTTGCCAATATTTACTTCTTCCCAAGTTCCCACTTCAAAATAAAATAAAAAGTAATTGGCACAAATCCCCCTCGAGTGTATATAAATTTGCATGTTGCCCTCTAAACTTTTTTTTTTAGGCATATTGACCCCTGAACTATCACTTTATTGGCAATCCTTTGGTTTTTTTTCCCCCCTGAGGGAGCATTTTTACTCTTGTTCTGCCAATAAGTGATAGTTCAGGGGGCAACATGCCTAAAAAAAAAGTTCAGGGGGCAACATGCAAATTTATATACACTCATGGGGGGATTTGTACCAATTACTCTAAAATAAATAAATAGATATTTAAATGTTTGTAGAAAATAGTGTGAGGTGAGGAGTGAGGAGTGAGGTGTGAACTAGTCTTGTTGATTTGAAATTCAATTTCAAGTTTTTTGAAATCTAAGATAAAGAATTCCTTACCTTTACACCAAAGCTAAAGACCATTCCTTAAACTAGAAACGCTTTTAATGCTCGAGTTTGCTTTTTCATCTCATTCACACACCTAATTTTGTTACATTTCCTTAAAACCAACACACATTCTCTATAAAAAATATGAATTCACATGTCTCAATCTTGATTTGAAATTAAAGAGCAATTCGATTCGAATTCTAAAGTTTAAGAAAAGACAACACGACAGCTTTCTACAAATTCCAGAAAGTTACAAATCCTATTCACAGAAACCCAACCAAATCCAATGTTCGAAGTTCTGATGTGATCCGATATATTTGGTTCGAATATATGGAACTACATTTCTTAAAACTAATTTGTGAGATAAAAAATAAGGGAGAAAAGGAATCAAAGAGCAAAGCAAGAGGACAATAGCAAATTTACCGGATTGAATTTTTAATTTACCGAAATTAAGGTTGATAGTTGCTCTATAGTCTATAGTACAAAAAGATAACTATTTAAAAAAAAAAAAAAAGAGAAATTAAAAGAGTACCCTGATTTTACCGATTTACCCCTAAGGAACAAGGGCAAACAAAACTCTCTCTCAAGTCTCAAGTCTCAACTGCCTTCCAAGTTCCAACGACCATAATAAAAGTTAAATTAATTTTCCACCAAAACTGGCCTCAATTTTCTCCATTCCTTTTTCTTTGTCATTTTTTTTTTATAGGTCTATTTAATCCCCCAATATTATGTGCCGTTGCCGTTACCGTTACCGTTACCATTTCCCATCACCGTCAGTCAATCCATCCATCAATCAATCCGACGACGCCGTTAACTATCCATTATAACGTCGTCATCCCCTTCACCACCTCTGTCCACTTCGTTAACGTCACCGTCGGCATCGACGTCAACCTCGCCTTCCTCATCAAGCCACCGCTCAGCCGGCGCGCAATCGGCTTTATGGCGAAGCTTCCAATCAAGCGCTTGACATGCGCGAGAACAGTAATTCACGGCACCACAGACTGAACAACGACGGAATTCGTGTCTCCGAGACTCCGGCCGACCGCAGCTGACGTGAGAGCACAACCGCAATCCCTCACCAGGAGTTCCGTCACGAGCCGCGAACCATTCGGCCAAGAACCGGCTCGCCGGATGCGCCTCCGGCGCCGGCACATTGCAACCGAAATCACTCAGTAACGGACACCCTAACGCCGTCACCTGACCAACGTTGGGATTCTGAGGATGAGGAGCAGCAACCCGGTGCGGGTGCGTGAGTGAGTTCCACATGAGCCAAGAGCGCGTGCTGATTCCCTGCGAAGCCGCCGACGACGAGAGTACAGCAGCCAACTCACGTGCGTTGGCTTGGACGAGAAACCGCCGTCCCTCGGCGATGTTCTGACGGACGCCGTAACCGTCCTGAAGGCAGTGACCTAGCTCACGAAGCGCGTCTATGTGGCCGAGAAAAGCGGCTCGCGCGCAGAGAGCGACGCCGGCACGGAGGTCCTTGTCGTTTTTAGAACCGCCGCTGCCGTTGAACTGAATAACGGCCAGCGAGTACAGTGCCTGCGCGTGTGAGCTAATCGCGGCCTTGGCCATCAACGATGCTCCGCTTCCTCTGTTTTGTAAACAGTAGAATCGAATCTGCAAAAAAAAAAAAAAAAAAAAAAGACTTTAACAAAAAAACCATGCAAAAATTATCATTCGAAAGAATGTTCATAACTTGAACAAGTGAACATAGAATTTTTAAACAAATGAAAAAAATAAAAGAATATATTTTTATTCTAATAAATAAATGTTTCATAATATTCACATACCATGCCGAGAGTGTAACAAGCTTCGACGTTGCCGGCGTCGGAACATAGTTTCAAGAAACGGTGAGCTGAGTCAGACCAGTTGTTGGCTTTAATGGCAAATGTTTTTTGACAAGCTTTTGATAGTACTAGAGAATTCTGTGCTAATCCGTTTAATCTCTTGCATCTGCATAGAATTTCAACAATATAAAACAACATCAGTTAGATTCAAAGCCTGAAAATAGATTCAACCACTTGACCTTGAAAAAAAATTCATTGAAATTTCCAGATTTTTTTTTTCCGGTGATATAAAAGGTCACGTACGTTATCAAGACGTTGATGAAATCGGAGGGACAACGAGCGGTGGAGCTGAGTTTACAGAGAATAGAAACGACGAGATCGTCAGGCAGAGAATCGAACAAGTCAGTACTCTCACCGGAAACCTCCGGCGAGAGTCTCTGCCTTTTTCGGTGAACCACCGTCTTCTGCTGTTGTCCGACGACGACGACATGACTCCTCTTCTTTTTCTTGAGTGCTACTCTCTGGTCTAGACAAACATCTACTACTCTAGAATAACACAGACCTCTCTTCGTTCTCATTTCTCTCTCTCTCTCTCTTTTTTCAGAGATAATAAAACAGAGAAAAAATACAAAGCCAGACCTTATATAAAAGAAGGAAGCGAAAGAGAGGCTTAAAAGAGAACACAATAGCAGCAACAACAACAACGACAGAACCGAATCATAAAATAAATAACCTCCTGGACAGAGAGTAATGGATGTCCATGTGTAATTACATTCTTGTCCCTCAACTTGTCGCCTTTACGGTCAAACTCCGTTGACCCAGATCCGTCCGTTCGTCATCTGTGTTTTTTTTTTTCGCAAAAAAATTATACTCTTTTTTTTTTTTTTTTTCTCTCTTTTAAAGCAGAGAGTAACACAAAAGAGCTATCCAGTCCTCATCTTCTTTATTTATTTAATTTAAATTACGTTTGTTGGGTACAGGTGGACTATGCCATTTATCTCTACAAGAAAACGCTTGGGTTTGTTTCGATAAAGCGGTTAAATTTGTTGGGGAGTAAAATAAAAAAAAAATAAAAAAATAAAAAAAAAAACACTAACTAACAACGTTTATTTTCAGTGTATCGTTTCACTTTTTAACCGCAGTTAAAATAAAATAAACCGACATAGAGGCGCGTTTTGTTACGCCCCATGGAATTCTCGATTTTAATTTTTGTTTTCCATTCATTCACTTGGCGAGTGTGGAAACGCGGGTGGGGTGAGATGCGGGAAGGGGTGAGATTTCTAACAAACTCAGGTAGCGAAATCTGGGCTCTCGTAGAAAGACCAAACGTGAAACCACCACATTGAGGTCAAACATATGAATCAGCACTAACAAAGGTTCAGTTACAGTTTCTCGTTTTTTTTACTTGCCTATTTAAGAGTTCAATATTCAATTCAAAATATTGTTTGTGTTGCTTTTTATGTCCTCTAATTTTTCGTTTTTTATGTTGTTCAGTTACTTTTTAGTATTTAGTGACAATTTTGTCAATAAATATATTTCACGTATATACCGATAATAATTATAGAACTAACTGTTCAACAAACTGATAACGTTATAAAATTAAAATTATGGATATTTCATAACAATCGTGATAATAGATGATGTATTTTATATCCTAGATCCAATTTAAGGGATTGATGAAATATAATGATCGTAATATTTTTTGCCTTGAAAATGTCAACGCCAACTTATTTTCTTTTAATGTAATCTTATCTATAATTTGAATTAATTGTTCAATTTGGATTCTCTAGCGACCTAATCTTTGTCTTTATCTAAATAGATATGGTGACATGTGTAATCAATAACTAGATTTATTTATTTTATCATTTTATGTCACTTGTACATATTGGGTTGATAACAGTGGATACACCTATTAAATACTAATCAATTCAATACGTATTCACTTCAAACCTTGAATTTGTGATATAAATTTGGTTATACTTGTGAGATTTCATTATATTAATTTGCTAATCTTCAAAAGATAAATTGTAATCGAAGAATGATACTAATATAAATCTCGCTATAAAGTTTAAAAATCTTGTTTCTAACTTCGTTATATTAATATGTGTGTGTATATATATATATATATATATATATAAATATAAGTATGGTATAAATAAAAAAGATAATCAGAAATTTGAATTAATATAGCTAGACCCATAGATAATATATACATGGCATTTGTGGACACACATAATTAAATATATTACAAGTCTCTGTGTGAGAAGGTGAAAAATTATAAATTTACCACTAAATTTCATTTTTTTCTCACTTAAACACAACTTCGTAGTAGAAATGTGTGTGGAAATTGGAATATACCACGACCAACTTTTCACTTTGCCCCCCCGGATTTTGTATTATTATATAACGGCTCTACAATCTTTAATTTTTTGGCACCACCCCATCTAACATTGTCAAATCATTTTAATGCTAATTTTATTTTAGCTGTAAAAAAAAAAATAAATAAATAAATAAATAAGCGTATACAGTAAGAAAATTATATCACAAAATTTGACTTTATTATATTTTGATGTCAACGGTGCAGATTGTACTTGAAAGGAAATAAGGAATCATAATAATAAAACCCGTACGAGAAATAGAGAGTTGTGTGAGAGGAGGTGAAGTGAGCTGCATTGTTACGGCAAAAATCAGAAACGCCAACCCAGCGTAGCCGAACCGGGAAGGAAATCAACCACTTTTGGTGGGTCCTCTGTTGTTAACATTTTCTAGTCAACTTTAGATTTTCTCTGGTCCCACTTTTTTTAATGGCCTGTTTCCACTGTAAAAAAAAAAAAAAAAGTTTGGTTTCCAATTTCCATACAGTGAAGTTTGAGGGAACATTTGATCATGGCATGTAGGACCCAACCCAGCGAACGATTTTGTTCTATCATGAGGCATCTAAATCTAACCCTTTGATTCATTTATCAAAAGCTAAAGTTTTATTTTTTTATATTTTATATTTTTTTAATTTCAAGTTTGGTTTACAATGTAAGTTCGAATCCACTTAAATTTCCACACAAGATTTTTCTTTGAATTTTAAGAATTATTAAAACTTATCTTTGTAAATCTTTAAGACTTTTGTTTAATTTTTTTACCAAATAAAACTATAATATACTGCTTTAATTGACATTCATGGAGAGTTTATTGTAGTTATCCATTACGAAATTATAAAATATTTAGCTCAAAATTTCCTAAATTTTACCTAAAGCTTTCTCTTCAAATTAATATGATATTTACTTGAAAATATTTCTTTCAATTTTATATTGATTTGTTTGTAATTAGACCAAATATTGAGATTATTACAACAATAAATGAATATATATATATATTAAAAAATATTGTCAAATCATATCATAACCTAATACGACTTGATGGTATAAGGTACTTATTTAGTTTATTGATGTTGCTTCGAAATCAAATATATATATATTATAATGTTATATCTTAAAATAAAATTAATAATTTTAATTTTATTTACAAACCTAAACTCCCATTCGCCATTTTTTATTTCTTTTATATATATTTTTTTTTTCAAAGAGACATAGAAACTTCAAGAGTTGGTAGCTGGCAGTCTGGCACTAATGGGAGTGAAAAGAAAGAATCACCGTTAAGAAAAGTTATTTGTTTTTATAGGAGGGTGGGTTTTAAATTTTTAATTACACTTGAGAATTGATTGTAGAAACCAAACCCTAAGCCTAATCTATAAATTCCACTACAGAAAGTTATAGTGAAAGGCTTAAAGCTGTGGATTGTTCTCTTTCTGTAAGGGAAAAAAAAAAAAAAAAAAGTAATATTGTGGATTTGAATTATGAAAACTAAGAGCATCCCAAAAGACTTGTCTATTTTTCACACTTCAAATGTCTATTTGTTTATCTACATGACAATTTAATGAGTGAAAAAATAAGAATCCTTTCAAAGGACTCTTCAATTAGAATTAGGTTTATATTATTTTAATTAAAGCACTCAAATTCCTCCCTCTCCACCAACAAATCTAATTACCTTCAATTTTTTTCAAGTTAAACAATAACTTTTTATATTATTAAATATTTAATATTAGTCTTATTTTAAAGATCTAGATAAGACATTTCCAGTGATATATTTTTTATGATGATGAAATTTATAAATTAAAACCTATTATATATTAATTGAAATTAATTAAAAAGATAAATTATATAGATGTTAAATATTAATGATGATGTGATATAAAAAATAATATAATAATAATTGAAGAGGGAGAAGTTGCTCTTCAATATTGAAGAGTGAAAAGCAAAATCTTATTTGAAGAGTCTATTGGAGCAAAATATGATGACGTGACTCATTTAATTTTTATAATATCTTATTTGAAGAGTCTTTTGGAGATGCTCTAACACACAGCTTTGAAGATTAATGGATCTTTTAAATTCCACCTATTTAGATATTGTATTTTTTTTTTAACATTTTGTAGGATTCGAACCGCTGACTAGAGAGTCATTTGCCAAAGTCTCAATTATATCCATCTACTAATTTAGTTACGGCACTGGGAATAGCTTGGATGTCTCTTCAAATATCATATGCTTCTTTTTTCCAAAGATATTATTGATTTTAATAAATCAATTTTTTTAGAATAAAAAAAATATATCAATTTGATTTTTATTGGATTTTAATGGGATAAAAAATCAAATTGATATTTTTTTTTATTCTTTTTTTTTTTTTTTGATATATTCAAATCAATCATATCTAAAAATATCAATTTGATCTAATATCCTTTAATTTTAAGAATTCCTTTCACCTAAATTGACTATTTTATTTACTTACAGGTGGTATAATAACATTTAATTTCACATATATATATATATATATTAAGGGCCATTTTGGTATTGTTGTAACTTTTATAATAATCACTGTTATCTGTATTGAAAGAATATTCAGCTCTGAAGTTAATTTTTTTCAAGTTAAACAATAACTTTTCATATTATTAAATATTTAATATTAGTCTCCTTTTAAAGATCTAGATGAGACATTTCTAGTGGTATATTTTTTATGATGATAAAATTTATAAATCAAAACTTATTATATATTAATTGAAATTAATTAAAAAAATAAATTATATAGATGTTAAATATTAATGATGATGTGATATAAAAAATAATATAATAATAATTGAAGAGGGAGAAGTTGCTCTTCAATATTGATGAGTGAGAAGCAAAATCTTATTTGAAGAGTCTATTGGAGTCAAATATGCTGACGTGATTCGTTTGATTTTTATAATATCTTATTTGAATAGTCTTTTAAAGATGCTCTAACACACACTTTGAAGATTAATGGATCTTTTAAATTTGGATGTTTTTTTTTTTTTTTTTTTGTTTATGATATTTATTTATCAACCTATTTAGATCTTGTATTTTTTATTTATTTATTTTTTTTGAATATTTTATAGGATTCAAACCGCTGACTAGAAAATCATTTACCAAAGTCTCAATCATGTCTATATACTAATTTAGTTACGGCATTGGGAATAGCTTAGATGTCTCTTCAAATATCATATGCTTCTTTTTTCCAAAGATATTATTGATTTTAATAAATCAATTTTTTTAGAATAAAAAAATATCAATTTGATTTTTATTTTATTTTTATGGGAAAAAAATCAAATTGATATTTTTTAATTCTTTATATATATATATATATATATATTCAAATCAATCGTATCTAAAAATATCAATTTGATCTAATATCCTTTAATTTTAAGAATTCCTTTCACCTAAATTGACTATCTTATATAGTTACAGGTGGTATAATAACATTTAATTTCATATATATATATATATATATATATATATATATATATATATATATATATATATTAAGGGCCATTTTGGTATTGTTGTAACTTTTATAATAATCATTTTTAGTTGTACTGAAAGAATATTCAGCTCTGAAGTTAATCAGCAGATGTTTGATTAATTGTATTTTTAAAACTTATGTATAACTCAAAAGCAGTATATATATGTTTGGTAATTTTATTACAAAAAGTGCTGAGATTAGTTACAATGACTAAAATATACATGAGTTTAGGATCCTATTCCATTTTTTTTTTTTCATTAATTGTATATATTAAATCAATATATAAGTAGAATATTTAAATTGAAAAAAAAAAAATCCATAAGAACAATAAATATATTTTTTAAAGATTTTATAAATCAAATCAATATTTAATTTTGACATGAAATAAGGTATATAAATGATTTTAACTTGATTTCATAAGGATAATAATGATATTTTAAAAGATGAATTAAATGATGAAATAGATTATTTCATAATCACTGTTACAAAGTAACCCTCTACATACTTCACAAAATCACTGTTAAAAATTGTCAGATTATCAATTAATTACTTTTAGAAGTTTTACCAAACATAATTTTATATCAAAATTATAAAATAATTTGATTTTAACTTTTCAAAAGCAATACCAAACTAGCCCTAAATTTGAATATAGAAATTACAAATTATGAAATAATTGATTTTGAGGAATTTACCAAAAAAAAAAAAAAATTCTCTTAGAAATAAATCATTATTTTCCAACAATTACTATTGCACTCTTTTAGATCATCTAAAATGCATATGCTAATACTAATGTCAAATTTGACACGAAATATAGTGAAATGTTATATCTGGCATATCATTTTAGTATTGTATTCCAGTACAAAATTCTATTTGATATGCTATTTTTTTATTTTTTTAATTATTTAAAATTATAAAAGTCAACAAATACAACCAATGTATTCAATAAATACATTGAATATTTTGTTAGAATTGTTTCAAACTCAATTTTCCCTACCAATTATTAAATTTTTATTATTTAAAATTAAAAAGTCAATAAATACGGTTGCATTTATTACTATGCCAAATTTGGCATATGTTATATACACCGTGTCAGATTTGGCATATGCTACAAATTTGACATAGTTTTTAGCATCGCATTAGAACATGTTTTTTTTTTACTTTGTGCTAAATTATATCATTTACAAAATGATTTAGTATTGCATTGGAGATGCTCACAAGTTACAACATTATTAATCGAAACAAAATCATTCACTAAAACGTTTAAAATGTAATATAATTTTCCAAATGGATTAAGACATCATTATCATCTTTAATCTTATTGAGTTGCAATTACGTGCTTATCAAATGGTTATCTTGCAAGTAATAAATTTTGCTTTTTCTTCCAAACGTAATTTTAGTTTGACCAAAATCATTATTGATCGAATATAATCTCGATCATCACTCCTTGCAACTTGCAAAAGATTTTCTTGAGGGTAAAGATTCGCGGCGGCTTAAGGAACGTAAAAACCGTCCGCTTGCTGTCACGTCGCCGTAAAATTCAATTATTACCGTCACATTCAACGTTGACGTGAATCTTATTGAAACCACAGCATTTATTTTTATAATAAATATTTTATATATTTTTAATAGAAACTTTGCTCGATCTATCTGTCTGTGAGGTTGAAAAACGCCACCAACAAAAAATAAAAACAGATAAAATACCAGAACAAAAATTAAACTTTTATGTTTACAAACAAAAAAACATATCTTGTATATTAAAAAGATGAAATTTAGTTAAATATACAAATTTCTTATTCTAATTCCACAAAAATAATTGATTTTTTTTTTTTTTTTTTGTTATCTTCTAAAATAAGATAAATTCGTGATATCTTTCATACTTATTATAATAAATTTACCTTCCAATTTATTTATTTTTACAAATCCGTATTTTAATTTTTTTATTAGATTTAAAATGGTTATAGAAAGTGTTATGAAAAATCAGAATAAAATTTTTCTAATTGCATAGTATGTTTTTAATTATATTTTTTAATAGTAACTCCAAAAATTTGATTTCATGAGTAAAATTAAGTGCATATGTGTAATAAGTTTAATTTTTGTAACGCAAAACAGATTAAATTAAAAATTGAAAATTCGTATTTTTGCTTGTAAAAGTTGTAAACCGACAGAAATAAAATCTCAGTGACCATACACATTACAGGCACGGGTGAGGTTATCACAGCCGAATATTATAATATTTTAATGCTTCAGGCAGGGAATAGAGAGAAACAAAGGCATGTAGTGTGACTTTGTGGGGATTTTGGATCCTATCCGATCTTTTTCCTGACATCACCTAATCTCAAGATATATAAGTATCGTAATGAATATGTGGTTAAGATTTGATTGCTTAGCACAATCGCTCTATGAATAACCAATCACATACTTTATAAAATCAGAAACAAGATCAGATAAGAAGATGGTCCAAATCCGATTCCGTGGGAATAGAGCTGAGGAGAGGTGGTGTGGAGTGGTGACGTGGATCTCAAGGAGTGATAGAGACCACTCATGTCATGCAAAGGTGGGTCCCACATGTCCCCCTACGGCTGCAGATGTTTCAATCTAATGCACTTGTTTTTTCACTTCTGGAAGAGAAACGTTATAATAATGTAAAAGGGCTGCTTTATAAATTATAATAGGGAAAGAGATAGGCGGGACCCACAACAAAAAATTTCTTGTGGTGGGGTCAGAGGGTGCCACGTTCTCTCTATGGCCCCCGCAATCAACGTAGCCGATTTTGATTTTTGGTTCCTGATTTTTACTACTTGGAATTTTTTAACTTACTTTGTCTTGCTTACTTGTAAATGTGGTAACTGAGTAAAGTAGTAAAACCCCACATTGTGTGCTTCACTGGTGGCCCAATAAAAACAATTGGAATAATGGTTTTATTTAGTATTATATAAAAATAATGTTAGAATATGAGAATATCCCAATTATTTATTTAAATATCATAATAAAGATAATGTAACATATTAGTCACTTCAGTTATGGGATTATGGGGTAAATAATGTATTACAAATGGAAGTATAATATTAGATAAATAATTTGGAAGTTGTTGTATTAATTATAATATAAAGTTTAGAGAAGATATTCATGAATATATCTTATGTTATTTGATTTAAATGTTAATGGATTTGAATGGTTCTCGATTGTCATGTTCACGTTAATTATCGAAAGATTTAGCAATCGTGAAATTTAATAATAGAAACAAAAAGTAAAAAAAAAAAATATTTTTAAATGAATTAAAATCTTTTATATTCTTTACTTAGGATACGCATTAAGAGAATCCTTTGAAATTTATTATAAACTTTGACTTGTACTGTCAAAAATATATTGTAAGCGTTTTTATAAGAAACAACATGCCTACATGTTTTTTAATATTAAAGATTTATCCCCGTACATGATTTATCAACCCACTTCTCATTTTACGAGTGTAACAAAATTTGGCAAAAGTTTATTTATATTTTATGCTTTTTTTTTGTTATTATTTAGATTTTCTATTAAAATGTTAATAATTTTTCAAACTCCCCCTCTCCCCCCAAAGAGAAAATCTTGCATGATTCATGCAAGATTTCCTCCACCCCCAAATCCCCATACCTAGCTTTTCCTTTGGTAACAATTATAAACTATTTGCCACATCATTCTTATTCTTTTTTTTTTTTTTTTTTTTTTTTGAGATTACAATTTTGTAATGTAATTGACTGCCTTCTTTGGTAACTTTAAAAAAAAAGAAAAGTATTTGTTGTTAAATTAGTACATAAGAAACATGAAAATTCTAACGTTGTCTCTTCTTATTAATAAGTCTATAGTATAGTATTTAAAAAAAAAAAAAAACAAACAAACAAACAGTTCCGTTGTATTATTGGTGTGCAATATAATATATATATTGTCCCGATCTGGTCAGTGTGTACTGATATAACTTCATAAGAATATTGAATATGAGCTACTAATTATAGAGAAGTTTTGATAAGTGCATACAAACTTGAGTCAAAGCATATAAATCTAGTGGTTCACATTGAATATCTTTATAAAGTTATATAGGTGCGCACTACGTACTGACTTGAAAATTTCTCTATATATATATATATGCAGATTTTCTATTATTAGTTCGTCCTGATAATAAATATATCAGGACGAAAAATATAGACCACTAGATTTATATACTTTGACTCAAAATGTATGCACTTGTCAAAACTTCTTAATAATCTGTAGTCTACATTCTTCGTCATAATATATTTATTGTTATGATGAACTGACAATAGAAATACCGTGTATATATATATATATATATATACACATATAATTAGAACGTGGACCCTAATGTGCTGAAATTAATATCATTAGAACAAATGACAAAATAAAAAAAATAAAATAAATGGCGTTAGAGCATTTATTAGTTTTAGGTTTTACCAAATCTGCCTTTGAGCTATCAATTAATGACAACAATATAGTCCACACGGTTACTTACAAAAGGACGAAAGGAAAAAAAAAAACACTATCTATATGACTATATGGCATTTAGAATAATTATTTATTTCTTTTCATTGTTATTTATTTTATAATTGTATTTTTAACTATTTTAACGATATTATTAACACACATTCCGAATTAAATAAAACCAAAAGAAAAGCTGACAAATTCACCACTATTGTTTAAACATTGTATTGTTTTTTTTTTTTTCTAATGAAATGATAAAATTGTAAAAATAAAATTTATTATTTCTATGAAAAAGAAAAAAATAGACAGATATCTTACAGATTAATAAATATAAATTTTAACCGGTAAATACAAACAAATATGATTTGACATATTAAATAGTTGATTTGCAATATATTGTATATTTTTTTTCTGAGGTTGACTAAGTTTATATATGTGATAAACATGGATTAGATTGAATTATTGTTATTTATTTATGTATTTATTTTGTTGTTGTTAGTTGCTACTTGCTAGTTCCTTAAGTTAAAACGAGAGAAGTATGAGGCCTTAAAAAGATTTTTTTTTTTTTTTTTAATTATTTTTTTTATAACATATAACAATTGTCGGGACCGGTGAGATGAGGCTCTATAAACGCAGTCCGGAAAGCAACCCCTACTAGAGGGGAGAGACTATTCACACCTAACTGAGACAAGACCCACATAATAGAGGGAACAACTTTCTTTAAATACACACCAAGCCAAGGATCGAACCTTGGTAGGAGAGAGTCTCAGACAGACTCTGACCACCAAGGCTAAGGGTCAGCAAAATATTTGATTTATTGACAGTCAAACACGTATTAAATTTAGTCTCTCTTTTTCTTCAGTTTAATTATCTAAATCACTAAAGGAGATCTGATTATTGATCTGCCTTAGTTTTCTGTCCCTTCGATTTGATGGATTTTGGCCAAAATTACTTTCATTCTCATCTCCTACAATCCAGAATCTAAGACCAATGAGATGATAATTGATTATTATTAATTTTGAATTAAGATTACAAATCAAAAATTTCGCTAAACTGAATATCAATCACATGTCAATGTTATAGTAAATTATATAGTAATTGATTATAGACACGACTCTAGCTCACAATCTTACGGATCAATAATCTAGTATGTTGGAATAAATTTAATTATACGACTCTAGTCAATAGTATATTGAGAGTTGGTAAAAGAGTGGTGCTGTTAGCACCCTTCTATTGACCTATTTATGCTCAACTTTTTAATATTTTGATTTAATTATATAAAATTAAATAGATTAATTAATTTTTTTGATTTACTTTCAAAAACTACCCTGTTATTTATTTTATAAATTTAATATACCTCATCTCTGTTTTAAATTAAAATAAAAAAATAAAAAAAATCCTCTATACATTTCTCTCATTCGTGACTTTTTTTCTTCTTATTTCTTTCCAAACCTCTCTTATTTCTTTTTCCAAATCTCTCTCACCCATGTCTGCTACTCTCTATACTTTTTTTTTTTTAAAGTCATATACCTTAGGGTGCGTTCGGTATTGTTTTTAAAATGATGTTTTTGAAAACTTATATTCTACACACTTCCCATCTCACATCTTTATATCAATTTTTTTCTCTCTTAATTTCTTGTACTATCCTGCGCATCCCTTCAAAGGTTTTTTTGTTTTTTTTTGGTTCATTATAGCATATTAGGGATATATATATATATATATTCTCCCAATCTCTTTTTACCCAAGACTATAATTTGAGTTTTTATAATAGGAGTTGTATACAAGAAATTAGACAAAAAAGAATTTCAGAGTTTTAAGTGATGAAATATATATATATATATATATATATATATATTCAAGTAAATATCTTATTTACGGATGTGAAGTTTTATTAGAATTCATTTTGTACAATAATTATTAATTAATTGTACGAATTTTTAAGTAATTTGGCCAAGGTCGTGCCTCTATGTCATTTCAAAATTAATTTCATTCTCATCTTCTACTCTCTAGAATCTAAGACCGATGAGGCAATAATTGATTATTATCTATTTTGAATTAAGTTTACGAATCAGAAATTTCGCTAAACTGAATATCAATCACATGTTAATGTTATAGTAAAATATATAGTAATTGGTTATAGACACGACCCTAGCTCACAATCTTATGGGTCGAGAATCTAGTATGTTGGAATAAATTTAATTACACGACTCTAATCAATATTGTATTGAGACTTGGTAGAAGAGTGGTGCTGTTAACCTATTTATGCTCAACTTTTTAATGTTTTGATTTAATTATATAAAATTAAATGGGTTAATTAATTATTTTGATTTATTCCTAAGCTACTTGTTATTTATTTTTAAATTTAATACACCTCATCTCTGTTTTCTCTCATTCATGAATCATGACTTTTTTTCTTCTTATTTCTTTCCAAACCTCTCTTATTTCGTTTTCCAAATCTCTCTCACCCATATCTGCTACTCTCTGTACTTTTTTTTTAAAGTCGTGTACCTTATATTCTACACACCTCCCATCTGACATCTTTATATCTCTCTCAATTTCTTGTACTATCCGGCGCATCCCATCAAGGCTTCAAAGCTTTTTTTTTTTTTTTTTTCCTGTTCATTACAGCATATTAGGATAAATAAAAAATAAAAAAAAATCTCCAAATCTCTTTATACCTTCGACTAGAATTTGAGTTATTATAATAAGAGTTTTTTTTTTTTTTTTTTTTTTTTTTTTTTTTTTGTTTTTTTTGGAATTATAATAAGAGTTGTATACAAGAAAATAGACAAAAAAGAATTTTAGAGTTTAAAGCGATGATATATATATATCTTATTTGCGGATGTGAAGTTTTATTAGAATTCATTTTGTATAATAGTTATTATATAATTGTATGACTCTTTAAGTAATTTGATAAAGGATATAAATATAATATTAAACAAATTTAAAATGTGGGGCATTTTTAGCTCCATAGAGGGCTAAGAGGGGTGTCAATAGAACCATTTTTGTTTTTTTTGATAATTTATATTTAAAGCTTTCGTCATTGGTAGGATGCGAGCCGTTAACCTGAGAGTCATTTGTCCAAACCTCAAACTCGTATATCTACTAGCTAAGCGACACCCCTGTTAGCCAATAGCACCACTATTGATAAAATCAACTACTACAAGAATGATATAAAAATAACTTCTTATGTAGTGAACGAGTCTATTCACATTTTATGATTTTATATATAAAAGAATGGCTCGAACCAATCCTGTAACCACTTGACCATTTGAGCTATGGGTGATTGGGTGGGTGAATATATAGTCATTGGTGGGTCAGTTCCTTTTTTTTTATTGTTTTTTGTATTTGTGATAATATGAAAAAGAATATATTTGTTGCATTCATGCCCTTTTGAGGTGGACACTTCTCAGGGTTTTGTGTAGCTTAGCTAAGATAGCAAAATAGCAATAGATAATATTTGAATATGGAGTTTTGGATGAGGCAGCAGTGCACCAACTGACACGTGGTGGGATATGTTGCTCCCTCATCTGATATGAACAAAGGTAATTGGATTTGGAAGCAAAGGTGGAGAGTTGTGTCAAGTGGCCTGTTTCATCTACTCTGATTCTTTCTCCAGATTTTGGATAAAGTAAATATCAATTTTTTTTTTTTTTAATTTTCCGTGTCACAAAAGGCCTATCTGCTTTTATAAATTCGGGTTTATCTGTCCATCAGTTACTCCATACTTTCTTGTGATTGTCAGATGCTATGAAGATTGAAGAAGCAACAAGGGCAATGGATTGACAAGGAAATAAAATAAAATAAAATCTCAGCTAATTAATGGCCTAATCAGTAATTGAAATATCTAAATTTTATGGTTGGTTTGTATAGAAATCTTCATTCAACAAAGCACATAAACTTTTTGAAGATGAGATAATGATGTATTTTAAAATTCCTCTAAAGTCTTTTGTATTATAATTAATAATAATAAATAAAAAAAACGAAGAAAAACTTGCTTAGTGTGGTTTTAAAGATAGAAGCAAACGTTCAAAGATATGCATGAGATGCAAGAGGGGAGGCAAAAAACGGGTCACGTGATAGCTTTGTCTCTCGGTATCATTAGCGTAATGGTGCTACAAAAAAGAAAAAGAAAAAATGGGGTAGGGGAAGAACGTACGGTAACCAACACACTCTCAATGCACGCTATCTAACTAACAATTCATTCATTCAATGTTTTAATTTTCACTCTTTTGCTTGCCTTAGCGTGCTTTTTTTTTTATTTTTTATTTGAGTACATTTCAAGAGTAAAATCACATGGCTTCATCGATATCTAGTAATTTTTACTTTTTTTTAGAAATAATTATTAATTACTTTTTAGAAAATTAATTATAATATGAACCCAACTTTTTTTTTTTTTTGGTCTATAATGATTATTTGGCTTTGAAAGAATCCATTACCGGATTTACTTAACGTTCAGGTTTTCAAGGCGTTTACAAATTAGGAATCCTAATGAGAGGAAAAAAAAAAGAGTTAATTACTGATTTATGATTATAATTTATAATGTTTAGTGCTAGAATTAGTTGATAATCAATTATATGAGTCTTCCTCACAAATCAGAAAATAAATAATTTCTGTTAAAAATCAAGTTTTATTTCTTGATTCCCTTTTTGATGAACTTTGAGTCCGTAAAAATAAAACTTTTATTTCCTTAAAATATTTAGATTTATATGGATACAAATCTCCATTTAGATATGTACGAAAAGCACACTTTAATTATTTTAATCAAATGTGATTTGAAGAAAACAATGATGATGTGAGTCATACATTCTTGATGCTTCAAAGAGATTGATGAGGTGTTGTGGGCTCCAAATAAAACTCCAAGCCAAAGAGACTGAGAGCGAACGTATTCTTCTAAATTTGGACAGAACCTGTTTTAAAGAGAAGCTCTTACGGGGACGGGACCCACTTTGCTGTTGGAACGTTTAGAGACAGATGGGTTGTTCCCTTTGAGTGATGCACGGCTCTTTTATAGAAAGGACACGTGGTAGAATCCACAGCATGAGAAAATTTTATGTGCACCTAAGCATATAGCAAGAAAAAGCTTATGCGATACATATGTAACAGTCACATGTCTTATCTTTAATGGTCGGGTACACCATTAAACCATACAAACCGGTATATTGAAGACTTTCTCCTTTTCGTTCGCGATATCGTGTCGCTCGTTTTGAATGTCCAATCCAAACCGATCGATCGATGATTCATACACATGCAAAGCAAACCAGCACTGTATCCTAATTTATCTTTGCTTTTTTATTAGCTTTTTTCACGTCAAGTTTGCTAAGTTTGGACAAGCTCTTGAGCTGTTCCCTTATACTTTACTTGTTTGTTTTTGTCTCATATTTGTTGTTGCATTTCCCTCTCACTCTCTTTTTTTGAATTAGAAATGGTGTAGACGTTACAATTTTATATATTCTAACTTGGTATAGGAAAAAAATATATTGATGTCCTTGTGGTTTGAGTAACAACTTGAAATTTGAGTTTTTAAGTAAATGTGGAGCAGGCCATGGTGCAACTATATAAAGTAGTTTTTGTACCAAACAATAATACACTTCATTAAGTGTGACAATTGAATCAGCAATGACACATCACTTTCTAACTTTACTATAAAATAAAATATAAAATAAAGAGAAAGAATTGTGTGATAGTGTTAACTTCTCTATTTGGTACTTGTGATTTGTGAAATACATGAAAGCAGGTTGGGTCATAAATGATAAAGTTGTAAATTAATGGGAATTGAATTGCTTTTTTTTTCAATCAAAATATGTTTTGGAAGATTTCTAATTTGAATATGATTTCATTAAATTTAAAATATTCTCTTAAATGTAAAATATGTACTCTAAAAGAAACCATTATTGAGTTGATATATGCAAGAAGCTTTTTTCCATAATAGTTTGGTTTATTGAGAGACTTTGAGTTGATATATGCAAGAAGCTTTTTCCATAATAGTCTATCAAGAAGCTTTTTCCATACTAGTTTGGTTTATTGAGAGACTTTGAGTTGATATATGCAAGAAGCTTTTTCCATACTAGTTTGGTTTATTGAGAGACTTTGAGTTGATATATGCAAGAAGCTTTTTCCATAATAGTTTGGTTTATTGAGAGACTTTTTTTCTATCTATTTGCCATTATCAGCTGTACTTTTTTTAAGGTGGGTGTTAGGTGATAACTCTGTGAAGTGGTTGTGGTACTGTACGTACCACATGATCTTCAATTCACTGAAAAAAAAAAAAAAAGAAGAAGCATATACTGATCAGTGATCAACCAACCACTGTACAATTATCCCAAGCTAGGCTGGAGTAAAATGGAATATATGTTCAAATAAAAATTAATTAGTTGGAATAAAAAATAAAAACAAAAAATAAAAGAAAACAGAAGCATGTGAGATATTTTAAAATTTAATTATTAAGTTCATTAGTTTGGCAACAAGTCATGGAACTTGTTAACGTAGAATTATATCAATCTCTCCATCTCTAATTCCTCATTCTCTACGCTGGGATTTGTAGGGATTTAGCTTGACAAACACAAACTTATAATTTTTTTTTAATTAATTTTGTTTTTAATATATATTGATCTGATTCACCGACTTGAGTAATTAAAACAGAGAATGTGAAGGTAGACAATGTAGAGGATGTTGCTTGACGCATTTTCCATTCACTAGCTTTGATATGTATAAAACTATAAATAAATATATTTATGTATATATATTATGGTCTGCATGCGTGTGCGCACGTGATGCATCGGCTATGGTTGAGTATTCTCCAAGCTAAATTTCGATACTCTGATAAATGAAATCATTGAGAATTTTTCATTATCTTTTGACTGTGATTAAAGTGAAGGAAATGTACACGAAAAAGATGATGAAAAAAAGGTGACCGTATTTGTACTGTAGTCTGTACAATAATCATGTATGCTTGTGTCACCGTTGACGTATATATATGTAGAGAGAGAGAGAGAGAGAGAGAGATAGAAAGGTATGTGAAAGACAAAGGCTGATTTGCCTTCCAGTTTTTATGCATAAACTGTTGATGATCATGCATGCATTGCATATGAACCGTTTGATGTAACTGCACATGACGATCATCGACTGGATTGCAGCAAGCACGTGATTAGGTGCTCGAAAAGTTAAATATAGAGATTGACACTTTGACAGAGGTTTGACCGGTCTTTTTCTACCTCATGTGAATCTCGCGTTGCTTTTTTAGATGTTTTTGTTTTTACCAGACATAGAGTGATAGAGTGGATTCTAGATTGACACGCCACCTTATCACAACTCCTGCCACACAGTGACTGTACTGATAATTATTATCACAATTCACAGTGAATTGAATAGATTTATTTTGGAGTAGATGAGTTAAATGACGAATCTTCAAAATGACAGAAACATCCTCTGAAAACTGCAGTTTCATCAGACGATGTTAGGGTTTTTATTGGCCTTTCACTCCAAAAAAAAAAAAAAAAAAAAAAAACTGTTTGGTTTTTGTTTCCCAGTTCTGGGACAAGACAGGCTCAATTTAGTTTGCCTTTACGTGCATGGTACGTGAACTTCAAGCTTCAACAAAAATTAACAAAAGGCAAGGCAAAGCAACCTCACCGTGTGATTATGCATTTGCTTGCAATCACTATATATATCTTCTGGGGTCAATGGGTCATCACATTTTTTTCTGTGATCACGGTAACCTATCGGATTACGCCACCTATTTATTTATTACCCTTGAATTTTAAGAAATTAATTAGTAAGAGAAGTGTAATTTCTTTTTATTTTAAAAAATAATTACAATCTTATCATTTCTAAACCTTTTGAGGCATATATATATATATAGAGAGAGAGAGAGAGAGAGAGAGAGAGAGAGAGAGAGAGAGAGAGAGAGAGAGATGGATTTGGTTGTAGAAACTAGTCCATTTATATAAAATTAATCTATTAATTAGTGACATGTAACAAAACTTAAAATATGTTGAATTGGTTTTAGATTTTTTTTTTTTTTTTTTTCCAGAAATGTAATAAAAATATGAGTTTTCATTAAGTAATAAAAGTATACATTCCCTTCAAAAAAAAAAAAAAAAAAAAGTATACATGTGAGGAATTTTCACATATGAACATCCTGAATTCTCTCATAATTAAAAAATAGATGGTAATTTATAAATTTGAATCACATAAATACAAATAAAAAATTAGTCTTAGTTCTATATAAATAAAAAAAGGTCTAAGTTCTAAAGAGATAAAAATTCAGTGATTTTCTAGTTTAGACAACAAGTATATATACAGATTTAACTTCTATATATAGATTTACTTTATATTTTAACAAGTATATATATATTTTTTCAAATATTACAATAATTAGGGGTTTTAGGGAGAAAGAGAGACTTAAACCCATATCCTCATGGCGTGGATGTAAGAGCCATACCACCGTGTCAATTTTATCTTGTCTATTTCAATAAGGTCAGGTATACTTGACGATGTTATTGTGCGGTTTTACTAATTTTCAAATGACAGAAACATTCAGTAGCTATAATTAGTGAAACCGCACGATAAGGTAGTCAAGTATACTTGACCTGAAAATTTCTTTATATATATACATACATATATACCATCCTGATTTGAGAATAACATTCTATATGAATTTAAATCAGACTTTAAAGGTAATATATTATGGTAGTTATATTAAACATGTGGATTGTTCATGATCAATTTTATAAACAAATTTAGGGTTTGCTAATCACATGCTCAGAAGTCATATTTAACTATTTGTCACAACTCAAAATATATATGCATGGTCGGTGACTAACTCTTTGGCAGAGATCATGCATGGGTGCTGTGTCGCGATCTTAAAAAATACATTTAAATTCTTATTAATTTTTTTAAACTCTACACATGTATGAGTCAATGATACCAAACGAACGACATGCATGTCACTCTTCTAACTACTGTTGTCTGTCATTCACGTTTGTATATTCTATTACAAGTAACTAAATACAGTTCTAAGCATCCCATCCAACAACTATAAATTTTGGTGATCATCCCTTCAAATAAATTAGAAACAATTCAATAATTGTGAATTTTTATAAGGAAATATTTGATATGTTATCATATATATATATATATATGTATGGAAATTATCCTATCAGTGCATCCTGATAGAATTATATAAGGATATTGAATGTGAGCCACTCGTTTTACATACTTTGACTTGGTATGTATACACTTGTCAAATCACTATTATAAATGAGTGGCTCACATTCAATATCCTGATAAAGTTATATTAGTGCATCCTGATAGGATTGAGACCGTATATATGTATATATATGATATATTAATTATTATTATATATATAAGATATATATTATTATTTTTTATGATTTTTGTCCCACCTTGTCCCGTCCCGTCCTGTCCCATACTAAGGACGCGCCAAACGTGGGACAAGAACAAATTGTCCCACGTTGTCTTGTCCCGTCCCGCGTACCAAACGCACCCTAGAGGTCTCGAGTTAATTTAAATGTTCTATTTCCCAAGTCTATAAATATATTATTAAAAAAAAAAACGCACACAATAAAACGGGTTAATTGCACTAACTTACCCTTACTTTATTGCATATAGCAAGATTTTAAAAAGATACCCTAAATTAATACAAACACCCATTTTAATCAAGTCAATCCGTTAACATTTGACTAACTTTGACCATTGGAAAGCCAAATATACTCTTGCCATATCATCTTAAACAAAAAATATTTTTTTAATTAAAATTGAAAAATCAATTTTTTTATTTTATTTTAAAAAGATAATCTTACGGCGGTGGAGCTGGAAACAATAGATCTTTGACAATCTCCTACTTATTGGAAAAGATCTTCGCCGATCTTGGAGATTGACCTCCTGCAGTTCATAGAGGAGGCTCCTCCCTGAACTAAGGATGTTTCCGTAGATGGCCGATATATATATATATATATATATATATATATATATATATATATATAAAATTTTATTTATCAATTTTAATTATAAATATTTAATGTTTGGATGATTTGACAGGGGTATATTTAGTTTTCCACGGGTCAATGTTAGTCAATGGTTAAAGTTAACGGATTGACTATAAGGGGTGTTTATGTAAATTTAGGGAATCTTTTTGAAATCTTGCTAGATTCAATAAAGTGAGGGTAAGTTAGTGCAATTATCCCCAATAACAATTATAAAAAACTTGAATAATACTTCAATTCAATATTGAGTAACGCTAGACGTCCCAATTGTTTTTCTCAAATGATATGACACGTGAGGTGTCAGTATCTTATAAATCATGAGATTATATGGTAACTGATATGATGTTGACATCTCATCTGCCACATCATTTTGGACAGAATTTGAGAAAAAAATTGGGACGTCTAGCATTACTTTTCAATATTAATGGACAATTTTCTCATGTTTAATTTGAAAGAATATATATATATATATATATATATATATATATATATATATATATATATATATATTATTCATAAATTAATTTTTTAATTCAACTACTATACTGCAGGCACGTACTCTATACAGGGGCCTAGCAAAAAAAAGAAATAAGGAAGTTTAATTTGTTATTTTCTGTGTTTTTTAAAAAAGAAAAAAATATATAAATATAAGATAATGACAAAATTAATATTGTTTTTTTACGTAACAAAATTAATATTGTTTGATAATTGATAAGTCATAAAAATAACCTAGTTTATAATTTAATTTAATTGAGATAATATGAATAGGTTCATTAGGGTGATATACTCAATATTTTTATTGACACGTAAACACATTAAAATTTTTATTTCCTCTCCATTCTCCTTTCGTTCCATGAATAAAAGAAACAAATTTTGTACCTTGCTTCGTTTGCTAAAATTTGAACCAGTACACATTTAGTTTATTTCAATTTAAATGCTTTTAGGATAAAGATCGTTATATCTTTCTTATCTAGGTACATACTATAAATTTGAAAATTTGTAATATAAGGTTTGCTTAAAAAAACTTTGTACTACCGTCTATTATGACATGGATGGGAAATTACGTTCATTCATTCAGCATAACAATATCCCAAATTTAAGTCATTGCACCTCATGTGATATATATATATATAAAAAAGAAGGAGTTATACTTAATTTAACCCATCCAGACAATAAATCCTTGCTTCGCCTGTGACTTTATAGCTATAGAATTACTTCTTAAGCTAATGGTTAGTACCGGTAACTATACGGTTCCTATATATTATCTAAATTCGTGATTGTATTATCGAAAACTTACCGATAAGTCATAAAATAAATTACTAACAAATTATTATCGTTGTTTCATTGACATTTGACGATAGACACTAATAATATGCAATAAAATTAACAGACGTCAAAAGCGGCGTTATAACGCCGTGTAGTTGGAACTAGAGGTCATGCCCCTTAATCATTTGTAATTGAAAGATGTAAAAATGTTTATTCACGACTAGATGGCAGCTCTAGGTGGCGTAAACTTCCTTCATTCTTATCGGATCCGAAACCAAAACCGATATTTCGTCAAAAATAATTAATTTAATAAAATATATCAGAAATTAATGGGGATTTGTGAGGATTTAGCGTAACGAACCATAAATGTGGTTTTAATTAGAGAGGCAACTAAAGATGTTGCTTAACGCATTTGTCATCCGATATTTATTTTTATTTTTACTTTTTATCTTTTTTGATTTTGGAAAAAAATATATATATATAAACATTAATAGGAGCCACCGCAAAAGCATTTTTCGCGTCTCGTGTGTTGTGCAGAAAAAAAATCCAAGTGAGCGTGCACACGTGCTGGTCCAATTGCTCGATCGCTTGAGTGATTTTGAAGCCATCCTAACATTCTCTGTTACTTCCTTTTATATATATATATTTTTTACAAGGATTTTTTTTTTTAATAAACAATAATATTTTTGGCATATAAATAATAATAAAAAAAAAGTAAAAGTAGTGATTGAGATCTTTTTAACAGGAGTCGTGTAGTTGTCAAAGTCAAAGAGACAAAGCTAATTGTTTTAGGGGCCTTAGGTCATCTGCTCCCACTCATGC
The DNA here is from genome assembly GCA_030490815.1 of Acer saccharum. Classification (NCBI taxonomy): domain Eukaryota; kingdom Viridiplantae; phylum Streptophyta; class Magnoliopsida; order Sapindales; family Sapindaceae; genus Acer; species Acer saccharum. Next base: position 3,321,365 of record CM059873.1, on the reverse strand, counting down.
TTATCTTTTTTTTTTTTTTTTTTTTTCCCTGTAAATTTTCTTCTTTATAATATATTTAAAGCCTTTAAAATTGTATAGAATTTTAGGTATCATCTTTTTTTATTATCTCCACTAGTGTCATGCCGCAATTTTTATTTTTATTTTTTAAGTTTTAATACAATATTTTATCGTATAGTTTTTACATCTATTAATCCGAGATTAGTTTTTTTTTTTTTTTTTTTTTTTAAAACTTTCGTCATTGATAGGATTCAAACTGTTGACCTATGAGTCATTTTCCCAAACTTTAAACTCGTCCATCTACCAACTGAGCTACTCTCCTAATATTTTATCATCTATCATGCTATATAGATCAAGTAATTTGGACACGATTAATGTAATTTGAAAACGTAATATAAATATTAATATATATATATATATATATATATATATTTTTTTTTTTTAAAAGAAGTTATTTATAACCTGTTAGACACTTTTAATATAAAAGCTAAAATTTATTTGTGATAATGAGTTGGAAATTGGAGGGATTGAACCTGGAATTGAAGTTGTACTCAAAGATCCAAGTTAAAAGGACACAAGATTGCTTAGTGCCTGCTACTTTTGGGACACCCGTAACGTATATGGTAAGTGAAGTTAACCAAACCAAATCACAAGCCACTCTAACTAGTTATTGTACATTTAATCAATCTGCCAAAAAAATAATAATAATAATAATAATAATAATAATAAAAAGTACTAAATTAACTTTTGAGAAAACCGGCATAATTTGACTAGTACCAAGAGAAAATGATTATGCATGTGTTACGTGATTCTTGCTAACTATTTATATAAACAATATAATCATTTTTGAGTAATACTATACAATCTAAAAAATTAACCAAAAATTCAACCCAAATGATATGATAAATAAGTTACCATCACCACACAAATCATGTGGTAATGTGGTGAATGATATGATAAGGACAAATCACTTGCCACCTCATTTGGGTTAGTTTTTTAGCTAAATTTCTGGATTGACAGGATTAGTGATCGTTTTTTTTAGTATGGATGGTTTTGAAAATGACAATTTAACGTAGAATTTTTTACATTTTCATATTTAAACAACTGCTTCATGTAAAATAATTGTCCTTGTTTTTTATTAGGTAAAATAATTGTAGTTGTGACGAGATGAGATTGGTCCGGGGGTAAAACCCCTCAAATTTGCACCACGAGATTGCAGGTTTGAATCCTCCCCCTCTCCAAAAAACTCTGAATTTATGTATAATGTAATACTTCAAAAAAAAAAAAAAAAAAAAAAAATGTAGTAATCGTTTCATATTTTAATGAAATTATTCCTAATATGGCCTCCAAGGGCATAGCTAAGCTGATAGATAAATGAGTTTGGGGCTTGAGCAAATGACTCATAAATCAGCGGCTCGAATCTTACCAATAGCGAAGAGCTTCTAAAAATTACCTGGTCTAGATGGGTGGATAGATAGATACCATCAACAAAAAAGAAAGAAATTATTCATAATATGTATTTAGAAGAGTTTTTTTGTGAAAATTAGTGTTTATATTTGTTAACCTGTTTCTCACAGAAAATTGCATGCATTGTTGAATACTGAAATGTTTTATAAAATAATTGATATTATTTTCTGACTTCGAATAAAATTGAATCTCATTAAAGAAAATAAAATTAATTATAATTCTTACGTTTCAAATTTGCAATTGCTTTGCATCAATTTAAAGGGAAAAAGATCATAAAACTAATTTCGAGAGAAAAAAAAAAAAAAAGAGAGAGAGAGACCATGACGAAAATCATCTAGAACTGATCAGCTAATTTAGATTTTAATTAATAGTCAAATTCTAAGCTTACAAAATTGATATCGACATGAACAATTTTTAATCATGATCGATATTGGATTTTAGGTGGATTTTAAATTTTTAATGCTAGCTTGCATATGTATTAACATTAAAATCCACTTAAAAGTAATTCAATTTATTAGCACTTTTTAATGTTCTTCAGATGTAACGTGTTCTAGAACTGAGTTCAAAATAAACCCAAAATAATAATAATTTACGGAAAAAAAAAAAAAAAAAAGGATTTCGCTTTCAACAATGCGTTTTGTAGAATAAATCCATCAAGTCATTTCCAAAAAAGAAGCATTTTTTTCCAACCTAATTTAAACTTGAAAGAATGATTAATTAATAATTACTAAGAAAATAATATATAATAAACAAATAATTGAAGACACAACTTCACATCAAACATTTGGCATATTAACATATGACGTTGATCATAAAATCGGCTGTGAAATTAATTAAATAATTAATTATATAAATAATATAAACAAGAACAGGCGTGACAAATTGACAAATGACAATCAATCTAATTATGTATATATCTTACAGGTTCTCTTAACTTCATGCATGAATCTTGGCAGAAACTAGCCAGTTCAACGTCATCGTTGAGAGCTCCATTTCATCTAACTCTTCCTCTTCTAATTAGTTTCCCAGTTGACATACAATATTTTTTAAACCGCCACAATCATCCATGCAATAATATTTATTATCAGCTACGGATTGTTCGCAAACGTCCGCATCAGATAATGACTGCGAGTATATATACATGTATTTTAGCGAGAATGGCATTATCGAAAGATTATAATATCAATTATTGACTGCGATGTAACATGTTGATGGCCGTCCCAGAAACCAACATGCCAAATGTTTCTGAGAATAAATTGATCGAAGGTTCGGATTAGGTTTGGATTAGCAAGAAATGGTTGCATCATGCCATTTATTAAAAACAAAATCCTGATGCCTGGTCGGCATCTAATCTTGATCAATATGCACCTAAAGAACTATAGATGACTGATTATCCAAATTTGATTAGCTAGCGCATATAATAATTTTTTATTTTATTTTTTCGGCTTATATATTTTTCTAATGATTATTTCTAAATAATGAAAGGTCAAATAATTATTTAAACAAGTGGGTATGGATAAGGAGATTCCTATATGAAGGAGCAAGGGAGTTCAATTTGTGGGCTTCATGCAAATTGATGAAAGGAAAAATAAAAAATAAAAACAAAGTATGTATAAAGAAAAATTAAAAGTATGTAGTAGAAAATAATTAAAACACTTTTTTTATTATGATTATGGGAAATTAAGTTGCCTTTTGTCCTTATATATTATGGACAGCATATTTATGTATAAATTAAACCGCTCCTAATTTTATTTTACACGTGTAGTGAATTTGGTAAAATGTATATCCACTTTTGTTTGGATGCCGAGAAAAAGTTATAGAAAGGAAGAATGGAAAATTGTGAACCATTCTTATATTTTCCCACCAAGCTGATCCCCACTTTTTTTTTTTTTTTTTCCTTTAAAAAAAATAGATTAAAAAAAATGCTTTATTGATGTGCATGTTAGGTAGCTTTTGGAAGCTTAAATTATGCAATAGAATCCCTTTGAAGCAGTGCAAAATTGAACTTAGTAGATAAAAGAAAGAAAAAAAAAGGAAAAAAAAGAAAAAAAGAAAAAAAAAAAGAAAGAAAGATCTTAATTTGTTTTGTAATATTAAAGAATTGATTATATAACCTTACAAATCTCTAGACTTTTTTTCATTTAAGACCATAAGGGCACCCATGTTTAGGTCTATAATTAATAATAATTAAATTAAAAGCCAAGAGCCCAAGATATTGCTTACGCGTTCTATCATAAGTAAATAATTGATGCAGTCACAAAATGGGTTTATAATGCGGTATCTAATTTGACAATCGTCATGATTAATTAATTTAATTGAAAGCAAAAGATCACGATATAATTAATTTTCACTAATTACCTTCTCAATCATGACGTACAATTGAACTTGTCCTTGCTTTTTCTCTATACTTTAAATTTTGACTTCATCTTTAAAACTTATGTCATCTCAAGAACCTAATTATTTTGTTGTGGCATTTTCATTGACTAATAAATAAAAAATAATAATAATAATTAATCATATCCAAATAAAATAAAATAATTGATAAGATTTATTTTATTTTTTTAGGTAAAGAAAGTGTCAACAAATAAGTTTAATTTTCTGGGATTAGTAGAGATCTTACCATAGTTTTACACTTGTTTTGATCCTTTAAAACTTGCAAGCAGTATGCTGTGATAGTTATCTATATCTTTTGGATGCATTTAGAAGTAAGTTTGCAGGAATTGTTTTTTTATATTTTACAATAATACTTTAATATTTCCTGAAATTAAAATTATTTTTATCATATAAAAATATTTTCAATGCTACTTCTATTTAGTATTTGGATGTTCATATATTTTCTCTATATATATATACACACACTCTGATATCCTAACAATTTCAATACGATGAAATGATATTTTATTATTTTATTACTACTTCACATATTATTGATAGGGGCGGTCAAATGAGAATACATAGAATCAAGTGTTAAAAAAAATTCATAGAATCATAGTTATTGGTTTTTCAATTTTTATTTGAGTTCGGATTCTCTATCGAATTTTATTGTTTAGTGGACGTTCATATATTTATAGAAATGTTATATATATATAGTAGTTATCAAGTGAGGTATACCTTATTTTAATTTCGGTAAAAATCTTGATGAAATCACATATATTTTTGTGAATTTTGATCTGAATTTTTTTTTTTTTTTTTTTTTTTTTTAGGATTATAAGTTTAATGAAATCTACTTATAAACAAAATTTGAGAATTTTTCAAACACCAGAGCTATTTATCCCGATTTTATTAAATATAAAAGCATCGAAAAAATGAGATAACTATAGCAGGAAAATTAAAAAAAAAGTTCATCTTACGAACAAAATTAAATATATGTATGTATATAAAATTGTTCATGAGTGATATATCAGTTATTTTTATGAAAAATACTTGCATTTTCACTTCATAAATATCATATTCAAGACGATAAGGATTTTATTTTCTTACATGCTGGTTTCTTTGAGGAAACCCTTTATTACATTGGGCATCAATCTTCATATATAATGTATTTGTTTTGATGACCTAAATTTATCAGTGATTCTTGTGTCATTTATACAGCAAGATAGTGATGTTTTAGCAAGAATAGCAATTGCTTTGTTGTAAATCTTCAATGGCTATTGTCCCTACTAAGTTAGTGTTATTGTCAAGAAAAAGGAAAAAAAAAAAACATTCCATGTGACTTTATACGCCCTGTTCACATCATATCTACGCCCTAACTTTGTAATTAAGACATTTTCTTTTAGGTACTTCAAATAATCAAACATAAAATGTCATTCGATTCCATCTATTAATTCTTCGGTTTATGGATTCTTTTCCCGAAAACATGACAATAATAATAATGATGAATGGCCTTAATATCCCAACAATTAATTTCCACATCAAGAGATCTTGCAATGCACTCATCATTCTTCAGATTTCTCACTAATGGCATCAAATCACTATCACACAACCAGTTAATGTGTAATAAACCTACCAGCATGTGAGGATTATAATTGAGTGGTAGCAAAGAACACAAGCTGTTGATAATAAAAACAGCAATAGTAATAATGATAGTAATAATATTTGGGGACCAACACAGGAATATATATGAAAAATCCGACACAATAATCTCTACTTTTTTAGGTTTTGGCAAAGTTGTTATATTAATTATACCAACCAAACTTGTACTTTCAGAACAGAAAAACCAATAATAATAATAGAAAATTTTAAAAATAAAACATATCACTTCTCGGCACAAATGTTAGTGTAACTCTTGTTTCACATAAGTGGTGGGAGGTTGGAGTTTCATTATGCGCAATTTACAATACTTGAAGAGTTTTCTCATATCTCTTATCTTGAAAGTAATAAATATCCTGGTCGCACATATCTGGTGTGATCTTATAATCCTTAAAAAAAAAAAAAAAAAAAAAAAAAAACTGCCTTTTCTCCCTCACAAGTCAATGATGTCAAAGACTTGCTCTTCGCTTGTTGACTCCGCAACTAAGCAAAGTGAGAAATGAAAACCCCACTTGCTTTTTTTTCTTTTTTTGAATCAGATTGTGGCTCTGATCTCTCACTTTCTATGTGTGTTATAATAATTCTCATGTAGAAATAATTATTAGAAGACTGTTTTTTCTGATATAAGTCTTATAAGATATAATTACAGGTACTAATAGCTAGCACATGCCTGCATGAAATTAAACAAAAGAAAAGAAATTTAAAGAGAATGAGAATCCTAAGTAAAGTTTGTGTGCTTTTTTGTGTGAAAACAAAAAAAGCAGAAGCAGAAAAGCACTTTTATAATCCTCTATACTTATCAAACATGCTTTCATGGTGTTGTTAGACCTCAAACACTCACTAATTACATTAGATTTTGTGTGAACAACTAATGAACAGCCAATTACTTGCTTTTAAATATCTTATTTTATATAAGCATAAATATTATTTATAGATTAATGCAGTGATTAGCATATATATATATATATATATATCCACTTCATTACTATAATATAATGGTGTTGGTAAGGCTACCAAACTCAGATTTCACGGTCGGTGCTTTACCGGGTTAATTAGCAGAATGTTGATGATTTTGTATGTATATAATTGAATTTTAATTAGGGTGCCGATATTGATACCCCTAAATATAATAAGCAAACTCATATTTTAATAAAAAAATTTAATTACAAAAATATCCTAAAAGAAATTTACCAATAAGGACAAATTAGTTTAATTAAAATTAAACCAAATACTTTGTACACCCATATCTCTTTATTAAAAAAAAAAAAAAACTAAACCCTAATTCTATTTCAAGTATCAAAATATCCCATTATCATATAATAAAGTAATGGAAAAAGAATTTTCAGAGGACTCTAATCATACAGAGGTACGTATTTTGTTTTTATAAAGTCTATTCATAAACAAAAAGTGAGAAGTAATTTTTTTTTTTTTTTAAAAGAAAGATAACAGTACATATCATTGTGTATCCAGAAGATCAACGGTGGTATGAGAATGTGAAATCTGTTGTAATATATATCAACAACTTGATTATTATCAACATAAACGATGCTTAAGATTTATAAATGTTGAAAAGATATCTGATGCAGTTGTTGATGATAAATAACTTACTTCAACCGTATTTATAAATAAATCGTATTAAAATGAATACATTCATTTAACAGTAATGCTACACATCCAACCTAAAATCCCACATTTTTCATCCCATTACATGTGGCATGTGAGGTGTCAAATAGTGAGTGGATACATGGGGTAGGTGAGATAAATCATCATTAATGTGTATCCACTCACAATTTGACACCTCACATGTCACATGTAGTGGGATGAAAAAAGTGGAATTTTAGGTGAGATGTTTAGCATTATTGTTCATTTAAATAAGAGTAATGCTACACATCCCACCTATAATCCCACCATTTCCATCCCAACACATGTGGCAGCTGATATGTCTCTTGATGAGTATCACATTAATTGTTGTGTGAATACATGGGTAAATGAGATAAATTACAATTAATGTGAATCCACTCATTAAGTGACACATCAACTGCCATATGTGTTGGAATGGAAATGGTGGGATTGTAGGTGGAAATGGTGGGATTGTTGATGGTACTATTGGCCTTAAAATAGGTGCTCATAATAATGGTTTAATTTTAAATTTTAGACACGGATGTACTTATAAATATGAAGAGGGATGCTAGAATCACTCTCTCAATCCACTCTCTCAACCCACTCTCTCTTCATATGATGACATGTGTACACATTCTACTTTTTTGACATAAAATTTAGAACCATATAAATACACTGTTTTCTTTTTTTAATGTTGCTTACAATTCAAATCTACATTCCCAAATTGCCCTTTCTTCTATAATATATAAACCAGAATTAATATGTTTAAAAATATCTAGAATTAATATTATATATATATATATATATATATATATATATATATATATAAATTAACAGTACATTCAAAACTATAAAAAGAGGCTAAAAAGAGATGTTTAAAAGCCATTCTAAAACAACTATTTTATTCTGTAAAATAAACAGTTTAATTAATATATAATATAATAAAATAAAATGACAACGGTGAGAAGACTAATTAATATGCAATTATAATATACAATTTAATTAGTATAATATGTTGTTTAATTGCATACTATATATACATTTATTTATTTATATATTGTTTTTTAATATTACAATATTTATATAACGTTAAAGTTATTAATTCTAGTTTTTTTTAAGCATTTAATTCTAGGTTTTATTTATTGAAGAAGAAAAAGGGTAATTTGGGGAGATGTTAGTTGGTTTTAATGGTAAATAACATTAAAAACAGCGCATTTATATGGCTTCAAATTTAATGTCAAAAAAGTAGAATGTGTATACATGTCATCACATGAAGAGAAAGTGGGTTGAGAGAGTGAGTTGAGAGAGTGATTTTAGCATCCCTCAAATATGAATGTGTTTATCATATTTATCGGTGTCAATATCTGCACCCTTTTAATTAATACGGAATTAATTTGTTATCTTAATTTGTAACTGAAAAAACACAATTATGGCTTTGTTAAAATTATGTCACCTGCCTTTGATGGGAAGATATTATACAACTATTCTCCCTCTCCCTCTCCCCCTCTCCCTCTCTCTTGAAAGGTTCCTTCTATATATTCTATGTGGTCATTATATTATAGATTGACATTCTCTTAATAAAATATATCATTTGGATAAATTTAAGGGAATCTATTTATAAACTTTACGAATATTAGCTTTTAAGTCAAATAGCAAGGTCTCTAATTGTTTTGTAAAAGTTCTTGGGATTGAATCTAACTTGTATTTTTGGCTTTTTGGGATTGCACAACTTATTAAACTTCTATAATATTTTGTTATTTGTCCGAAACTCCTTTAAAATTATCAGAAACGTCCCTAGAAGTAAGAGAGGTCATTGATGAAAAACTTCGTAAAAAATAATCAAGCCCTAGATTTGTAAGGGTTTAAGACATTTTATAGCACATCCATGATACATTGAATTTTTTTCGAGCTCTCTTCTAAAATTCATTTGAAATTATTCTAAAAGTAAGAGAGACAATCGATTGAAAAACTAAACTAACCTTAGTATTGTACAGGAACAAGGGCAAGGAAAAGATCTTCAGAGTAAAGATGCACTTTTAAGTGGTGCACTTGACACCGAAGAAGTAAAGATGTGACATGTAAAATTGTGAATACGTAATTTTTTGTCACATATCACATCTTCAATAACTAGGTGCAACACTCAACATACAATGTAGTGATTATTTTCTCTACGACAAGAACCAAACATTTTATAATCAAGCCCTAGATTCGTAAGGGTTTAAAACATCTTATAGCAAATCCATGATACATTGAAATTTGTTCGAGTTCTCTTCTAAAATTTATCTGAAATTATTCTAAAAGTAAGAGAGACAATCGATTGAAAAACTAAACCAACCTTAGTATTGTATAGAACAAAGGCAAGGAAAAGATCTTCAAAGCAAAGATGCACTTTTAAGTGGTGCACTTGACACCTAAGAAGTAAAGATGTGATATGTAAAATTGTGAATATGTATTTTCTTGTCACACATCACATCTTCAATAACTAGGTGCAATACTCAACATACGATGTAGTGATTATTTTCTCTACGACGAGAACCAAACATTTTATAATCAAGCCCTAGATTCGTAAGGGTTTAAAACATTTTATAGCACATCCATGATACATTGAAATTTGTTTGAGTTCTCTTATAAAATTTATCTGAAATTATTCTAAAAATAAGAGAGACAATCGATTGAAAAACTAAACCAACCTTAGTATTGTACAGAACAAGGGCAATGAAAAGATCTTCAAAGCAAATATGCACTTTTAAGTGGTGCATCTGACACTAAAGAAGTAAAGATGTGATATGTAAAATTATGAATATGTATTTTCTTGTCACATATCACATCTTCAATAACTAGACGCAACACTCAACATACAATGTAGTGATTATTTTCTCCACGACAAGAACCAAACATTCATTAAGGTCGGCTAATCTATTTGTATATTCCGTTATCATTGCCCAACATTCCAACAAAGGGAGTTGAAAAGTGTTGAGTAAGACAATACATACATGGATGTTCAAAGCTTTGAAAGCTGTTATAACATATAACATGTGCAAAAAAGGGATGGTTTTTCACATCCTAAGGTATGGTTGCTTAGGACAAGTTGATAGATAAAGACATAAGAGTTTGTGAGTGTGGGCCTTAATTTTATCTACTTCAAAGTTATGCAAAATGTGGGTTATGATTTTGCCTCAAAAATTAAGATAAGAACCAAGTTGTGGCATCCATGTTCAGATATTTATTTTATTTTTTCTCAATAAACATGAACATAAATAAATAAATAAAAATGAAAGAATGGTGCAAATCTAAATATCTCTTGTAATCACAGTAAGAAAAATTGAAAATTCGATCCTTGATTTCTCAATCATTAAACACATACTATGTATTATTTATTCATATATGTTTTTTTTACAATATCTATTAATTCAGGACTAGATATTTTTTTTGAAAGCTTTCGCCATTGGTAGGATTCGAGCCGCTGACTTGAGAGTCATTTGTTCAAACCCCAAACTCGTCCATCTACCAGCTAAGCTACACACCTGTTGGTATTTCTAATAATTATCAAGTGTGGATTTCTCTCACTTTTTTTACAATGCATAGACTATGTAACATTATATAGTAATATTTTTTAACGTCCTCTTCATATTTCAGTTAAAATTCAGACGTTTAACTATTGCACCAAATAATGGTAATAAATCCCTCGAAATACCCATGATCACATTATATTTGGGCCCAAATGCAACCTCAGATACCAGTTAATGTGTGTCTGGGCTCATTATATCTGACATATTTGGGCTAGATCAAAACTCAAATCTCCAATTACACATTGTGTGATAGCCCAATTGAAATGGACCCACAACTGTATGGGGTCCATTTGACAAGTCTGATTGGTCGTGACTGATTTTTTTTTCTTTCCCAAACATGAGCCACACAAGCACACAAACTTCAAATGTGAACCACCGAATTCAGATCGATCCATGAAAGCACAAGAATTGGAGGTGGAGGGACATGGTATCAGATTCTGTATGCCACGTGGCAATACATAAACCAATTAGATATCAACTCTCCTATCCTTTAAGATAAGCCCTTGAATACATTAACAGATTTCCATCTCCACTTGTATACACATACACACACCAGTCAAATAATACCATATTTTTCAGTTTGAAGATTAAAAAAACCAGAAAAAAGATTACAAAAAATTAGCTAATAGCCTGAAATAATGGCTTCTGTTTGTGCTTCCTCTGCCATTGCAGCAATCTCTTCACCCAGGCAAGTTCTCTCTTCACAACTATATAATGATCATGAAAACAGTGCACTTGTATAGAAATGATGATCTTGGGGAAATATTTTAGAGTAATTGAGAATAATTTATGATGAAAATTTTGATGATCATAAATTGAATGGTTTTTGATATTGCAGCTCCCAAAAGACTGGCTCTGTTGTTGGAGCAACAAAGGCTTCTTTTCTTGGTGGGAAGAAGCTGAAGTTGAACAAGTTCTCAGCTCCAGCTGGAAGTACAAGATCGTTTTCAGTGACTGCTACTGTCGCTGAACCTGATAGGCCTATCTGGTTCCCTGGAAGCGTCCCTCCTCCATGGCTCGATGGCAGGTTCTGTATTAATTTACTCTTATCGGCCTAAGCTTTTGGTTTTGGTATTTACAAGCATAGTATCAAAACTATGATTCAAATCAGCTGTCCAAAAATGATGTCTCAATACATGTGTCTATGTGTTTATATTTAAAGACATATGTCCCAATTTTGTTTGGTTAGACACAAATTGAAACACTATTTTTGGACAGCTAATTTGAGTCCCAAAGCTAGGTTCGAGTCCCTCCCACGTGCATATATTCATGTATTTATTAAATTGGTTAGACACAAATTGAAACACCATTATTGGACAGCTGATTTGAGTCCCAAAGCTAGGTTCGAGTCCCTCCCACGTGCATATATTCATGTATTTATTAAATTGGTTAGACACAAATTGAAACACCATTATTGGACAGCTGATTTGAGTCCCAAAGCTAGGTTCGAGTCCCTCCCACGTGCATATATTTATGTATTTATTAAATTGGTTAGACACAAATTGAAACACCATTATTGGACAGCTGATTTGAGTCCCAAAGCTAGGTTCGAGTCCCTCCCACGTGCATATATTTATGTATTATTAAATTGGTTAGACACAAATTGAAACACCATTATTGGACAGCTGATTTGAGTCTCAAAGCTAGGTTCGAGTCCCTTCAACATGTATATATTTATGTATTTATTAGGGGTGGCCAAAAAAGCCCAAAACCGTTGAAACTGACCAAATCAAACCAAACCGCGTTTTTTTATATATTTTTTATATATAAATAAAATTGTTTGGTCCGATCTATGGTCCAAGCTTATCAAACTCGGACTCGGACCGAACCGTAAACCGAATACTTTTAGTACACATTTTTATTCTATTACATATCACACTCAAAAATTTTAAACTAAAATGTTAAAAGTGAAAAACCATAATTTATTATTTCATATTTGTTTTATTCAATCACTAATAGTCCGACTATTATTTGGCTGTCATTTTATTACTTTATTTAGTTTGAAAAGATATTTGAATTTTAAATTTTATATTTGAATATATTTTGTTTAGTTTATATTTTATATATGAATTAGTCAATAACTCATCATACCATATATGATATATTTCTTTTAAATGATGGACCATTTGATATAAATTATAAATTGCATAAAAATAAAAATAAAAAAATTCAAGTCAAGAACCGTTAGACCGAACCAATATAATTTGGTCTGGTTTGGTTTGAAAAGGAGATCGGTCCAAACTGGTCCTGTTTTTAATAAAAAAACCGAAATTTTTGGTTTGGTCTGGTTCTAGTTGAAACTAGACCAAATCAGACTGTGCCCAGCCCTAGTATTTATTATGAAATCTGCATCTCTATTTGGGTTTGGTCCATACCAAGCCCGTCGATCTAACAAAGTGCTTAAATATTATTGTTTGGGCTAAGCCCGTCGGTCTAGCACATGATGAGTCATGAGTGTAATAGAGTGCTTAATTTATTATTATTAGACACTTTTCTATCGGTTTAAGTTTGTTGGGAACTATGGTTACTAAGTTACTAACAGGATCTATATAATGATTCCAATAGAAGTTACAAATACTAGTTTATGTTGCATAACTGCATTTTATTTCTATCTAGACATAGAATCTAAGAAGTTTTACTTGAATCCTGTATTGCAGCCTCCCTGCAGACTTCGGTTTCGATCCACTAGGACTTGGTGAGCTTTCAAAAACTATATCATGTATAACAAATCATGCAAAATTCATATAAAATGGTGATTGATTGTGAGTTCATAATGTTTAAATTGAATGGGGACTTGAACAGGATCTGATCCTGAGACTCTGAGGTGGAATGTGCAATCAGAGATTGTACACTGCAGATGGGCAATGTTAGGAGCTGCTGGGATTTTCATCCCAGAATTCCTGACAAAGCTTGGAATCCTGAACACTCCTTCATGGTACTCTGCTGGAGAGCAAGAATACTTCACAGACACCACCACACTCTTCATTGTTGAGATGATCTTCATCGGCTGGGCCGAGGGAAGGCGGTGGGCTGACATTCTCAAGCCAGGGTGTGTTAACACTGACCCAATCTTCCCAAACAACAAGCTCACTGGAACTGATGTGGGTTACCCTGGTGGGCTATGGTTCGATCCTCTCGGATGGGGAAGTGGTTCGCCTGAGAAGGTCAAGGAGTTGAGGACTAAGGAGATCAAGAATGGAAGGCTAGCTATGTTGGCTGTTATGGGTGCTTGGTTCCAACACATTTACACTGGTACTGGACCCATTGACAACCTCTTCGCTCACCTTGCTGATCCGGGTCATGCCACCGTTTTTGCTGTAAGTGCAGCTGGTCCTTACTATATTATTTGACATGATATCAGAGCTCGTATTAGTAACGAATCTATGTGCATTCCATCCCTTAGAGGTATCAAAAGGGGCCAGACAAATCCGGTTTGGCTGTAAAATTCCAGGCTTGACCGCCTGCCCAGCCCTATTGACACCTCTTCCGTGCCTATACATGTTTGTTTAACATTTGAATTTGTATCTGTATTTTGGTTTGGTTTGGTTATTGTATTCTAAATTCTAATGGAATGTTATGGTTCATTTCAGGCCTTCACACCCAAGTGAAAATGAGCAAGGGAGAAACATTGGTGCAAGTTTGTGCTAAGGAGTTGATCGAAAAGACTTGTGTATTTCTAGGGAAGTATGTGTGAGGAATATTAGAGCTTGTATCGTCTCTCTGTCTCTGTGTTCTATGGAATTAATATGCCCATGCTATGTACAAATACCTCTGTGAACTTAGATGCCATGGATATAAATTCATGTGGTAACCAAAGTTGTCTATAGATATGCATGCACCCTAGTAAACTGAAATTTATCACACAAGACAAGATCTAATCGTCCAGGAAAAAATTGTACAACTTGGGTTTAAAAACTACAAAAGGAATTCTTCAGTCAAAAAATTCACGTATCTCTAATTAAATATAATAACGCGATATTCCTGTCTCGTTGAAGAGTAATGTGGCATAGCGATGTGTATATTTATGAATGCTTATACGAATTCGAATCCTTAAACAGCATTCTATCAAACATCCTCGCACAGCTCTCCCAGTCATTTCCTCTATAACAGGCGGTGACCGCCGCATTTCATGCACCAACGTTTGGTTCACGCATTTCATCGAACATCTTCGTCAAAAACTCGACATGGCTGCATTCTCCATACAAGATAACATTAAAATTGAGTTGGCCCAGTGGTATATCTTTTACACCCACACCACGAGAAATTGTGAGTTTGGGTCTCTCCCTCTCCCCAAACCCCGAATAATTGTAGTATTTCGGAAGAAAAAAAAAGAAGACAACATTAAAGTTGTAATTTTCTGATTGGTCTTGGTCTATTAACTATCAAGTTAATGGGAAAATGTTTAATTCATAACCATCTTTAAAAGCCCATTGTTGACGTGCCCGGTCACATATCATTGTATCAGGCTTTTGATAACGTGCTCAGGCACGTTATCAGCACATTGTAATGGGCTTAGAATTTCGCAACGGATCCCGTGGGGCACTTAAACAACTTTATAGGCAATGTTGCTAAGTAAGCCTTAAAAGTCTTGCTTGTCACTCTCAAACTCATAAGAGAGACTAGAGAAAAGGGTTGGAAGAGCTTGGTTGGAAATAAAACAAGTTTGTATTTCTAGTAAAAAAGCTTTACAATGTTTGAATGCTTGAAGGCTTGGATGCCTTATAAATGAGAGGGGTTGGCTATTTATAGAGTGTTACCTCCTCAATGATTGGCTAAGATCACTTTGATCCAATGGTGGAGGTTTTACCTCCAGAAATATCTATAATGTTCTAGAATTCTCTACATATATTTACATACCTCTGGAATTCTATATACAATTATCTATATCTATCTAGAATATTCCTACATGTATTTAGATATGTACATGTGTCTAGATTCTTCCTACAAGTATGTGTAGAAATGATCTAGAATGCTTTGTGTGGCTAGAGACTTCCGGAAGCACCCATTGCTAGAAGTGTGTAGAAATCTCTAGAGTTTTCCAGAAGCTTGGCCTTGTTGTAGGCTTAGTCGGGCTCCTTGCCTAGAATCAAGACTTTGGATTTTGCGAGCCGTGACAACATTCTCTTTTTAGTTTTGGGCAGATAACAATCCAGTCTAGGCTTAAGTGGGCCGTTGAAAAGCCCAGTCAAGTTTAATTTTCATCCCAACAATTTTTAATATTCATTGGTGACATGCCCAGTCACATGATCAGCCCATTGTGTAACCATCCAGTCCAGGGTAATTTGGGAAGTTTCGAAAGTCCAGCCCAAAACAACTTATCCTAAAACGGTAAACAGAAGAAATGCAATGGGAGTAAATGATCTTCCTCGACCTTGTTGTGTCTCGTTACTATTTGAGTCTTACTATACGTATTTTATAACTTACAAACATGGATTTTTCTATTTGATGTTGTTATGAGAATATTAGGAATATTTACCAAAAAAGAAAGAATATTCGGATTATGAGAATATTCGGATTGTGCATGTAGTGTTTGATTTATGTAGATTCCGACCGGTATGCCATTAGATTTGAAAAAGAACAACCCTTTAAATCCGAACCACTTAAGGTGAAAAGAACACCTATTCATTAAAGATTTGATGTATACACATGAATCTTTATGCTAAAAATGTATACTTAATACTATTTTACTAAAACTGTTAATTGGATTTCGGCTAGAAAAGTTCAAGTTGAGAACACCCATTTCAAACTTTTATTAAACTATAACTTTTTATGTAATTTTTTAAGGTTTCAGTTTCTCTTTTCACCTGAAAGTGGTTCTTCCATGTAACTTCACTTGATCAAAACTAAATGGACACCAGCTATTGTGTACCCAAAACAGAGTCCCAAACAAACAATAACCAAGATTTTCAAGCAATACAAATGGATGATTATCCATTTCTATTCATATAATCTATTTATTGTGTCTCAAAAAAAATAAAATTTGAGCAATAAAAAGAAGGAAAAAAAACACAAGTAAACAAAAATGTGAAGCACCAAGAACAAGATAAAAAAGTACGAGCTTTGTCTCAATTATATACGAAGAGCAGTGTCATTACAACCTAGTACAACTTATATTACTTACATTACATATATTAATTTCGAAGTAAAATTTAAAAAATATATATATATTAAAGAGAGTTTTCGGGCGACTACAATAAAAATTAAAGTATAACACAACCAAAAAGAGGTCGTGAATTCGTTCACGACGGTCGGTTCGGTGGCCGAACCGAGATCTGAACGGGTAAGGGTCTACCCGTACCGGACCCTCCGCAGCTGCTACACGCTTTGCGACCAGACCCAGCACAGCTTCTGCAGCCGACATCGCCGTCGGACCATCGCGAGCACATACATGTGACCCGACCCGACCCTTTGCAACTGGGACACCTAGGAAACGGACCGGCCATAGGATTCTGGTCCATAACGGATTTGACGAGAACCGCTCCGGCCAACACGCTGAGACCCGTCGCCACCTGAGTCAAAACGATAGGACTCATGTTCGGTTGTAATCGGCGGAGAGGGAGAAAAAGATAAAATGGAGGTTTTTAAGAGGAATATAATAAGTGGTTTTTGATTTTTTTTGGAATTTGATTATTGAATAGAAATATTTAAAGCGGTGCTAGAGTTGTACACGTAGACACGTTAGTATTTGGGTGGCTTGCCGAAGCCTGTTGTGCGCTGTCGTTTTGGCGGGTAGTGAAGATGTTTTGCTTGCTCGTGTAAATTGCTTGTTGTCTCACTTTACTCCTCTCCTTGGAGATTATGATTGGTGAAAATATGCTGGCTTCTTCTAGTATATTCTAGTTTGAGATTGTTTTGTGTGGTTCTTGTATGGATATAATAGTAAGTTAATTTATTTTGTAGTAAGTTCATGTTACGAGATTTTGCATTTACGAAATTCTACACGTAATCTTTTTAAAACCGTGTTAACCTTGATTTAAAATCGATAAGGTTTAAGGTTTCAACATAATTAGCTATATAACATAATTTACAATCGATGGTGATAAAAAGAGCTCATTCAGTCTATTTGAGTAATTATACCTGGATCTAATATTAAAAAAAAAAAAAAAAATGATTTTATTAGGTGAATAAATTTTTAATGCTTCTAGAGATTATATATTGACAAAATCTTAGTCGAAGTAACTAAATTTCTATACTACAATTCTACAAACAAAATTGATTTTTAAGTGACAATTGTTTATTGATATTTGTTAGAAAATGCCAAAGCCATCCCACCAACCTTACTATACAATGTAATTTTTTATTTGTTTGGTCGTCGGTAGTGATGTAACGAGAAAGAAAATGTTATCATTTTGATGTTTGGTGGAATACGTTTTACTTTAATATTTCCAGTAAACGTAATTTACCATCGAAGACAAATCAAAACGAGTGAACGACTTCCTAGTAAAAAAAGACTCAGTCAACCGAGTAAAACAATTAGAGTTGTGCACGACTGACTTTTTCATAGACTCAAAAGGTCTGGGAATCAAATTTCTTTGACTAATTCACTTCTCTTTTAGCTGCCACGGCTCTAAGTTATGTAGTCTAAACTCAGTTAAAGACTGTTCAAATGCATTGACGGCTGCCATCTCAACAAAATTGAAGCATTAAAAACATGTGAAAATGAATCTCCAGGAATCAATTGTCAAAATACAATAGAAGTGTTTCCTCTATATGATATATAACTGATACAATATCAACTACCAAAATGGATGAAACTGAGAAAAGGTGGGTAAAAACAAACATGGATCAGGTTCAAAACGCATCAGACTTCTTCACGATTCTGACTAAACAAAACTTTGATTACTTCTAATCCTGGTAGCTACATGAATCTAACGACACCAGTAGTAAGATCTACACCATTCGATCCCGAAAAACTAGCCTTTTCTCATCTGCGATTTGCATTATTTTCGTCAATTTGGTCAGTGAATTCATTGGTCTTAGTTACTTCACTTTCCCTTGTGTCTTACTCCGTAGAGTTCTTTGTCCTCTAATGGGTGCAAACGTCTAAACTTCACGTTTAAGCAACTTCTTGATTGTCAAATCGAATTGTGTAATATCACGGAAAATGAATGATACACTCAAAAAACTTGTCTGATGTTGATGTTGATTCTTGAGGTTCTGATATAATCTAAGAAACAATGATCATCGTCATTTGAAAACTGTAATTCAAGTGGAGCGATTTCAGCATTTTCTTTGTCAGTAAAAATCCGAGGAACGCCTGCAAGATTATCAGTCAATACAGAAGTCTTATTACGGTGTAGAAAAATGCTCACACTATAGAAAAGAAGTCGTAATCATATCATCACAACTGATTCACTAGAAGTACAAGTTAGGCATAGTGATGTCAATAAATTACAGAGTCAATGTCTTGGCCATAGAGTACTAAGATCACAAATTCCTCGATTAGAAATCTATAATTTCAACATCTTTGACTGAGGAATTTAGTCTTCCACTTATATTTAATGATAATTCATTACCTAATATAATGAAACATCCTATTCAGTCACTTAACCTCATTTAAGACTATTAACTATAGACACAAAGGCAGCGTGGATGGTATTACAAATACAAAAAGGTCAAACAAACTTGTTTTGAGAAACAAAATTTTTATAATGCATCATACAAACTGTTGGACTGAGATATCATTTTTTTTTTTTTTTTTTTTTCCTAGTTGAAAATTTAAAGTTAAGACAAAGGTGAATAATTTCAAATGAAATATATGCATCAAACTCTAATAATCCCAGACAGAGTACTTGAAAGTTTACACTTACCATGAAAGCATTCCCTTGCTTCTCCAGCCATAAGTACAGCATCACCACTCCGGAGAAACATTGCTACCGGCGGGTCCTGTCTAGACTTACCTCCTAAAAGGAATATAGCTTTGCTACCTAAACTGAAGAAGGGGAAAAGAAATAACCAAATACCAAAAAGATGTTAACTTATCGTTTTCTTTCTTCAAGTTTTAATTAATTAAAAAACACATATCATGAGAAACGGGGGGTGTAGATTACCTCATGCTTACTATAGGTTTGCTCCAATCTACTTCCATGTCATCAAGGTGTCCCCCTAGTGAATCAGCTGAAAAGAGAAAGAAAAGGTAAGACAGTGTTTTTTTTCACAGAGGGGGAAAAAGGACTCTGCCTTAATCATGCAAGTGAAGTGGTTGCAAAGGTTTCTCAGCTTGACATATAAATTAATTTTGTTTCCGATATGACTTGAGTTGTAACAATTTAGTAGGATTTAAAACATAGGATAAACAATCAAATATCAGAAGAGATGCAAAAGTTTTATCTCTTAAGTACCTAATCCGAAATAGTTCACTATTGCAGCTTCTGGCCGGAAGTCTTCTCCCATAGGCATTGCAGGCGCAGCTAGCTTTTTAGCCAGTTGACAGAGTTCATCTGGGATTTTGTTATGCGGGAGAGACACATCATAGTTTCTCTACACCATGAACACACATAGATTTAGAAGAAATATTAAAAAATAATAAGTTAATTTCAAAAATGTAGTAAGTAGTCCATATGGCGTGTTCATTATATATATATCAATATAAAGTGAAAGAGAGTAAAATAGACTATATAATAAAAAATCTAGCATTTATCCAATAGTTTAATACCTTGGACCAGTCGAATTGTAGGCCAAGAGTACTCCACCGCAACTTCCGGAGTAGAACAGAGGCTGAAATTGACTTGCATGTGTTCGCTCTGAACGATGGAATATTTTCCTCATAAAATTTCCATCTATGACTATGAGTATCTCCATTGCTAGTACAAGAATTAGCTTCAGAATCCAAACTAGCTGGTGACTTCTCCAAATCAACCAATGTTCTTTTTCCTTTTGCAGCGATGAACAAGTCATTTATAGGTCCATAAATAGCATTGTGATTTGTTCTGTTCGGAGGCTGTGGGAAGCTTGTTAAGCTCTCCCTTATCCACCGGCATTGTTCTTCCAAACTCAGTGCTCCTGGGATGAAATAAAACCCTGCATCGTAATAGAACACTCCATATGAAAAAAAAAACTTCTAAACAATAAAATCTCTCCAAAAACGATAGCAGAGAAACTAGAATGTCGAACAGCATACATCACGTATATATCAATCAATAATTTAACACCTAAATTTTAATACCCGCATGCACAATTCAAGTTAATCCAATTACACAACGTTTGCAGACACACAATTTGAGAGTTATTATCAACAAATTTATCACATAAAGCCACCAATCTACCCAAAAAGAAAAAATCAGTAGTTGTAGTAAGCTATGACAGCAAAATCCACTAATTAGCATCATTTCCAATCAATTAATTTTCATTTACTATCGCCAGTGCAGGAAAATTTGAAATTGAACATTAATACCAGGGCGATTTTCCAAGCAGAAAACTGGACGGTTGGAACCACATTGACTAGCAAAAATTCCAGTAGGAAGTTGAGCGTTCTCGTTGTACGAGTTTAGAGCTGACATAAAATCCAAAACCTCTGATAAATCGACTTGCTTCGGTTGTTTTTTCCTGCAAAATCGAGACAAAACGTAAGACAATGAATACATAAATATATATATATATATATACGAACAAGAATCAGATTACAGCTAACATTGAGGTACTTTTTCGAGGACTTGTGAGCGTCGTCGTAATATAGCTTGTATTTCTTCTCTGCTTGCCTGAAAGCCGTTCGCTCGGCTTCATCGGATACTTTATCGGATCCGTACATTTCACGGAGATGGATAAGCCGGCGATTAATAAAACAAAGAAAAGAGGCAATGACTCGTTCAAATTAGGGTTCTGAATAAGGTTTTAGGTGTTGTCTCTTGCAGAAAGTGTCAAGCCACCAGTGATGACGAATTGACGATACTTCGGATTTGCCGAAAACGACGCCGTCTACTCTCACTGCAATAACATACGAGATCTACAAAAACGACGTCGTGTAAGTGTTAGAATAACCCACGGTTTCGGATAAGGTCGGGTTTAACCGAAACCGGATTTGTTTTAGTACCCGAAACGCAGGATACGATAACATAAACGTAAAAAGTTTTTTCTTTCTCCACACTCCATGCAGTGTGACAAGACCATTAAGATCTTACACGTGGAATATTTTGACTTTTTTGGTTCTTAATGAAGTCTAAAATTGTCATTTCAATTAAATATTACGACAAATCCAGATGGAGTGCTCGTATCAATTACGTATGAGCGTGGAAAAAATCTCGTTTAATTCAAATGGATATAAATAGTAATTGGAAACACACGCAACAACATTTCAATAACGGGAATTATTATCGTTCCGCGAACTGTTAAAAGAATCATCAGAGAAAAAAAATGGCGTGCAGGACTGTGTTGCGTTGTGTGTTCTTGACAGAGCCATATAGACCTCTGCATCAAAATCGAGCGCTGTTTTCTCTTCCATTGAGAACCGTTGGATCTCCGTTGAAGTCCAGCTTGAGTTTCGAATGCTATGGAGGAGGAGGAATTAGGGCTCGATATTTTCACTCTGCAATTAAACGAACTCAACTTAATTGCTCACACAACGACCACCAACCGTCTAACGACGACGACCAGGAACAAGGTCCGCCGCAAGAAGCTGTTCTCAAAGCCATTTCAGGTTTTGTCTCTCGTCTTCTTGTTCGATTATTTATTTATATTTATTTTTGGTTAATTGTGGTATATTGTTTGTTTTAGCTTGATTTTTGTTATGTGTGGCAGAAGTTGTAAATAATTTAGAATTTGAATAGTTGTGGACTGTGGTTTTTGATGTGTGTGTATATATATGTGTTGAATGTTTTTTTGATTGGTCTGTTATTTGCTCATTTTCCTTAATTAGAGGTTTCGAAGACGGAAGGGAGGGTTGGGCAGACCACAAATGTGGTCATTGGAGGTACCGTAGCAGATGATTCTACGAATGAGTGGCTCGATTTGGATCAGAAGGTAATACTAATAATTGTTTTGAAGAAGTTAAAAGTAAATGAAGCCTAGTCTAGGCAGTCGTTGCATTTGGGTTAGGGATGTGTAATCATCTCAGATTACTCTGTCAATATTGTTTTGTCGTAACGGTGATATTGTTATGCCAGGTGAATTCGTACCCTACTGATAGAGGGTTTACAGCTATTGGAACTGGTGGTGACGACTTTGTGCAAGCTATGGTTGTTGCTGTTGAATCTGTCATTCAACAGCCTATTCCTGAGGTATGTATCCATTGTTTTTTTGTGATCAATTGCTTAAGATTTTTAATTTCAAAGTATCCATAGAAGAAAGATAAATTTTTGAGGTGATGATTTGGTGACATCATTTTGTATTTTCTACAGTTACTCTGTTCTTGTCGTCTCTCATCCAATTGTTTGATTGCTATCTCTAACTTCCAAATAGGATTTTACTAGCATTTTACTTTTTAAAAGTGAATCGACCAAATTGGGATTTTGAAGGTACTGATGTTTGTTCTTGATTTTTGGATATGAACTAATTCAAGTAACATGGGATTGATAAAACATAACAACAGATAAGTTTCCGAAGAGATGATTGAACAATTATCTAATGTTGGCTAAGATCCAAAGTAGGACATTCTGAGAATGTTAATTATTATACCTGCAATGAGAAACAAAATAGAGCTTGGCAAAAATTCCTACAACTGCATATTTGTGAGTGTTAATGTTCAGCATCTCAAAATTAAATGAAATGTTTGCTATAGCAGAGGGGAGTGTATTGTGTTGTTCATTTATACATTTTCCTGTGTGTAATTTGAATTGAGATCTGTAGGAATCTGATGGAATGACTATTCAGGTGGTCAATGTGAGGCTGCAACAGCCATAAATCATATTAGACCTGTAAAAAAAGGGTGGAGGGTAAATGTCTCAATCTAACAACATATTTCTAAAGAACAAAAGTGGATTAAACCAGTAACAAAATACAAAGAATGGCTTGGATTCATAATGGTCAGAACTATTAATGCTGATTTCATCTAAGCTACTTAGGATATGATGTTTGAGAGCAGTGGAAATGTGACCTCAGTTAGCTCAGAGAGCCTTATATGGAATTCTTTAAGATTGATGTAGTAGGCTAGTAACTTTATAGAAGAGTAATTTTACAGCTCTCAATTGATAAATCGGTACTTCTATAGTGGACCATCTAAGAAGCGAGGATAGCAGTGACAAAATGTTTTAAAACATCGGCTTGATCCAACTATATGCCAACATCTACTTGTCACTAGTATCTATTCCTTCCATGATAAAACCTTAACTGTTTCATGCCTTAATATATGTGGAGGGAGAGAGGGAAAGAGATGCTCTTAAAGGCTGCTGTGTTTATGGCAGTGATTGATTTCAAGAGAGCATGTGAAGCAAATGGCAATGAAACAAATTGGAATTTGTGTAATAACAGTATAACACATTGTCTCCAGTCTCAACTATGTTTTACATTACAGGAAGAGGATGACGGAGTTAATTTTTATAAGATAACACAACCAAATCAAGCAGCATTACTTTGTTTAATAGACCAAGGAAGATTGATTATAGAAATTTGCTATGCATAGAGAATCTAAGAGTATCTGTGACCCGAGATGATGAGGAACTGTCAACCCAAATGGCTCATGGGAAAGCATATGACATATCAAACCTTTTCGTAATTATTTTTAAGGTAAAAATTTAGAGCTTCTGCCACATATTAAGCATTCTTCACAAGTAAACATTACTAAGTCTGTAAGAACTAAGAATTTAATGCTGTTGAACTGTTTGCTAGTCTAATGGATAGAATTGGCACTGATTTGTGATTGAAATTATGATTCCTATGTGTTCGATGAGAAATTTAGCTACTGTCAGTGACTCAGTGGGATGATTGTCCTACTTTTTTTCTATAATTACTGCATGGTGGCATTGTTTTACTCACAATAGTTACAGACTATGATTCAGATAGTTACTGGTGCATTTTTGTCAGCAGATTTTTAGTATTTATTTGTATAGAACTTACCATAAGGTGAAATGCGAAAAAAAAATCTAATTAAATTTTGTGTCATAATAGGGTCGTGTGAGGCAGAAATTATCATCAAGGGGCAAATATGTGTCTGTCAACATTGGTCCAATTCAAGTTATTTCCAGTGAGCAGGTCTGTCGCTCTTTCCCCCCTCTCTCACACACTCTTGCGCACGCGCATTTGCTGTATCTATGATCTGGAATCACTAGGCTGATAGCAACTGAAACATTGTTGTCCAGGTACAAGCTGTATACAATGCCATGAGGAGAGATGAACGGATGAAATACTTTTTGTAGTGTGATTTTCATTCTTGTTGTACAGAACGGTGATGATCTGAGTACTAGAGTATGTATGGTTTCTCCTTTTCTCGGTCCTCTGTTTTCACCGCTCTTTCATCTCATAGTTAGTTCTGTTCCATGATTAACTCATGAGATTATTATAGTATATGGTTAAAATTAATTTATTCTCCATCTGGCCTTGATAGATTTCATATTGATATGTTAATCACGTGGACAGCAAATAACTCTGTCTTATTGTAATTGATTATCTTTGTTGGTAAAAGATAAAAAATTTTGAGCTTTTTTTTGGACCACCACTATATTAGGCTTGCGAAAAGATTTGTGTTTGTCTATTTGGTCGTTCTTAATCGCAAGATTCTACGGGATGCAGTTGTCTTGAAGGGAAGAATAGAGTCAGAGAAATCCACTCAGCCATAGAACCATTTTGGTTAAGGACAAATAGATGGTGTTATTGAACTCCCACCCCATATGAAGTGGAAATCAGTATCTGTTTGCTTTGCGAGGTTGATGTGACATTGATGCATCATGTTAAAAGTTTTACACAGCATAGTTTTTTCATCTTCTTGTTAATATATGCATGATTTTGGGCTATTCTGCTGGTGGGAAACTCTGAATTTCCATTTTATATTGAATATAAATGTCGGATTATCAATAGTCAGCATCCATATTTATTAGTCAATTTGCCTTTGACAAGAGACATAATTGTCATATTGTTTGAAACATATTATATATATATATTGAAATAATGTATGTGTGTGTAGCTGTTGAGTTGATAAAATGGTAGTGATTGAAATTTTTTATCTTGAGATGCCGTTTAAACAAAATTCCAAATGCTTGGCCATGTAAAGTTGTGGTCGATGTTTGTCGGCACATTTTATACCTACCAAATGGAACTGGTCTGAAAGAGTAGTTGTACTCAGTTTTATTAATATGCAAATGTTTCGATATGCTATTCGTTTATTTATCGACACTTACGCATAAACATTTTGCGATAAGTACTGTATATCACATTATCGTATATATTTGTAGGTTTGTGAATTGAAATCATGTCATGTGAGTATTTATGATTTATCATTTGCACATTTTATAGTAATTATCACGTTCGTATAATTCATAATAATTCGATTTAGTTCGTAAGGTTTCATACAATATTGTGCAAGAGTTTGGAGATGTTTGGTTTACATTTATATTTTTATTTCAAACCATAAACCACGTCCATTGCCAGGTGGCCTCATGTATTATAACAACAAAAGACCTTAGTTAATCTTATAGCTAGTATCCATAAAATATGTGAATCAAAATATAAGATTTGAGGGGCATTACGAGAATCGATCGATCTCGGGACCTCTCGTGCGAGAATCATACCAGTATACCACTAGACCAAATGCCTACTTTTTATGTTGTTAGTAGAGTTTGGATACCCTAATTTAGCTTAATATCCAAAAAATGTATAAATCAAATTGAGGGGCATTCCGAGAATTGAACTCGGGACCTCTCGCACCCTAAGCGAGAATCATACCACTAGACCAAATGCCCATTTATAAAAGCATTGTTTCAAGATTAAGAAAAACACTAATGCGTAAGATGAATATGTAGATGACAGTGCATTATTGCATTTTATTATAAGGGTATATATGTCTCAAATATAATAACGAATATTAGGTCAATTTTATCAAGGACCTGTCTCTACTAATTTGGTATCTGGTGTAATCAAATACATCATCTGATTTATCTCTATTCAAAAGAAATGTGTCCATGGCTGACTTCACGAGTCACAACCTATATATTTATACCAAATGATTCCCGATATTCCCAAACTATACCTATAAACTATAAGGCTATAATACTACCCACCCAAATGAACTCATAATATTTGTGTACGACCTGAAATGCTCAAGACATCACCATCTCTCTTTAATTTTAAATACTAAATTACCAATTGATGACTTAATACATAGCATCTGCAATTGAAATTATTACTTTAGTTGTCATTCCATAGTTTTTAATTTCTCCAAGTCCAACTTGTGTTTATAACACGCTTATTTTAAATCAATGATTTTAAACCGTCCATTTCATTACCGATGAAATTTGACCATCGAAGGATCATAAGTTGAACTTCATTTAATCGAGGTTCGTGACTTGAATCTACCGTCTTAATGGTATAGATATGATAAACATAACATTTGACCAACCTCGTATCATCAGTGATGACGTTCGAAGTTTTCAAACATTAAATCTATTCGGTGTCCCTAACAATGTCTCCTCTCTCTAAGACTCTGACTGCCGTTCGTTACAGAAACCATCTTGACAAGTTGGCTCGACGCAAGTTTAATAATGTCTAAACACAACTACAAGTCTACAATGATTACACTGATGTCGTCATCTGTGGCCATTTCTCTTTTTGTCTTCGTGCTTTTAGTTTTTTTAATACATAAATTCTGGTCCAATTGCATGACATAAGCTGGTCTTCAAATTCCAATCTTTTAAAGCTCTTGTTTTCTGGACCTGTTTGGTCTTCTTCTCTCCTCACTAGCATTTGTCAATCTGGATCTCACTTCAGTCTCCATTAATTTGTCTAACAAAAAAGTTCAAACATGTTGGGAAGTATTGAAGGAAAGGTCATTCTTCGTGAAGAATCCAAGGTATTTTTCCTTTCTCTATCTCTCCGATATAAGAAACTACAATGCTTTGAAAATTATGATAAGGGTGGTTTCCAATTTGTTCAAAAAATAGGATTTGATTGAAGAACTTGAAGAATCATCTCTAGCTTCAATACCTAGATCACCAATTCGAAGCAGCAGACCA
The DNA here is from genome assembly GCA_030490815.1 of Acer saccharum. Taxonomy (NCBI): domain Eukaryota; kingdom Viridiplantae; phylum Streptophyta; class Magnoliopsida; order Sapindales; family Sapindaceae; genus Acer; species Acer saccharum. The sequence continues at coordinate 3,293,590 of CM059873.1, read as the reverse complement.
ACTAGCATGATAATCAAGGCAAGTTCTTTGTAACTTATATTTGTACAAATTTGTTTTTATCTGATTTGTAACGTTTAAACGTTCCTTTTAAGATAGATTATTTTGATTAATATATGAATATTGAAACAGAAGGCGCATACGGTGTTTCCAGCTTACTTGGTAGCTGAGGCCATATCAACACTGCATCTTGGCCTAGATTTGAGATGGTCTGGCCCGATAACGCCAAGCGAAATGCAATACGTGGAGCAATACATTTTCGCAAAGTATCCACAGTATTGCAATGGCATAGTTGAACAAGATGATGGAGGAGACAATAAGATTGGTCTCGAGAGTCTTCGTATCAACGAAGAATCATCGTCTGAAGATCAGAAACGCAATAAGTACTCTCTGCAGAGCAGTATTGTTGGCTCATCATCTCCATCTTCAATCAATTATCACCTCTATGATCTTGACAGAACCCAGTTGGAGAATTCAAGGCTGCTTGATATTCTCTCCAAGAAAACTTCATTTCAAGGCAGTTTCATTTCAATCCCTGAAATTCAGGCACGTAACCGAGCATTGAAGCATTGTGGACTAAGTGAAGATGAGTACTTAGTCCTTTTCATGCCAAATTACAAGGAAGCTATGCTGATGATAGGAGAGAGCTATCCTTTCTTCAGAGGAAATTACTACTTGACAATCATCACTGAAGATTGTGATTTCATTAAAGGGTTTGCAATTCAGAGAGAATCAAAAGTCATTTCAGCTCCAGAGACTTGGTTGGATTTGAGGATCAAAGGGTCACAACTTAGTCAGAATTTTAGAAGAAAATGCAAGTACACACCAAAAGGACTTTTCTCATATCCTGTGATTGTCAATGGGACTAGATACTCTATGCATTGGATCTCTGAAGCTCATAGAAATTCGTGGCATGTTCTGCTTGATGCCACGGGTTTGGTCTCCGAAGAAGACCGACTCGCGCTTGCTCTGCACAGACCTGATTTTGTGTTGTGTACACTTGATCATATTCATCATAATCAGCCATCAAAGATTACATGTCTCTTGGTCAGGAGAAAATCATTTGATGCTTGTTCATCTTCAGCCTGAGAAGGCTTTTGGTCTTCTATAATAAAGATACTTGCTCTAGTATATTAAGAAATTATATATTTCTCTTCACAATCTCTCTTTCTTCCGTTTTTTTTTTTTTTTTTTTTCTTTTGTGGGTCTAGAATTTGAATTCTTAATAATCTTAGGGGGGTGTATTCAACTCATAATTGGTTTGATTTGATTGGATTCTGTTGGATTTTAGAAATCCGGGTGTATTCAACTCAGATTTCATTGGATTTGTTTGAAATCCAATAAAGTCTGGGGATATTCAATCCAGATTTCGTTGGATTCCAAACAAATCCAACGAAATCTGGGTGTATTGGAAATCCAATAGATTTAGATGGATTTATTTAAGTGATGGATTTGGTTAGATTTGGATGGATTTGGAAGGGAGAAATATAAATAGAGAGGCAATTTCCAAATCTTACCATTTATGCCAAGATTTGGATGGATTTGCTCTCTGCTCTTTGCTCCTCTCTGCTCTAGAACTATATGAATTTTTATTAACAAAAAATCAACTCCTCTCTGCTCAAGCCACCACCACCACAACCCCCAAAATCCAGCCACCACCCCCAATTCAAAACCATAATCGAAATCAACCACTCACCAACACCAACACCCATACACTGTTGATGCCTGGAAAGAGTAGATCCAGAAGGGAATCGATTCCAAGAAACTGGTATATTTGTTTTTCTTGTACCATATACTATAAGCTTTGATTTTTTTTTCCTTAGATTAATTATATATTTTGTGGGGTTTTGAATTTACCAATCAAGAGAGAAGAAAATTGCCCATCTGGGTATTTTTTTTATCAGTTGTATAATCAAGCGTAAATTTTTTTTTGACAAAGTGGTGGACTTTACGGCTACATGGTGCCCACCATGCCGAATGATGGCACCAATTTTTGAGGAATTAGCAAAGAAGGTGACCGATGTCATCTTCTTGAAGGTGGATGTTGATGAAGGTGAGTGATTCGTGAGAGAGAGTGTTCGATCTTCTCGTCTGCATTTAGAGAGAGAAAAAACTGATGAAGATAGTGGCGGTGGACGGTTGACGGTGGGTTTTGATTTGGGTTTGGTTTTGAGAAGAAGAGATTGGGGAGAGAAGAGAAATGCTTACTCGAGCAAGGGAGGGAAAAAAAATTGACCTGGGTTTGAGAAGAAAGGTTTGGTTTGATCTGGGTTTGATAAAAAAAATTGACTATTATTATTATTATTATTATTTAATAAGACAAATCCTTACAAATCCATCCAAATCCATCCAATTCTACTTAACGAAATCCAATTAACTCCAACGAACTGTTTACACAATTCCGACAAAATCTAATGAAATCTGTGCGATTTGTGAATTCCACCAAAATCCATCACTTAAAACAAATCCATCAAAATCCAATGAAATTTGGGTTGAATACACCCCCCTTAGCTTCTATATGATTAGATTGGTTTCACTTTTATTTTTCAAGAAATAATAATTAAATCACAAGTTTAAAATGTATTCATAAACAAAATTTAGATTAGGAGAAGATTTGTGTCCATTTTGAAAAGAGTGACTTGAAATATGGGATCTATATTGATCAAACTTATTGTGGTAGCAAAAAATGGCCCAAAGGCCTAATGTATTAAAACCCAGACTTTGTAATACAAGATCCTACCCAGGCTCATTATGTTGGGTCGACCCAACATAGATAACAGCAGCAGCAGAACTTGGTCTTTGAAGGACCAAGTCAAAACGGGTGGATAATTTAAAGAGAGAATCTCTCCAAATATCTCGCCCACGATCAAACCATGATCAGTGGACGTTGGAACTACATCTTCCACTATAAATAAGAGAGCTCCCTCACTTGAAAGCTCTCTAAAATCTCTTTTACGAAAAGCTTACTAAAGCGTACCGAAACTCTGCTGATTAATATTCCAACAACCGGAATTTGGTCGGATTCACTATCACGATCATCATAAAATATTGCTCAGCCCAAGCACACCTAAGGCTAAGAATCTAACCACATCTCCCTATTTTTTCTATATTTTGTTTCTTTTTCAATTCTATTGCAGGTTCAACGAAAGGAGACAACAATTCCCAGTCAACAGGCTTATCACGTTTGCTAGTTCCCAGAGGAGACGACATCACTCATCCAACAGTTCAACTAAGTTGCCTTGGGCCCAATATAACCCGACCCAATTAACGTACCATGTAGTTCGACCACCTACACTTATTAATTTATATTAATGTCATTTCTTCATTAAAGTATTATGATACTTCAATACTTCATGATCCCCTTGGCTTACAAGATAATACGAGTCTAATGTGGGAATCTCTTTGATATATGCGGTAGTTGATATCTACATGTTACATAATTAAATATCCGCGTATTGTTCAATTTCATCATGTCCCAATAAACCCATTACACAATCCACAAAAATGGTGGCCATATAGTGGTTTACAAATATAGCCTCTAAATCAGTAAATTGATCTAACTTATTAGTTTATCTTAATGTCCTTTCTTATTCTTCATCAAAGTTTTATAATATTTTATGGAGCCACCGGCTTACAAGACAATATGAGTTTGATGTGCACATCTTCTGTCAACTCAAGTGACGTATATCTCACCCTCTACATTTGTTATTAGTTTATCTTAATGTCCTTTCTTATTCTTCATCAAAGTTTTATAATATTTTATGGAGCCACTGGCTTACAAGACAATATGAGTTTGATGTGCACTTCTTCTATCAACTCAGGTGACGTATATCTCACCTTCTACATTTGTAGTATGGGGTTCAAGTCTTATCATGGGTAATTATCGGTTATGTGTGGAAAATTTTCCCCTTAATATTTGCGGTAGTAGATATCTCTATGTGATAGGAGTAGATATGTGCGTATTGTTCAATTTCGTCAAGTTCCGATGGATTCATGATCCGATCCACAAAAACAGTGACCACCAAAAAGGCCAAAACTCAAGTCTTGCTAGACGCCCATAAAATAGTGTCGGTTGCGGGAGTCCAAAAAGGCCCAAGACAATAATAGACAAAGCCGAAACCCACGTGAAGTTTGCATCCCAGAGGGGCTCTCCTACAATTCTTATCAAATCAACTTGGTTTTAGGATAGATCGGCACGTGTGAAATCAACCAATCGTGGCCGTTCGTACGAAACAGCTGGACCAACCAGTTTCAACGGTCGGAGATGCCACTCATACCCAGAATCATGTCCTAAAATAAATCACCGGAAGACAGAAAAGAAAAGACAAATCTTTTCTGGTCTGAGTACTGTATCCAAAGACACCTGTCCCGACAAACCCTTAAACCAAAAAATAAAAATCTTCCATCAATTAAAAGGACTGTGGCCCATCTGTTTTCTCTTGGTTCGTCCCACGTCTCCCTCTTTCTTGTTGTACATTTTTGAAATATTTAAAGTGATTGATTGGTTTGCTAGGGTCTTGAAAAGGATAAACAAATCTAATAGAAAAGGTAATAAATCAATTAGTTTAAATCTAATTAAAAACAAACCTAATTAGAAAAGGTAAAAAATCAATTAGTTTAAATCTTATTAAAAATAATACAAAATATGAAAGCTATTTTTAAACCGATAAGATATTATAGCCCGATTAACTTAAGTTAAGCTAACGAAACCATTAATAACGTTAGACTTCCATTAATACTCTTTAAGAGTAATGCTAAGAGCATCTCCAATGCAAATATGTATTTTTGAGTTTTTAAATAGTACCACATCAACATTTCTATTTATTATGGGCCCACTTTTGAAAAAAAATTAAAGAAATGCATATCCACATCTCCGATGCAATTATCTAAAGTCAAATATGTATCAATTTTATGTCCAATCATAATAAAACAATTATTACACTCTCTCCTTTTTTATTTTACAATTAAATAAGATTTAATCTTATTGGTGGAAAGAGTTGAAAGCTTTAATCTTATTGGTGGAAAGAGTTAAAAATGCTAGTCAGCATTTTTAGAAGAGTTTCTAGAATTAGAAACCCAACTCCATATTCTCTATTTTTTTTTTTTTTGCCACATCATCTCCATATTCAACTTAGATAATAGCATTGGAGAGAGTTTTTCTAACTTTTTTAATTTCTATCCTATGTGGCACTCTATTTTCTCCAAATCCATAATAACATTGGAGATGCTCTAAGCTTCCTATATTTTTTCTCAAATTCTTTCCAAAACGATGTTGGCATATAAGGTGTCAACATCTTATGAATCATGAGATTATATGGTGAGTGATTGATGTCGGCACCCCGACATCATTTGAAAAAGAATTTATGAAGCTTAGCATTACTTGTAGTTTAAAGGTAAGAGAAAGTTTTTAATATTAACCCATAAATTTAAGATTCAAAATCCAACCTTCATAATTCAGAATTTAATATCAATTAAATACATTATAAATGCATAAATTTTGTAAAAATATATGTACTATAAATTTGAAAAGGAAATGACCTAAATCAACCAACCCTTTTTTTTCAAAAAAGTAAAATAAAAAGTCTGATGGAACCGTGCACATTCACGGAATCTACCGAAATCAAATTTTTATTTTATTTTATTTTAAAATCTTACTGAACGGGTGAGGGGTCTACTTCTACAGTGTATATATATACTCCCACACTTTCTTGCACAATTTCTTGTCTCCTTGATAAGAATATTAATTAAAAAATTCAAAAATACAGAAATTCTATTATCAGTTTGAACCGACAAAAGTTATATCAGTTCCTTCCATATGGGTCACTGGATTTAAATACTTTGACTTGACTGGATTTTTACATACAGTCAAGTCAAAGTATTAAAATTTAATTGCCCACATACATAGAAATGATATAACTTTTGTCGGTTCGAACTGATAATAGAAAATCTGTTCAAAAATATATAATAATAAATTCATATCGTACTTAAGAGATATATATATTTATAGAGAGAGAAAATGGTTTATTATACGAAAGAGAACTTGTGGAGTGTAGTCATGTAGACTTCGTCAAATTGGTGAGGGAAGATAACACCGTGATTTGTGAACAAGTCATCATCGGCGCATTTTAGCTGATGCCGCTGTTCACCGGCATAACATACAAGTTTTCAACTATTTACACCGACATAATAAATCCACCGCACCACCCGCCAGCTCTTCTTCTCTTCTCACTGCTATGCTGTCTACTGCTCATCACTCGCTTACACATTTTCTAAACATAAAAATAAAATAAATAAAAAATATTCAAAACTCCAAAACAAAATCTAACCCGTGATTATATATTCGATGATGTTACTTATCCAAATTCAAAATTTCAATAATGACACATTATCCAAATTCGAATAAAAGCCGAATATATATTATGTGATTCATATCATAATTCGAATATAATCCAAATCCATAATTCCTCTGTTTAAACTGTATTTAAAACGTTTTTCTCATAAATAATTAAAAACATGAAAATAAAAGCCTGTCACCGTAAAAATCAGCAGAAGCTATCGACACCGTCGTCGCCGACAGTTCGATTCATCGCAGATGGGATTTCGAAGTGCCAGAGTCTGCCGACAGCTTTCTTCAAGTACTTCTTGCAGAGGAACTCCGCTGCAAAAGCCTTCTCGACTTTCCGATCAACATCGTGCAGGAACACGTGCGTCACACCGGATCCCTTCCTCTGTCTCGCCATCACCGCCGCCGAGAAAATCGCCCCCATCCTCCCCGGAGCCTCGGGAAAGTACCCACGCGGCGCGTCGATCATTATCATGTCCCACTCCTTCTCGTAAACCTCCTCCGGTAGACTCTCCAGCGCAAGCTTGCACTGCTGGTTGCCGCGGAGGTACGCCTTCGACGGAGCACACAACGGCTCCTTCTTGTACGTCGAGAGGAGGTCATCGGACTCCTTCAGCTGCGTACGGTAACGTACGGTGTGCGCGTTGAGATTGGGCGCGTCCTTGAGAACCGTCTGGACCCACTTAGGATCCTCCTCAAGGAATAGCGTCGTGCCACGTGGATTGAGAGAGGTCCACATCATCGAGTCGAAGCCGAGTCCGAAGACGAGGAAGTTACAAGGAGAGATTTTTTCGAGGACGTTGAAGGACACGCTCACCTCCCCAAACGACTGTTGAGGGACGATCTTCGAAGTCGCGTAGTGGAGGATTGCGCGGAGTTGGATCGGCGTCACCGTGTACTCCGCGGCAGCGCGAGCCTTGGAGCCGGCGAGGGAACAGAAGAAAGAACTCTCGGCGGAGCGGATTAGGCCGGAAATGACCACCGCGCCGACGATGAGTCCGGCGATCGCCACCAAGAAAAGCCTCCGTCTCTCGGGTTGAAAATGTTGGTTTTCGTTGTGGCCCTTCATGTGATTTTGATTTTGCGGTGTTCTTATTTATTTTGATTTTTTTGAATGTTTGGTTTTTTTTTTTTCGATTTTTGAGTTCAATGAAGGAAATGTGAAGAGGAAACGAGAAATGGATATGTTTTTGTTTTTATTATTTGTGGGGCTATAAAATATGTATGGTTTATATAGAGGAGTAAAATAAGAGAGTGTAAAAATGAGACCAGAGTGGGGGTATTTAGGACAAATCATGTTTATTTTTTATAGTCGTGTAATCGTGTTCAAGTTTGTAGTACATTTGTCAGTTTGTTGTACGTTGATTTTCAAAATTATTTTTTCTTCCATCACTTTAGCATAATCATAGGAGTATTATGTGTTTGTCTTTTTTTATGGTTTTTTTTTTTTTAAGATATGTAGTAATGCTAATGACACCCCACCAACTAGTTATGGATATTAATAATTTGTATAAATGTGATTAAAAAAATTAATATAAATATTCATTTTATGATTCTTTATGTCAATTAACAATAATTGATCTTGGGACACATTAACTTAATTATTTATATATAATTGTTAGGAAGCTAATGATAATTTTTAGATTATAAGTTCTTTTTGTAAGCTAAAAAGAAGTTAATGATGTTTTTTTCATGATTAACAATGAAAAAAAAAAACCCCAAGGGGTGGTGCTGCTGGTCACTGGGGTGAGCCATAGACTCGGACGTCCTGGGTTCGATTCCTGACAACCACGTTTCTCTTAGAGCCATTAGAGGTTTACTCGGCTGTTAAGTTCAGGGCCTCATGGGATTAGTCGAGGTGCGTATAAGCTAACCCAGACACCCACGGATACCCAAAAAAAAAAATGAAAATAAATAAAGAATGCCAAATAGTTTATAACTCAAATAAATTCAATAAACCGATTATTTTATTTATAATTTACATTTTACATTAACTTTCAACTTTATCTATTTAATTTTTTTTTTTATTTTGAAAAATTGTGAAATACAATATTGTTTTAGAATATTTGAACATGCAAATATGTTTTTTTTTTTTTTTTTTAATCAGCATTAATGTAATTGTTTAATTTAACATAGTTTAGTGGTTGGTGGGGACATAACGAATATAATCACTTAATATGAATTTTTGTCACATCTGTCCATAATTATACAAAATTATAAGAATTTTTGTCACTTATAATAATAATCTTGCCAAACAAAAATTTCTAACTAAAATCTGGTATTTGGATTTGATTTGATATAAGAATTTATAGATAACTAATGGTTACAAAGTCAAGGATTAAACTGCCTAACTTGGTGTCTGCTCTCTGAATTAAATATTGACTAATTAAAATGACTGAGCAGTTACATATACCACAAACGCTTCTTCAATATTTAATCATTTGCAAAATTGAAATCTAATTACTTACCATTAATAGTCGGTTCGATTAATCAAAGTCCCATTATAACTTATTAGACTTGGACTTGAGACTTGAGACTTTGACCACAGGCCAATTTCGCAGGTTTTGGTGCTAATTTTGTGGACCATTGGCAACTTTGCAATGGTGTAGTCCTTGTAGAAAAAAAAAAAAAAAAAAAAAAACTTGGTCTAGAACGAAAATTATTATGATTGCTAAATTTAAACCAGACTTTTTCCAACTCTTTTGCGCGTGATATCCGATTATAAATCTTTTATTTAACATCGAAAAGAGTTTGCCATTGGGCCTCTTGCCAATGTGGTGTGACTCTCCAAAGGGAGATTCCACCATCACGGTTCAACGCCCGGCACGTGTATATATATACACCCATTCTTTTCTTGTCCCACCTCATGTGTGGGTGTCCTCTCCCCACTTGTAGGAGTAGTTGTTCGGGTTGTGCTAGTAGTGTCCAATTCTCGCAGGGTCCCGGTAGTTGTTGTACATTAAAAAAAAAAAAAACAAACATCGAAAAGAGTTTGGATCCGCTTCTAGCCTGGCTTTTTGTTTTTTAAGAGTATCGAAGTTTAATTAAAATATTTGTCCGCATGAGAAAATAAATAAATAACAAAATTTAATCACGTAATTTTTTTAACAAAATTTAATCATGTAATTTTTTTATGTTTAGGTGTCAATAAATTAAGAAAACATTAATACTAGTCAATCCAAATTTTTTGTCCAAAAATTAACCTAAATGATGTGACAAGTGATTCATCATATCTCTCTATGAATTTTACGGTGATGACAACTCATTTACCGCATCTTTTTGAATTAATTTTTGGGTTAAATAGTATTACACTTAAAGAAAAACCTAGTAAAAAGCCAAAGTAGGAGAGAATTTGAACTCCATCAAAAGAGCCTATATGTTAGGCTCATTGGTATTGACAATATTATTATTATTGTTATTATTATTATTATTACTGTAAAAGCATATCTTCAGGCTGATGTGGAGCTCCTTTGTGTTATCCTTTGGAGAAACTAGTATTGTAGGAGCCAGCTGGTTCATAATCTGGGTATTTCGGGTATTGCTGATGTTGTCTAATGGGCTATCTCTTTTCTTGAAGAATGGCGTTTGGCTATCAAAGTGGAGTCTGCTGTCTCTAGGAGGAATATCGCTTTGGTTCCTAAACGGAGGCCTCCTTTGTCAGGTATTTGGAAGATTAATACCAATTTGGCTTCTTGTTATAAGGACCAATTGATTGGTCTGGGTGTGATTTGTCGCGATAGGTCTCGGAAAATGATTGCTATGGTCTCCTCTCTTGTGGCGGAAGCTTTGGCGATTAAGCTTGGTATTCAGCTGGCTTGTGAGACCGGCCTTGTTCCTTTCCAGATTGATTCTGATTCTCTCCAAGCTGTGGAGCTTGTGAGTAACGGTAACCACTCTGATGCGGATGTTGGTCCTATTATTGTGGGGATTTCTAATATGCTCAAGGCCCTGCCTAGTTGCTCTATTAGCCATGTTCCTCGTAAAGGAAATGTTGCGGCTCATGTTTTAGCTAAAAAGGCTCTAGTTGTCGAGTCTGATCATCGCTGGATTGATTTTTGCCCTCCCTACGTGGAGCGGATTGTCCAGCGTGATGCTTCGTTTTAGTTTCATTTGTTGTCTTCTCTTTAAAAGAGAAAAAAAAAAAAAAAGCATAACTTCTAATTGATTGTTGATCTAAAATTTTATTTAAGTTTCCTCACCAAATATATATATATATATATATATATATATATATTAATTTTTCAATTTAAAACATTTTTTAAAGAAAAAAAAAACATCCTTTGTTGGCCCATGCAATTTTGATCCATTGATTTTTGGCACCACTTTGGGCCAAAAGACTATATACTATGGCACCACTTCGGCCCGTGCATTTTGATCCATTGATTGTTTGCCCAGTTACGATATTGTATTCGTATAGTCCAAAGGTTGAATTTGTGCACTAGGGCCCAAAACATATGAACCAGGCTTGAAAAACTGAGCCTGTAAACTTGTAAAATCATGTAGAGAGCTCTTGCATTTATGGAACAAGTGAACAACTAAACTTTGCTGCAAAATTTATGAGACTCCTCGATTCATTTAACTTTTAACGAAACAAATATGTAGCATGTTCTTACAAAAAGTTGTAAGAGATATTATAATGTACAATCAACAAATAGGCCAGGCAACCAAGATGGGGTCAGTGGCATGCCTCTCACGACTCACGTCTATAATGTGAGATTGTAAGTTCGAGTTGTGTCTAGGGATGGGATTGGGGGCCCAATGGGGCAGGGGAGGGTCCCCCCACCCCCATTCCTAAAACCTGCCCCCTCCCCCGCCCCCAAACCCCATTTGAAGGTACTGGGGATGGGGGTGTTTGGGGGGAGGTTCCCCTGCCCCCACTCTCGTCCCCCATTTCCCCCATTTTTAATCCTAAAATTTTTCAATCCAAAATTCGGAATTCGAACAGACCAAACTTTTGTTTCATCCTATTTCAATATCCAATCCAATAATTAACAAAATATACAATCTAAAATCTATAATTGATTTAATTTAATCCAAAATTAATACAAATAACTATAATAATATAGTATTAGTGTATTACACATAAAAGTCTAAACAAATTTAACTGTGCAGAGAATAATAAAATATATGAGTAATTGACTAATAGAGTTAGAGTTATATTTTTTTTATTTATTTTTTATTTTTAAGAAAATAAAATAAAAAACATATAAATAAAATATATGGGGAAATGGGGCCCACCCCATTTAGGAAATGGGAGAATGGAGCCCACCCCCACCCCCATTTAGGTTTTAGATACAAAATCTACCCTCACCCCCGCCCCAAAACCCCATTTGGGGGCAAATTTTGCCCCCAAATGGGGGTGGGCCCGTGGGGGAAATTCCCATCCCCAGTTGTGTCTCTCCCCATAACCGAATTTATTATGATATTTTTCTATAATAAAAAAACAAACAAACAAACAAATGGGCCACGCAGTGACGCAGATAACTAAAATTATTATCATCCGTCCCGTCCCATCTTTGACAGATTCAGACAAATATGAAAGATTGAAAGTGCACCATCCAGCTCATGCATTTATGATCTACCCAAAATTGTAAGCATTCTAAACCTAAAACCCTTTGAAATTCTCAGCGTGGACTTGGGAGTTGGGATATAAGTTTTTCACTTTTTTCTAATTAATTTGTATGGCCCATTTACGGAGGCAACATACATGGTGACTATCTAACCACGTATTTAAATTAGGTATTATTTTTAAAGCTTTTTGTCATTCGTAGGATTCGAACCGTTAATTTGGAAGTTATTTATTCAAACGCTAAGCTCGTCCATTTACCAACAGAACTACACCTCTGGGTGCTTGATTTTATTATAAGATACCTATATTTCTACATTTTAACGTGTAAAATGTTATAAAAGTGACAAGTAATATACTCTGGCTACTGCTAACAACACTCTTTTGAAAATGAATATATATGTATATATATATATATATATATACAGAAATTCTATTATCAGTTCGAACTGACAAAAGTTATATCAGTTCATTGCATATGGGCCACTGGATTTAAATACTTTGACTTGGCTGTATGCACTTGTCAGTCAAGGAACTGATATAACTTTTGTCAGTTCGAACTGATAATAGAAAGACTGTATATATATATATGGTCATAGTGTAAAAGGAGTCACAATGTTATCATGAGGTCCATGCGTATTCATGGGATGGAAGGCACAATTCCTCATATGGTATTCAATAAAAAAGGATTTGGATCCTCATTATAGTTGTTGGTAAAGTGATTGTGGAAACTAATCATATCTTAACCACACATTCATTGCAATGCTTATGTGTCAATGTGTCATAAGATTATATGAGGTCAGAAAAAAATTCAGATCAGTAAATGATCCAATTTCATTTAAAAAAGAAACCACCACCTAATGTGACTTTGTGGTAAGAGCATTCATTTAGTCTGAGACGTAGTGTTAAAAAAAAAAAATAAGAAGCATCATAATCTGTTGGTTGCCAATCAATCAGTCCCACTAGCAAGGTAATCGCAGCCATCCAATTATTATCTACCCTCATTCAAGTATCACAATCTATTCATCGTTTGAAACAGTTTTCAAATACGTGGCTAAAACTTGGGTGCAGTACGATACACCATGCATCTCCCACCCTGATGCTGCCAAAACACCTTGGTGTTTTGGTGTTTTGGCAGCATCAGGGTGGGAGATGCATGGTGTATCCTACTGCACCCAAGTTTTAGCCACATATTAGGTGTTTTGGCAGCCTCCGGGTGGGAGATGCATGGTGTATCGTACTGCACCCAAGTTTGCTTATCCCCCTACAAGGGCGTAAACATTACCTCCCTCCTAAAAAGATGACATGTGTCTAAGGGAGGGTAAATTTATCCAAAAAGATAATTGTGTTTGGACAAATTTACCACTCCATGGACACATATTATCCATTTAGGAGGGGGGTAATGGTTACCTCCCTTGTAGGGGTGAGCAAAAGTGTTCTCACATCGGATGCACCTAAGACTCTCTCCCAATACGTAATTGTATCAGAACATGCCATGTGGGCAGAAAGTGGACACGAGTTCGGCTACAGCTCAGCCTCATTTAAGGCAAAATGAAGCTTCCCTCTACTACAACGAAACCAGTGCAATGTAAACATTACTGCTGCCCAACTACTTCGATGGTCCTAAATTTATTAGCTCAAAATCCTCTAGAACCCACTCAGTACCTTGAAATCAATCCTGACCGTCGATCCACCAGCTGTAGCCCACTCCCGCTGACCTGGACCGTCGGATGGAAGATCAAGATCATGGACAACTTCACTACTCAACTGCACATGCATTAATATCAAAATCTTTCCATCAAAAAAAAAAAAATCAAAATCTGATAAATTTTAAAGTTTAAAATTTTCTTCTTCGAAGTTTTCACTTTCACACACCTCGCTCGCTTCCTTATATTGAATACACACACTTCTTCTCAGAATCCATCACAAACAAAAAAACAAAAAAAAAACCCAACAAAACGACGACGTTGAAGACGATGTCGACGAAGAAAAACATCAATACAAGTGCCCTGTTGTTATGTTTCGTTCTTCTAACCGGTTCGGGATTGACAGCGGCGCCGGTGGCAGGCGGCGATGATACGGCGACGCAGAAGGAGTGCAGTGAGCAGCTCCAGAAGGTGATGACGTGTCTAGACTACGCGAAAGGGAAGGCTGCGACGCCATCGTCGCAGTGTTGCGGCTCTGTGAAGGACATAAAAGACAATGATCCCAAGTGTTTGTGTTTTATAATCCAACAGGCTCACGGCGGCTCCAATGAAGTGCTCAAGAGCTTGGGGATTCAGGAAGCTAAGTTACTTCAGCTTCCTTCTGCTTGTGAGTTGAAAAATGCCAGTACCAGTAACTGTCCCAGTAAGTTTTTCTTCCTTTTTACATTTGCATATATCAATTCATTTTACGTGTGTTCCGTTCGGATTTTAATTCCATCCGAATGTATACACGTTGTTTGTGGTGACAAGCGCATGCAGTTGTCTAGATCATGGTCTAGACTTGATCGTGTGTGTTCCGTACGGTTGTTTTACTGATACAAATTAAGGGTTTAGGTGCAGAATCTTAGATTAATTGTTCAGGAGGGCTTGACTATGGTACCCACACGGCCACACGGGTATCATAGTAACCAAATTTTGGCAAAATTTAAATTAGTTGGTATGTAATTTGGAAACCGGCCACTTTAAATTTTAAAAACCAGGGTAACGATTAAATCAATAAAAAAATGAACGATATCATACCAAACATTTTCCGTGAGTACCGTAGCCAGACCCTCTTCGGGATTCTTAATTTATCAACCCCTATAGATTAATCGTCTGGGATTCTAGATTTCTAGATTAGGGTGACAAGTAGGCAGTTATCTACATCATGGTCCGGACTTGGTCATGTGTGAATATACAGTTGTTTTAATAGATTTTAGGTGTGGAATCCTAGATTAATTAATCGTCTAGGATTCTTAATTATCAAACCCTAGCTAGATTAATCATTTCGGATTCTAGATTCTAGATTATCAAACCCTATCTAGGATCTGGTTCTGTTTAGTGATTGATATAAGATAATTTGTATAGATCATGCAAGTTGATAATAATTTTATGAGTAATGTTATTTGTTCAAATTTAGTGTCCAAATCTGGTGTTCATGATTTAAATGAATGAATTATAGTTATGCTATATCATTTGGGCACCAGATTTGGACAGCAAATTTGAGCAAAGTAGCATTATTGTAATTTTATTGCATTCATATGATCCCGTAGTTAATGTCTACCGTTACATATATAGTTATGTGACTTGTGTAGTTCTGTTAAAGTCTACATGCAATATTTCTTTAGATTATATTTTTTATTAAAGGGCAATGAGCCAACGAAGAGATCCTTCAAATACCAAAACTAGAGAAGATCCAGTGTAAGTTCTGAGATTTGCTTTTTTCGGAAGCACTATTTTATTTTTTTTTCCTGCATATCCAACATTAAGTTTCTCTTAATGAGTTGAAAAACTTCTAGTAGTGAAGAAAAAATTGCAAAAAATGGGTAGTTGAAGCTTGAATTTATCACTCATATATTGATTTGGAGACAGAAAGAACTGGACCGCTAGAGGCATAATGTTATAAATGCGATGTCCTTTTTTACGGTTGAGTTTGGTGGGTGGCAAAGCGATTGGTTTAAATGGTGATATAGAAAGTCTATATATATATATATATATATATTTTAAATATTACGCTTTAAGTAAATTTAGGATTGTTTATGTAGGAGATGACTCAAACCCGCAACCTCGTAATGCAAGTGTGAGGGGTTTTACTACCGAACCAATTTATCTCGTTCCACTTATATGTTCATTAGCTTATGTGTTGGGATATATTTTGATGAATTTGTTGTTGTTTATTCTACAATATTATGTTTGATTATATTTGTATTTATTATCAACGTTGCGCTTGATCTTCGTGATAGTCTCGTTGATCTTCTTGCATGTTTTAACGCAAGTTACTTTCTTAAATCTACAGAGCTTTTGGGCATATCGCCTACCTCCCCGGATGCTGCAATCTTCTCAAGCAATGCTTCCACAACAGCAACAACGGCAACAACAACCGGAACATCATCAGCCACGGAGAAGTCTGACGGGACCAAGCTTAGATCTTACCTGGTTGGACCAACGGCGGTGGTCGCTTTGGCCGTATTTTTCTGTGCATTCCCAACTGGAGCTGCCTCCTCTATGTTTTATAAACGGGGTTGAAATCAATCAAAACTCTTCCTCGCTTGCTTTCCCTTTCACTTTCACTGTTTTGTTTAATTTTCTTTGAATTTTAGTAGAAGAATTAACGAATTTGTAAGTTATTATGTGCTTCCTTTCGTTGACTTAATTGGAGTGTGACGTTAGCTCTATCTAGCTATATTTAATGTTTGTCATTTTCAAGCATTCAATTGCCAGTGTTTAGATTTTCATGTTAGATTATAATAAAGATAATGGTATGATAAATAAGACGCAGGCCTCATTAAATTTTGTAGACCTGGTAATGGGTCGTGTTATTGCGAATTTGTGTCGTTTCGTGTTTGAGTCGTGTTAAAATTGCTCCATCCGAACCCGACTCGTTAGCTTAATGGGTTGAAATATTCAAACCTAAAACCATTTGTTAAATTAATGGGTTGAAATTTATAAACCCAAAACCATTTGTTAAATTAATGAGTAAACCGGCCCGACCCGTTATAAAATAATATATTTGAGATTTATTAAAAAGTTGAAAATAAATAGCATTGAAACATGATCAATCTCATGCAATCAAGTTCATTAGCTACTTTTAGAGTTTTAGGGTTAGGGTTAGGGTTATAATATTGTGAAATAATTGATTTATAGTTTTAGAGTTTTTAATTTAGAAAATTTTCCAGTTTCAATAAAAGAAAAAATTAGAAATTTTAAAAAAAATAATTAGTAAAATATATTCTAACCATAATTATAGAGATATTTTTTTATATAAATTCCATAATGTGATTATATAAAGAATTTTTTAATAACTTTCATAAACAGATTAAAAAAAAAATCTTTATATTAATGGGTTATCGTATTAACGGTTTTTTTAAGGGTGAACCCAAAACCGACTCATTATATTTCATGTCTTAATGGGTTGACCCATTAACAACCCAAACCGATAAACTTGACCCACCAACCACTATTTTCGAATAGGTTTGGGTCATGTAAAATTTTACCAGGTCTAAAATTTTGGGAGTGGAGGGACCATGATACAAAATTTAATTTGAAAATGTAAATAACGAAACCTTTTGGAGTAAAAAAATAAATAAAATTTCAAGAATAGATTTGTGATAAAAACATCTATTAAATGAATGTGTGAATAATGTGAAATATTCGAGTTTGGAATAAATACATATTGATGTGCCCACACACGTCATCTGGGGTGCTGACGTGGCTGTGCATGTCATCTAATAAAAGATGAGAAAATCTTGGTTGGGACGGTCCCATACACGTGGCCATGGGACCGTCCAATGAGAGTGCGCCATATATACATTGGGACAGTATGTGCAGAGTATGTGGCACACTCTCATTGGACGGTCCCATAGCCACGTGTATGGGACCGTCCCAACCAAGATTTTCTCATAAAAGATGGGGATTTTACAGTGGTTTTGTTGTTAATAGATGTCAAATAATGAACCACTTTTTAGGTTTTTCAAAGTATTAATGGTCGGTTAATTTGAGATTTTTGAAGTACCAATCTCTGGATGCGAAAATTTGTTTCTCAAGAAAGCCCTTTTTTTTTCAAATTTTTTTTTTAAATTTTTTATTTTTTTTTAAGTGCTTCTGTTTATACTTTAGAAGATGTAAGTTGTATATAGTGTAACAAATTCTTTGAAATCCTTTTCAAAAAAAAAAAAAACAAATTCTTTGAATTTTCTCTGCATCATTGTTGGATAAGTTATTGTCATATCATCAGCCTCCACTTAATTACAGAAGGTTGGCAAGTTTGACATCACCGAAGAATCTTGATGCTTGAAGAATGTCTATGCCATTGAAGCTGGTAATTTTAGTAATTAAAGAATATTCTTTCGATACATATTTATACAATACTGATTAATTTTTATTAGTTAATTTATACAATAATAATATAACAATATTATTCTTAAATAATTACTCATATAATGGCAAAAAAATAACATAATTATTAGACTGAATATTATTGAACTTATTTATCCAACTAATGTTCACTTAATTATTTTAACTAATTATTTTCACATTAATTTTTTTCTTGGGAATTATTGTTATCGAGTCTTTTTATTGTTAAGCTGTGTTATAATTTGCTTTATTTTAGAGTTTATTTATGTTATGTATTTAATTGCACTAAATTAAGTTTTTTTTTATTTTTTATTTTTTATATTTCAATAATTTAGGGTTTAGAGAAAGAGGAAGACTCGAACCCACAACCTCATGATGTTGATGTAACGGACATACTGCTAAGTCAATAGAGAACCCACTTTGTTTCCTACTCACAAACACACACATGTACACAAACTCAAAACAAACCGAAATTGTGTTAATCAGGATTTCATCAAGTTAATCCATAACACTCTTGGAAAAGTATGCTAATGCTCTTTATATAGTGTGGTGTTACATAATTCCCACATTATATGTAATAGCTTATGCCCACTAAGTAGATATTGTCCGCTTTAAGCTTCACGCACGCATCTTTCACCCTCACGGATTTACTTTAGATCATAGGTAGATAGGAGTTAATTTACTTTTCAGAATATTAATTAAGTTTTTTTTTTTAATTAACTTTGAGAATATATTATTTTTATGGAATTATTTTTAAGAATTGTTTTACAAATTATTAGTTAATAAGTAAGGTCATTTGATCTTCAGGTTGGGGCGTGACACATAACATTCAAGAGATGCACTCAGTTCATGATCTAGGAAAATCCCTTGACCAGGATGAAATCTAAATTTGATTTTTAAAAAAATTATATTTCATAACTAAATCATGTCTAGAAAAAAATTAAATTAATTTTTAAACACTTTAGAATTATTTTTTAAATTCAATAATGTAGATTAGGATATTTTATTTATTTTTATTCTATCAAATAATATTATAGTTTCCGAAATAATTTTATTTCAACCTATTTTCAAAAGCAATCAAACGGACAAGTTTTCTCACATAAGGGAAAAGGATACCCATAGTTTCTCTAATAATTTATTATTTAATTATTTTAATAAAGTTTGCTAAAATATATTTAAAAAAAAAAAAAAATCCATGAATTATGCAAATCAATTCGGTAAGGGAAATGAAAAGCATCGTAAAATAAAATCGTGTTTCAAAAATCACGTTTCTTTGTTAAAAGAAGTTTTCTAAAATTCAAAACAACATGAATGCATTTGACATGTTTTTTTTTTTTTTTTTTTTAATGAGAAAAATAGTTGTTTCAAAAAAAAAAAAAATTTTAAATTTGTTTTAAAAATGGTAGAAAACTAAATCACATACCAAAATAACTGTTCAACTTTTTATTTATTTATTTATTTCTTTTTGGTTTTTGAAAACAGAAAACTGTTTTAGAAAATGTATCCTAAAAGCCACTTACCAGAGATTGAGAGAAGTTGATATGAGAATTCCCATATCAGTATAAAAGCCACAATAGAAATACAGTAAAATGATATAGTAAAACTACAGAAATTCTTCATATGAACTGCTCTAACACCAACAGGAGTTAAGAATATAAAATCTATCAACCAGAGAGAATATAAATTATAACTTTCAATCAGTTAACAATGAAGAAAATCCCCAATGTAAATAATAGTTACCATTGAAACCTATGTACTATGGTTATACCAAATAGAAACCTTTCTAAAATTTGTAAGTTTAGAAATTCCGAAAACGAAGATATAAGGAATGTTATATGGAGTATGAAAGGCGGTATTATCAGGTTCATAACTGTTTGCTGATAATAATTCCTAGAAGATAAACTTCCTACCTATCTCCCATGAATTTGATGACAATTTTCCGGTTTAACTCCCTCGACGCAAGGAAGCAGCTGGGGCGGTTATGTTCCTAGCAGATGGTCGTTCTCTTCCATGCTCGGCCAATGACAGAGCTTCAGCAAAGCTCTTCGACATTTTCCTTTCTAAGCTATTAGATAATGCAATGGGATTACGTTGTTCACTGACATGCCTCACCGGAGGAGCCACCAGGTTTGCTACCTGTCTGGTCTTTCTTTCCTGCATTGCTTTCTGCCGATGCTCATAAAAGTAGAAATCATCTAGGATGGAAGAACGTGCTTCATAGTTCTTGAAAATTTTCAACATCTCGATACCATGATCCATTTGCACCTGCAATATTAGCAGTACAAAAGTAAATATAACAAAACTATTTATGAAGATAAAGAGAAACAATTTCAATGGCAGATGACAACAACTGAATCCAACTCGATATGTCACACCCACGGAAATCACCCCTTGATCACCTTGGCTCAATCAAGACGGTGCTACATATTTGCAGAAAAATCTGCAACATCTTGACATTTCAGCATTAACACAATGCAAAGACTCCACCACTTAAATACGAAAAACAACTAGAAGTGGCCGTTAATACTAGTCACAGGCAGTAGATGGTGTCGCATAGTTTGACAAGTTCAAGTCGTCACACCTAATGAGGTAAATTTTAGCAGGTAGCATTGCAACTAGTTAAGACCAAATGAGCTCGGAAGTGAGAAAAAACAGTAGCATTTAAGAGGGCAAACTACGAAACATTACCAACACTACCAGTCTACCACCATTATAAATACCTCGAGAATAAATCATGACTCTAAATGAATTCTTACCTCTTGAGTATCCCTACTGTTAGTAACTGGTTTGTTGTCATTATTTTCAAGTAGGATGTGACGAAACTGATTGTTAGGAACATCCTTAATCATGTGCCACTTGACAGGGAACTGCCCAGACCACTTATCCTGCAGCCAATAGTCCACATTCTTGTCAAAGTCTACAGGTCCCACCATCTCTGCCACTCCACAAAACTGGGCACTAGCGTTCACCTGTGTGCGTACAATTAAAAGATGCAGAACAAGATCAGATTATGACTTTCCAGCTCTTGTTTATGGTACCAAAATGACACTTCTAATGAAGAATGAAAAGGATAAACCGATTAGTGATTTCAGAAGGAATCTGCAGAGACAAAGCAGTGAGAACTCCTCAAAACATTAGATAGTACTAATTATAACAAAGATAAATACCTCATCGATCCAATACATTAAATAAAACCACAAAATTTGTTAACATTAAAAATAGCAAAGATCAAGTATGTCACTTATTTCATACTATAAACAATCAAACCACACAAAAAGGGTAGAAGAACATAAATCAAGGAAAAAAGTAAAGTAATACTGCAAGAACAAGTTGAAGGAAAGCAGAACCATGTCCCAGAGGCCTCTTTTGTTTTCATACGATAATAATCAGTACAGGGATAAGACTGAACCAATCAGAAAATATTAGATTTACTTGTGTGTATGTGGAAGAGTAATGTGCGAGTGTAAGGCCGCACAACCCAGCACAAGAGTGACAGACCAATCACAGTTCAAGTGTCAGAAATAAATAATAGAAATTGGCTGCACAAACAAGTGTGCACAAGAATGGAAAATTAGACGATGATCATATCATTGCACAGCTTTATTAAGGTAAGTGGTGTCTCATTTTCTCAACAATCAATGTTTATAGCAAACTAGACAGCTTATCCTAAATTTGATAAATAATATGTCAACGACCACATAACCAAGTATTCAACATTTAAAGCAGGAGACCGGTGTACATTACCGAAAACAACAGAAAAACCGGGCATGTCCCCTTTTTCCCCTTTGCTTCATAAAAAGCAGCATCTAACTTTTTGTTTCCATTCGCAGTGCTTGCCCAGACACCATACTTTATGCTTTTGTGAACATTATCTTCACTATAAGATTTGATGATGAAGAACATCACATCTTTGTAGTCTGTGACAAAATCCAATCGGTTGTAAGAGTCTCCAAGAATGCCATCAATTGTATCATTCATGCTATTGTCAACAGCAGATCCAATTTCCATCTTCTGGACTTTTGGTTTTAATGCTCTAGGTCCTCTGTTCCGCTCACTTAGTGTATCAAGGGTAACACTACAACTGCATGAGAAATCATTGCATCTTCTTCCTTGTCCCGCTTCATTGAGTGTGGGCCACTTCTGACCATCCATTCCAATACTAGAAGTGGAGACACTTCCATAATCAGAGTCTATATCAGTTTGACCAAGAGAGTACCCTCTGTAGCTGGAGCCTGACTGAGATCCAAAACCATAAATTGATCCTTGTTGTTGAGAAGCCTGCACAGGATTTCACCGTTAAACATTCATTATATATAAATCAGAAATAAAATTCAATATGATAGAAAGAACATATTAAAGCCGTTAAATTGACATCGGTACCAGAATCAGATGACTCTGTGATTACACAAGACAAGGTTTTGGTATTTTTAGTACACTCCTACCACATTGTTTTGGGTCTAGCAGCTGCCATCATTTTTATACATAAATGTGCTTTTATCATCCAACAAGTGACACCTACATAAACTAACTGTAGCACGAGAGAAATCCTAAAAGCCATTGTACAATAAGATTTAAAGATCCTTGCACGGCAATAAAGGAGAAAAAAAAGAGCTTAAATAAAACTACAATGCTCGAGACAAAATACTTTTTATAGAGACTTTGTTACGTCACTCAGGAGAAGTTCCTCGCCCACTGGTCAACTCATTTGAACTTACACACGTTCCTCTTTCCATTATAGCACAGAAACATCTATAGATTTGGACAGGTCTGAAAGCAATTTTCAGTCTAAAATTTGAGCCACCCAAATTTCAGAAACAAAAAAAGAAAAAGAAAAAGTTAGTTTCAGGAATCTTAGAACAATTTGCACAGGTAAGAAATCTAACCGTTCCAAAAGCATCTCCAGACAACTCCAATGACCCAAATGGTTTCGGAGAAGCCGCTGCTGATGACAATTGAAGCGAAGGCTTCTTCCTATTCAATGGTTTTGCCCAATCCGTCCATATTCCTCCCTCAAACCCTGGGTGCAAGAAATTAAACCCACTAGAGTTTGAAAAAGAGTCGTTTCCCCTACCAGAAGG
This sequence comes from Acer saccharum, assembly GCA_030490815.1. NCBI lineage: Eukaryota > Viridiplantae > Streptophyta > Magnoliopsida > Sapindales > Sapindaceae > Acer > Acer saccharum. Next base: position 3,270,568 of record CM059873.1, on the reverse strand, counting down.
TCCCAGTGGAGATGAATAATTGGATCTCGAGCCAAGACTATTGCCTTCACCTTGCAGATCAATGTGTACTGGCAACTTTGCTTGAGAAAGTGAAGTTGGTGAAAGGATATATAAGTTGTTTGGAGAAACAGGTTGCTGATAACAAGAAGGATCAGAGAGAGAGACTTGTCGCTCATCATATAAATGGTCATGACCCCTTGCGGAAGCAAGTTGTTTTGCAATTGGAATATATGGTCTAATCATCCTATGAGGGCTGTGTCCATATGCCACAGATGAAGAATCACCAGGGATCCCCTACATTAGAGAAACAGAACAAAGAAAGACTTGCTGAGATGCAATAAAAGATTAGAAAACAACAAAAGTTGTAAAAGATGAGAAAACAACTTAAGTCTTAGATGCAAAGGGATTTACACACATGAGATCCATTATCCAGGCCTTCAGCATTACCATAGGGAAGAGGCACGCCCTGTTTAACAGCTGCATTGTCATAACCTGAGTGACAAACAAGTGGGAAATAAGCAATATAAGAAACACAACTATTGTGTGACAAAAAAGCAAAAAGTAGACAAATATATGCACCATGAATATGCCAAATTACCTAAGCAACTATAACCCTCAAAGTTCCCATCGGAAAGTCACACTTCACATTTATAAAATTCTTCTACCATCTAAATCCCATACAAAAGAAAACATTTACTAGTAAAGAGTATGGAGCATCATTATTCAAGAAAAAAAAATATGCATGCCCAGAAGAGAACCATGGAATCTACCAATGTTGGCTCACGTCTATAGACTCTATACAATTCAATCTCACTACATCTAATTGGTGGGAGGCGGCTATCTTTTGCTTTTCTATAAAGAAATTGAATGAAGCAAAGAAAGAGAGGAAAATTAGGTACATGGAAGTGCTACACCTTATCTACTATAGAAAGCTAAGAAATACAAGATAAAAATAATCTAAAAGCTCATCATTCAAGAAAATAAAATGCATGAAAATCCTCCCATCAAAGCAAAAGATACCTAATAAAATCAGATTTTATTTCAAGTAAATAAGCTAAAATCCCACTGAAAGCACGAGTATTTCATTCCTCCCACAGTCATCAACCTCTTTTGTCCCTAAGACTCACATCCCAATGTTCCAGCAATCCCAAAAACGAGTTAGGAATAACCTAATCCACCAAATAAGTTACAGACAAAGGCTTTACATCCGCAATGTCACTTGACAATGAAAAAGAAATATGTTACATTGTAGGGTTCGCTGGTAGTTCTCCTTTTAGAGTCTGGTGAAAAAAAAAAAGGTTGAGAGATTTTTAGGTATTTCACAATTTAACCATCTCTTTTGTACTCGCAACATTTATTAACAATAAATTCGGCTCTCTTGATCCGTTTATGATCTTTTAAACCGCAGTTGCCCTTCCATACAAAGAAAAACCACTTTAAGAGGTGCTTGAGTACAACAAATATTCTTCAACAGAAAACTACCCTCCCCTTCCCTTAAAAGCACCAAAGTAATCATTCTTAAAATGACTCGACTTTTAACTACTTACTTGTAATATCTTTTCACCTAAAAACATTTTGACCCATTTCCCCCCGCCCGTTATCCTATCAAAATCATTAATTATGTAGATTATATTTATTGCTCTTGCAAATTTTGGAGTTCAATTAATCATCCCACTCGAATAAAACAAATAAGTTGTCAACTTCATGTTAAAGCCTTCAGCTATGCTAAACAAAATAGGAAAAACAATCATCGAAGTTTCTTCTCTATACCAAAAGACAAACAGTCCTACCATCTTCAATAATATAACAAACATGTTTAACAAAACAATCCAGGAGTCTGCTTTAATACTCATCCACATAATCAAAGTCACAAATCAACTACACAAAGTCCAAGTCCTCCCAATCAAAGTTGAAATTTAAGAAGAATCTTACCACGCAATTAAGGTTTTAAATTAATCCACACAGATAACAATTGTTCGCATAAGGGATATTCGTTAAAACCCATAAATCGATCGATCTATACACACAACCAGAATCTTTCAAGAGTTATATATTAATTGCAAGTCTTAAACAAGTAAAATCTCAAGAGTGATATAAAGAATTAACCTCCACAGAGCACTGATGATGGTACATAGCCAGTCTTATTGTATCCAACAGAACTTAAAGATCCTGACTGGTCTACAAAATCCCTCTGAGAACCAATTGTAACAACACCCTGTCCATAATCAAACACATATTTTTCATGAATTATAGACGAAAAGGTACTATCAACAAATCCAAAATTGCATAAACCAATAAAAAAATATCACCAATAGAAGGTCTAGAAACTACCTGACTATTCAACATGTTTGGATTGAGAGTCATATCTTTATTATTCATGATCAGATATTTCAAAGCTTCAGCAGAACCTAAAAAAAAAAAAAAAATCAGGATATAAACAATCAAAATCAAAGAATGAAGAATATATGAGTCACTCAACAAGCCAGATATAATCTAGTTAACCAAGAAAACAAGAACAAAAATTTAAGCACCCACAAGGGTAAGAGTGATCAAAAGCATCTATTGTCAGCAAACAAACACGAAATACGAAATTTTGAGTGTGAATTGTTGCAGGAAATGCACAAAATGTTTTGGGGCACTATTTATATAGATATGAACGGAAAATGTAAATTACACACGCATACAAATTGGTTAAAAAAATTCCGATCACCATTTTAGTGAAACTCGTGTGATTAAAATCCACAAGAATATATGGAAACTGACTAATCAGCTTGTCTTCTTACCATGAAAAGACCAGAATAGATGGAAATATCCAACGCACACAGAGTCACGGATATAGTTAAAATGAACCCAACTCAGTCTATAACTCACTGGGTCCTCTTAAATTTCTTCAAAAAACCAAATTGTTAACAATGACACAACAAGGATATAATATAGTATACAGAAACGAAATCCATTTAATTCCCATAAAATTCTACAAAAAAAGTAAACAATTTATATACAAAACATGAAACATACCAGTAGATATCAACCGATCAGAACTGGGGTGGGCCATTGCTATTATATAAACAATGTGTACATATTTTTTGGGCTGTGTTTTTGGTGGGTTTATGGTGAGATTTTGGTGGGGGGGATTTTGAGAAAACGAACCAAAAAATTAAAAATAAAATCAAAATCAAAATCAAAATCAAAAATTAAAGGTTTTGCTAGGAGATACTAGTTAAAAGAAGCTTTTTTTGTGTTGTGTGTGTATGTGTGTATCTGTGAAGTGAAGAGATGGGCATTTCTGGGCAGAGAAAAATAATATATGAGACGAGAGAGTCTGTGTTTAGTGTTCATTAACATTGGGGGAGGTTTCAAGTTTTTGTATTTTGTTGAGTTGGCGAGACCTCACTCGTCCACCTGCTCTCCATGCAATAACACCTCTTCTCCTCTGCAATTCTCTCTCTCAAGCCTATACGTTGCCGTTGTGTTTTTATTTTTTATTTTTTATTTTTTTTTAACGAAATTTTTTATTTTATTGTTTTTTTTTTTATAAATTAAAAGCAAAGCAGTGTGCGAGTGACAATAGTACTAGAGCCACTGTACCAGCCTTGGGGCCTCGCTGTTTTAAGTAAGCACTTTTTTGGTAAAGCAAGACGGGCTTTGTCTCGATTGAGTTGGAATTTATTTATCTATCTGGTGTATGTTTAATGTTTATATGCTTTTGATTTAGTGATTGTCAAGAGAAAATCTTGGATGGGATAGTCTCACGATGTTATTGGTAGAATTCGTTACGAATCAATTGAATGTAATTGAACTTAATGAGAGTAACATATAAAATTGATCTCATATAACGTATTGATCTTGTAGAATAAAAGTCTTTACAAATCCAATCTATGTGCTTATAGAATGTATACATGTCTTTACAAGGCCAATCAACACCGGTACGTTTATTAATCGGAAATGAAAATGAAAGTGAATCATGTTTCATTGGAAATGAAATCAGAAAGAGAACTTAATTGCTTAAACGATAAGGGAAATTCACTTATATTTCACACAAAAACTTAATTTTTTATTTATATGTGGAATCGTGGGATCCACGTAATTTAATTCTCGATAGTTTGTAGTAAACACTATAATCGCAAATCAATAATTAAGTTATAGTTCATTTGTTTCTCGTAAAGATTATTGATTAGTAAACTTGCATGTTGATCAATAGCTTATGTTATTGTAACCAAATCAGGATTATTGATTAGTAAATGTGCCCCTAATAGAAAAAGTGATGTTAGATTCTCTAAATTAAGTGGTTTAATTGTAATAAGCGATAAGGGAAATTACGTTATATTTATACATAAACTTAATTTTTTATTTGTACGTGAGATCAACGTAATTTAATTCCCGATAGTTTGTAGTAAATATTGTAATCGCTAATGAATAATTAAGTTATTGTTCTTTATACAGATTATTGATTAGTAAATTTGCATGCGTATCATATACTATGCTATTGTTACATCATCGAGATTATTGATTAGTAAATATGCCCCTCTTAGAAAGAGTGGCATTAGATTCTCTAAATTTAGTTGTAAGCGAGAAGGGAAATTAAGTTATATTTCTTGTATAAATTTAATTTTTTATTTGTATGTGAGGTCCACGTAATTTAATTCTCGATAGTTTGTAGTAATCGCATATCAATAATTAAGTTAGTGTTCCTCATAATGATTACTTGATTAGTAGATTTGCATATGAATCAATAACTAAGTTATTGTTACCTTGAGATTATTGATTAGTAAATATGCCCTTGCAAGAAAGAGTGACGTTAGATTCTCTAAATTAAGTGGTTTAGTTGTAATAAGCGAAAATGGGAATTAAGTCATATTTCTCGTATAAACTTGACTTTTGATTTGTATGTGGGATCCACGTGATTTAATTTTTGATAGTTTATAGTAAACATTGTAATCGCAAATCAATAATTAAGTTACTGTTTCCCATAAAGATTATTGATTAGTAAATTTGCCCACGAATCAATAACTAAGTTATTGTTACCTCAACAAGATTATTTATTAGTAAATGTGTCCCTAACAGAAATAGTGACGTTAGATTCTCTAAATCAAGTGGTTTTATTGTAATAAGATATTTACGATTTGTAATCACCATGTAAATCATGAAATAACATGGTGAATGATTGTTAGTTACGACTTGTAGGTTATATCATTTGTATATGAATTTGGGAAAAATATTTGGACAGTCTGACATCACTTACTTAGATAATATATAATGTAAACTCAAACATTAAGGTTCAATTCATAGAAGTACCATTGATGGGTACGACCTTGACGATGGGTTGAATTGAATCAAATACGTGTTAAACGGTAAATGGGTCGAACCCAATTTTACTCAACCCAAACCCACCCGTTAGCTAATTAGGCTTTAAAGCTTTAAAATGTAAACCCAAACCCTTTCGTTGATTTAATGAGTAACCCAAAGGCACCCCATTTAACCCTTTGTTTTTTTATTACGTTTAGTAATTAATAATTTTAATTCTAAAATAAGAAGAAATATATATATATATATATGTTGAGGGAAAAATTGAACCCCGATAATAGATTAAAGCTAATTACAATAAGATTAAACAATCCGATTCTTGATTATGTTTTGGGAGAGCTACTAGCCAGCTCTCAATAGATTTACAAATATTTTCTCATGTCCTTTTCTAGTACTTTTTCATGTCCCTTTCAAAGCAAAGAAAATGAGGTTTATATAGTCCTAATTCTGACAACAAAGGGGCACGCATTGGGAGCGTATTGGAAGATGTCGACAGCTGCCTCTGCATTGTCAATGGTTATCGATTCTGACAATGGGTCCTCCGATACACTAACGGGAGATATAATCGGTGGGTTCTCCTAACGGGGGACGTTGCTATAGCGTGTGCGCTGGATGTTTATGGTAGCATCGGAGGTTGAATTATCGGAAGGTAATGTTTGTCAGAGGTAAGTCTGAATCCGCAATAATATCCAACAATATATATATATATACAGTGGTTCTCTCATAAGGGATCCCTTGTTTTAATTTCGATAAGGACCACCATGAAATCATATCGATTTGAATGAATTTTAATTTGAATTTTTTTGTGGATGATAAGTTCATTGAAATCTACCTATGAATAAAATTTCAAATTTTTTCAAGTACTTAAACCATTTTTACCGATTTTTTTAAATATGAAGGCATTAGAAAAATAGGCGAAATATAGGAAATTCAAGAAAAATAGTTTTCGTGCTTGAAAAATTCTCAAATTTTATTCATAGGTAGATTTCAACGAACTTATCATCCACAAAAAAATTCAGATTAAAATTCATTCAAATCGATATGATTTCATGGTGGTCTTTACCGAAATTAAAATAAGGGATCCCTTATGAGAGAACCACTGTATATATATATATATATATATATAAGTATTATACTATTACATAAAATCAGATTTTTTTATAGGGGGGGGATTCGAACCCGCAACTTTGTGGTGTAGGGACCAATATCATCTCGTCATATAAATATTTGAATACTCATAACACAAATATAAATTTAGTTTCAATATTTATCACTATATGAAGAAAATATATTGGTTAATAGGTTAGTTCTTAGTTGTTTAGGGTTTACAAACTTTGTTATTAATGAATTTAAGAAATTTTAGGGATTTCAAACTTTTTAATTAATGAATTTAGGAAATTTTAGGATTTTCAAAATTTTTTATTAATCAATTTATGAAATGTAAGGGTTTTATTTTAGGTACAAATTAAATGTAAAATAATTATAATATTAAACTTAATGGATGAGACATGGATTTTAATGGGTTTTGACTTCTGAGAGATAAACCAAAACCCGACCTATTATTGTTTTGAGTTTGAATGACCCAAAACCCAATAAAACTAGACATATAACCACTTTTGACAAGTGCGGTTGTGTCGAATCAGTGGGTTATGTGTAACTCTGCCATATATATGACAAACGGTCTTCTTATTACACAATTTAAACTACATACTTTCAATTATTGAAATTAAATCTCACGTGCCTAATTAGCCATCAAATATGTAGAAATGAGCACATGATGAGGTTTGCTTGATAAACCACTCACACCTACATCTAAGAGATTATAGGTTTGAGTTATATCCATTATTCTAATCTTGGAAATTATAATAGTTAAAAAATATGTGATGAGTTTACAAATATGTGATGAGTTTTTTTATCAGTGTTATAGAAGTAAATATCTCACATTATTCTCACCAAAAAAATATCTCACATTACAAGTAGACTGCGAACATGTGTGATGAGTTTTATCCCAACGTGGTGGTAGTAAATATCTCCCATATTGACATAGTGATTTGTCTTTCACACCTACCATACAGTTATGAATTCAAATCTGTACCCCTCCCTAAGCCCGGGTTATTGTAATATTTAAAAAATGAGTAATGCTAGACGACCCAAAAATTTAGACCAAATTTCAACTCAAATGATGTGACAAGTGAGTTGTTATCACCACACACAACATGAGATGACGTGGTTAATGAAAAAACCACTTGCCACATCATTTGGGTTAAAATTTGGACTAAAATTTTTAGATTGTCTGGTATTAGTGTTAATATATATATATAGTCTCGTTTTGGTTAGTGCATACTGATGTAACTATATCGGTATCAATGCATGTGGATAACTGATTATGGAGAAGTTTTGATAAATGCATACATTTTGAGTCAAAGTATGTAAATCTAATGGTCCACATCCAACGCACTGACAAAGTTATATCAGTGCGCACTGACAAAGTTATATCAGTGCGCACTGACAAAGTTATATCAGTGCGCACTGACTTAAATATATATATATATAGTAATTTTCAAGTCAGCAATAGAGAGTAGATCATAAGTTGGTCACTTTTGAGGAATTTCTAATCTATTATCCAATATATATAGTACCCAATGATTGTAGTTCAACCTGTGGATATTTCCTCCTTGGAGGTTTTACCACGTTAAAAAATCTCTTGCGTCAATTCTTTTTATCTCTCTCTTTCATATTTGTATTTGTGTATGTTTTAATTTTGTTGCTCAATATTCACTTGTGATGTATTTTGAAATAAGATCTGTTAAGTGTGATATATAAACAAATCTTTTTGATCATAAGTTGTATATGTAATTCTTTGGTACATTGATCCTTTTTAAGTGTTGTAAAAGTCCCCGACTAGGTCCGATTAGTCGGCGCCTAGTCGCTAGTCGGAGGGCTGCCACCCCGATTTTAAGGAAGTCGGTGTGAATAGGCGGCTACAGTCAAATCGGCGCCTAATCGGAGAAAGTCGGCAAGTCGAAGTCAAGTCGGCCTGGTCGGTCAAACCGATGTTGACCGACTTGTGCCATTTTTTTATTTGGGGGTTTCATTTAAAAAAAAAATAATAAAAAATTGGTTTAACAGAGAACCAACCATTCGCAATTCGCAAATCAGTGAAATCACAAAACCAAAACGCAACTCTTGTCTTCTCAAGCTATCGTCTCTCCTCGTCCAGTTCCACCGCTCGTCGCCGTCGCCGTCGGCCGTCGAAAAGATAACCAGAATTATTAGGAGAAAAGAACAAGACCAAAAATGAGTCTTATCTAAAATCGAAACTCAAATCAAAATCCACAACATGGAAATCTATCTAAAATCAACACCCACGTTTTTGAAATCAATAGCCATCTCAACTCAAAACGCAAGGCTTTCAAAAAAAAAAAAAAAAAAAAAAAAAAAAACCAATCTCAAATAGATGAACTTTCAATCACCCAATCATATTACAAAACAACAAGCAAAATCAAACCCACCACACCGGAGTAGATGGTGCAGCGGGAGAAATCTGGTGAAATATCGGCTTCTTGATTAATTTGAATCGGAGGTAGAAGGTGCAGCAGCCATGGAAGGGTGGGTGGAGGCAAGGAACTTGGAAGGTTAGGGAGGCGTGAGGTGCTGAAAAGTGAAAACCCTTCCCCAAATTTATTTTCTTTTTGGTTTTTTGTTTTTTGTTTTTATTTATGTTATAAATTTTATAAGCCCAAAAGACCATAAAACCCCTAAGCTAACATCCGTTAGCACATCTCTGTTAAATAGAGGGGTGTGAGTGTGGAAATGTGGAATTACAATTTCAACTCATGACTAATCAGTAATGTGTTACAACTTTTTTATAATATAAATTATAAATTTAATTATTAATTATTTAATCATTTAGTGATTTACTGATTTACTAGTTGGGATTTAGTGATTTACTTAGTAATTATTTAATTAATAATTATGAATTTACTTTGGTTGGAACTTGGAATTTGATTGAATTTGGTTGGAAATTGATTTAGTTTATTGGATTTTGTTTAGTTGTTTATGGATTTTTATTCTCAATAATATTGATTGGGTTTTTAGGAATTTGACTTTCAATTTGACATTCAATAGATGAAAATATATGAAATAGAATGACATTTACTCAATTACAATTTACAATAAAAAAATAACATTAAAAAAAAATTCCGACTGGTCGTCGGCTTGCCGTCGACCGGCCGGCAGCCGACTTCCGACCATCTGCCTAGTCCCCGACTAATCCCCGATTAGTCCCTCTAGGCGCTAGTCCCCTAGTCGCCGCCCGACTAGCGCCTAGCGACTTTTGCAACACTGCTTTTTTGTATAGTTATTCTTTGATAGATACTTGTAACATATTGAACATTATTGGAAATACAAGTGTTAACCGCCAAAAATGGCTTAAGAAAAATCAAAGGAGTACCTTCCCCGATGCATCGAAGGAGAACCGAAACCAGGGGAGAAATCCCCCAATGTAATATCACAGTCCCAGGGTGACTAGGTTTTCCCTCCTCCATCTTCGGGGACCTCCTAGAATCTGCCGTCCCTGATACAACCGGAACTGAAACCGGGACCAGAGAAGCAAGAACATGAGGTACCCTACTTTAACCACCGCCCTATCAGAGGAGGGCCTCTAGGACTCACCAACGCCATCAAAAGGAGCCGCTAGGGCGGGATTCTCGGTTCCCTGGTTCAATACTTCAATCAGCACAAGCATCATCCGTGCCCCTTGCCCTTCCCTCCACGATAAGGTTGCCATAATCCCGCCAGAACAATCTAGAACCACCGCTGAAGTACAAGTGAACCCGTGAAGGGGGTGAAGCGAGTCATCGCAGAAGAACCAGCCCAAATAGGGAAGAGTCCCAACAGAGGTCAAGGGGTAGGTGGGCATTAATTTCGCCCAATTGGCAATCAAAGGGAAATAGGGAAAATCAAGGGTCCCGATTGATCCTGATCAGGCAGCTCCTATGGCCCGATCCCGGTCCAGCTCAGCCCTACAAATGGTCAACTTTAATCATCACCAAAGAGGGAACCTGAGTTCCAACAGGCAGGGAGGATTCAAAAAGCACCTAGGTAGAAAGAGGAAAGCATGAGAGGAAAGCGTCTGACAGTGGCAGCGTGACAGGCGCTGCCATCGTCCCCCAACAACCTCAACAGGTGAAAGCGATGTGTCAGTCTAACTCAAACACCTCGGCCAACTAGAACCGGGGGAAACACCACCTAATCGCCTACGAATCACCTACACGGACACTAGGGCATACGTGGCGCCACCCCCGCCGTTCGCGGCGTGTGTGCCACCTACGCCCAGTAAGAACCAATGGTGGGGATCCTTTAACAATTAGCCTGCCTAAATAAAGGTCTCCCACCTACCAGTCGGACCTCCACGTCAGCCCTAAGGCCTAGCTTGAGCAATCCCAGCCCTCTAATACGTGTGTCATGGTGGGACAAGAGAAAAAAAGCGGTGAGGATCGTGCCAAATGCTCCATCAAGGGATGGCCTCCCTCACATTCTAAACACTAGACCCCCTATAAATACCCTTACTCAAGATAAGGTAAGGGCTTGGACCCAACAGAAATAGAGTGAGCTTGCTACTATAGAATGACTGGTCTCTAAGAGCAAGACCAAGGTGTGCCTATCGTGCTATTATAGAATGACTAGTCTCCATTGAGAGACCAAAAGGAGAGAAAGAGAGCTAAATTGTACCCCATACCCTTCTACTATTTGAAAGTTGTAACCATACCATGTATAATGAAATATGTCACTTATTTTTCCATCATATTGCAATTCATCCACTTAATGTCTTGTGAGTAGTGTCCAACCTCGATTGAATTGGTACCAGCACACCTGGGGACCGATCCTGGCTAGCCTCTGGAGCAACCTGGTTCGCAAGTAGTAACAACCCCCCGGTTGTCCTCACTAAATCGCTTCCACCCCGGTACCCATTGTATCGCGGTAGAAGTGGGACTAGACCATCCCATACCACGCCTGGGCCCCTCCGACAGCGGAGCACCGCTCCGTCCGGTCTGAGCGTTGTCCGAAAAACGATGACCGATTTTTTGGATAACAACAAGTATTCTTTATTGTTGTGTTTTAATGTTATTCTTCCTCTTGCTTCTTGTTGATGTATAGACAATGCTTTAATGATCACATGCTTATCTTATCTATACTTATATGTTTGGTTTATGTGTTGTAATGTAAGCTACCTTGAGAGACAAACTTGTGTTTGTTTCAAAGGATTAAAAAAGGTGTAAAAACCTATTCACCACAAGATTCATGTTTGTGTTTTAGATTTAATTTTCAAGTCAGCACCCATTCATTGTATTACTATCAACACCTTTTCATAAACACTATTGGATTTAAAAGATACTTTGACAAGTGCATGCAGTCGAGTCAAAGTATTTAAATCCAATGACTTTCATTAAAAAGTGATGATAGTAATACAATGAGAGGGTATTGACTTGAAAATTATTAGAGCATCTCCAATGCAAGCATGGTTTGTGAAAAAAAAAGACGCCATGTAGGATAAATAGACGTTATATTAATAACTGTGTCTCCAATGCAACCGTGCATATTCAAACCCAAGCTGGCGTGGCAAAAAAAATATTAGACATTATCAACATGACCGTCTACTTTCAGACGGTTTGTTGCACAGCTATTTTTTAGGTTGACTCAACAAACATTTAAAACTAACATTAATTTTTCATATATTTTTGGTAAGGAAATAAAATAAAAAATAAAACAGGAAAAAAAAAATGGACACGTCATTAAAAAAATTATGTTTTAGACGGAAGCATTGGAGACCAAATTTTGAATTGATTGTCTATCAAGTCTATTTTTATGCCACATTGAATGCAAGTCTCTTGACATTGTTGTCATATCAACGATTATTGATATACAAGTCACTTTTACATTGAATATACTCATATATATATATATATATATATATATATATATATATATATATATACAGTCTTTCTATTATCAGTTCGAACTGACAAAAGTTATATCAGTTCCTTATATGTGGGCCACTGGATTTAAATACTTTGACTGACAAGTGCATACAGCCAAGTCAAAGTATTTAAATCCAATGACCCATAATTTTATACTTGTTCAAATAACAATTAAGGTGAAGCAGGGTCAGGAACAACAAATCTCTTTATGATAAACAGATCCATTTTGCAAGTTCGTTATTACGGGTAGTTCCTACAAAGGATCGGACTAATGACGTATACAATACTTGAATTCTCGATGTAGATGCTACAGAGTTGGTTCTCATCCTTCAGAGACTACGAGTGTAATAGGAGCATCCGTCGACAAAAGGATCACCCTAAGATGATCATCTCATGGCTATTGAGAACGAATCAAATCAGATGGTTCTATTTCTTAATCTTTCTGACTTGCTCCTACGGAACCAAGGTCGAAAAGATTGAGAAAAATCAGTCATTCACAACCACTGATGAAGGATTCCTCGAAAAGTTAAGGATTAGTAATCCTTTTTCGAAATCGAATGGATTCGATCTTATACATACGCTAGGAAGGTAATCAAAAAAGAAAGAAGATGAGTTCTTCTTTACTTTTATCACTACTGGCACGTTTACTAATCAGTAATCAAACTCAGGAAAGGGAATTAAGTTACTGATTTGTGAATTCCAGTGTTTACTAAATTTTTAGGGAATTAAGTTATGTGGACCCCACTGTCAAATCAGTAATTAAGTTACTGATGGAAAGGGAATTTGATTCCCCCCACCCACCCTAGGAATCAAGTTCCCTTTCCTGATTAAAAAAAGGAATTCATATATTTTTACTAAAATAACCTCACTTGTAATAATTATTTTAAAAAGAAAAGCTGTCTTTTCAGCTTCCACTTTATCGTTCTGTTTTAGGGATTATTCTCTGTCATTCTTTTTTGTTCATCAATTTCCTCTGAATCTTGCTACAGGTATGCTTTTTTTTTTTTTTTTTAATCTTAAATTTGTTGAATATATGGTGTTTCTTTTTCTCTTTTTGTCAAATCTGCTATTGCTGTTTATTATTATTATTATTATTATTATTATTTACGTGAAGCTATTTGCTATATATATATATATTTTGCTATATTTTTTTTGTTACGTGAAGCTATTTGCTATATGTCAAATCTGCTATATGTTCTGTTTTAGAGATTATTTTGTCTTGTTTAAGTTTTTTTTTTTTTTTTCTTTTCTTTTTACTGAAGCAGTAGAACGCAAACTAGCTTTGCTATATGTCAAATCTGCTATATGTTCTGTTTTAGGGATTATTTTGTCTTGTTTAAGTTTTTTTTTTTGTAGAACGCAGACTTGCAGACGCAGTACTACATATATATATATATATATTTTCTCTCATATATATATATGCTGTTCGCTTAAGTTTTTCTTTTTTTTTTTCTTTTTATGTGAAGCTATTTGCATATTCATATGTATATATTTTGTTTTGCTTAAGTTTTTTTTTTTTTCCTTTTTACTGAAGTAGTATAGTATAACACAGTAGTACATATTCATATATATATATATATATATATATATATATATATATTTATATCGCTGAAGGAGGTCTTTTTTGTTTTGCTAGGATGCCATGTTTCTTAATTTTTTCTTGGTTGTCCTGTTTCTTGCTTGTGGGTTTTATGTTTCGTTTGGCTTTTGTTTTCTGTTAGGTTGCGTTGTCAGCTCTTATTTGTTGGTGTTTTCTTGGTGGTCTTCATGGCCCCCCTTTGAATATATTAGCTATTCAAATATATATATATATATATACTACAGTGACTTTAATTATTATTATTTTTTAATAAAGTTATCTTAATAGATTTGTATCTAATGTTCATTTTACATATGATATAGACAAATGGCTCGCTTAAGTTTATCAAGAAGGAAGAAATTGCTTGTTACGCTGAACACTTTGGTCATCATACTTCGAACTATATTAGCTGTTTGTGCTGCTGGTTATGCTTATGCAAGCTTATATTATGAAAGACAACTCAATAGTCAACGTACTGTTATAGTTTTTAACAGATTAGTACAATTATATAGAATGACTTTAGAGAGTGATGTGATATGTGTAGCACAACTACGTATGGATAGGCAAGCTTTTAATAAATTGTGTCATTTACTCACTACAAGAGGCCAACTAAAAAGGACACGTAATATGTCTGTGGAGGAAATGGTGGCAATATTTTTACATGTTCTTGCTCATCATGTTAAGAATCGCGTGGTGGGTTTTAATTTTAAGAGGTCTGGGAGAACTATTAGCAAATACTTCCATGAGTGTTTAAAAGCAGTGATTAGATGTTAAAAAGAATTTTGGAAGACACTGGAACCAGTACCAAACAACTCTATGGACCCAAAATGGAAGTGGTTTAAGGTAGGTACAATTTAAATATTAATAATGTCAAAATTATTGATTATAACACTTTATGAAAATATACTAATATATTTGTTAAATGTGATATAGAATTGTTTAGGGGCTTTAGATGGAACATATATTAGGATACAAGTGCCAGAAGTTGACAAACCAAAATACAGAACAAGGAAAAATGAAATTGCAACAAATGTATTGGGAGTTTGCTCCCAAGACTTGCAATTTATTTATGTTTTACCTGGATGGGAAGGTTCTGCACATGATGGCAGAGTTCTTAGAGATGCCGTGACTAGGAGAAATGGATTAAAAATCCCACAAGGTAACAATAAGTATTTTTAATTTTCCTAGCAACTAATAAATTTTAGTTTTTTAAATTTAAGCGAAATGATATATTTATTATACTTGAACTTTTTAGGTAATTATTATTTGGTGGATGCTGGTTACTCCAATGGAAAAGGATTTCTTGCCCCATTTAGAGGTCAACGATATCATCTTAATGAATGGAGAGATGGATATCAACCAACTACTCCACATGAGTTTTTTAATATGAAGCATTCAAATGCTAGGAATGTAATTGAAAGATCTTTTGGCTTATTAAAAATGCGTTGGGCTATCCTTAGAAATCCTTCATTCTATGACTTAAAAACCCAACGTCGCATAATTTCAGTGTGTTGTATGCTTCATAACTTTATTAGAAGAGAGATGTCTATTGATCCAATTGAACAAGAATTTGACAACACACCAGTTGAAGAGGATAATATTGTGGACAATGAAAATGACTACATTAATAGCGTGGAATCATCCAACGAGTGGAATACATGGAGACACAACCTTGTTGTAGAAATGTTTAATTCATGGCAAAATAGAGAATGAGAAATTGAAATTCACATTTAAATTGTATTGTACTTGCTATTTGAATTAATTTTCATGAACTACATAAATTGTATCTTTGAATTATTATTTGCAAGTGGATTTTTCATGAACTAGTTATATCTTTTAGTGTGCAAGATTTGCTTTCTTCAGGTTTCATTTATGGTTGTTTATATATTTATTTTTGGTTTGTTCTCTCATAGTAAGACTCATTACTGGGCGTTTTTTTTTTCTTTCAATAATTTACTTGTTTCTTCTAAAACAAATTGTTCTTCTTATATTGATTATATATATATATATATAATATGTTATCCTAATTTCTCATATTTAGCATTGACATTGAATTGGCTTGAACTACTACTTCAAATACTACTTGGATGACAAATTCATATACATTGCATTAATTTATTACTCATGTATACTACTGCAGTCATCCATATATTGTTGCACCGGTTTACTTTTTTATTTATTTGTTGTATATAAAATTTTAATTATTTTATGAACTTTTATGGCAATGTAAACTAGGATGACAGAACCTAACACAAATAATACACATAGAGGGAGAGGCATGAATAAACATTTTTGGACAATCGCAGAGGACGCTATTCTTGTTGAATCATTACAAGAACTAAATCAAAATACTATGTGGAAAGCAGACTGTGGTTTCAAAAATGGTTATTTAGCTCAATTGGAAACCATGATGGAAGCCAAACTACCTAATTGTGGACTAAAAGCATCTCCACACATTGAATCGCGAGTAAAGACATTGAAAGCCAAATATTGTGCATTGCATGAGCTTTTATCTCAAAGTGGCTTTGGTTGGAATGATGAACATATGATGTTGATGTGTGAAAAAAATGTGTATGACGAGTGGGTAAAGGTAAATCAATAACTCTCTTGTTAACAATTTAATTTATTTATTGTTAACATTATCGTATTTTCATATATAATATATATGGTTTGCAGAAACGAAAAGATGCGAGTGGGTTGTTCAATAAACCTTTTCCACACTATTATGCACTGGGTGAGATATATGGAAAAGATCGTGCTACTGGTGTGAATGCAGGTAATGCTGCAGATGATGAGGAGGAATTACAACAAGATGATGCAATTGATCATGAAAATGTGGAGTCCTTTATAGATTTATTAAATGGAAATATAGGTGGTCAGAATATGGAATTTCAATCTCAAGGTACTGAAGACTTTGAAATATCATCTTCCCAACCACCAAGTGCTCAACGTCGTAAATCCACAGACAATAATGTTGCTATTTCAAAGCGTGCTCGAACTGTTAGAAACAAGGCAACTAATGAAATGCATAAGGATTTTAGTAACATGGCATCTGCTATTGCAGCAATGGCACCTAAGCTTGATGGCTTAATTAATGTTTTATCATATGAGAAGGAGGTGACTGACTTACAAGCTAAACTTAAGGATGAGTTGAACAATATGGAAGGATTGAGTCGACTACAACTCTTTCGAGCTACAAACATGTTAGCTAAAGATCATGACTTGCTGAGGGTGTTCTTCACAATGTCTGCTGAGGAGAAGAAGATATATGTTATGGATCTCTTAGAGCATGGGCTGTAATTTTGTATGTCATTGTCTTTTGCAGCAGGATCATTGTTATCTTATTATTTAGTTTTATTGGCAATGTTTTAATGTTTAATAACATTTTAGATCATTTATGTACTTTTGAGACATGTTTATATTTTTGATATTTTAGACTTGTTTTTTGTTTGACAATCTTTTGAGACCTAGTTTATAATTTATATATATATTTTTTTTTGTTTTCTTTTATATAATATTTTAGACTTGTATTGTGAAAGCTAATTGTTGCACATGTCGAGTTATTTTGTGTTTTAATTTTTGAGAGAAGGGAAAAAAGCACCTAAATGTGAGAAATTAATTCAACATCAAATTAATTATGCTTTCAAATCTGAATTACTCCTCAAATTTTAATTATTATTAACTAATTAGTTGAAAGTTTACAATATATAGATGTTAAATACTAGTTATACTGTTACATATGAGTGGTATAAAAAATAGTTTTTCATAATAATAATAAATAAATAAATAAAAATTCAACATATTATATACACAAGGGTATTTTTGTAATCAACTATATATCATTCCAATTCCTTAGTTGAAGTAAACACTAGAAAGGGAATAAATTTGATTCCATTTCTGATTTCTAAATTGTTAGTAAACACTGGAATGGAATTCAGTAACTTAATTCCGATTCCTCTCCATTCCCTTTCCAGTGGAACTTGATTCCGATTCCCTCCATTCCTGATTAGTAAACGCGCCATACATGCAAAGAACTGATATAACTTTTGTCAGTTCGAATTGATAATAGAATTTCTGTATATATATATATATATATATATATATCGTTACGGTAGTAGATACCTATAATGAGCAAGATAATTTCTCTTTAATTAAAATTAACAAATTTAGGAGGAATAATAATTTTAAACAGGTATGTCTTATCCCAGCATTGCCCGCTGGACCGTCCACATTCATCCAACTCAGACACAAATTACCGTCTATTAAAAAAAAAAAAAACACACCTGCGTCACGCACGCGTCATTTTTATACACTGCCTCTTGAATTATAGACCGCAAGACAACAAAATCTCACCCTCTCTCTTCGCGCTTCTCTTCTCCAACCTAAAACCGGAAGCTCTCTCGCCGTTTTATCTCCATATCGCCGCCGACGCCGCCATGTCTCAGGTAGCTCGAATTACTGTTCTTACAACTTGTTTTTTTTTTTTTTTTTTTTAATATTGTTTTTTATTATCACGCTTCAATTTTAACCCTAATAGATCTAAGTGTCTCGTCATCGTATCATTGTTTGATTCAATTGGATTATTTTAGCTAGGGTTTCGTACAATATTCGTTTCAATTCTGCGTTAAGTTTCCGTTGATCTATTGAAACTATCGAGTCAGTATATTTTAATTTGCAGCACTTTGTTGATTTGTAATCGAAGCACAACAATTTTAATTTTTTTTGTCCAAGTTTATGAGATTATTTAGTAATTTTTTTTCATTCTTTCTTATCTGTCTTGTTTTGTGTTCAGGTGGATAACAGAAATTCCTCAGCCGCCAAGCGTGCTAGAACTGATGGTATGCAATGTTTTTATTTGTTTAGAGATGTGTAAATATCAGTTGTTTGGTAATATGGTCTTTAATGGAAACGAATTTCGTGCATCCGAATGATGAAACATCACCATATTGAAAATTATTTTTTGTTCTATCTATTTTGATAAGAACTTATGTACAATTTATCTGATATTCTTTTTCTATCGCCAAGGTCAAGTAGAGGTGTTATTTGTTCAGGTGGATGCTTTAATCTGAAAAAAAATGCATTCATCTGCTTTAACAAACAGTTATTCTAACATGTTCTTTTAGTGACGCTTGTTATCCTGTAACATTCCTCTTAAGTTTTGAGATACAATTGTCAATTTGCTATCTGTAGGTAGTCGCAGGGAAGATGATTGGACCTGTCCAAGCTGTGGGAATGTCAACTTTTCTTTCAGGATGACTTGCAATATGCGTAATTGCACTCAACCTAGGCCGGCTGATCATAACTCAGTAAGTCATTAACTGTTTTATAGTATCTAGAATGTTTGGATGCCATATGTTTTTATAAGCAATTCCTTCTTTAAAAGGAGTAGATAGAATCATAGAAGTTGAGGTGGCTTGGTGGTAGGCCCCTCAACACTCGCACATTGAACGCATGGGTTCAAGTTGAATCCCCCTTCCCCAAATCCTAAAATTGTACTTCAAAAAATAATATTAATAAAGTAATTAATAGAAGTTTAAATTTAGTGCACATTCTAATAGAGTTAAATTTTAAAGGGTTGAATTAAGATACAAGTATACATATATTTGTTATCAATTTTGAGATTAGATGTTACTGGACTTAATCACTGTTTTAAAAATCGGCCGAGGCGGCTGCTTTGAGATGCGCCTCATGCCGTCTTGGCCGTTCACTGCCTTGAGGAGCCAGCCTCAAGGCTTTCTAAACCTAATGTCGCCTTAAGGCGATGAGTCGGTGGCATAAGTTTTGGGCTGTGATTTGTAAAAACGGTGCATTTTGGGTTGTGGGAGCATGATTTATTTGTTTACTAAAAATGGTGAGTTTTCAGCTGTGACTTTTAAGGGCATCTTTGTCCAATTCAAAATCAATTTAAAGAAACCCTAACACAGCCCCTCACATCCCCTCAAGCTCGACGAATGTAGAACCAAGCCCTAAAGGTATTGTTCTTTTCTTCTTCTCTTCTTCACATTCTAAATTGAGGCGACTGCCTCGTCTTTCCATATCATTGCTTTCTCCTCTTCACAAAATTCTGTTAGAATCTAAGGTGATCGATTTTTCTTCTCAATATCAAGAAAATTCTCTGATCTCTGCCTTTTAAGTCTGGAGGCGTATAGCCATTTAATAAAGTTTCAATATCCATAAGCATTGCAATTTCATTAATATAAGTGGTGGGTATGGAGTTGCTCTTTTGTTTTAGTGTTACTGGTGTTTCACATCTATTAAAAACTGGTTTCTTTTATGAATGGTCTTCCACTTATCTTTTTTTGCTCTGGATGGTCACCCTTGGCCAAGTAAACTCGTATTTCTTGTTTAGCTAGAAACCTGAAAAAGGGAGGTGCAACCTGAAGTACATGGTAGCAAAAATGTAGAGTTTTCACCCAAAGAAACGCAGGAGTGTAGAAATAATTGAAACCCATTTTAACAGATTAGTTTTCTGCTGAAAGGATGTGGTCAGAGGTTTGTGATTGTTGGTTGATCATGGTGTTGCATTTGTAATATGTCATTTAGTTTTTAAACCACTCTCATTGTACATGCATTATTGTGTCAAGTGATTGATCTGCCTCTGTTGTAATTCCTGTAGTAAGTCATTGTCTTGTGTTTGTTAATTTACCATTAGACTGGTAACTTCTGGAATGGTTTTCATTAATGTATTTTTTAATTTTCAATAATATTTTCCTCAGAAACCTGCTTCAAAGCCAATGCAACAACAAAATTACTCATCATCAGCTCCTTATGTTGGTTCTGGTGCCCCCTCCTCTATGTATTTGGGCATGCCGCCTTATGGTTCTTCTCTCTTCAATGCGTCATCTATTCCTCCGTATGACGTTCCATTTTCTGGGGGCTCAGCCTATCATTACAACTATGGCGGCCGCCTTTCTGCTGGAAGTCCTTATCGACCACTGCATATTCCTGGACCAGCTCCTTATTCTAGTGGATCTATGATGGGAAACGGTAGGTTTTTCCACACTCCTGCCCCGTCCATTATTTTTCCTTTCATTATTTATCTGCATTTTGTATTGTTCATTATGCAATTATTTAATTTTGCTGTTGCTTTTGCTATTTGTTTCCCACTCTAGTATAACTTATCTTCTCATAAGGAGCTGGTGCACACAGTAACATATTTTCTACTTCTGCAGTAATCAGGTGATCACTTTCCTTTTTTCTTGCAGGTGGGATGTATGGTATGCCACCTCCCCTGATGGACCGGTATGGCTTGGGTCTTCCCATGGGCCATGCTGCAATGGTATTTTTGGAAATTCCCTCTTTTGACTTTATTTTTGTTGCTGTTGGAAATTTTGATCACATGTACCGAGTTTCATGTTGGTTGCATCTATGCCATGCAAAGGCAATCTTTTATGCATGCACACTGATGAATCTGATGGATTCTTGTTAAACTATAGTGGATTTTTTTAATTATTTAATATTCTTCCCTTCTCCCTTGCTATTTTCTGCCTATTTTATGGGTAGGCATCCCTTTGTCTATTTTTAGCTATTGGTGGTTTGCCGTGTTTGAGTGTTTCCAATACAAGGTATAAATTATTGGTGCAATTTTGAACAGGGGCCAAGGCCAGGATATTTCCCAGATGATAAATCTCAGAAAAAAGGTGCAAGGTTTATCATGTCTTTGCTATTTAATATAATACAGACCCAAGAGCAAGGCATGGTAACAACTTGTTTTGCACTAACTTTGATCTTCCTCTGCTAATGTTTCTCTAGATGCGACGCGTGATAATGACTGGACATGCCCGAAATGTGGAAATATCAACTTTTCTTTCAGGACAGTTTGTAACATGAGGAAATGTAATACACCGAAGCCCGGATCCCAGGTTTGTGCTTCTGTCTTTTGCTTACATTATTATTAGTCATGGCATTGTGTCTTACCTTTCGTTTATTTTTTTAATAGAAAACTCCAAGTTTATTAACATAATAAACAAAACGTTTATTACCCTTACTTTATTACTTAATTACCCTATTGCTTTCTTTGTTTAGTGCCTGGTATATTGTAATAGAGTAGTTATGTATTATATTCCCTTATTCTAATTTCTTATGATGTTTTCTTGCAAATGCAGGCTGCAAAATCTGATAAAAGTTCAAGTGAGTGCTCTTAAATTTATAAACATGGTTGGATACTTGGATTAATTTTATAGATTGATACTTAAATGTCTCATGCCTTTCAGAACAAAAGATGCCCGAAGGTAGCTGGAAGTGTGAGAAATGTAACAACATAAATTATCCATTTAGGACTAAGTGCAACAGACAGAATTGCGGGGCTGAGAAACCAGTCGAGTCAAAGAAGTCCCTTTCACCAACCCCAGAAGAAAATGATCAGGTCTGTCATGTGATGAATTTCTTTTGTATCATTTTTTATTCATTGAAATTGTTGTTTTTGTCAATTGCTTTTGTGCATATTGCAAACTTTAAGAATTCAACTTCACAAACCATCTATGGTAAAAGAAAATTTATGTTGAGGCTGCCTCTCTTCTCATTACCTTCTCTCTCTCTCTCTCTCTCACCTTCTCTATCCTCTTATGTAGATGTTAATTGCCATTTGTTTTTCTCTTTGCATCCATTGATTTGCAATTATCTACTGTTCCAGTGAGTACTAGGACATGTTTGAGGGTTGAGAAGGTCCAGGGTTGTCGTCCAGCATTGCTCAATATGGGTGTCTGAAAGTCAGTCTTGTCGTCCTCATGTTGCAGCGGTTGTCAAGTTACTCTACCTTCTCATGATCCGTGTCGAGTTGTTGTATTAAATGCGGTGGTATTGTTGTCTTTATGGATCCTTTGATACATGTGTCAGTCAGCATGGTCTGGCAAAGATTTTACAGGTTGATTCTGGTTTCTATCAGTTAGGCTTTGTACTTTTGGAAATCAACTAATCTTTCTAGTATGTTACCATAAAACTTTAGATATGTTACCAGCAGCTAAAATTACTGGGTTTTCATTTGGTTTCAAATTGTCTACACAGCATTGAAGTATACTTTGTTGTATGGAGCTTCTCTTAGATTATGGAGTTCCTGGCTTGCATACCAAACTAGGTTTCATCATGTCCTGTTTGGGACAGAAAATGTGTCTGGTAATTTGTCAGTTGAGTTGCCTTATAGGATTATATGCCAAGACCATTTTCTTTCCCTTTGGTTGTTGTGACATGGATGTCACCTGGTTTGGTTAAAATTTAGAAGTGGTTTTGTGAAGTTTAAGACTTGCTTAAAAGGTTGTTAAAATCACATTAGACCTTGGAAGGATGGTTTTTGGGAAATTAGACTATCCATCGCTTGCATTCTTTAGAAATAGCTCTGATATTCAGCCATGCATAGGATGCATCTTCATAATTTATCCTCCTACCTTAATTATCTTGTGTTAGCAGTTAGCACTTGTATTTGCATTAATTGTTTAGAGTAGGAGGATAAGAGTTTTGATGAAAATGGGTCCTGGGTAGAAGCTAGGTAAGTGGTATGATAATTGGTGGACTGAAATGCTGGAATTTACTGTAAATTTTGCCATCGTTTAACATTGTTTGACTAAATCTCAAGCACTGGCAGCCTGGGTACCTGCATAACTGAGATGTTGTATGTTGGGCCCATCTGTGTACGACCAGACATTGGTGCGGTGGATTTAGGTGCAACCTTTTGTTTGGTATTGGTGTTTTTTAAGGTCCTACGAGCTGACACGTCTTTTTTCTGTCATTAATACTTGATAGCACATTCGTTTTGCAAAAATGATTCATTGGTATAAAAAAGATTAATGAAAAACTAACTGGAAATTATCATGAAAAAATGAACTAGAGGATATTAAATTAGGTCGGCGTTGCGCAAATGTAGAACATGTTTCTGTTGTTGAAGTTGGGAGTATGGTCTGATCTGGGATTTGATCAAAACTTTGCCAGCAGTTCAGGCAAGATCCATAAATGACTTGTGTGTTCGAGGCCAAGTTGATAGATGTGTGCTTGTTCATTCATAGAGTGTAAGTGGGAGAGTTGTGTTAGTTTCCAAGGAGGTGACAAGAGTTCCGTCCCATCCCCCTATCTCATAAAGGGAAGGGCAGCGATAAATTCTTGTAGCCATTTTTATACAAACTTTACCCAGTCATACTAACTCCTTTTGGACATTTTACACACATTACTTACCTTATTGTGTACTGTTGACCTGTTGTCATCAACTAGTGACCGTGACCCCAACCCCAACTTGGGTAAATCTTACTCACTTTATTTGTGTTTATTCATACGATGGTATGGCTCTCTTTCCGTCTTGCCTTTCCATTGTGTAGTCGGCGTATGAACATTGCTCTTCTTTTGGCCGCGAGGT
Source organism: Acer saccharum (assembly GCA_030490815.1). Classification (NCBI taxonomy): domain Eukaryota; kingdom Viridiplantae; phylum Streptophyta; class Magnoliopsida; order Sapindales; family Sapindaceae; genus Acer; species Acer saccharum. The sequence goes on along the minus strand of CM059873.1, from coordinate 3,246,366 downwards.
TTAAGTAAGTGATGACATTCACAGATTATCAAATTGGCGGTGCAAACGCCACCTAAATTCATTTACCTAAATCTTCGTTGCTCGGTAACCTGACCAGTGTCTAATAGGTATAAAGATTAAGATTTTTATGTAAAAGATCTTTTTTAACAAGTCATTACTCATGAAACATCTCTAATACATAATAGCAACGGTGCCACTGGTTTGGATTGGACCTAAAAATTCCAAAAATGCAATGAATAAATAGTTTGTCAGAATAAGTGCGATAATATGAAATAAATCATTTGAAAATTTTGTTTTCATTGCGAGGCTACTCAAAGTCAAAACTCCCGTTTTCAACTTAAACCAAGCAAAATACAGATATCAACTCCACCAAAACAAATAATGCTGGAAAAATACAGATATCACTGGCAAGTTTATGAGTAGCATTTCATGGCATTACCCATGGGACGTACTGGTGGGTACCTGTTTCTACAACCGAATTCGGTCCACCAAATGATTTACCCGTAAATACAGTAATCTACTTCAGAAGAAAAAAAACAATAACAGATAAATACTTAAAAGGTATCTTCGATAAGATGTCAAATAAGTCCAGAGACTTGCGAGAGAGAATGGTTTAAATACTAGTTAAGGTTAACAAACATCCATCAACCTTTGCTGTCGAGAGCATGTGTCTTACCGAGACCAAAATTATGAAATAAATTCATTTTGAGACTGGTGGGCACCATTACATATTGTTAATTAACAAAACAAGCTCCTTTTATGGAACTCCATCTGATAAGTGCAAAGCTTGTCAGCTTCTGGAAGCGGAAATAGTTGACAGAACAATCCATACTATGCAAAAATCCTGAAGAAATGATAAAATAAATTAGAATTTTACAGCAAGGTGTGTTTCAATGATGGTTTTCGGCTCAAAGCTTGTGAACAAATAATGTTTCTAAAATGGGGTTTCCGTTGTTCTACTCCAATCCACCAATTATAAAAGGATAGACTAACATTAAGGACCTCTCTCTAATATATATGCGAGTCACAGTAGGAATGGTTGTAATGTCATAGAGTCAATGGAATACCATGCAAGTGTCTTAATTTTTTTATTTATATGAAAAATAAACCTATGATCGATGCACGTGAGTCGTGACATGAACTCTTCTCCTGGGGTTTTTAAGTGTAGCAAATGATTCCGCTAGCAATTTCAGGACATCATCAGTATTCAAAACCTAAAGTTTCTAGAATGGGACAAATTAACAATGAATTCTGAATGCACTATATAGAGAGGGTCTTCTACCATGGCAACTTCAAAAGGAAAAACAAATTAGGCTATACTTTATTGAAAATTGAAGGAAAGCAAAATCATATTTTAACTGGGAGAAGTTGTCACACCAGAAACTTACCTTCAGCAGGTATACGTGGGCTGAAATGATAGTTGGGATGAGCAGTCAGTTCAAATCGTTAAAATAAAAACCACTATCATATGGTGATTTGAACAGTCGGAACTCTTGAGTGCAATTGCCTTCGTTGTTGTGTGAAGTTGAGGTGTGTACTTGGGCAGTAGACTCTTTATCAGTCCGCCGGTATTCTGATGAAGCAAATTGAGAACCTTGGGCCATTGCATGCATCACAGTCTGTGGCATGTTGGTATGACTTGAACTTATGGGGTTACCAAGTGAAGCCGGTTTTGGCTCACATAAACCCCACGAATTTGTTGACAGAAGAGAGAGAGCACGATGACAATCCTGTGTCGCACCCAAATTGAAAGAAATCATAGATTCTTCTTCACCTGCAAAAATATTTCCCCCATATAAGCTCAAGTATCAATTCAGGTTAGAGGAACATCACATTAGACTGACAGACATCAAACGTTTACCGTAAGAATGCCTCAAATTTGTTTTATTCCGATTAAACCACCATTCCACCATCTTCCTTATAGAATCACACCTTTCTTGGGTTCATATATTTTGAAAATTTTCACAATGGTTACCTAGAATTTCCCACAGCCATTTGGACCGTGCAGCACTACCCCATCCCTTAAAGAACCCTGCATTGCCCTTAAATCTATTTGAACCTTGTTAAACTTCCCCTCCCAGTCCAAATTCTTTAGTTTCGACTGTTGACTCCCGCAACCACTGTCACAGGTGTCTCAGCAGATGCTTTTATTTTTACTTCTGGACCACAGGGCCATTCATGTCTGCCCATGTACTTATCAAATCTTAATTTTTCTGACGGCCTAAGAGAAGCTTTTCTTAAATATTACTAGAACAAGTCAAGAAGAGTTTTTCCCTAGCAAAAGAATGCATGGAATATGAGAATAATGTTTAATCAACTACATGTACTGATGTACATCCGTTTCTTGACCAAAATAGAGCAGAGGCAGTTTTACTGGTAGTCGATGTTAAGTATCTATTATGCATGCAAAAGCTGTACTGGTATACGATGGTATGGGTTTGGATATTTTACAGTAGAAAAAAAAAAATACAAGGTATATTGGTGTCCATTGGTATCCTAGGTTACAAAACAAAAGAAAAAAAAATTCTAGCTATAAAGAAAAAGCCCATTTTATTAACCTTTAATCTCAGCAGATGCCTGTAAGAACACCTCCATCAAAGATGACTGTGGCCTGTGAAATATGCCTTGTAGAATGTAGGTTTGCCCTCGGTAAATATTTGAATTAGCTAACTTACAAGTGAAATTAGTGTTATAACCAACATTTTACTTTGAAATTTTTTACCAGTAAGCCTGCCGTGAGCAACAAAATTTGGTTTTCTTATAAACATATAGCAAGTTATAATCTTTTGGTCTCTAAAGCATACGTGATTAGGAATGCAGAATATTATGTTGGCAATATCAACAAATTCTTACATAAGGTAAGTAGCTATAAGCCATGTAAATTCATGAACAAGAAGCAAAACAAACCTTGGTTGAGAACCTCAGTAGCACCCTTAGCCTTGGACAGGAAGAACCCACTGGAATCTTGAAAATGAGCGGTAGCTGAGTTTGACAGTCGATTGCCACCTGAATGCAGTAGCCCATTAGTGCCTCCAGCTTTTGCAGGCTTTGACACATACCCTTTAGATTGACTGGACCCGGATCCACACGAGCTTTCCCATGTAAAATTTTCACTGGGTTTTCTTTGAACAAATGAGTCCCTGTTCCAAACAAAACTTATCTGTTGCTTCCCATCTGCAAATATAGGCATAGATCATATCAAATTTCATGAATAGATATGGTGTAGTACTAATTATACCTACATCACCATAAGACAGTTCTGAGTTGAAACTGTGATGATGGGCCAAACCGGTGGAGCAATTGTTACAGAAAACGAATTACTTGTATGCAGAATTGCAGTTTTGCTAATGAATGCCTGTGGATGACAATGAGATATTCCTCAAATTAAACAATCCATATAAGTTAAGACATGCAAATTCCTTGATGTTAACAATCATACAAAAGAAAACCTCAATATGAATAAAAATAATTGACACCAAGTCTCCAACTTATGCTTTCTAAGGATGAAAGGGTATTTGTAATTGGTGAGCAAATAATAAAGAAATTTTTTTACGAGAGTCTTGTGTTTAAAGCCAGTACCATACAGCGAGGAAGACAGCCTTGATGGATTTAATCGAACTGCTTCTGGCTGTGGCTTACGGCGCCTAGCATTGTGATCAGATAGACGTTTACGACAGCTTCGCTTTTTTTCATCAAACTCTGATAGACCATGGAACCTTTGACATCAAAGTAAACATGATATATCAAAATCAACATTCATAAATATAAATAAAAATATTTCTAGCAAATTTTACAATACATTTACAATCAAGGCCATAATCTGGATATCTTGAGGCAGCACTAACCATGATCAACCAACAAATCAAGCACCAAAAGAAATCATCCACAGATTCCAACATACAAACCGCAAAAAAAGATGCTATACCTGCTACACTGCTGGCAAAACCGACGTTCCAGACCACCCACAATAACTTTTGGGGACTTCGAATGACTTTCACAAACTCTATGTTTGCGATGGTAATCTTTAGCTGATGAGAGGTCAAGGCTACAGCCTTCAACTTGGCAACGTGGAGCATGTGTACTCTGATAATTCAACTTGGATCTCTTTCCTGGAGTTGCAGAGGATGCAGGAACCGCAGAAGAGGATGAATTCTTAGTATTGCTCCCTCCACAAACATCTTCAAAGTACATTCGCTTACCAAGCTTTAAACCAAGCAGTGGCTCACCAGAGCCGACTGAAGCCTCAAGTGTCGGTGAACCACCAGCTGGCTCAGCCCTTGCAAATTCTTTTCTATTTCCAAAATCTTCAGGAATTTCCTCGAAAGCCTCCAAATTAAATTTAGATGTTTTTGTTTCCCCCACTGATGATGAATTATTGGAAGCTGATTTTGAGCTCTTTGACAATGAAGCAAGTACCAAATCAGAACCGGAACCACCACTACTGCCAATACCCCCTGATGAAAAGAAAGATGCAGAGTCGATTCCCCCATCTCCATCGATTTCCCATTCTGTTTGTTGCAGCTTCCGAGGATTTTCAGCAGACGTTCCATTGAACATAATAAGGTTTTCCCAGTCCCACTGTATGGGGATTTTCCCATTCCACTCCATCAATGAGACAGAACTCATAGAATTACTTCACGATTCATACACTCTAATCCATAAAATGCACTAGAGGGGGTGCCAGATCTGCACATGTTACAGAAATCAACTTATGTGTGATATATTCAAATAAGGCCGGAAGAAATCTGGAATTTAAACATGCAAAACCAAAAAACACTAAATATGCACATAATTTACTAACAGTTTCTAATAAAACCAGCATATGATGCAGCAGATAACCCAAAGAAGCTCAGGTACAAGATAACAAGAGCACACCTCAACTTCAAACCTCACAACAAGAAATGGAAAACCATATCTGTTTGTAAGATTCTTATACCACCCAACGGAAAATCTGTGACCTCCTTCAATGAACAAAATCGGGTCTGCTTGTTATCCGAATTTGAACAAACAATTAGACTGATGCTTGCTAAAACTTACCCACTACAACAATTCAGAGTATGAACAGAGAGCAACAGAGAGATCTAACTAAACAAGCAAAAAAACAGTATACTCAACTCAAGAAAAATCATTTCCCATCCTAGTAAGTCTCTTGTACATCCTAATTTCCATCCTTGTCAAAACCAATTTGTTAAATCAAGAATTCAAGATTTCAAGCAGACATGGATCTGATCAAGCAAGCTCCAAACCTTGAGATATCCATACACAAAAAAAAAAATCTCTCTTCCCTTCATCATGGCCAAGAACCCAAGATTATGAAACCAGCTACAAGAATTTAAACACACCCAGCTAAAAACTTCTATAAATAACCACCACCAACCAGTTTGATAAGGATGGTAGTTGTTCCCCAAGCTCCTACAACTGTTTTCAGCGAATCCTAATCTACTTCTAGTTAAAATTCTCACAAAGTACTCACCTTTATCTAAAATTAACCAGTAGCCACCCTTTTTATCCTTTGAAGAGCTCTCATAAAGCAAAAACAGAAACCCTGTTCTCTCTCTCCAATAATTTAGTTTCCACAAGGTGCCACAGCATATAGAAATGTTTCAAGATTTCTACCATAACCTCCAATAATTCTCATTTCCAATATCTGAGCAAACCTCTAGCAGTGTGTACTTTAAAGACCCCACAATCACTAATCAACAAATCAACAACAGTTAAAAAAAAAAAAATTAATAAATTATCAAACCAGAAGTTCACCTATAGCAGCTTCAAACACTAATAAAAACCCAAACAAATCTCTGCTTGTACTCACCAAAATAATCTATATTGCCAGCAACCTTCTATCACTTTCTAATCTAAACAAAAACATTAAATGCCAATCTGCATCACCACAAATGCTTCATCAATCATAAAAGTCACACAAATTTCTACAACCACCCGGTCTAGAAATAAACAAATAAAAAAGCTGTTGACAGATCATTTATTTATTTTTATATATGTTACAAATTACAATAAAAATTAAAATTTGTGGTTATAAATAGAAACAGAACCAAGATAAGAAAGCTTGAAGAAAAAAAAAATCCGGGTCCCATTTTCTAGGGTTTCCTATTTCAACTACAAAAATGACGGCAGTAATAATAATAATAATAACAACTCTATCCCGGAAAATTCTCTTTTTCTGGGCAACGAAAACGACGGCGTTTAAGACGTGTAACCAATCACATTCCTGTGAAGGAAAAAAAAATCGAAAGAGAATACGGATAAGAAAGGAAAAGCATCTTTTTTTTTTTTTCCCCTTTTATAAAAGTCGAGACAAAACACACAAAAACAGAAGAGAAAATGATGTTTCAATCTGAGCCGCAAAAAAAAATAAAAAAAAATATAAAATACTAAAAAAAAAACACTAAGATGTTTCCACAAATTTGGTAAAACAATTTCAGCTTCTCTGGACACCTCTATCATTATTACTCTCTTTATTTTTTCACTTCAATCATTTCCATTTCATTCGAAAGAAGATATATATTTTGAATCCCAAGAAGAAGAAGAAGAAGAAGAAGAAGAAAAATTTGAATAAACAGGAATAGATTTGTAAAAAAAAAAAAAAAAAATCAAAATGTTACCTGAAAATTTAGAGAGTGGAAGCAGACAGAGAGAGAACTGGGGAGAGAGAAGCTAGAAGTGAGTTTTTTTTTTTTTTTTTTTTTTTTTGGAATCAGGTCATTTCTGATTTCAGTCACTAGAGCACCAAAAAAGAGTAAAAAGAAGAAAAGGAACGGGACACGTGGAGATACCACTTGCTCTCTTTCTCTCACTCACTCACTCACTCACTAGAGTTCTCGAACACACACACTTTTCATACAGCTCTGCTTTTTTTTGGACTGTTCAGACTTCAGAGGCCTCTCTCTCTCTCTCTCTCTCTCTCTTCTCACTCACTCACTCATTGACTCACTCGCTCACTCGGTTCTTGCCTTGTCAGTGGATTAGACAATTTGTGATTTGGATGGATATCCGAGTTGATCTGAGTCGACTCGTCTGGATTGCTGTGGTTAACATGTATTGACTCTATATTTATTTTTTGGTCAATTATATATATTAATATCCAAGACTTCACAGTGAAGTTATAAGTATATATCCATATTTACTCATTAAATCGTAAAGTGCAGAAGATCTCTTTTGAGTGAGATTTACAATCCGGAAGATAGAAGTTTTTGACCGTAAGACAGTTAATGTGTCATCTGGTAAGTGAATATACATTAATAATGATTTATCTTACTTACACATTTATCTACTTACCAATTATCACCTCAACTACTTAAATTTATAAACAAAAGTTGAGGTGGCCCCTCCTCTCTGTATGCATACAGGAAGAGGCAAACTCATCTCATCATGAATGATTAAATTTTATTATATTATTAAGATGATTAAATGAAGATGGATTGACGAGATGAGGTTAGTAGTACAGTAAACCCCTTAGAGCATCTCCAATACTATTATGCATTTGGAGAAAATGGAGTGCCACATATGATAGATATTAAAAAAGTTAGATAAACCCTCTCCAATGCTATTATCTAAGTTGAATATGGAGATGATGTAGCCAAAAAAAAGTTAGAGAATATGGAGTTGGGTTTCTAATTCTAGAAACTCTCCTAGAAATGCTGACTAGGATTTCTAACTCTTTCCACCAATAAGATTAAAGCTTTCAACTCTTTCTACCAATAAGATTAAACCTCATTTAATTGTAAAATAAAAGATGGAGAGAGTGTAATAATTGTTTTATTATAATTGGACATAAAATGAATGCATATTTGACTTTAGATAATTGTATTGGAGATGTGAATATGCATTTCTCTAAAAAAAATTCAAAAGTGGGCCCATAATAAATAGAAATGCTGATATGACACTATTTAGAAACTCAAAAATGTATATTTGCATTGGAGATGCTCTTACACTTGCACTATAAAGTTACGGGGTTTAAATCTTCTCCCTATATAAAAAACCTCAAAATTATTTAATACCATACTTAAAAAAAAAATGGAGATGGATCGAAGAAACCAAGAAACGGGTCAAACGAAGAGAAATAGGTAAACTAGTGAGGTTGGGAATACTTCCCTCGAACTTAACCCCACCCCATTTTCTCCAAACGAATCTTTAAAATTGGGGTGGGGGAACCTCCCCGGTCTTTAAATGATCCATTGCGTCATTGATATCCCTACTCATGAAATATTCGTTAGTGCAATTTGCCCTTTTTAAAATTTTTATCGTAAGAATGAGCATTAAATTTGAAGTATGAATAAAAAAAATAAAATTTGAAGTAACAATGTACAAGTTGATTGTATCCATCTGTAATGATAGATGTAACGTTGTCCATTTATAGGTGTCCAAAAAACTTTAATAAAGTCCTTTCCTTGATATTTAATTTAATTTTTTTTTTTTTAAAAAAAAAATCCTTTTTCCATCTTCCTTTTGACTCAGTTACTTTCTTTGAAAGGAAAGTGCTTTTGACAGTGTCAAAATGGTATAGTTTTTGGTGACAAAAAGATATTTTCTTTACCTCTTCATGATAGACAGAAATTCATAATTTATACATTGTACTATTGTAGGGTAGGGTCAAAATTTACAAAATTGTTAAAAATTACTTAATTTTATGAAGAGTACAATTATATAAAAATTAAATTAAATTCACAGAAGTACTTTTTAATATATATTTGTTTCTTAGTTACAAAGTACTTCTTGCTCTAGTCAAAATAAAACATATTAAATGAGGCATAATTAATTAATTAATTAAGTTAATTATCAAAATTAATATTACGTGTATATGAGACGCTTGCCGGCAGCCGCGGGCCTTCTCCTCCGATCGGTGCTCTGTTCAGTCGGATGTATAGTGGTTTGGCTTCTCTAGTTTGCCTGAGGTTGGTCTCAGTGCAGTAGTTTTTAGTTATTAGTTTAGTTTTAGTTTTAGTTTCGTTAAGTTTTTTTAGTTCAGTCCTCCTTGGGAGGTTTTGTTTGAGTTCGCTTTTGGGTGAATTCTCCCTGATGTGGGAGCTGTAACTCTCCCCGGTGTGGGAGCTTAGTCTGGGCCGTGCCTCGATGTTTTATCTCGATCGGTCCCCAGTATAGTTCCTGTCTGGATCAGTTATCTAGCTGTTGTAACCTCTGTTACTTCCAATATAAAAAAAAATAAATAAAAATTAGATGTTAAAATCTGAATTGGATGCCATTAGTTTATAATAATGGTCCCAGAGAATAACAACTTGAAACTAGTTGACATTATGATACTTACAACAAAATGTGAGGCTGCCTAATTGTTTTGATGATAATAATTAATAAGTAATAATTAATAATTAAAATAACAACACCAACAACAACATGGAATGTGATCTAATGCATAAAAAATAAAATAATAATAATAATAATTAATTAAAGGATTTTTGTTCATAGATGGGTGGACAGTGAAAGGTGGGTCAGTCACTTGGGGGTCAGTCACTTGGAGCAGATATTATAAAGTAAAATAAAGATAAAATTTATTAATTTTTTGCAAACCAACTTGTTTGTATTAAATTAACAGTATGGTGTTGTCATTTCAAGGAAAAAAATTAAATATAAAAAATGAACGTTCTAGATTGCATTGGACCATTGGTGCAGCATATGAATGCACTGTACACTCAAGTCGACCTCATATACAAATTTTAAATACAAACACCCGCATATAACTTATCTCCCGAATTACCGATTATCATTATCATATACTATAATGATTTAGTAATTGTATGTTTTTTTTTATGAAATATTATAATAATTTAAAATTTAAGGGAGGGGAACAGACTCGAATCCACGGCTCCGTAGTATAGGTGTGAATGGTAAATCACCGAAAACTAAACCAACCTCATCTTATTTAATTATCTCGTACGTTAGTTATATCTGATATACGAGTATGGTACTATGGTTTGGTTGGCATTTAAAAAATCATTTAAGATGTGAGATTGTTAATTGAAGTTTCAAGAAATCATGCTTATGATTAACGCAGGAGAGCGAGACAGACCCACGTGAGCCTTTTTGAATCCGTGACTCAAAATATGTTCTAATGGACACATAACACATTAATTAGACTGGGGACAGGCAGGCACGGTTGAACAAAAATCAAATATTATTTGAAATATATAAGTAAATAAAATCATATTTCGATGATATTTTACGATAACGAAATACGTCGAAGATAAAAAAAGATAATTAACGGGTACATTTATGATTTATTGTGCGTGAAAATATAATTAATCATACATTAATATCATTAATATTATTGGGTTTGGTCTTGGATTGCATGTTTTCAATCATCTTCTCTTTGAGGAACCTTCTCAATATTTTTCCAGAAGGAGATTTGGGGATGGTGTCCACAAATTGCAGAGCTCTCACTTTCTTGTAATTGGCAACATTTGAAGCAACAAAGTTGATGATGTCTTGTTCACTCTCTTTGGAGTTTTTGTTGATCACCACACAAGCAGCTGGGATCTCCCCTGCCTCTTCATCAGGAAGCCTGCAGTGAGAGAGTGAATTCACATAAATAAAAATGTCACATTTTGTTTTAGTTTTAATAACCTCATGATATTAATAAGATCAAGATCATGGTATTTACGGTACGACAGCGGCATCTTCAACTGAGGGATGACTGAGAAGGATAGCCTCTAGCTCTGCAGGCGCTACCTAATCATTACAAGGGTGTTGTGTTCATTCAGTCTGATAATGTATAATTAAAAATAACAGTGAAACGGAGACAACGTTTGGTCTTACTTGAAAGCCTTTGTATTTGATCAACTCTTTGATGCGATCTACTATAAAGACATCTCCATCGTCATCTATGAAACCAATGTCTCCTGTATGTAGCCATCCATTCTTGTCAATTGTCCTGGAAGTTTCCTCTTCATTCTTGAAGTAACCTGTAAAAAATAAAAAATAAAAAATAAAAAAACAGTGACATTGAGCCATCCATAGCAATATTTTATATAGCTTGTTTATATTACAACCTTGCATGACACATTGGCTTCTAACACAGATTTCTCCAGGGGTATTCTTGGGGAGAGATCTGCCGGTTTCCGGATCGATAAACTTGATTTCTAGATTGGGAAGAATGAACCCAACTGAGTTTTTCTTTGAAATGCCATTTGGTTTAGCAGGGTCACCATGTGTGAGTGTGATGCAACTGTGCTCAGTCAGTCCATAGGCCTAGTGACAGAACTCAATTGTAGATCAATTTTGACCAAAACTGAGTTAAAATTGATATACAATGTGCTAATTATAACTTACCTCTTGGACTTGTACATCAGGGAACTTCTTCTCAAAGGCTGCTAAGAGCTCAGGAGCAAGAGGAGCCGCGGCGGTCATGACAGCTCTCAGTTTGAGTTTGCTGAGATCAAATTCATCAACAATTGGGTTCTTGACCAAAGCCAAAATAATTGGTGGCACAATTGGTGCAAATGTGACTTCTTGTTTGATGAGTGCATTCAAGAAGGTCCTGAGCTCAAACCTGTTCATCACCACAACTTTCCCTTTGTTTCTAAGAGTGGCACAACAGATTCCAGTGATTCCATAGATGTGGAAAAATGGAATCAGACCAAGTGTGGTCACTTGGCCTAACAATTCAGGGCCTACATTGAAGAGTGTGGAGCAGAGGTTGGCCACCAAGTTTCTATGGGTCAGCATCACACCTTTTGACATCCCTGTTGTCCCTGATGAGAATGGCAGGGCACACAGATCATTCTGGTGGATGTCGTTGTTGGTAAAGTCGTTGTTGCCGCCTGCACGATCCGCTGCTTGGAGTAGTTCTTTCCAATTCATCGCACTTTCAACACGTTCCTCACCCAATACAATTATCGGTATGCCTAGATTTTTTACCTGTCTTTTCATTGAAGTTTATTGATTAAGATACATCTAATAATTGAGATATTATATCTATTTTTATAAAAGTGACGGTTTTACAGGTTGGTAAACGCATTTAGCCTAGACTTTTTACATTTCTTTTTATAAATTCACCGATTTATATACATCTAATGATTGAGATATTCATAAATGCATCTATATCATAGGATGATAATTTAGGTTCGATGCATGTTAAAATGAGTAATTATACTTCTAGGAGACTAGTACCATACTACCATCACCTTTTCATAAATTGGACCACTTGTGACAATGAGCTTGGCATCCGCAGCCTCCACTTGCTTCTTGATTTCTGATGAGTGAGCTGTGGGGTTGGCCCCTGAAAAGACACCACCAGCAGCCATAATTCCAAGAGCAACAATGCCATACTCGGCCACATTTGGTAGCACTACAACTACAACACGTCCCTTTCTCAACCCAAGAGACCTCAGTGCCTTAGCAAATCTCCTAGTGTCCCTAACCACTTCACTATATGTATATGACTTCCCTGTCACAGCCTCCACGAACGCCACCTTGTCGGCGTACAATTCCGCATCCTGAAGCACGAATTCCGGCAATGTCAGGTCCGGCACGGAGACCGCCGGGTATCGGCTCCGGAAGATTTGCTCGTCGTTTTCTGCCGCTAGTGTTTCTTCCATGGTGGTGGAATTGTGAATGAGAAGTGTTAGGAAATTTAGATGTGTTTTTAAAGGGAGGTGGAATTGTTTGTATAATTTTTTTATTTATTTTTAAATGAATCATATCTTGTTCGTGGTCTATGTTTGGTGACATTTTGTTGAATCATGTTGAGTCACAAGCTAACAACTTTCTTTCTACAATTGGAATGTCAACAAATAAAATTTGAAACCCAAAATTATTCTTTGCGTGACAATCCAAAATATTGCGACTTTTGTGAGCATCATGCAAGACCCAAGAAGACTTATAGGCCTTAAAAAAGGAAAAAAAAAAAAAAAAAAAAAAAAATTGTAAAAATCTAATCAATATTTTCTTAGTACAATTTGGTCAATGAAAATTGGTGGGCGTGGATCAGATGGGGTTGTCGGAGTGATATATCCCTCACATAGTCACATTTTGTGGATTCTAGTCGTTTTCTCATTCACCAAACCTCAAATTTATTGAAAAAAAAAAAAAAAACCGGTGGGGGATTTTCTCATTGAAGATTTTGAAGTTATTTTTCTGGGGCTGATTACAGTGAAAGGTGGTTGTTTGTTGATAATAAATTTTGTAGATGATGGAAGCCTGGCTGCAAATTAAAGTGGTCTTTTATGATTCTTGCAGTGGTGGTCTCTATCTACTAAAGTTTTTATACCTTCCATCAAATTAATTATAATATTAATTACTTTACAAAAAACAAATTATAATATTAATCTCTATTTTAATAAAATAAATATTGGGCTTATTGATTAAGATTTTTTTTTTTCTTAGTTCTAAGAAATTGTTTTTGAGTCTATTTACAAAGTGGGTGTGTATTTATAGATGAGATAGAGTGAGTTTAGTAGTTCAAGAGTGTAAAACCTTCACTTTGGATTTGGTCTATGATCTAGCCCATTAATATTGGGCTTAGAAATTCATATAATAATTTTTAATTGCACCCGACCCATACCAAAACACATGGAATTATCGAAATTGATTCGGAGTTTTTTTTGACAGTATCTTTCTATCCCATTAACTAGACCGGGTATTTTTTTTTAAAGCTTTTGTCATTGATAATATTTGAGCCGCTAATTTGGGAGTCATTTGCCCAAATTTCAAGCTCGTCCATTTACCAACTAAGCTATGCACATGGGGGCTATATGATGGACAAACTATTGAGTCAAATTCATCTCGTTTCGGCTTGATAGCTTGAACTATGTGTGTTGTAGTTTCGTTTATTGAATATGTAAAGTAGCATGACATCAAATCAAATTAGGAAGAAAGGTTTATCATCAAATCAACCAAAAACCTATCTAATAGTGTAGTAGTATCAAGAATAGGAAAGCAAAACAAATTTTATTTTTATTTTTATTTTTTGTTGTTGATAATATCTATTAATTCGGGATCAAGTATTTTTTTTTTTAAACTTTCATTATTGGTATGATTCGAGTCGCTGACCTGTGAATTATTTACCCACACACCAATCTCGTTTATTCACCAACTGAGCTATGCTTTGTTGGCACAAAACCAAAAGATTCAAAAGGCAAACAAGGCACGAACACATTAGTAAAAGAAAAATGCGCACGTAAAAGAAGGGAATCCATGATGATTGATCATCAAGATCATGATGAGCCATGATGATCTTGAATTTGATACCCCAAAAAAATAATAATAATAATAATAATAACATATAAATATTACCCACCACCAAAAATCAAAAATCAAAGGCTTCTCTTCCCTAGACACCAAAGAAAAAAGAAAAAAAAAAAAATTGAAATGATTACCCACCGCATCACCATCTCATTGGTTTTGACAAAACCTAATCATCATAAATTTTAGCCTCCCTATATCATCATTACTTTCCATTCCTTTTTTCAAATCTCTCTCTCTCACTCTAATTGCATCATGGACCATCCGTTTCTCACCTAATCTCTTTTTCTCTATCTCACTTTTTGCTCTCTTTTTTGACCATATTTCATATTTATTATCCAAAGTTTACCAAAGTTCGGGAAACATTGATTTTGGTTTTAGTAAAATACCAATATTAGACAAAAAAACACCACCTAAATAAGAAAATTGTTTCCTACCTTTATTATTTGTACGTTAGAACTTATAAGTATAGTTCCGGAAAAAAAAACTTCAATGCATCCGAATATCTTGTGGGGTAGATATTTCTTTATCACTTCATATTTGTCGGATCTTTAGACGGAATTCTAAATATGGTGTCAACTCAAAAAGGAAATTTTTTTTTTGAAATTTACCTTTTCCTATTATACTTAATTCTTACACAATTTAACCCTTGTATATATAATTATATATATATTAACCAATCCCAATATAATATGACACAAATAGAGGGCTTATCTCAATATTTTATTATTTCCATTATCTTTTACAAAAGTCAAAAACTTGAAAAATAAATTAGGTGTTACTTTTTTTTTTTTTTTTTTTTTTTTGAGAGAAATTAGGTGTTACTTGAATTGCTTATCAATCTGTTGTATTTATTTCTCTAAATTGTGAAGCTACTATTAAAACTTGGCTTCAATTTCACTAAATTTTCATTTTCATAATCACGAGCAGCAGAAAAATTAAATGTAAAGTCTAGTCAAGCTGGAGCCGATGGAGGAGGAGGATGTTTTTCAAGCACTACGTTATATTTGGTGATCTTGAGCTTGACTTTCGGGTTACGACAGTTAACCACTTAACCTGCAACTACTTCATTAGTTTAGGTAACAGTTACCATAATAAAACAGATAATGATAATCACAACAACAAACTTTTCAAGATTCCATCACCGTCCTTTGAAAAATCCGTATCCATGTATAGTTAAAAAGAAACTTTTCAAGATTTCGTCACCATCCGTTGAAAAATCGATATCCACGTTAATTTTATATAGTTAAAAATTAAAGGGATAATTACTTCGGTAACCATCAATTTAGTGACACACTATAAAAATGATCATTAGATTTAGATTTCGTTTCGAAATGACCATTTTTGACGAAAAGTGTGATACTAACGGTCATTCTATCTAATTAGTGGTATTTTGGTAAATAAAGGGATGTCATTAATTTATTTTAGATGTTTTTTGGAAATCAATTTTAGCTTTTGTTTTTTAAAACGAATAATATATTTAGTGTGCATATGTATATATAGCATATCTTAAATATATATATATATATATAAATTTTCAAATGATACTTAATGAGTATATTGAATGTGAGCCACTAATTTTACATGCTCTGACAAATGTGTATGCATTTGTCAAAACTAGTGTCTCACATTCAATATTCTCATGAAATTATATTAGAACGTCTGCATGAGAACGAGACTATATATATATATATATATATATATATATAGAGAGAGAGAGAGAGAGAGAGAGAGAGAGAGAGAGAGAGAGAGAGAGAGAGAGAGAGAGAGACTCTCATTAAGGATCTCTTATTTTAATTTCGGTAAGGACCTTGATGAAAGTACATCGATTTTAATGAATTTTAATCTGAATTTTTTTATAGATGATGAGTTCATTGAAATCTACCTGTGAACAAAATTTGAGAATTTTTCGAATACTATAACTATTTTTCTTGAATTATCCTATATTTCACCTATTTTTCAATGCTTCATATTTAATAAATTAATGTTATCCCCTTATTTACCAAAATACCACTCATTAGATGAAATTATATGGAATGACCATTAGTGTCACACTTTTCGTAAAAAAATGTCATTTTAAAATGAAATCTCAATCTCATTGTCATTTTGATAGTATATCACTAAATTGATGGCCACCGAAGTACTTATCTCAAAATTAAACTATCAATAAAATTAACCCTTCAGTTTGTAGACACGGAGAGAGATAGACCTCATTGTATAACCATATAAGGGCCAGTTTGGTATTGCTTTTGAGAAGTTAAAATCAGCTTATTTAATAATTTTGACATAAAATAATGTTTGGTAAAACTTCCAAAAGTGATTAATTCATAATCTGGCAAGTTTTGACAGTGATTTTGAGAAGTAGGTGATGGGTTACTTTTTGAAAGTGATTATAAAATAATTTATTTCAGCATTTAATGAATCTTTTAAAATATCATTACTATCCTTATGAAATCCAATTAAAATCATTTATATACCTTATTTCATCTTAAAATTAAAGATTCTAATTAAATATTGATTTGATTTATAAAACCTTTTAAGAATATTTATATTATTCTTATGGATTTTTTTTTTATAATTTAAATATTCTACTTAAATAATGATATATAATTAAAAAAAAATAATAATAAAGTCTTAAAATCATGTCTATTTTAGTCATTGTAACTAATTTCAGCACTTTTGAAATAAAATTACCAAACATACGTATACTGCTTTTGAGCTATACAGTAGTTTTAAATGTATAATTAACCAAACATCTACTGATTAACTTCACAGCTAATTATTCTTTCAGCACAGCTAACAGTGATTATTTTAAAAGCTACAGCAATACCAAACTGGCCCTAAATAATCTATTGCACGGTTGCACAATAAGTGCATGCCACGTGGCAGACCAACTCACGGGATTTATGTGTGTTTTTTGATTGCTCCGTTCTTGTGGTGTGTGTGAGCTTATGATTGTTGCTGCTTGCTTTGTACTCATTTCCATGGTTGCTTTGTGGGTTTAATTAATTACTTAAATTTTTTTGCTTTCTTTTTTCTTTTCTTTTTTCATATTTTTGTAGGAAACTTGCTTTTTAATTTTTTTGTTTTGGAATTGAAAAAATACCATAAACAAGTTAGTAATTATAGTTTAGTCAAAATCATAGGCAGTCACTCCCCTTTGTGTTGTCTTATCAATTTGAATTTTGATATTAATTTCAATACATTTGATCTTATCCCCTTAAAGTTTTGTCTTAAATACAAGAAGGTATGGGATTTATGCTTCTCAACATGAGAGCCTTTATAGAGGGTACATATTATAATATCGTCCAAGAGAGGTTTAATTTCAGAGTTTTATTTGACATCTCTAACTTTAAATTACTAAAGTCTAAAAGATCGATAGGGTTCTTATTCGTATTGAAAAGTATTTAGTACTAGTATAATAATTTGTGAAAAAAAAAAGAAAAAAAGAAAATAAATAAAAAATAATATGTATATATATATATATATATATATATATTGTTGAAGGAGGGGTAAAAAGGACAATTGAGTGGAAGGGTAGTCAAGTAGGTACTTCCGTAATTCTAACATAATAATCATAGAATGGAAAAGTGGTGGGACAATCATGCCGTGTGCGTGGAAGAGGAACGAGAAAGAAAGAGCCTTGAGACAAGTAATCTGGACCGTTGATTTTATCGTAAAGTTGGTTTTGATTTCAAAAAGACATTGGTCTCCTTGACCATCATAAGCTCGCGTTCACACACGTGGAATTCTGGTCAAGTAAATATTCCACTTTGTTGATGGAATCATATCCCCCTACGTGAGGATTTCTTCTTTTACTTTAATGCCCTTCCTATTAACTTATAAGTTATAAGTTATAATGCATAATTTTTTTTTTTTACCACATTTTGGTTTTTCTTTTTTTGGGATATCACAAGGGTCCTCGATCAACCGAAATCTACCCGATCAAGCATTACAACGATCGAGAACGTTGTCTACATTAAAGAAGGAGATGATCTCCTCCACGATAGAGATTTCTTATGTTTTTTTTTTTTTTTAAATAAATAATAATATTATATAAATAATTAAAAATGTTATTTTATTAATAGGTAAAAAAACCATTTTACCTATCAGCCACTAACGTCCGATGAATTGCCATTAGCGGCGAGATGATTTATGAAATTTCAAGTAAAAGTTTCATAGGCTTGTAAGCAATCACACTAAAACGTTGGAGACTTGGAGTGTTGGTGCAATTTTCCTCTAAAATTAAATCACCATATAGGGAGAATTCGGTTAGAAATAGATGGACAACAAGTGAAAAAAGTGAGGGCAAAAAGGGAAAGTGAGAAACAGGTCCCCGTAAATATCAATGGGAATTATTACAAGGACAAAGTAGCGTGCGGGTTAGAAAAAATAACAAGAAATGATGGTAATGGGCCAGCTGACGTGGAAAAAGACGAGTGGGCAAAGAAGGCACCCCATAAGAGAGAGATCAGTAGAATATTAACACAAGATAGAAAAATTAGAAAATAGAGTGGGAGACGGCAGAGCCAGAGCCAGAGCCAGAGACAGTAAAAGCTGGGTCGGGTCGGGTTTTGGTTCTATATCCAGAGCAGCAGAGCTAAAACAAAAGCTGGAGAGAGGTGTGAGGGAGAGAGAGAGTTGGCTTCGGGGCATGGAAGAGCTGACCATGCTCGGGCAGCTCATCGGTCAGCTTCAAGAACTCCTCCAACTCTACGGCTCTTTTCCTCCAAATCACAACAACAATCTTCTTCTTCCTCATCATCATCATCATCTCCATTTTCAATCTTATCAACAACAACAACATCACCTCAACAGGTCTTTAGATCTCTTTCAATTTGATTTTTGATTTTATTTATGTTTTCGAATTCTCTGCAACTATTTCGCATTGTGACTCGCCTGTTTTTTTTTTTTTTTTTTTGTTTTATTGTTTTTTTTTTGGTAGCGGTTTAGGTTTTATGTTAAGTTATCTGACTGTATTGATGATTGTTTATTTTTTCAGTTTCATTGCTTTAATGGATGATTGATGCCTGCCATTGTTGTTATACTGTTAATCAATTGATTTCTCGTGCTTTCTTTTGTTTTTTTTTTTTTGTTTTTTTTTTTTTTTTTTTTTTTTTTTTTTTTTTTTTGTAAAGAAACTGATTATGTGAATATTTTATTTGTGTTTAATGTTTATACATATGTTCATTATTTTTCTAATTTAGCTTCCTTCTTCGATTAAGGAATCGTAGAGTGTGTTTAGTTTCAATTAGCATTTCTTTGTAATTCATTGTTAAATTCAGATATCACTTATATTTTGCTGATTGTTTCCTCATATAGACTTGCTTGATGAATACATGATATTAATTTACACCAACTTTTGGTAGGTTTTGAATGTACAAGTACAATTCGTGTGTCCAAAATTTGTTCTAAGTGTTCTTGATTTTGGATATACCTGCCTGATATGGCACCTTATTTACCCGAGTATGTAGAGCCAACCTTACCTGCCTGATATAGCACCTTATCTATCCGAGTACGTAGAGCCAATCTATACCTCCATGATATGACACCTTATTTATCCAATTACGTAGAGTCCAGTCGTAAAAAGAGAAAAAATAATCTTTGAGACAGGGTATATCTATTGAGTTTCAGTTAGCAACTGGTGCATGGCCACCCCATCCAGTAGACCCATGTATTCTTTAGTTATTGTTTGAAAATGCAACTATTAGAATTCGGATTAATTTGAAAATATGTTCGTTAGTTATTGTTTGCACCTAAACTTCATTATAATTATGTCTATACTTAATTTGTGACTTGCCTACTGTTTTGTGCACATTTATGATTTATCTGTTTGGTAGGTCCCTTGTATTCTAATTAGACAGTCAATTATTAACATTCTTTTTCCAGGATTCCCTCTCTTCCCTGCCACATTATGGAAGTACATTTAAATATTTTCACTAGCCCATGTATCCATATACATGAGCATGGTCAATTTCCTGTTTGAGATTTTTACTTTCAATTAGATTATGCATATTCTGGCAGAATCATCCGGTACGGTTTCACAAAGGTCCAAAATGAAATAGGTGTTCGAAATATGTACATGGTTGTGAAAGTAGACATCATGATGCCCTTGAAGAGTAATTATTTGTATTAAATGTTTACAGTGCAATAATTTTACTATGACCCACTTGGATATTCTGAAGAAAAAAACTGTTTTATGGACTATTAAGTCGGATGGTTTTGTTGTTCTGCATCGTAGATGTTGTTTGATCAATATTATCAGACGGAAAAAATTTAAAGATGGGGATGAATAATCTGCTTGCAATTTTGACGTTACTAAGTTGAAGGTTTAGACCTTCTGTTATAGTTGTTTCCTTTTGAATTTTGGAGAAACTTTGCAATTACTTAAGTCATGATGAAAGCAAAGTTCTATTTAAAATGGCATGTTTCAAAGCCCCAAAAACTTTTGTTTTTTCATACTTTCAAGTATTTTATCTTTCTGTCAGTTCATCGAGTTGCGGTTTTCCTTAGAACTAGAGCCTCTTGAGTTGTTTCCTCATTGGTATTAAGAAGCTTAACAAATGGCTGCTTCTTTGTCTTTTCTTCATTTGTTTTTCATTGCCATTCTACATATCTACTAAGTACTAACATCAGGAGCGGTGTTAAGGATGCATAATTTAATTGTGTGGAAGCAATTTCGAGTGGTCGAGTTTGTCAAGCTCTATACCTGGTTATAATTGCTTCCTTTTTTTATCAACCTCTAGACTTGGTTATTATTGCCTCCTCTTCTGGCATGATCTTTTGAATAGACATATCAAAACTTTCCAATTTTTTTTGGTAAAATCCTTGCAGGGCTAGATTAATACTGTCTTAGATACAGTTTCAGATTCCTTTCTGGTAATATTTAGGTTTGAAAATATGTTGCATTTTAGAGCCTCGGTATTTTTGTATTAGGTCTAGCCAAGGTCTCCCCAAATCCTGTGATGTGATAGCTTTTTTTTCAGCCTAGTGTTATTGTTACCAGAAATCAACAGCCTATATGATTTGTCCATGATTAAAGCTGGTACCTTAGGAGCACTGGTGAGGAGTTGGATAAAAATGGGGGAGGGTTATGTCAGGATTTTATTAGCAGCCCTCCTGGGAGCTGTTAGGCATCACCAATGTGAAGTTCAATACCCTATTTACACCACTGACATGGACCTCTTAAAGAATCTGTGCTGATGATGTCAAGCAACTTGTGTTGTGATTATGTAATCATCTACTAAATTCAATTCTAGTATCCAAAAAATTCAATCTTGCCTCTAGTGTCTTATTCTTTCGTATGTAACCAACCAGTTGTGGTTACTGTGTAAACCTGTTGCCTTGCATAAAACCAGACTCCTTAGAAAGCTTATCTGTGATCTGGGCACGACACTTGTCAATACTCTGCTAGAAACAATAGTTTTCCTTGCCATGTCTGTTGATAAATTCAAACATTGAGTTTCTCATTACTTTTTTCCTGTGATTAACAAGTATGGTGGGATTGCCATGTAGGAGGGAGTATGTAGTTTGATATGCACTTTGCAATTTGATTCCTGAAAATCTTTTGGTGATTAGCAAATTTTTATGTTTTGTTTCATAGTGCTTTCTGGTAAACAAGTAGCTGATGATGTTTATGTTTTGTTTCACGGTGATGGTGCTTTCCAGTAACATGTTGTAATATGTAATGTCATATTGATCTGTGAAATACTTAAGCATATATCATAATATTGCTTAAGATTTGTGCTTTTTAGAGCTTAGCTAATAGAGGTGACTGTGTACCTAGTAGATCTAGTGTTGTTGTCAATAGATAAGATGGTGAATCATATAATTCACTAGATCTAATGTAACCGTCTAAGTGACATCTTGATGGATATAGTCCTTGAATTTTGATGTCCCAAATTTGATGGTTCAAGGTGGATTCATTTTGCTTTCTTGCTTAATTTTTAACACGGTGGATGTATGAACCAACAATTTTACACTATTGTTTTATTAAATTGTATCAAGTATGTCCACTATAATTATTGAAGCAAATTACCTTAATTGGGGATATATGACTTAAACTATATTCATTTTTGCACAGATGGTGCTTCCCCAACATTGATGACAGTTCTACAGATGATTATGACGGTCTAATGATGGCAGCTGGAAAATCTGGAATCTGTAAGATGTTGGAACCTTTTAAACCTCCACCAACCAAGAAATCTCGGAAGGAGCGGAACCGAGGAAAATTACCTGGAGCAACCAGTGCAGCTGAGGTTATGGAACAAGAAATATGGAAAGAGTTCCCTGAAGACCTTTTCGAAGCTGTCATTGCAAGACTTCCTGTTGCCACATTTTTCCGCTTCCGCTCTGTTTGCCGAAAATGGAATTCCTTGCTGACTTCTCAAAGTTTCTCGCAGCATTGTGCCCAAGTCCCACAAGCCATCCCCTGGTTTTACACCATCACTCATGAAAATGTGAAATCTGGTGCCATGTATGATCCTTCCCTGAAGAAATGGCACCATCCGACCATTTCTTCACTGCCCACAAAGATGATAATCTTACCAGTTGCTTCAGCAGGGGGTTTGGTGTGCTTTCTTGACATTGGTCATAGGAACTTCTATGTATGCAACCCTCTCACTCAATCTTTCAAAGAGTTGCCTGCTAGGTCAGTCAAGGTCTGGTCCCGCGTTGCTGTGGGCATGACTCTCAATGGAAATTCAGCAAGTGGTGGCTACAAGATCTTATGGGTAGGGTGTGATGGAGAGTATGAAGTTTATGACTCTGTGAAGAACTTATGGACACGACCTGGAAGCATGCCGTCAAATATGAAACTGCCACTATCACTGAACTTCCGGTCACAAGCAGTTTCAATTGACAGCACACTCTATTTCATGCGGTCTGATCCTGAAGGGATAGTGTCCTACGATGTGGTTACTGGGATATGGAAGCAGTTCATAATCCCAGCTCCACTGCATTTGAGCGACCACACACTTGCTGAGTGTGGGGGACGGATCATGCTCGTGGGATTGCTGACCAAAAATGCCGCTACATGCGTGTGCATATGGGAGCTACAGAAGATGACTCTCTTGTGGAAGGAGGTTGACAGAATGCCAAACATATGGTGCTTAGACTTTTATGGGAAGCACGTTAGGATGACTTGCTTGGGCAACAAAGGTTTGCTCATGTTGTCACTGAGATCGAGACAAATGAACCGTCTTGTTACGTACAATGTGATGAGCAGGGAATGGTTAAAGGTTCCTGGATGCGTGGTGCCCCGTGGAAGGAAGCGGCAATGGATAGCTTGCGGTACTGCCTTTCACCCATGCCTGACAGCAACGGCCTAAATTAGTTTTTTTCCTTTCAGTTTACCGGCAGCAATGGCCTGTTCGTGATGGGTTTTTTTCCATCTGGTATCCGTTTAACGCAAGCACTTGTTGCCGGTTTCGTCTTCAGCCCAAATTTCTGTTATAATGAAGTTACTTATACCATGGGATGTATGGTGATCGGTCTTTTTCTTTTTGATGTACAAACTTGTGGATGAATAACTTTTAATTTAAGAACACTCGAAATTTAGAAGTTTATTTCTTTATTGTTAAATTAATCAATCGTAAGACTCACTGCTTAGCAGGTTTAGGAAAAGAAATTGAGCATTTGAATTTTGACAGTTAGAGAGTCAAAAGAAAAGGAGAACTCAGTCAATTCTATGCTTAAATTCGGTACTTCTACGACAAATAATTATTGAAAAAGAAATTGATAGCCTGACCGATTTCACCTTTTGCACTGGTTGACTGGGCTGAAAGTTTCTGCGAAACCCAGGTGGGTGAACCACTCGAAGATAAAACACATGGCAAGAAAATCACATGTGACATCCACATGTTTTATCTTGAGTGGCCGGATGGATTAACCGTCATTCAACAGTATATCCGTACACTAAAGTTTTTATCGGAAACCAGACATCTCAATTCATCCATTCTACTTGGGAGTTTCAAAACATCCAATTTCAACAAAATTAAATGTCAATTATTCTATCCACATAAGAAACAAAGAGAATGAAAATTATAATCGAGATATCTCAAACGGGACGGGAGTCTTTATTATTAAAAAAACGGAGTTCTTCACAGTACAGAGTAAACCATTAGTCTTGTAAATGTATCATGAATTTTCCTAAACACTAAACAGGAAAAAGCTCAAATGACATAATAACAGGAAGTTAACATCTGCTGCTGGCTGCCATTTCTCAGTATATCAGTGAATTACTTATGCCATCCCTCCGCTGGTTGCCGTCCTGATGATCTGGAAAAGAGCTGTCACGAAAGATGATAAAAATCGTGATCAGTAATCGTGGCAGGAGCCAGGTAACTCGGAGGAAAAAACATCATAGTATCCTTTGATTGTTCAGGAATACAAAAAATGTGAATGAGATATCCTTCATTTGAGCTCCAGATATATAGAAAACTCTACTAACAGAAATTTTAGTATAAACGTGATGATATGTTTCAAATTCAAATCACAATGCAGACTCTAGAACCCAATCAAAAGTACTTATAACCCAACTATTCGATAAGGTCATTTAATTGCCTTAAGGAAATTTGATGCTAAGCTAAACCTCCCCACTAGTAGTTCAATGAACGAACAAGACTTGCATATGTAAAATATGAAAAACACTACTTTGATCTATTCAATTGCTTAAAAAAATCTGAGATATGCAAAGAAAAGAAGGTAAATGTTATGAGGAAGAAACTTACATGATCCAATGACGACAAATACGAAGAAGCCAAGCAAAACAGGGCCAACAGGATAGTCCTTGCCCTTTTTGACGGTGGTTTCGGGCACAGCACCTCTCTTCAAAATGTTCTTCTCAAACTTGTCCACCTTCCTAACTGCGAGACGCTTTGACGTTGTCTGCACAACACAACAACGATTCAATCAAACAAAGATATTCGAATGAAATTACAAAATAAGAATTGAAAGCTGAATTTCTAATTTTTTTCAATACACATCAAATCCTCTTTTTGAAAGCTGAATTTCACAGATTAATTCAATTTAAACAA
Source organism: Acer saccharum (assembly GCA_030490815.1). Lineage (NCBI taxonomy): Eukaryota > Viridiplantae > Streptophyta > Magnoliopsida > Sapindales > Sapindaceae > Acer > Acer saccharum. The sequence continues at coordinate 3,221,119 of CM059873.1, read as the reverse complement.
ACATTTTGATGCATATAGATATTCATGAATCACGATACGGTATCTACACTATAAATCCATGAACATCAAAACATGTTCGTCACCGATCATCATCATAATTTTTTTTTTCTAATTCCGACAAGATCATAATAATTATTAACAAATAATTAAATATAACAAACAAATAATATATTCACATATAATTATAGTAATATCAGCCTCCAGATTGGAACTACACCGCCAAGATCAACAAAATTTGCTCACAGAAGCTAGAAAATTCAACAAAATCACTGACAAATAACTCAATATATATATAATACAAACAAATTTTAATTTGCTAAAAAACACGCAATTACAATCTGTGTGAGACAAATTACAATCGATCTACAAACCCTAACCAATCCTTCAAATCAAAAACAAAATTTCACAACAGATCCAGGTCGAATCGGTGACCAAATACCACATCAACAAAAAAGAAAAATCAACAGATAAACGAAACGGAAAATTACCATTATTACAGGAAGATCCGGTTGCCGGGAACGGTGGTGGTGGCAATTAAAAGAAAAAGCGTAGAAAGAAAGAAGTCTCTCTCTGTTTCCGGCGACTTCGATCTCTCTCTCGATCGACTTTTATTTATTTCGAGTCACTCTCCTTCAATTACGCGTGAATATATATACTACTTGTAAATATAGATCGTCTCTCCGGAAGAGACGTCACAGCTCTCGTTGTGATTGGACGCGACACGTCGTACGGAACACGCGTCGTGGTATTATTGGTGTGCTCGGTCCACGTAAGACTTTTTAGTGAGGTATGAGTTTGGGGTCAACGTGGCAATATGTTTGTATTCTTTATCCAAATTTATGCGAACGTGTGAAGTTGTGAGGAAGTGAAATTGACACGTTTGAAAAAAAAGTTACACGTTTTGACAACTAATTCAATTTTTTTTTTTTTTTTTTTTTTTTTTAAAGTATTACAATAACATAATAAGAGTAATACTACTTTGTCCAAATTTGGTGTCCAAATCTAGTGCCCAAATTACGTGACAACACTCCCGTCCATTCATTTAAATTGTATTACATTTGCTTGATTTAAATAAATAGACGAGAGTGTTGCCACGTCATTTGGGCACCAAATTTGGACAAAATAGCATTACTCATATAAATAAACGTTCAGATAGGGCATAAGGGTCCTTCAAGGACTGTAGATTAGGGTTATGGAAGAAAATTTTGGAATTTTAGAAAGGGGAATGCTATCTACCTTTCCCATTTACCTTCTCCATTTGCCTTTCCCACTCATTACTTGACACGTGTACAATTTTTCATTTAATAAAAAGCTCTCACTTTTTTATGCAAAGTTTGTTTACATCTTCACCCCTTATTAATGAAATGATAGAAGCAGCCATCAGGGGTAAATACGTAAACAAGCTTTGCATAAAAAAGTGAGAGCTTTTTATTAAATGAAAAAGTGTACACGTGTCAAGTAATGAATGGGAAAGGTAAATGGGGAAGGCAAATGGGAAAGGTAGATAGCATTCCCCTTTTAGAAAAGGGAATCCATTTGAACCCATAATCGTAAGGGACTTATCACTAAATCAAATCAAATTTAGAGTATGATGAATTCGCTATCAATTTAATATACACTTTAGAGCTAATACAATTGAATTATCTTTACAAAACAATTAACCGTGAAATAAATAAAATATTTAAAAAAAATTACATACATAGTCATAGCCTATAGGGTTAAATTCTTACCTCTAGCAAATGAAAAATAAATAAACCTAAACTAAGAGGGTGTGTTTAAATCTAGAATTGGTTGGAATTTAATTTAAAAGATTTTAATAGTCTAGGTGTATTCAGTTCAGATTTGTAAAGAGACTATCGGGGTATTCAATTCAGATTTATAAAGATTTCATTAAAATCCAAGTAAATCAGGTGTATTCAATTCAGAAATCCAAATAAATATAGGTGTATTCAATTCAAAAATCCAAACAAATCTAGGTGTATTGAAATTAACAACAATAAAAATATATCCAACAATTGACCTTGATAATTAAAATTAATAATAATAAAAAAAAAAAGTTTCACAATGCCCCAAATCCCTTGCAAATAAAAAAGATCATCAATTTTTTTTTTTATAATATCAAAATTTCATTAACGTGATTCATATAAACAAAAGTCTCATATTAATATAATTTTTTTTTGAAAGAGACAGTTCTATCTTTCGTATGGAGGATTTATACCAACAAACTCAATAGTGAATTATAACAAAATCTATGGAATATGTGCTCTGACCAACCCTAGATTGAATACACTCATAATTTAATTATTAAAAAAAGTTGGAAAAGGTCAAAATAACAGTTCAAGAATTAAATTAAATTAATTAATCGTGCATTAACGGTAACGTTATTTGCAACTCTCAAATACAACCGGAAGCATCTCTCATTATTAAATCAATAATAACTCCTTCATTCATTCATTGACGCGGTTATGGTTTTGGTGTGGTGGGTGGCCTACACAATTGAATTCGCATGCTTCCATTAATTTACAATTTTGGAGAACAGTTCATGATCATGCAATTTTACTCGTTCAAAATTGTTTAACGCAGTATATCAAAGACTTGATAAGATCAACTGTTGCAAGCACGACCCCGAAATACAAATTTGAAGGAGGGGTCTCTCCCCACAATTTGATATTCAATAAGCAAATGTGAAACTCGGATAGTCAGATCCCTATTACTGAGGTGAAGAGGAAATTACACGACCACTTTGTGAATTATAAACCCTGTTACAACAATTATGATGAATTTTTTTTGGATAAATGTAGCATTACTATTTACTAGTCAGCCATATCTCAGTCAACTTCTGTGTTTGTTTCTAAGTTTCTGTTTTCAACATCACAACTTAAGCCTCTACCAAAAACATCTGTTTCTTTGCCCAATCAGGAATTTTTAAAGATCATATGCAAGATCAAATGGTTCCCATATCAAAAGTGAGTCACTCATATTTTGTATATGAGCGAAAACATGACCTAGAAACGCTGCTGACTGTACGTAGAGATGCGTTTGGACTCACGTAAATGAGACATAAGTATGTGAAGCTCAAGACCTTGAAAATGAACCATGACTGCAAAACACAAATAGAGTTTTGGAACCCAACTATCTACCTAATGACATGCAGAGTCATTGTGAGTTTGTCCCATTTCGCGTTGCTAGCAACAACGGGGATCTTGATATTGAAGTATCCACGACCCAAAAACGAATCCGTGAATGTTTGCATGAAACATAGAATGGATAATATGTACTTGGTGGACCTCTAAATAAATGTATGGAAGTCATAAAACAAAACAATAAATAAAATTGAACTATAGCACAAATGCACAATATAGTAAAAAAAAAATAGAAAAATGTCATTGCAAATCATAAACTTTATAGTAATGTACTATTGGTCCATAACATCATTCAATTCTAAAATAAGATCAAATCATGGTCTACCCTATTATTTGATCTATGATCAGAAGTAATAACAGTACAGCTCTACAAACATGGATGAAAGAACATGCAATTCTGTAAAAGTAATATGTAAGAAAATGAAAATGAAAAAGATAAACCAATGTCAAATAACACAGAGAGAGAGAGAGAGAGAGTTGCAGCTCACTAGTGAGCGAGCCCATGTATTGACAACAAAATGATGTTCTTCAAAGAAAGCTCTTGGATTCAATATAAATGATCCTCACCTGCCAAACCCTTGAATATGGTGTTCCGTTTTGCATGAATAGATTGTAGAGAGCGCTTCAGCATTTTAGCTGCATGAATTCTCCGAAACCATGTGAATTCACCTCGGTAAATATCTTCGAGTTGCAGACATAGATCCCGGGTCACTTCATGTAAACTGCAATTTACCATTAGGCAGATTTGGATGCTCCAAAGCAATAATTCAATTTCCAATGTAACAAAGTCGATAAACTCCAAATCATATCAGACAAAAAAAAAAAAATGAACTCAACTAACTGGCTGTTCATCAGAGTTCTCCACTTTCCCGCTTCTGTCAGTTTCTTCACTATCTTCTACAATATCTACTTCCTCAGAATTACCTGCCCCTACTTCCCTATCCTTTTCCGATTTTTCTGTTGTCTCTTCTTTGATAGATTTCTCCGCACTCTCCTCTATATTAACTTCCTCAACTTTTTCCTCATTCTCCATTACTTCCTCTTCATTAACATCAATTATTACCTGGAGAAGTTCTACAGGAGTAGCTGCTGGGTCTAGCTCCCTGCAACCCTTTGGAGCATTTGGAGCCTCTTGACCCGTAAGCAAATATGAAGGTACATGATGGGAGAACCGAAAAATCTCTCCTTTAGGAATCTTCCTGACTTCTTTGGGGTCCAAGTGCCGATGAAACACTGTCTTAAAACCAGCAACCTTGACCAGGGGAGTAACAGTCACACCGAGTTCTTCATCAAAGTCTTCAAGTACTTCCACCATGTCATACTTGTGGATAACTTCATCCGCAGTCAGCTCATTCCAGTCAGGGGACCAATTCCTATAGACAGCCCACACCTCGCCCATTCTGGGAAATATACGAATGACACCACGTTGTCCTTTTGTCGAACGAACTTTGTGCGAGAAGGAATTGAGAGAGTTGGTGGTCTCATGTTTGCCTACTCTGAAATCACCACAAGTTTTCGTGAAACCAGAACCCACCCAGTTAAGCGGGGCCAGTTCAGAGTTAGTTCTTGAATTAAGCCAACTTATGCGCATCTTGAATGGATCCAAAGAAATCACACTGTGAATCAAGGCATAATATCTAGGCATTCCATCGTCAGCGTCATATGCAGCCCACACCTGGTTATCTCCAAAAGACCTTTCACTTCGATCCCTGTCAAAATCGTGAAAATCTGGATCTGGGACATTTATGGACAATGTTTCCACAGTTTCTTCTTTTGCACTGGCACAAGAATTACCAGGGAAAGACTTGATACCTAGGACTCCATTTTTCTCATCCACAATTTCACTAGACCTGGTTGGATCAGGAGTTCCATTGTTAACAGAATGTTTTTCTCCTTTCCCATTAGCTTTTTCAGTCTCGTTTCCTTCCTCTTTGAATGAAGTTCTAGCTGCAGTACCCGACTTCCAGTCATTGAACTTTTTGAAAAGTTCTTTTTTAGCCTTCTGCATCAGCAGATTTTGAATATTGGGCTGGGATACTTCCTTTGTGTTGTTGGGTCTAGTAATTCCATTGACCCTAATTGTTTGATTACCTTGTAATCCAGAAATATTAGCTGCACCAGCTCCTCCATTTCCCAAACCCATTTGATTACTAATATTACTTCCATAGTTGCCAGCACTAACATCCTCTATGCCTTTTCTTCTCTTTGCAGAACTGGAGTACCCAGTAGAAACACCACTCGACCTTTTAGAGACATTATTATGCTTTCTCCGAATGGCCTCCTCTCTTTTAGTAAATGCCTGTGCCTCTCCACGCTCTCTCTTCACTTTCTCATATGCCTGTTGAACAACACTAGCAGCTTTAGCAGCAGCAGAAGGGTCTCCTGTCTTAGAGAATGGATTCCACTGGAAGTTGGATTGGCTGTGGGAATCGGTATTACTAAATCCCCCTGCTCCGGCATTGGGGGCTGTAGCGTTATTCCTTCCAGAATTACCTGTGTTTTTATTACCAGCTTGATAATTTGAGTTCTGGCGCTGCTGTGAAAAGTTCCATGGGGATTTAGAACTATTTGAAGGAGGTGGAGCTGTTTCAACTGCCAAAAACGGCTCATGACAATTGGGGCATAGGAGATTATGATTCAGATAAACTCTGAGATACTCGTATTGCATCTTGCATCGATGGCACACAGTCCAGAAGGTATTGGGTTTGGGCTTATGAGATGAAGCAGCATTCGAAGAGTGACCTGCTCGAGGCGTACTCTTTGGAGCCTTTGCACTTGGTTTGGTGAAATTGTAAAAGCCATTTGTCCCTGGTGACGCCGACGTACCCCCACTTGCAGCTGAAACCTTTTGAGATACTTTTCCATTCCTTTTTTGATCATATGCTCCCCTCCTAGCCTTGTCAGACAACAAGCTCCATGCCTCTGAAATGAACTTAAACGCTCCTTCTGCTCCTATAGACTTATTCTTATCGGGGTGAAGCATGAGCGCCAGCTTCCTATACTGTTTTCTCACCGTTTCATCATCAGCTTGCGGATTTACACCAAGTATCCCATACCAATCTGACTCCCCATTTATTTTGTTCTCCGCAGAAATATATACATCCAGTGTCGCCAACATCTGAGGAATACCCTCAAGTCCAGGATACAAATTCTGGGCCTTCATTGCAAATTTCTTTGATCCCGCAATGTCCTTTGCAGTAAACTTCTTCTCAGCAATCTCTTTTGCCCTGGTGGCCTCATCTTTATTGCACTCCATTTCCCTTCCAGATCTTCTTCAGTCTTCACTGTATCCTCGGTCTGTTGATAGAGACTAAGGCTACCAGCAAAATCTAAGTCGCCCCAGTACTCAACTATACGAATTAAGCATTTTTTTTCACATCAAAAACCCGAATTCATAACAGACAAGTGTATAAACAATACAAATGAGGAACCACACAAACAGGGATATTCTACCAAAACATTTTGTATCAAATTGAGAGGAACAAGACGTTACACAACCACAGGCAACTACTTAAACAACAAAATCACTTCTAGAATTCACCATTTAAACCATCATTTACATAATACAATCGGGTCACCATAAATTTCATTGAATCATTAACAAAATTTTCCAAATGGAACCCTAGTCCCATCCAAGGATGAAAATATCCATATTGACAGATATATCAGTACTACAATTTGGTGGAAATATCGATGGACATATCGATATCAACGGATATTGATGTCAAATTTACGGAAAGTATGGAAATTTGGCTTAAAACGTTTAATTTTTTAATGAAATTTTAAAAATGTTAAAATAATCAATAATATAACAAAAAAAAAAAACAAATATGTTTCTAATACATATAATATCAAACAACTATATGGTATATATATGAATATAAAGCACACAAGCAGTATAACATTCAAAATCTTCCATTAAAGAAATATATTACATCAAATTTTCACTTTACATTAACGGAAATCACGGATATTTACGGATATTTCCAAGATAATTTTGCGGAAAAGATATTTCACCTCGTACTCTTAAATTCTGGAAATATCGACGGATATATAGCGGAAAATGTGAATATTTTAAAACTTTGGTTCCATAAACAATTTCGGTTCACTGAACCTCATAAATGACCAACTGAGCTGGTAATTACTAATTTACTATACAAAACGATAGACACACAGACGAGATCATACAAATGAAATCATACAAATCAAAATACGACTATCATTTACAGATCTACGTACATAAAAGAAATAAATCAATCAATCCCAACTAAAACAATCACAAATAACCCATCAAAGATATTATTGGCACTACGAAACGGACCCCATAATCTATGATCAGTTTACGAATAGCAATTAAATAATAAGAATTTTCATTTTTCAAGCAGAACCCAGATTGAGTGAAGAGTCAAATTACCTGAATTTGAAGAGACACTCTTGGTTCGAAGGAAAATTTGAATCAAGAGACGCCACCACAAGAGAGACCTGCACGAATTTTTTTTCTTTTTGAGCCCCTCTTTTCTCTCCCAAATCAAAAAAAATCCCCCAAAACTGGACTTTTTGTCAAAACGCCATAACCTAGAGACAGACCTCTCTCAATTAACAAAATCACACAAAACAATAATAAAATATAGGTGGGGGTATACACTTTTTGATTTTTCGAACGTATTTTCACTATTTTGTTGTGTTAACCCTAACTCAACCCCCTATTTTATATTTCATTTGTTGGAGAATCTTAACCATGGTTAATTAGTGGGTTTTTTTTTTTAAACATAATAAATATTTTTTGTCAATTTTTTTTATATATAAAAAGATTCTTAATATTCAATAATTTGCTAATTGTTTCTCTTTTTAATTCTTTTATAGAAAAAAAATTTTGAATACTTAAAGTTAAAGTTGGGTCCACATAAACTAGAGGTAACTATAAATTGTGGTTTTTTTGACCTATAGCCTACACACAATTTAACTGTGGTTACCTAGACAACTTAACCATGGTTAAGTATTCAATTAACTATGGTTAGATATAAAATTAACCATGGTTAAGTGTACAAGTAACTATAGTTAAATACTAACTAGAGTAGAGTGTATGTATAACCATTTTCTTCATATTTTATCCAACTTCTATGTATTTTATAATACGATATAAAATGCTAATAAAAAAATATTGGGTAATTTTGACTTTTAATTCAAATCCCTCTCTATAAAAAACACCGAATTTATATAATAGTGTAATACTTGAAAAAAAAAAAAAATGATTCGGTCTTTCAAAAAAGTATAGGTTAAAGTTATTAAAATTAAACCATTTTTGGACATGTTATCATATAAACACTATGATTACGCACTTTTTCCGATACTCCATATTTAATTAAAAACTACTCTTTCTAAATTGCATCACGAAGTTTCTAATGTGATTAGATGAGTGACAATGTAGCCATAAATATAACCTATGATAACCACATCTCTGAATAAAATGTTGAACTCTGCATCCGATTAGATAATTGACGATGTGACCATAAATATAACATATGATAACCACACCTCTCAATAAATGTTGAGCTCCAAAGTTCAAATCCTTCTCCATATAACTTTTAAATTACCACGTGATTCATCAATCATCTCTTAATCCATGTGATAATATATGGTTGTTACGATGTAATTTCATTTTTGTATTGATAGTATATTAGTAACATGTAATGGGGCAATATTTCGACCACATGAAAATAATACAAGTACAAGTCTAGTTTTGTGAGGTGGGGTGTTTCTATTTTCATTTTTTGTGGTTCAACAACAAAATTAAATAAAGATGTTAAGGGGTTTATCTGCAAATTTGTACGACTGGTAAACTCGAAGTGGGCTTCTGGATTTTCAAAAATGGGCTCAACCCATTGACACTGCAAATTCTACGTAATTGGAAACTCTAATTTGAGTGAGACTTCGATATATATTTTTTGATATCTCATAGGGTGAGGCGATTCGAACATGAGATCAGTACTTTTATAATACTATTAATAATGTATGTTTAGAGTACCGTTTTTTTTTTAATTTTTAAATTTTTAAATTTTTTTATAATTTTATTAACAACCAATCATAAATTTTTTATTTTTTTTATAATAATTTTATTATCAACCAATCATAAATTTTTTGAAAAACTTTAGGCAAAGTTTAGAAATAAATTGAGCACTAGTTTTGCTGAAAATCTTTTGATGTGTTCTCTTCATAGATTGCTTAAAACTTGGAAATTTTGTTCAAAATGGCCCAAATCTGTTATTTCCAAAGCCCAGGTCTATTCTTCCTGATTCTTCATGATTCTTCTACATTTTTCTATTATTTTTTTTATTCAAATCAGCTGTCTAAAAATGATGTCCTAATTTGATTGGTTTGACCAAATTGGAAAACCATTTTTAAACAGCTGATTTGAGTCCCTTTTTTTTGTGTGGGTAATGAGTTGGTTATTGGTTGGTTGAGAATCAGTATTGAGATTTCAAAGACCTATGATCAAGTTGAGTACAAGTTATAACTCTCAGGGCGTTTTTACTGATCGAGAATCCTAACAAAAAAAAAGGGAGATTAATTCTTTATTTGTGTTTACGATATTTACTAAAATCGGTTGAGAATCAAGTTATGTGAACTCCACACACAAATCGAGAATTAATAAGTTCCTATTGGAAATGGAACTGGATTCCCTCCTTTCATTCAAGGAATTAAGTTCCTCCCTTTAATTTTCATTTTCAATTACTAAACACGCTTTTTTTTTTTTTTTTTTTTTTGACAATATCAATTAATTTGGGATCAGGTATTTTTTTTTAAGTTTTCGCTATTGGTAGGATTCGAACCGCTGACCTGGGAGTTATTTACCCAAACCCCAAACTCGTCCATCTATCCGCTGAGCTACGCCCCTTGGGCAACGCGCTCTTATTTTGGAACATTAATGATGTTGTATTTTATAAGTGTGATTGTGCTTTGGACAGCTAGTTGTGTTTCCCAAAACTTTATACATTAACAACATAATCCTTCAATGTTAAAGAGGGGCTTTTGGTAAGAGAAATCATTATTTTAATTCTGTTTAGTCAATGTTTGTATGTATCCTGTATGAATGTGTGTGTGTTTCTTTATATATTTTGCATCTCAAGGTCAACCAGCTGAGAGAGTTTTGGATTTTTAATTCATATGCTGTAGATGGTGCCTATTTCTCTACAGAGGCCCTTCAATTATTTAAAGCTTTAATTACTTTGGCTGTGACTTGTGACCCTTTGATTTTGGGACCCAGATTTGATGCACTCAAGGCCATTTTTTTTTTTTCCTTCCAAGTTTCAGGGAAAGTGGTGTGCTTTTCCTCAATTCTCTAGCTGAAATGTGCTCCAATGAGACAATTTTTGGGCTAGTTTCGAAGGGTCTAGTCTAGGCACAGATAATGTTCTGTGCTGCTACATAGCTTATTGAAGAAACTCTAATCAAATTCAACAAATGTAGTAGTGACTAGTGAGTGATTTCAACACTTGTTTGATTCTTCACACTTCTCAGTGGGTGGTCAGTTTCATAATCTCCAAACGGCTAAAGTGGTGTTGTTCTATGGTGCTGTTGTCAGCTGCTGTGCTATGAAGAAGACCAATAATTGCATTTGTGTGGGGGTGTGGGGGCACTTGATTTGCTAGTTGAGTTTCCAACTCTTTTCCAGATAAAAGCCCGACCCAGTTAAAGTTAACTTGAACCCCTTTTTTTATTTTTTTTGTCTATTATCAAACAGATTGACAACAACAGAAGAACTACTGTTACTGTGTCTTGTGTTACTGTGCCCGTGTCTCTGTGTGCGTGTGTGTCCCAGCAGTTGAAAATGCGAGTGGCTTGTCAATCTGACCAGTATGGAATCTCTAGAAGAAACCCAATAATGCTTTCTATTTGTTTTTTCTCATTTCATGCACCCCCCCAATGTGCCTGATACTCTCCTTTTTTGTTGTTGATTATAAATTTATAATCACTTCAGTTCTTGTTTGATCAGAAATTGTTGGATTCTGAATTATAGAACTTTGTGTTGGTTTTGTGGGTTTGGTTTTGGCATCCTTGTGCTACCCTTTAAACTGAGAAAACACATTTGAGGATTGATTAGTAAACTTTGTGATGTTGGACACTTTGGGAGCTCATTTTGAGGAGCAAACGATGTCCGTTTTGGGCCAATAATATATCGTTGGAACTGTATCAATGAGCCCTACTGACATTCACGATTTTCCCACCCAAAAAAAAAAAAAAGGCTGTTCTGACTTCCGTTTTTCAGCTTTTTCCTTATTAGGTAGTATTTTCGGACCCTAATATATTTTACTAGGAATTTCCGTTTCTTTTAGTTTGCTTATGATTTCATTTTTAGTTTTTGACAATAACTCGGATTTCCCTTTTTGGGTAAATTATGAAATTTCCGTGTTTTATCTATTTAGGAATCCCAAAACTAGACCTTGGCATCTCCTATTTCGTTCCAATTCCAAGTCTCACTAACTCCATGTTTGCCAAAATGGAGCATCTGGGGTTTGATTTCTTCACCATCTAAAATCAGATCACTGTATGATCACTCCAGTCCAGGCATTTCTCAAGTTTGATGATGATGATCAAGTGTCAAGTGTCACAAGTGTCACAAACAACTATCTAAAGCCCTGTATATGATGTCACTGCTTCTTGTTGTTGTCATGAATTCATGAACTGAGAGATATTGGTTGGTTTCCAATACTTGATGACCTGGATCTAGCTTGCTTGCAGCTTGTGTGGACCCTCAATGATTCTGTGTGGTCAAATTTTACTTTGTCCTACTCACAAGTCACAATTTTGAATCAAATTATTACATTTTCTTCAAAAAGTGGCTGGTTTGGCACTTTCAGTTGTTGAGGATTTTTACTGCACATCGACAAAACACAAATTTGGAACCTCTACTAATCTACTGATCTGATATTTTCCCTGACCTCACTTAATATCACGAAACATAAACATTGCAATGAATATATGGTTAATATGTGATTGTTTTCCACAATCACTTCATCAACAATCAATCACATATTTGAAAAGGTCAGGAAAAAGATCAGATCGGTAGATGATCCAAATCCCAACAACACACACTAGTGCGTGATACTGTGATTGTAATGTGATGCAAGTCAATGATGAAACTATTTGGTATTGAGAGCCAACAATCTGGCCTCAACATTTTTAGTGTTAATCACTAATGAAATGACCATCTTAGTGATAATCGTATTCGCTCATAAGAATCATTAAAGAACTATTACGATCACATTTTATTTTATTTTATTAATGAACTTGAAAACTTTATTGCATGTTATTGTTTGATCTTTTTTTATATATGCAAGCTTGATGATATCATCTCCCACTTAGTAGTGGTTTTTTTTTTTTAGGCTGAAAATGATTGAAACAACCATTTGCCTGAGGCTGCATATTGTTTGTGAGTTGTGACCAGCTTGGTGGACCAATTAAAAAAAAAAAAAAAAAAAAAAAATGAAGACAAAAGGCCTCATCAGTTGATATATATGGATTCATTTATTTATCATCTTCTCACAACAACAAAGTGGCAATTATCAATTTAATCCCTAGTTTTTAGAGAAATATCAATGTTTTAAGGGTTTTTGGCACCAGTCCACCTGAACTCTACGCGAGTTTGCATTTTACCCCCTGAACTTTTTTTTAGGCATTAAACCCCATGAATTCTCATTAATTGGTAAACAGTTTGATCTTATTGCCCCCCTAAACGCTTGTTTGAGGGGGTATTTACAGTCAGGATTTGTCAATTAATGAGAGTTCAAGGGGTTTAATGTCTAATAAAAAAGTTATGGGGGTAAAATGCAAACTGGTGTAAAGTTTAGGGAGAACCGGTGCTAATAACCCTTTTTTCATTTTTAGGAGCCGTGGTCCCTATATTCTCGTAATTACATCAATTTGGTCCTTCTGTTAGTCAATTCGATCCCTCTATTGGGTTCTTTTATTTACTATTATTATTATTATTATATAAATGTATAGATATGTATCAAAAGTGACATGTGTTGTTTGGGCCACCCCCATAGAGTTTTAATGGAAAACTTGCTTTAAAATTTATCCATATATTTTATATCCATTTCTTCAGTTTCAATCAGCATTTTTCATCTGCTAGAATAGAAAAATAATAAAAGAACCCAACTGGGCATTTGGAATTTCAAAGCCTGATCAATGAATCAGGTTCTCTTTCAAGTACTCTTCAGGATATGCATGCATGCATGCCTGGAGAAGTTACTGATAATTACAAGAATCTGAATATGAAAAAAAATAAATTATATATACAGATATATAGGATTAAAAATCAAAGTTTTTGTTGGAACATTTTAGTGCTACTTTTTCCAGAGGAATCATCTCTCTTTGATTAAAGTGTTGGGTAATGATACTACAGAGTACTGATCACATTGTTCTTCTTTCTTTTTCTATTATTTTTTTCCTTTTTTTTTTTTTTTTGTTTTCTATAGATAGATATTTTGCCTGTCGATATCTTAGAGGGTATCGGTTCGTGAGCATTATTCGCATAATAGAACGTTTTCGCTAACTTAAATGTTGGATTTCAAGTTAGAGGTTTTTTTTTTTTTAAAATTATTGGGCATTAGTGTATTGTGATTGATATGTGGATATTGCGGTATGAGTCATCTTAAAAAAAAAAAAAAAAAAAAAGGGCAGGAACAATAACAAAGAAGATCCAATTGTGTGATTTGATGGTGCATGCGGCGCTTAGTTAGGATTAGGCAACTTCAAATCATCACTTTTTCCTAATCTCTTTTAAATATTATTATTGAATTAATTCATTTGCTAAATATTTATAAATTTATAGTCGAATGATATGATATACGAGTTGTAATTAGATCATCATATTGTATTATATTATGATTTACATGGTAATAGTATTATTATTCTTATTATTTATACAAAATGTTTTGAAATTATTTTTATTCATCCTAACTTTTTGATAGTGCAAGAATGGCTGCAAGGACAATGACCCTGCTTGATTAAAAGAAATTTTGAAATATTATCCACCATTATGATTGGATTGAATAAATTACAATCCGATTCGATCCAATTACATTTAGATCCAATCTTATCCGGTCTTATCTAATTGTAAAATAATACTTAAATCCGATCCGATCCGATCAAATCTAATAGATCAGATTCATATGAAATAATTTGTAATATATAAAAGTTAAAACATTCATAAAATTAACAAAATCAATAATTATTCACATAGTGCTTCAAATAATTACCCAGCTAATAATTAACATTAAAATAAATAAATAAATAAATAAATAACTACTGTACATTTTAAAGTTCAAAATATCTAACGATTTATAAACTTTAAACATAAGTTCTAAACACAAACATACATAAAATCATCTAAAAATTTGAAATATAACCCTTTATCATAACAAAATTTAATAGTACCCAAAATTTAGTCAATGTTCATACTTAAAAGAAAAATCTAAAATCCAGGATCCGATCCGATGGATTTAAAAATTTAGAATAAAATCCGATTAAATGTAATAAATTAGATTGGATTCTGCACACCCCTAACCTTTGATATGTGATGTCGTGATCTATAAAAAGGATCGTGTTATAAAAATGGTTTTGTACCGAAATACTCCAAAAATTTAACCTTCATTTCCTATAAATGCAGCTATTGGTAGGGCATTTTATAGATGTTGTTGGTTGCATTATTAAATTAAACTTAAAAATTATTAAAGAAGAATAAAAGTTTGGCAAATTCTCACCATTCAATCACGTGATCACATCACTATCTATAACACATTATCACAAGTGATTAATGGAAGTGTTGGTCCACCATTGAATTGTTCTCATGAACAACAATTATTTATTCATTTCCATTATTTTAATCCCATCATCACTTATCAAATATCCATCCAACAGTCACTATGACGCCACATGTCCGACTGTAACAGTGTTTCGACGGAGAAAAACTTATAGGGGACGGTCTCACCGTCACGTGATGATACCGATCCAATGAAATTGAGCCACATATGAAAGTGTTCATGTTTCCAATGTAAAATACGATAATGTGACTTAATTTCATTGGACAGTCTGATTATGTGGCAATGAGATCGTTCCACGTAAGTTTTTCTCGTTTCTACAGCTGCCGTCATGTATAATGCTGACATGGCATGCCAAAAACCAAGACAAAATCAAAGCACATTTCGACACAATTAATAGTATTTAAATTATAATTTTTAATCTATACACTAATTCTATCAAAACATTTCATGATTATTAATTGTATCGAGCATATCTCTCGAAAGAAAAAAGAAAAAAAATCAACAACTCCTATAATTTTACAATTTCTGACCGGAGAATTATTAATTGTTTTGATAACGTTCCAAGACCGTGATTCAACTACATAGATTAACATTTTATTATTAATTCGTGTTAAACATATGGATTTGTCAGCACTCAAAATACTGATCCACCAATTGAAATGTAGCACGTGACCCAATCTATGAAGAATGCAAGTAGATAAATGTAAAAAGTAAAAGAAAAAAACCATGCGTTACACCTCAATTGGTGAATCAGTATTTTGGATGCTAACTAGTCAGCAGTCAGTACCCAAACATTATCTTTTACATAATTATCGATCGATTCATAATATTATAAGATCTTTAAAATTCCACAACCCTTAAAAAGAAACATACTCTAAATGCAATTTCGGCTATTAAATGTGTAAGAATTCAAACGACTAAATAACCCCAAAATTGCCAACATAGGTGTAACTCAGCTGTTAGATGGATGAGTTTGGAGTTTTGACAAATGACTTTTAAGGTTAGCAACTCGAATTCTACCAATAACGAAAGTTTTCAAAAAAATACCTTGTCCCAAATTAATTGATATAAAAATAAAAATGGTAGAGAATAATAATATTATTCAAAAAATTAAAAAATAGATTCTTGGTTAATTTGGGACACTTTAAAAGCTTTTAATATTCTATCGATCAAAGTTGTGGTGGGTGGTGGTGGAATGCCGTAATCTCTGACGATTGGTTTGTTTTGAATTTTTTGATAATGAAAGTTTTCTTGTAAAATGACCTAACTTGTGTGTGTTTTTTTTTTTTTTGTTTATTTAATTCAATTATTATATTTCTGACATTGACATTTGTTTTCAAATGTTTGTGTTTAAAAAAGTAGTTTCAAGTTTTAAAGCATTCTCTCCGTGGCTTATTTCTTTGGGTCTAATAATTGACATTGGAAATTAGTTGTTTTAAAATTTCAAATCACACACTTTTTAAGTAGTTTAAATTGTTTTTTAATTTGTTAAATATTGGCTTTAGGTGGGTACATTTCAACATGTTGTTTATTCCGATAAGAATTCGTTAAAATAATAATTCTCATGTGTCGGTATTCGTTGGATTTGTATAAATTCATACTCAAATAATATAGTATCATCCATTGTAAATATTAATTTAAGATTTATATAGTAATTATAACCCACACGTTATATCATTAGGGTATAGATCCGAATAAATAATTTTATCTATTTGTTTTCCTTTTGTGTTGTTTTAGGTTGAATGACCCATAAAAATAGTTTAAGATTTTAAGTTTTTTTTTTTTTTTTTTTTCACAAATTTAGAAACAATTTCTTATAAAATTCATAGTTTGAGAAGAGGTTTATATATTAATCAAAATAGATTAGAGTTTCCTAAAATTACCAAACGTTTGTCTCTTTTATTTGTCAAGAAGAAGAAAAAAATCTATAGCCAACCACCAATCCCTTGCAATGTCTTTTCCTGATCTGTATTGCATGATGGAATTGGCATCTTCAAAGATTCTCCCTAATTTTTGGAGGAAAATAAAATACACTTGTGTAGAGCCATTTACAAATTAAGCAAAAAAATATTTAGCCATTATTTCTGATGCTTAATAACAAAATTCATAGTAAAATAATGGTTGGATCAATATACCCATCGAAGTAAATATCGATATTATTTCTTAGATCTATCTTTTATAATTTTAGTGCTTGGTAGGTACCAAATCATTAAATATATAAGATATTTTTATGATATCAATTATGATTATGACATTTTTATCTATTTTCTCATTATATTTGAACTGAATTCGAGTTACAAATAGTTGTTTTTTTATTGATGTTTGAATTATTGTGTAAGAATTTAAGACCATTTTTTGAAGTTTAGATTTTTTATTTTTTTTAAATCTCTTTTAAAAATGATTTTTGTTAAAATGTAGAATAATAAGTATTAAATATTTACATATAAGTTGCATGTGACCTAACCAACAGCCGAAAGAAAAAAAAAAAAACAAGACCAGCCACCATAATTTGGGGAAATTATTTTTAACTTTTTTTTGAAACATTGCTTTATATATATATATATATATATATATATATATATATATATAGTCTTTCTATTATCAGTTCGAAGTGATATAAAATATATTAGTTCCTTATATGTGGGCCATTGAACTTAAAAGATGCTTTGACAGGTGCATGCAGTCAAGTCAAAGTATTTAAATCCAATGGCCCACATGTAAGGAACTGATATATCTTTTATCAGTTCAAACTGATAATAGAAAAACTATATATATATATATATATTCTTTTTTAAAAAATTATTATTTTCTTGTATTTTTCCATCTTGAATCCTATTATATATTAAATGTAAATGGAGAGAGGTACTACTAAATATTTGTTGAAAATAACTTATTTATTATTGTACAAAAGATAATGTTGATTAATTGGTTTGAATTTTTCCTAACAAAGAATAAATAAATATATAAAGACGAGGCTGGCCATATTTATGTGATTAAGGCTGCGAGTTCGAGTCGTATCCCCCTATCTAAACTTATAATTAATTGTAATAGAAAAAAAAAAAAAAAAAAAAAAAAAAAAAAAAACATTCCCTTTTTAGCATAGATGATATACACATTCTCTTAACATTAGTGGTAGAGGTTTAAATATCACTTTACGTATTTTATAAACATATGTAAAAAGTTTTATCGTTGGTGGTGTAAACCTTGTATGGGACAATAGGGGCATAGTTCAGCTAGTAGATGGACGAGTTTGGGGTTTGGGCAAACGACTCTCAGATTAGTGGCTTGAATCCTACTAATGGTAAAAACTAAAAAAAAAAAAAAACTTAATCCCGAATTAATAGATATTATAAAAAATAAAATAAAATAAATTGTATGAAACTGTCACGTGGTGAGGTCGTGAGACTGTCAAATGTGATTGGACAATTTATCTTTGAAACATAAAATTAAATTATAAAATTATAATTTGATGTAGTCTCATTAAACCGTTTTATAGTCTCACAACGTGACAGTCCCATGTAAGATTTTATCGTACAAATAGGCATCTCTCGGGTCTCAATTGATTTGATGTTAAAATAAAAATAAAATAAAATAAAATAAAAATAAATAAAAGGATGAGATGATTTATAAGTACATTTTTTTAGGACTATGGCCTACGCGGCTATGCCGACCAAGTCTGCATTAATCTTACATTGCACATTGCAGTTGTCAAAACCTGAACCTACTGATTTTGTACATTTTTTTTTATAAAGTTTTTTGACTTTTTTAATTACTTAATTTAGTGAAATTTTATTTGTTTATATAGGTGTAAACAGATTTTCAATTAATTAACCTGTTCAATAATTTTTGTTTAGAAAGTTAATTGTCATTATCAGACAAGACAAAACTTGATAAAGACTTTAATTACATGTCATTTGTTCATTGATTTAACAATTTATCTTTAGAAAAAAAACACTATTTAATTTATAACATGTTTTACACACTTGGCCTCTTGTCAATGTGGCTGAATGCTCCGAGTGAGCCTTCGCCACCAGGGTTCAATGCCAAGAGTGTATATATATTTGTGCAAATTTTCCTTGTCCCACCTTGGCCATGAAATCCCAAGTGTGGGTGTTTTCTCCCGATTCCGGGAGTTTCCAGTTTCCCTGTTGTGAGAGTTGTAGTGCGAACTGCGCTTGTAGAGCCCAATCTCACCGGTCTCGACAGTTGTTGTATTGTCAAAAAAAAAAAAATAAATAAAAAATCATAACATGTTTTAATTACATATTTAAATGTGTTTGACACTGTAGTTTTCCTGTCAAATTTTTTATTCGAATTTGAGTGGCACACTCGAATTTTATAATTATTTATTTACCAGTCAATAAAAAACAACTTTGTACTACTTCTGCCTAACATGGTTCGTATATCAACGACAACCCCATATTCTTTTTTATTTTTAATTCAAACAAAAAAAAAGCATAAAAAAAAATTCTCGGATTTTGGTCTGCCTTACAAATTCTTGTCGATAATTGCAAAGTCAATATAGATTTTTTGTTTCAATATATAATTTAATCTCAATACTTCCAGAATATATATATATAGAATATTTTTTTGAGTTTACTAATTATCACATACGATAAATGATTATTTAAATCCGTTAAAAAAATATGCAAGATCGACATAACTAGAAAATTATTTATATATATAGTGCATTTGATGTTATTTAAATAAGGTTTTTCAAGTTTCAACTGGAATTTGGATAACTTATTTTATTTGTACATATTTGACATGAACTTTTAAGCATATATCATATATGTCGTGGCCTCCATGAATTTAAGGTTGCATCCATGTGATGCCATTTCATGATATTAAGGTATTTTATGAGTAGATATTAATTAGAAAATCTTTTTTAAAGTTTCATATATTGTTATCATAAACATTATCCTTGAAATCCAAATAATTTTGACAAAATTCACAAAAAAAAAAAAAAAAAAAAAAACCACTTATCAATTCAAATAATATAACAAATAAATTGCAATTATCATGTAATAATATGATAAATAATATGCCAATTATAAATCACTTATCATATTATTTTTGACAAATCTTAAAAAGAAATCGAGATAATTAGTTTTACTCTTATACATGTGTAATATCCAAATTTCTCGATAAATTTATTTGATGAATTGCATCACTCAAGCTCGTGACATCAAGTTCGTGACATTGATAGGGACCAATCGTCTGTGTGCTGATTATTTTTTTGTACATTTGTGCCAAGCTTTAGGCTTGGCTTTTATAAGGAACTTCAAGAACAGACAACTACATTTATAATTTTGCAAGCTAGAGATCATTTATTGAAGTCAGTCAATTAGTTGGTTTTGTTACCGCCACTTAAATATGATATTAATGCAAGGATAATGCTCCATTTCTAACGGGGTTGTGCATATTCGCTACGGAAATTAATAATACCAAACCAATTTTATTTTATTTTTTAAATTACAACAACTATCGGGACCCTACGAGAATTGGACTCTAAGAATTAAATTGTATATATATATATATACATGCCCCGGGCGTTGAAACGTGGTGGTGGAGTCTCCCATTGGAAAGTCACACCATATTGGCAAGAGGCCCATTGACACCAAACCAATTTTAGAATAGATAGTTAATAACTACAAATTTACTAAAAGTGAAAGGGGGAATGCTATCTACCTTTCCCATTTGCCTTCCCCATTTGCTTTTCCCACCCATTGCTTGACACGTGTACACTTTTTCATTTAATAAAAAGTTCTCACTTTTTGTTATAAAGTGTGTTTACGTCTTTACCCCTGATAGCTGCTTCTATCATGTCATTAATAAGGGGTAAAGACGTAAACACACTTTGTAACAAAAAGTGAGAGCTTTTTATTAAATGAAAAAGTGTACACGTGTTAAGCAATGAGTGGGAAAGGTAAATGGGGAAGGCAAATGGGAAAGGTAGATAGCATTCCCCAAGTGAAAAATATTTATTACAAATGTATATTTATTGTATTGACTAAATCAATAAATGTATTTAATAGTTTCTTTTTTAAGAATTTTTATAGTTGTTAACACTTACTGTTTTTAGAATTTTAAGGACACCAATTAAAAAAATTATTAATAATTTTTTTTTTAAGGATATGGCCCCCCCGCCCAACAAAGTGATTTCACCATCGGCCATCATTCATATAAACAAATTTAAATTGCACAAGCCTCATAATTGGTAATTTGATATGACTTCGAAACTCAAGTAGCTCCGATGATTATAGTTTGTAGTGTATATTAAGTTGGCGAATGGCGATTCCACTTACCGGTTGATTAGAAATTTTTTGGAAATAAAGTTCCAGATGTGTAACACTCTCACACGTACACACGAGCACGAGGGAGAAGGTGTGAATTGGGAAGTAAAAATAATTTCAATTTAATGGTAGGCTGGTAAGTAGGACAAAATTAAATTATTTTTTTATTAATTTATTTAAATTATAAATTTCATGGAAACTACAAGAAGTAAATCGGGCAATTGCATTCTTTAGATTTTAGAAGCACACTTGTGTACGTGACACGACACAGTAACTCCAAAACAGACAGAACAGCCCCCCCTCTTTGTACACGTGGGAGAGAGATGCTTTTCGTCTTATCATCTCAACCCCACAACTGACACGTGTCTGAACCTAGCCACTTTCCGTTCGACACGTTGTAAATTATTATTGGCCGGTGTCCCTGCTAGAACCGGTGCACTGACGTGGGACGTCGCTGTCAGCAAAAAATAAAATAAAAATGAAAGTGGGTAGTAGTGATGGCCTAATCACTTGGTGACAAAGCCTTGATTAAAGTGTCCTTGTACTATCACCCTCGCTTTTTCAATATAATTACGACTATGCCACTGCTATCATCTAACTACTCTCTCCGACACTTTTTGCTTGATTTACCATACTGCCCTTAGACTCCCTGGTTATTTGCAATCCCGTACCGTACCTGGTTCCTTGCCTTAAAGTAAATGAGTTTTTTTTTTTGAGTTGCTCCCTACATTGTAAACAAATTGTTTTAAAGAGGAATTTGAAGAAGATGCTCATTGCCTTTGCGTTTGCGCTTTCCGCTTTCCGCTTGCCTTGCTTCCGAACATTATATAACTTCGATCCTGAAAATAAAATTCAGCTAAAGAATTATTATCATTATTATTATTATTATTGTTATTATTATATATACTAACCTATGCTTGGAGAGAGGTAGAGTCGGTAACACAGCTATAAATTGTACTATAAAGTTTTTATTCTATCATTGGTGGGGTTTTACTTTTCTAACTTAGTATTATGAGATGAGGTGTCATGCATACAAAACAAGCACATTATTGTGTTTTCGTCACCTAAATTTATCATTAATTTCATTCGTCCAGTCGGTGATATTTACAATTTTATATAATTAATTTTAGGGTGATAATAATAAAATGATTAAATCGATTATTATATGTAATTTTTATTATATCACGAAATGATTTCGTAACGTGCGTCATATTTAAAAATATAACAAGTGAAATCAGTGTAAAATTAAAATTTTATTTCTCCCTAAACTTTAGAATGTCTAAAAATTTTGTTTTATCTAATTTGGATATTTAGATAATCTATTAAAGATATCGATTTTTCTCTCATAGGCACACATTATAGGTATATTTATAGCATACTAATACACATAATCACACTTTTGTCATGTGTATTATTATGATTGGCATTATATTGCTTACATGGCAAAAGTGTGGTAATGTATTAGTATATTACAGATATACATATAGTGTGTGTCTATGAGAGAAAAATTATTAAAAACATACGTTGTTACACGATCTATTATATAAAAGCTTTGAAAGGATTATTAGGAGTTAATGATTTGTTTAGTATAAAGTTAATGAGGCCGTGAGTTCAAATCGTGTTCTTTTTTAAGATCATGACAACTCATATACCATGTTATTTGAATATGATTTTGGACAGCATAGCATTATTCTTATATGTATTTTTTTTTAAAACATATTTTAAAATTATTAAATACATACGTTGTTACACGATCTATTATATAAAAGCTTTAAAAGGATTATTAGGAGTTAATGATTTGTTTAGCATAAAGTTAATGAGGCCGTGAGTTCAAATCGTGTTCTTCTTTAGGATAATGACAACACATATACCACGTTATTTGAACGTGATTTTGGACAGCATAGTATTACTCTTATATGTATTTTTTTTTTATTACATATTTTTTTATCAATTTTTTTTAAATAAAAGAATTTCAAGAAATAGTGTTAAACACCCTCATCAATTAACCAATAATTGTAGCTATAGTTAAATAGCTGTGAAGTTGAAAACAAAAAAAAGAGTGGTCAGATTCTCATTCTTGAACAAAGAAGACATAATAAGACCTCGAGAGGTTCCTATCAAAGAAGAAGAGTGGCCGCCGTAGCCTTATCTCTTTTACTACCAACTCTTTTGACTCTCCCAACTAAAGGGTCTTTTTTGTCATTTCGCAATTTTGAAAAAAAATAAAAAAGAATGGGAGGGGGCTTTAGCCTTTAGGGGCATCTAATGCCTAGAATTACACAAAATAAAACCAAAGATTGTGAATTTTTTGTTTTGTTGAAATTTTGCTGTCATGCAAAGGGCACTTTTGTCAACACAAAAAAGTACACACCCTCTAACAAAAAACACACACATGGAGACATATAGAGTTAACAACTTAGCGTGTAGAAGTTGTCTACTGATGGATGGATAGAGAGATGTGAACACAAAAAGAAAGTTGATGATAGAAATAAATAAATAAATAAAAAGTTGTGATTTTTGCTTAGTGGAATTATGCCTTTTTTACCCTTGTTATATATTACACTACTATTAATACAGTAAATACTACAATGCATTAAATTTTAAATCTGTATATTATTTTTTTGGTGGAGGGTATGGATAGAGATAATGGTCTCTGTGTGCCAGTAGACATTTCTAGTTTTCTACCATCATATTTTAGCTCATCTTTGTCATTCATGACAGATTCTTCTTCTCTGTCCATGAAAAATCCAATCTTTGTTACAAGCAATTCGTGCAGTCCTCTTCATTGTAGATAGATAGGTCTCTAGCTCCAAGGTTGTTTGGTGAGAGCTCTTTGTTGTTGTTGTTGTTGGGTCAAACCTTGACAATACCCACATGCTGAAATTTTGTGTTTATGTTTTGGTTTTCAAGAATTTAAGGAGCTCCTCCCTATAAAAACTAGATTTTTTCCTGTCAGATTCTTTGTTGGGTTTTTTTATTTCTTGATTTTATGTTTCGAATCTTTGTTGTTGGTTTCCAGTTTTTTGTTCTAGGCCCTGGTTGGTAGTTAACAGGATAAAAATCAAATTCTCTTTTAGAATTTGAAACTTCTGGGGATTCTTTGATTCCATTATTTTTTGGGTTTGTGAATTCCTCTTTATCTTCTTCATTTCTGGTTTCCTCTCTGTTGCATTCTTGAGTTTTTTTTTTGTTAGTTGACAGTGGTGGATATGATAGAATCTTCTTCTTCTTCATCATCTTCTCTCTGACTCAGTGACTCTCCCTCTCTTCAATTTCACCTCTTTTGTAGTGAATTCAAGCTTCTTCACTGCTCTCTCTATTCTTTTTTCTTGTGTCAAGTTTGGATTTTGTTTATGTTGGGTTTTACTAGACAGTCTCTGTAGATTTGATAGTGGGTCTCTCTCTCTCTCTCTCTCTCTCTCTCTACCTAATTCATTTTCTAGCTGGAATTAACAACTAAGACCCACTTCTTGGCTACTGTTTCAAGTTAGCTGGAGTTAACTAGGTACTTTTTTTTTTTTGGATGAGCTTGCTTCATGTGTTTGGTTTTGGTTTAAAGGTGGGTCACTTAGTTTGGATGCTATGTTGCTGGGTAATTTCTACTATTTCCATGAACTGGCTCATAAATGGTGGAGCTACTACTAAAGACACCAAGACTAGTACTAGTAGTAGTTTGCTTGGTGATAGTGGTAAGATGTGGCTCAAATACTGGGAAAAGATCTCAGGGAAAAGTTTCAAGATCCACAATCTCTATTACCAGTCAATTGGGTCCAAAAAAGTTAGAGAGACATGGTGGAGGAAGCTCCTGGTCACATGGTTGATCTTCTGGACTTTGGTCTCTGTGTGGATCTTTTGTTACATGAGCTCACAAGTTACTGAGAAGAGAAAGGAGACTCTTGCTAGTATGTGTGATGAGAGGTCTAGGATGTTACAAGACCAGTTTAATGTCAGCATGAACCATGTCCAAGCTATGTCCATATTGATCTCAACTTTTCACCATGGCAAGAAACCATCTGCTATTGATCAGGTAATTGGATCTCATCTCTTATCTTCCGCCATTTAATGTTACTAAAACTGTTAGAAATTGTCAAATTGATAAATTTTCCCCTGCGAGTGCTTAATTGGCAAGCACAATCAGTCAAAGATGTTAATTTTGATGTCTGTATTTCAATTGATGTAATTGTTTCTAATTGTACAAATTGCAGCACAGACATTCTTGTACAGGTTTAAGAATGTTAAGTTTAGCTAGTTTAATGTGGGGGTTTTGTGTATAGAATGTTTAATTGGACTAGTTTTGCTTAATTTAAAGCCAGATCTGAAGTATTTTGTCTTTGAACTATTATCACTAATATTCAGTGAGCAAAAGAAGCTAACTTTAGGAACATGTAGAGGACTTTTGCTAGGTACACCGAACGAACTGCTTTTGAAAGGCCTCTTACAAGTGGAGTGGCATATGCTGTAAGGGTGCTCCACTCTGAAAGGGAACAATTCGAAAAGCAACAAGGCTGGACTATTAAGACGATGGATACCCTCGAACATAATCCGGTTCATAAGGATGACTATAACCCAGAAGCATTGGAGCCATCCCCAGTTCAGGAAGAATATGCTCCTGTTATCTTTGCACAGGATACTATTTCACACGTCGTCTCTCTTGATGTGCTTTCTGGAAAAGTAAGCTTCTTTTCTATATTCTCTGTGTTTCTTTAGCAAGATGATAGTTTATGTTTCCTTTACTTGAAATCGTGACAAATTTCAGTTAAATTGATATTTTAATGGTCACACTTTATGATTTGGAAAGTTTTTTCTTAGTTAAACAGAGAATAACCACTAGTTTATTGAAGAAAGTTTGAAGTAGCTTATTGTGATCTTGAGTTGTAAAGTTTCAATGGCTTTGTTTACCAACAGGAGGATCGTGAAAACGTCTTGCGTGCAAGAGCATCGGGAAAAGGAGTTCTAACTGCTCCATTCAAATTACTGAAGTCAAATCGTCTCGGAGTTATTTTGACATTTGCCATCTACAAGAGGGATCTCGCCTCTAATGCAAAACCAAATGAGAGGATTGAAGCAACTGATGGGTATGCTTTCCATAAAAAAAAAAACCTGAAAATCAGACAGATACATATAAAAACGGAAGAAAGATTTATTCCCAAAAAAAATAAAAATGAAAAAACTGTAGTACCTTAGAATTAATCATATATCACAGACTCAGTGTGCAGAGAATAACTTTCTGTTGTAAATGGTATCAGGAATAAAATGAAATGAGCTCATTCATCTTGATTTCTAAGGTCCTTGATGTACTGATGAAAGTCTTTGTAATGTGCAAAATATTGAACAATTATACTGATTAAGTTTGGCAATGAGTTTCTAATGTCCCCGCTGCTGCCAAGCAGGTACCTGGGAGGAGTTTTTGACATTGAGTCACTTGTGGAGAAGTTACTTCAACAGCTTGCAAGCAAACAAACTATCCTTGTCAATGTATATGACACTACCAATGCATCTCAACCGATCAGCATGTATGGTTCAAGTGAATTTGAAGACGACATGGAGCACGTTAGTTCCCTTAATTTTGGAGACCCTTTTAGAAAGCATGAGATGCGTTGCAGGTAGTCAATGAATTTCCTCTCTTATTGAAATATTTGTTTTCTGCTTTGTCTGATTTGGGATTTTAATAATGGTTAAAGATGCTGCGAAGCTCTCACTCAAACAACAAGCATGTAAACTATTTGTAATGGGTTCTTGATGTGAGTTTGGTCACAATGCAGATTCAAACAGAAACCACCATGGCCATGGTTGGCGATAACAACTTCAATTGGCGTCCTTGTGATTGCATTGCTTGTTGGACATATTTTCCAGGCAACTGTAAATCGAATTGCCAAAGTTGAAGAAGATTACCATGAGATGATGGAACTCAAAAAAAAGGCCGAGGCAGCTGATATTGCAAAGTCACAGGTGCTTAATACTTCTAATTATGCCGATAAACATCCAAATTTGACCATCTAAATTATGCCTAATCATATCTGAACTTCCTGCAGTTTCTTGCTACTGTTTCACATGAGATCAGAACCCCAATGAATGGTGTTCTAGGTGAGTTTTTTTTGTCATAGTTATATCTGCATGATATTTATGTAGAAAACATTTGATATTAGGATTTTAGAGAACCATGATGCACTGATGGTTTTTCTTTTAACCTTTTTGCAGGCATGTTGCATATGCTGATGGACACGGATTTAGACGTAACTCAACAAGATTACGTCAGAACTGCACAAGCCAGCGGAAAAGCTCTTGTGTCTCTTATAAACGAGGTTTTGGATCAGGCAAAGGTTGAGTCTGGTAAGCTTGAGCTTGAGGCAGTGAGTTTTGATTTGCGGGCAATTTTGGACGATGTCCTATCGCTCTTCTCTGGGAAGTCTCAAGAAAAAGGAGTAGAGGTAAGATAGATATGTCTCTATTTTTGTGTTTAAATGAAGTTTCATTTTTGTTGTCTAATATCTTAAATTTTGAACTTGACATAAATTAATCTGTGGGCAAGAGCAGTTGGCGGTTTATATCTCAGATCAGGTTCCTGAAATACTAATCGGTGATCCGGGAAGGTTTCGACAGATCATCACCAATCTCATGGGGAACTCTATTAAAGTAAGTTTACCTACCATTGATTCTTGGTTTCATTTTTATGACACCGTCTTGGAATTCGAGAGAAAACATGACCAATCATGAGAATTGATTTAATATGTGCTTTATGCTATATGCAAAAATGTATCTTCATCTTTAAATGTTGTGCATTGTGGGAAGATTCTACATATGACACAATATTGATCTGAAAATTTGACTTTCTCTGAAGATTTGTTGCATGAAAGTTGATGTAGGCATGATATTGTTATATTTTGTGTATAAATTATACAACCTTTGTTTTAAGTACATTTAAACTATGATGTGCCATTTGCTTTTTAAACAAGTAGAGATAAAGAATGGTGTTGGGGTGATCCGTTTCTGTGCCTCTGGACCCCTGTTTGGAAACATGTTGTCAATTGTGCTTTCCTTTTGACATGATATATATATATTTTTTTGTAAATGTTATGTTGGTAATAGAAGCCTTATCAATGTTTAATTATGCAGTTCACAGAAAAAGGACACATCTCTGTCACTGTCAATCTCGTCGAGGAGGTTGTTGGCTCGATAGAAGTTGAGACACAATCATTATCTTCAAAGAACACCTTGAGTGGTTATCCTGTTGCAGACAGACGCCGCAGCTGGAAAGGATTTAAAAGTTTCACTCAAGATGGACTCACTTGTCCTTTCAAATCCTCATCTTCTGATCTCATCAATCTAATGGTTTCGGTTGAAGATACAGGAGAAGGAATCCCATTAGTTGCACACCCTCGTATTTTCACCCCGTTTATGCAGGTCGGTCCATCGATTTCCCGAACACACGGAGGTACAGGGATTGGTCTAAGCATAAGCAAGTATTTGGTTAACCGCATGAATGGGGAAATTGGATTTGATAGCATTCCAAAGATCGGTTCCACTTTTACATTTACTGCTGTCTTCACCAATGGCTCCTCCAATTCAGATGAGATCAACAGAAAGCCAGCAAATAACCATACTAATTCCATGTCCTCGGAATTTCAAGGCATGGCGGCATTAGTTGTGGATCCGAGACCTATCCGAGCTAAGGTGTCAAGATATCATATCCAACGTCTTGGAATTCGTGTCGAAGTAGTTTCTGATTTGAGTCAAGGTATTTCTTGGATAGGCAGTGGGAAAATGGTTATCGACATGGTCCTTGTTGAACAAGAAGTTTGGGAAAGGGATTCGCATATTTCAACCCTCTTTGTCTATAATTTGAGAAAATTTGATCACCTTATTCCTTCAAAATTGTTTCTTCTAGCTAATTCTATCAGCTCTTCGAGAACAAACGCTGTAACTTCCGGTGTTTATAACCCAAATATCATCATGAAGCCCTTAAGAGCAAGCATGCTGGCTGCGTCTCTACAACGAGCCATGGGTGTCGGAAACAAGGGGAATCCCCGCAATGGGGAGCCTTCCAGTGCGTGTCTCCAAAATCTCCTTCTTGGAAGAAAAATTTTAGTTGTAGATGACAATAAAGTGAACCTCAGAGTAGCTGCCGGAGCCTTGAAAAAGTACGGAGCTGATGTGGTTTGTGCAGACAGCGGGCATGAGGCAATCGTAAAGCTCCAGATACCCCATCAATTCGATGCCTGCTTCATGGATATCCAGATGCCAGGAATGGATGGGTATGTAGATGCTTTGTTTCTTTACTTTTGTTATCAATTTCTTGTTAGACAAGTCGACACGAGGCTGTTTTCTTATTATACTTCTGAAAGCTATTTGTTTCATTCCTTTCCAGGTTTGAAGCTACCGGGAAAATTCGGGATATGGAACACAATTACAACAATCGTATCCGGCGTGGAGAAATATCTCTTGATGAAGCTCATGGAAGCATTTTAAACTGGCATTTGCCCATTTTGGCAATGACTGCAGATGTGATCCAAGCTACACACGAGGAATGTCTGAAGTGCGGAATGGATGGATATGTTTCAAAACCTTTCGAAGCTGAACAGCTATATCAGGAAGTCTCGCGCTTTTTCAATTAAGGTCGTCATCTAAATATACAGGGAGATTTCTGTTTAAGGCAGTAGCACGAGGCATCAGATCTCTAGGATGCTTCGAATTGCTCAAATATGTTCAGAGTTCTTCCCAAGAGTAAGTTTTCCATTGAACTCAATTTAGTCACATATTTTCCAGTTTTCCTATTACACACGCGTTCCTTAAGAAATTTCAAACATATTTTTAGACGCTGAGAGGCCTAAAGCCTCATGACACCCACCGATTGAATGACTTGTTTTTATGCTTTACATTTCTTCAGGAAAATCTGCATTTTGTGGTTGAGAGTGTACATATAGCAGCCATGCTTGATAGGTTGGGATTGAGTTTTTATTGATTGCCCCACCCAAGTTCATTTTCGTGTATAGTTTGATCGTATCTCCAAACATTTTCCATTAGGTTCAGTAATATGAGATTTCTGTGCAAAGTTAAAGCTCTCTATAATAGGATCATCAAATTCAGAATCACTACTTTAGAAAAGTGGATGGGAAGAATCCGGTTTCTTCGAGTAAAAGCTACGTCGTTGCATCGTTCTTCCCCATTAACAATAAAACTTGCAAAAAATCTCCAGCTCTGTTGAAAGAATTTGAAGATGGCTTCTCAGAAATCATGGGGAAAATGCATCAGTATGTATATTTGTTTCACTTAAATAAAGATGATTGATGTGTATTTATTTATACTTAGCTTTTTTTTTTTTTTTTAACTTATAAGTTTTGTTCTAACATTGCCAAGAGCTTTGTTGTTACTTGTAGTAGGAATTGATGTAACAAAATACAGTGATAGTGTAGTCAAATTTGAGTAAAAATCACATGATCTGTCTTCATATGTACAATGTTTCAAATGATTTATCACTTTCATATAATTATTGTTTCAACAGTTAAAGCTTGAAATGATTCTTGGAGAACCCTTTGTAAAAACAATCCATCCTTGTTTATTTTGTAATTTAATTTTTGATTTTTTATGACGAATACGGTATTGTTGTTAATGATTATAATGAAATATATGAGAAACAATAATAAATAATATTACATAATTGTGTTATAAAGAAACAGAAATTTTATTATCAATTCGAACAGTTCTTTTCATGTGGGCTACTGGATTTAAATACTTTGACTTGACCGTATACAATTGTTAGTCAAAGTATTTAAATCCAGTGGCCCACATACAAGGAACTGATTTAACTTTTATCATTTCGAACCGATAATAGAAAGACTGTATAAAGAAAAGTACCATTTTATCAATATAGATTAAACAATGACAGCTTAACAAAGAGATTAGGAATAAGAATGAGGCGAAATCAATCTAAGAATTTTCATTGTGTTTAGATTTACTGAATATATAATAGAGTTTGTGCTTGCTTTCAACAATTGTCGATATGTCCGAGTGGTTAAGGAGACAGACTTGAAATCTGTTGGGCTACGCCCGCGCAGGTTCGATCCCTGCTGTCGACGAATTTTGCAAGTATTTTATTTATTTATTATTTTTTTAACCTTAATGTCACGTTTGATTTGTCTAAACAAGCGTGATTAAACACACATGGTTTGGAATACAAATCTCATTACATTATGAGGAATATATCTCTCTATTTCAATTTA
This sequence comes from Acer saccharum, assembly GCA_030490815.1. NCBI lineage: Eukaryota > Viridiplantae > Streptophyta > Magnoliopsida > Sapindales > Sapindaceae > Acer > Acer saccharum. The sequence continues at coordinate 3,189,638 of CM059873.1, read as the reverse complement.
ATAGCTACACACGGTTATAATCATATTTGTTGGGATCAAACGTAATAAATTGCTACAAATAAACATGGTTTGGAATTCAATTCTCATTATAAGGAAGGATTCTCTCTACAATTTTCAATTTAATACCGGAATACAATTCTACGCTATTCAAACCTTTGTCCATATATGAAATGAGTTAGTGCATTTAAACCTAATTTCATATAGATAATATTTTGTCAAAAAAATAAAATAAAAAATTCTCATCCTTAATCATCATCAATCAAGTTCACATTCGAAATCAAATTTCAATTCTCTACATAATATAGTTTCAAATTTACACGCTTATTTTTTCTAATAAATACAAATAAAATCAAATACTCAAATGAGTATATTCCTTGAATAAAAAAACAGCAGCCCAAGGGGGGCGGCAACGTAAAATTACATAACCTAAAAACTACTCAGTTTATAGTGTTGTTGAATGGTGCATTAACACAAAATATAAAAGTAAAATTAACACTATAAAATCGTAAAATTAACGTAAACATAAGCGATTATAATGTAATAAATTACGTTTTAAGATTATTAGATTACAGATTTACAGGTTCGAGTTCTATCCTACTTATTAAAAAAAAAAAAAAAAAAAAAAACTGCAAACTACACTAGTAAGTACTAAGTACACACACCCTTCAGTGTACACCAACCGATCAAATCCGTCCGACTTGTTGATTTTTCCATTTTCAAATCTCAGCCGTCCGATCTAAAATTCGCAACTATAAAGCAAACCAAAAACCCTCGCTCAATCCCTCTCTATTTCGCAAACCAAAAAAACAAATTAAACAAAATCTCTCTCACGCGTAAGTTTCAAGCGAAACAGCTATAAAGGGGACAAAAAAAAAAAAAAAAAAAACGAAAAAGAAAAGAGAGAGTAGGGTTTTCGATTTTTTGGGATTTTGATCTATCAGAATGGATCCGGACCAAGTAGCGAAGGCTTTCGTGGAGCACTACTACACGACGTTCGATGCGAACCGTACGGGACTGGCCAATCTTTATCAGGAAGGCTCCATGTTGACTTTCGAAGGCCAGAAGATCCAGGGATCACAGAGCATCGTCGCTAAGCTCACAAGCCTTCCTTTCGCGCAGTGCCAGCACTCCATCACCACCGTCGATTGCCAGCCCTCCGGTCCCGCCGGTGGCATGCTCGTCTTCGTCTCCGGTAACCTCCAGCTCGCCGGTGAACAGCACGCGCTCAAGTTCAGCCAGGTCTACTCTCTCTCTCTCGTTTTTTTAATCCACATATAATTATATATATATATTTAAGTTTTATTTGATTTATGCCATTTGTGTGGATTTGTATGTGACAAGAGTGTGTTTTTGGATCGATCGTGATTGGTTTTAGATTTGTTGATTTTGTGGTGAAATTGACGACGTTGATTGCTTCGTTTTGATTTTTATTTTTAGGTTAATTTGCTAGATCTAGGGTTCTAATGTGATTTGTTTTCGTTATTTTTCTGATACTTGTTTGTCATCTAGAATAGATTCTTTGTGCATTTTATTTAAACCATACATTCACATTATATATTGCGATAACAGTTACATTCGAAGTCCTGCCTCTAAAGTAGAGTTCACTCTACATATTTTATGAAATCATTATGGTGTTTATGTGGCGGAAAAATGAAAAACTTTAACTCATGCAATCAATGTAGTGCTCCAAATTTGTATATTACTGTTTGTTTTTAAATTCTTGAGTCACGATGAAGATTAATTGTAGATTCATCGGTAATATTTCCTGTACCTGTTCTTAGTTGAAAATCATTGTATGTTACGGTGCTTGCTTTGGTACGATATAATGAAAATCGGCTTGGTTAATGCAAGTGCTGCTTTGCTGAGCTTACAAGCATGATAACTTTTATTAGTTTAGATTTTCGTCTTCATATTTGACTGGTGGAACTCTTGTTTAAACCTGCTATTAAATTCATGTTGGATGCAACAGTTCCTTAGTTGTGATGGTTATATAGTTTAGGTTAGTGGAATGGGACTAACAGTCACAGCAAGTACTTGTCGTGTTGATTAAAGTATCGAGTAGACTGCTTTAATGGGTTTCCTTTCCTTTGTGTCCATCCATGGAACCTCAATATGTAGAGTCTAAGTTATTTCGAGAATGTTCTTTGTGTTCTACATCTCGCAATCTGGAATTAGCCTAAATTCTGATGTCTACTGATACTTTTATTGTAAATAATTGTAGCTAGTCCTTACATAGGTTTTCAGCTAGGGTATTCTACTCCATCGTGTTCTACGTCAGTTGTGTCATGTGTGTATTCTATTGTAAAGTATATATGTTTGACATAATCCTGTTCAGGGAAATAGCAAATTTGTAGTTAACATACATGATTTTTTTTTTTTCCCTTTTGGCTGATGTGTTCACACTTCATTTAAATGCATTTAAATGGGTAAATTTATCGATTGTTTTCATTGATTTCCTAGCTGCACTGATTTTAGTTTTCTTTTTCTTCGCGATAATGTTATCATTCAGCTAACCAAGTTTTTTGTCATGCTTTCTTCTCTACAGATGTTTCATTTGATGCCAACACCTTCTGGAAGCTTTTATGTGTTGAATGACATTTTCCGGTTGAACTATGCTTGAAGTAAAAGAAGAAAAGATTGGAAGCAATTTGTGTCGCCAATTAACACAAGCTTGTTTTTATCTTTATTAAATTCTAAACATTCAAACAAAAAAAACTGTTTCTCTCCCCCGGTGTTATTATGTTTGATGTTTCCTTGTGCCATTTCTGAACTGCAATTCGAAGACACTTGTGATTGATTATTGATTGGGTTGGCAATACCAACTTTTCTTTTGAGTTTGGGTTTTGGAAATTTGAGAAGTTTTTTTTTTTCTTTTTCAGTCATTTTTTTAATGAAACACAAATATTATGCCTCTCCAGTTATTATAATGAAGGAAAGGATCTGACTAGTTACATTCTTTTGCAAAATTAACATACGATTTGTTAATTAAACATAAGCTGAGCTTATCCATTCATAATATATATATATATATATATATATATATATATATATACATATATATATTTGTTAATATTTTGGCTCTGGAGAAAATCCTGAATGAAAAGGTTTCGCTTGTGAATTAATCCAATCAAAACACATCGTTTGTGATAAAAAAAAAAAAAGAGAGAGACTGATTGGAGGAAAGATGAAATGAAATTTTAAAAGAATATTCTAATATTACATGCAAATTGAATCAACAATATCAACATAAATGATAAAACAATGAAATAAATGAAAGATATTTTACAAGACAACGGAAAAAAAAACGGGATAATGGTAAGACATCCAATACCCTCCTTAATAGGATCCCATCAAGGCTTTTCACTAGACATTTGAACCCACCAACAGTCCAACAGCATATTCAACCTGATTTTCTTGTATTCATGCCAAGCACCATTACATCTTTTACTATTCAGCAACATAATTCACCTTATTTGCATTTAATAAAAACCAAAATCACATTATCAACATCTTCATTCTTCACCCCAGAAACAATATACATCATATAACCATTGTACTCCTTTGAAACAAATAACCATTACACATCGAAACCGAACCGGGAAACAGCAACGATTGATTCAATGTTTTTCACCATTAAGATGTAAATCCGAGAAATCCATATGGACATGAGGCAGCTCTGTCAATTTGAGAGCATCAATGTGGTGGTGTTGTTGCTGCTTCTCCGAGTCGTCGCCATTGTTTTGAGGGGATTTACGCTGAGGGGGTTTAAGTATCCCTGTAAGCATACTTCCAACAGACTTAAAAGGGTGGCTCAATCCATCTTTAACTTTGAAGATGAGTGCCACTTCAGAGAATTGCCAAGCAACAGTGAGTACAATCATCACTGAGATAAGACAATGTGTTATCAAGTTCTGTTTCTTCACTTTTTTTATCTCATTCACAATCTCTTCTGCTCCAATCTCAGCCCTACCACCATTTATCTGATCACCATACTCTCCCTTTGTCTCCTCTTCACATTCACTTGATTGCTCAGCCACCTCTTCTTCTTCTTCTTCTTCTTCTTCTTTCAAGGATTCCAACTATTATTGATACAACATTTGAATTCAAAGTTAAAAGACTCTCTCTTGGGTTATTTGGGTCACTAATAATCTTTTCCAACATTGTTGCTAACAATCTGAATCTGATGAACCAACAATGTTGAAATCTGCAACTTCCTCAGGAAAATTTACAGAGAATTCTCTAGAAGAACTTACTGTATTTCTCTCACAGAATATAATACCAACACTTTGTAACATATATATAGCATAATAGACCAAAAATGCTTAAAACTGGACAAATTATTAAATGGGTTGAATAAAAAAAATTAATCGTACACAAAAATTATATCGAATCAAGAAAAGCTAGCTATTTGCTTCCATATTATACTAAGAATAATCAACAAAAAGAGAAATTCGTGATAAAAAGAATCTATGCTATTGATTAATAATAATAATACCTGAGAGAGCAGCGTTGAGAGGAGAAGCTGGTCATCGTGAGAAGAGGCCTTCTTCTTCTTCTTCTTCTCTTGTATGAGTTTCTGGAGTGTCTGATTGATAAGCTCCACTTTCTCGTTTGATTTCATTTTTGGCTCTCTCGTCAGATCACCAACTCATCACAGAGACATTGATATCTGCTTCGATAGGCAGGTCAAATCTTTTTAACTACCAGTGAAGGACACCTGGCATTCTTGGCTATAGTGGCCCAACCATATCAACCCGTTTTGTTCACGTCAACTTTTTTTTTTTGTCGTTTAGTGAGGTCAAGCACTCAAGCCCAATGATTCAAGCAATTTACAAACCGAATGAATCAAGTTTCAAGATTTTTATTTTATTTTTTTAATGATTTGATGAAAATAAACTCAAATCCTTTAATTTGTAAAGTGAATTTTGATCTCAAATTTTCATATATAAACATAAGTACGTACGAAACAAGATAGCTTGAACATTTTTTGAATTGATGCAGAAATTACATAATCTTCTCTTTGAAAAATTTAAGGACACCCCAAATGAAAAAAATAAAAAAATGAAGTATTCATTTACTAATTTTTATATCAAGCCTAATTTGATATCGGATTTGATTATAAAGGTTCAGTCTTTCTATTGTCAGTTCGTCCTGACAATAAATATATCAGAACGAAGAATGTGGACCACAGATTATGGAAAAGTTTTGACAAGTGCATACACTTTTTGAGTCAAAATATGTAAATCCAATGGTCCACATTATTCGTCCTGATATATTTATTGTCAGAACGAACTAATAATAGAAAATATGTATAAAGGTTAAATATATATATTTATTTAAATACCGTAAGCATTAGCGGCCACTTGAACTTAATTTGATATATTCCTAAGCTAAAATGCTAAATGAACACTCAGACCACCGAAGCACATTAAAGGGTTATTATAAAGGTTAAATAGTTAAACGATATAACAGTGTTAGTTACCGATTACCACATAAATCGATAGAAAATTTTTATTTTAGTAATTTTGTTCTTTATAATTTTGTGAGGTTTGTTTTTCCTTTTGTGTATGCTGTTTTGTTAAGGTGAACAACTGAAAATCTCTTCAAAATAAAATAATAAAATAATAATAAATAAAAAAGTGAACATCTAAATATTGAATAATTTAGAAGTTAGAACCCAGAAAAACTAGCAGCATTTACATCATAAATATACAAGACTCAAGTGCCTGAGCATACCAAACAGAATCACTAACAATTACTATGAAAATCATATCACTATGTACAAACATGATAAGTTGAATGCAAATAGAAACACAAGTTAGGATGCTTAGAGCTTGCTACTACTGTAATAGATACGAATCATCATTATCCATATCGACAATGTCACCTCCAGATATCGATGCTGCTGCTGCTGTTGCTCCGAGTTCAGCCTGCAAGAACAGTTGAATCTCACTATGGTAAAACTATCACTAAAATTTAGTTTAAACTTGTTAGATTCGAGTCCATCGAAAGTTACTTTATACTTGAATGTTTGTCTACTTACCTTAGCTTGTCGGTATCTTTCAAGCATGCGACGATATTGTTGGCGTGCATCTGGAGAATCAACCATGCCCAAAACTCGAGAGACAGCCTCATCAATAGCTCCATCTACTTTCTCTTTGCGGAACACTTTGAGAATGTCTTCATCTTCACTATCATCAATGGACGATTCTGTCTCCTGCCGAAAACCTCGCAAACCAACTCCTTTCCGTCGCCACCGCAGTACAACCTTATCTAGAACTCCAACAGCCCAACAGATTACCTTGTAGTTTTTCCTAACCTGATAACCTCTTACATGAGCCTGCCAAAAAACGTAGAAGTTAATATTTTTGTAGATCATCTTTCCCTTGCACTGTAATTCATAATGCAGTCTTAGTATATCAAAATTTGCTTGCATACCGCGATATAAATTTATTCATTGTGTTAACTAATAAGTTCGTATGTGATATGACTTCAAACATGAATGATTAAGCCAAGAGACAATTCCATTTTCATTTTGTTAGGTGAGGAGATATTCGGTAAATAGTTCATATATAAGAAATGTGTTACCTGTATTTTCACAACTTTCTTGCGAAATGCTAAATAATCTTTGCGACCTTTCCATCCTCGATATTTCTTCTGAATGGACAAAGCAGCTGAATTGTAATCACGAGCATTACGAAAAGTCAGCTTTGGCATAGCTAAAAGTCCAGGAAAGTCATCCAAATCTATACCATACTGATCTATATTAGAATCAGCACCTGCAGCGTCTTTGTGCTGACGCCTTCTGAAAGAGTGTGCACGGAATGCAGACTGTATACGTGCAGCAGCCTGAGCTGCATTCCTAACTGCAGCCAAGGTGTCCTTAAGTGAAAGCTGATCCTCATTGGTAGAGAGGCTCCCGTTTGTCACACTATGCACAGCTATTTCTGCTTCAATCTCAGCAGAGCCTTTGGAAAGCTCGCTTTCTTCCAGTGTGAGGGATGAAAGATGGCTGGTGAGTGACAACTCCGAAAGATAACCTGCAAGTCCCTTATGCCCATTGTAGGCAGCAATGGATGCTGGGGTTCTGCCAGTTCGATCTTGTGAAGTGGGATCGGTCACTGCTCCAGCAAATGCACCAGAAGCTAAAAGGGCTGCAACCATTTTCTCCCTATTACAGAAGAAAAACATGGACCACTTAAAAACTTCTATATCCAGGAAGTTTATACACATGCACTTCCACATAAATACACACACAATAATAGAATTTTAGTACCTTCCAAAACGCACACACACACAAAAGACCATAATAGAATTTTAGTACCTTCCAAAACGCGAAGCCCAATGAAGAGCAGTCCACCCATTAATATCCCGGAAGTTGACACTGACTCCATGACTGAGAATTGGGTTTAAAGCCCACTCAAAGCCCAACCCAGCAATCATGTGTATTATCCCTTGCTCTTTCTTAGACAAGGAGCAACCTGACTGATCACTTTCTCCCAAGGATTTCGAAGACAGCCACTGCTGCAGCTTGTCTTTTAGAAGCTCCTGCATTAGCCATTCGATGGTACCAGAAGAAGTCCCGCTACCTACTAAGAGAGCATCCATTACTTGTTCCCACAAATCATCATCAGCTTTCAATTTTCTTAATAGATGATGTCCTGACTCTATATCGTCTCCTTTCTGCACCGGTGAATCAGACAGAAGCATCTGTACAAATTTTACTAATAGCAAAAGCTCATCCCGACTTTTAGTAGTTTCTGTCTGGGATGAATTATCGTGATTACAACTACTAGTTGGAATTCGATAATCAAACTCTTTAACTTCACTGCAAGACTCCCGATTGCCAGAAGTGATGCACAGTGTGACTATTCCAGGAGGACGAGGAGGCGCTTCGCAACGGATGACACCATCCTGAATGATCTGAATAGGAACTTCAGTGTCACCAAACATACATAACCATGATGATTCCGACGGATCACATAGAAAGGATCCAACAATGATAACCTGCAGTAAGTTCAATTTCAGTATTTGAACTCATATGTCAATGAGGATGGAAAAGAAAAGTTAAAACAAAGAGTCTCACAGTCCATACCTTTGTAGCTTCGGTGGTGTAACCCCATTCGGGCGATATTTCCCGAATTGTAAATTTTTGCTTTTGAGAAACAGTCAAACTTAAATCTCCTTCAAGAGGCACGCTGATTTGGTCTTGGTCGAAGAACATTGTATTATAGTCTGAATTGGTTTCATGAGTTCCTATTACAGAAGAATATGCAGGACTTTTGAAACTATTAACCTCCTGAGGCAGCAACATAGTAGCTGGCAATACAAGAGACTTATCAGAGCTTGTCAAAAGTTAAATAGATTCTAGAAAGTTTAGTATTGAATTATTCTCAACAAGATAGGGAAATCATACAATGATCAACATGAGACCCATTGAAATTTGGCCAATGAGAATGTTCCTGCTTTTCAGCCAGTTCCCTCCCGGAAGAAGTTAGTTGCTTCTCCTGTTTAAGAAATAAAGAATTACTGTAATGAAAAGAATGCTAATGAGGGTACATAGGGTTTTTAATAAACAACTATATGAAGGTTGGAGTTATCCACACAAACAGCATCATGACAAAAAGCTTTAAAAAGTAAAAGACTTATTTACACTGCCTTAAGCAAGTGATTATTGACCGTCATACAATAAATGACAAAAGAAGAGATATTACAATGTTCTTGGTGTTCTGCATGTTTCAATGAATAAATATTCTACCTGGGACTCAACAACTGATGAAGTATTACACGTCTCCAGCACCTCTTGCCAAGATAAAGGTCCTTTACTTCCATCAGCATAACCATGCCCATATGATTGATCAAGATGTTGGCCATCAATACCTACCCAAAAGAGGAAAATGAAGGAGAAAAAAAACCCATAAGCTGCTCTTTCTAGATTAGTTTCCTGTTTAATTGTAGTTGTAAATTGTAATCAATTAAGAAACAAAGTAATAGGCACCTCAACAGAAAAGAAACAGAGTGAATGTATTAGATGCTTGCACCAGAAAACTTTGTTCCAAAAGAAGCACAAATACCTTGAACCGATCAATGAAATACCCGTAATCTATTAATGTTTTTCTTGAAGGAGCGGGAGATAAAGAAGGCAGGGACATTAAACATTCAAGACGTCATGTAGAAGGACAGGGTCACATCCAACAAACAAAAAATTTCATAGAAAAATAATATAATTTTCTTATGGATTTCTTTTGTGACGATCATCAAAAACAGAATACACTCTCACTTAATGTTGCAAGAAAATTTTATTCTTAGAGAATGTATTCAGTACTGGTTAACATTATTCTTCCACTTTCAATAAAGTTATGGGCATCAGTTCACTCGCTGATTACTCTATGAGATGTTTTTTTTTGGTTAGTTCAAACACGTAAGCATACAATGTTCTTTAGATATTCATGCATTCAACACTTTTTAGTGCAAATTGCAACCAATCATGCCATATGAAAAAAGAAAGAAACAAAACTACATCAGAAATTCAGAATCAGCAGTAAAGATCATTAATATCAAACATCACTTTAGAAATATATCATAAAAATTGAATAGAAATGCACCCCACAAATTAGCTGTTTAAGTTCAGAACTGATACGACATTTTGACAAATTTGAGCACCCAAATAACACAACTTAACCAACCTGCATCATCATGCAGCACAAAATTGCTTGAATGATCTTGGAATCCAGGATGGCCACCATTATATTGTTCCTGTACAGTATACTCTGGGCTCTGCGACAAAGCTTCGTATTGTTCCTGTTTGGAGATCCCACCTTCGTATTCAAAATACTGATTGGGAAATGAATCAATTTCTTGGTAGAAGTCATCATTCAAACTTAACTGCTCCTCAAGTCTTCGCAAAGCTTGACTAGTTTTAACATCATCACATCCAGTAAACTCTCCAATAATATCTACACTGTTATCCTTAATGGCTATCCCAGAACTAACTTCTACAGAACCTGGACTGGATGAACTCTGATAAGGTTCATAGGAATCACTGTGTACAGAGGTAGAGCCTGGATTTAGAGTAGAATTTGGACTCAAACCGACAGTAGAAGAAGTTCCAGCTCCAGGTGATACTGCAAGAGAGCTGGAAGTAGGCTTTCCCTGTACAGATAGGATGCAGCAAATGATTTAGTACTGGATAACAGTTACATAGAGAAGAAGAAAATGTATTTCACGAAAAGAGATACAACTATAGGATAGTGGTTGAATAATATTAAATGGGGTACTAGATAGAAATCCAAGAAGCAAACAAAGGCTGAGTGGGAAGTCCATAAATAGTCTAACAAGTAAGAACAGATTTAGATGATGATAATGATGTTGAACAACAAAACACTTACCATATAAGAGATTTTATGGTATAATCAACACTACAATATATGTGATTTTATGGTATAATCAACTCATCCTGGCTCTGAGGTATCAATCACAAGGTCACCAAGGAATATTTCTAGGTAAAAAGAATCCCTTGAAGATAGACAATTTCAGTTGCAACTGGTTTAAAAGCAGTGCTATGCATCAAAATAGATCTATCAGGAGAGTCTTAGCACCATTCAGCTGAAAAGAATCTAGCAGTAAGTAGAACTGTAGAAGGAATGAAAATATAAAATGTAAAGATGTATAATGATCGGTCTATGGCTTGAATAAACAGTGACAAATGGAAGGTTGACACTGTGATTGATAAAAGGTCATAAGCAAAACTGAAAGTACAAATATGGTGAAATTAAACTTGCTCACCTCAGTTATCTCTCGATAGTGAACTAGAACAATGTGCTCGTATGCCCTGAGAAGAAAGTATGGAGCAGATAAGCCTTTTGAGTTAAAATTTCACAATTTTGCCAATCTAAAATTTCACTCTTTTATAAATATCCTCCGACATAATTGGAAACTTCAAAGATACAGCAGGATATGAAATCCACTAAATAGTAAAGTACACTTACGGATCCAGCATCCAATAGCTACGCCTTTGAAAATTAGAGTTCTGCTCTCCATGAGCATAATAACAATTTAAAGCTTCAGCATTTCCAACCTAGTCATGCAGATACAATGTCATCAGTTGGACTGATACAAGCAGCATGAACTATGAAGTACTCAACTTTGTGCACATCACATGAATAATTTTTCAGTTTTGCAGCTAAAACTGTCTATGAATTAAATCTATTTCACGAAGCCACCATTAAAATGCAATCCAATACTAGCAATTTATATCTAGAACATGACTTATTCAATTTATATCTAGAACATGACTTTTTCACATGAAACATCAGCAGCACTATGACTGTTTTTCACATCTTTTAAGGGGAACTTCTATTTTGCATTTACCATATTCCTACCTCAATGCCTTATAATTTGAGAAATTTGAGAATATCCAAAATGTCATAGTTATATTTCAAGATATTATCTCAGGACTCTTTGCTCTTTCTATCTTTTCATCTATGCAAGTCTTTGCATCACAAACATAAATTGCTGCAGGATGCTTCCAAACAGGTAAATTATGAAATGTGAACATGACATTTACATATTAGGCAAACGGAAAACGGCAAACATGTTTAATTTAACAGATCGCCAAAATAGAAAGAACACAATCTGCCATGGGAACTTATATATACCCAAGAATAAAAAAGAGAACTTCAATCTAGTGAGCAAGTTAAACTTTTTGCATTAATATTTTGCTAATATTTGAATGACCTTTCATTTCTCCATATAATTAAAAAAAAATTACAATTCACATAAAATTTTCATACACACATGATAAATGTCAGCATATACAAGGAAATGATGCTACAATTGAAGCAATCAACAGAACATTTTAACTATATTTTCCATTAAGCACAGAGAACCAAATAAAAAAGCAAAAAGAAAACACTTCCAACTAATCAGAAGGCCAATAAGTAGAACTGCATCACCATCATCACAAACCTTAAGTCTTTCATGTGCTTCCCCAACGGCTCTACCATCCTTCTTTTTACGCCAATTATGACCATCCTTACGAAAAAACCGAAGGACCCTCTTGTTAAATAGAAACACAGATCCACCTGTTAAAGAAACCAACATTAACATGAATACTTAACAACACGTAGCAGACTTGAAAAACAGGGAAGGTCACAATTCACAAACAAATCTCCGCGACTAGATAAAACAACTGTGAAGCTTACCAGATGGCTTTTGAGGCGCCTCCTGGTTGAGTTGGTACTTCTCATGGTTCTGCAATATAAAATGCACCTCCGCAGGCTTCAGCCAACGCAATCGAGCTTCTTGAAAAAGACTTTCGATATCATATCCTGCAATCACACACACAAAAATAGCTCACGAACAATAAAAATTTCTACTTTTCAACATAATTCACAACAAAAAGACTAATAATATGGAAATCACTACAATTACAAGACTATATACTCAAAATTGACAAACAACAAGAAAAATAAATCGACCGACACAGGCTTTTCTTCGAAGTTTAGTTTATAATAACCTGAAAACTCTCCTTTAAACATAAATACACAACACAACATGATTTTACAAGCCCTAGAGTGTACATACTCTAATACGACAAACGAAATCAACGAAATAATAATAATAAATTAAAACAAAAATAAAATCGAGCTAAGAGAACAGAATTACCTGGCTGCATCATATTCAAATGCAAAAAAAAAATCGATACGCGAAACTCAGAACCGTACGAATTGCAGAGAACGTCTCTCTCTCTCTCTCACTCTCTCGCTTAGACGATCATGTGAAACCGAAAGCGCTCAACGCAGCGCTCTCTGTTCAAACTTCAATAGAAGCTCGAAACGAAGTTGCTTGAAACGTTCACGCCACGAGAAATCGAACGAAAATAAAATTAAGAGATTGAATTTATCCAAAATCTGATCAAATTAAAACCAAATCATTTGGGGAGCCCAAACAGAGAAACGAAACAGATATAGAGTGAGAGAGTTTTTTACTGAAAAATACGTCGCTACTTGGTCACTCTACGTTAGATATTATTTATAAAATTCTCCAGACATAGCTAGAAGTATAAGTGGGCGCGTATCTGGTGCTTTTCTGTGTATTATAAGATTGGTGGCTGCCTTACGTGTCTGATGTTTATTGGAGTAAATTTATCCTATTTAGTCGCTGACTACGGTTACTGGAAGGCTAAGCAGCAGTGAATAATCAGTCACTTATAATCTCGTACTTTGTAATTTACTGAATTAACCTTAGTCGGAGCCACCAAATCACAAAACAGTGTTCTATTAGGAGCTGGCTAGAATACCTCCCTTGAAAGTTGAAAGTGATAGGTGTCATGGCAATTAATTTCTGCGGGAAATTATTATTCTTCCCCCTGTAGTTTGTTGTATTCTCCAGTCTCCCCACTCTAAAAAAAAAAAAGAAATTGTTTATGGGAACAACTTCAACATTAGTGGGAACCAATTTAACGTTTTAACCAATGTTGGAATTGTTTATGGGAACTACTCAATGTCAATATAGGGAACGACTTTTATATTTTAGGAATCATTTTAACGTTGTTGTCAATGTCAAAGTTAGTCCTGAAAACAACAATTCGTTGGAAACAATTTCAACGTTGATAGAAACCATTTTAACGTTTTTAACAACGTTAAAGTTGTTTCCAGTAGCCACTCAACTTTAATAAAGGAAACAACTTTTACATTATGAAAACAACTTTAACGTTGAAATCAATGTTACATTTGTTTCCGATAACAATTACTCGTTTAAAACAACTTCAACGTTAATGGAAACTACTTCAACGTTCTAACCAACGTTGTAGTCAACGTTGTAGTTGTTTTCGAGAACCACTCAACTTTAACAAAAGGAACAACTTTTATGTTATGGAAACCACGTTAACGTTGAAATCAACGACAAATTTGTTCCCAAGAACAATTACTCGTTTGAAATAACTTCAACGTTGATAGAAACCACTTTAACGTTCGAACCAACGTTGTAGTTATTTCCAGAAACCACTCAACTTTAACAAAGGGAACAACTTTTACGTTATGTAAACCACTTTAACATTGAAATCAACGTCAAATTTATTCATGGGAACAATTACTCGTTTGAAACAACTTCACCGTTGATGGAAACCACTTCAACGTTTTAACCAACGTTGTAGTTGTTTCTGGGAACCATTCAACTATAACAAAGGGAAAAACTTTTACGTTATGGAAACCACTTTAACGTTGAAATCAACGTCAAATTTGTTTCCGAGAACAATTACTCGTTTGAAACAACTTCAACGTTGATGGAAACCACTTCAACGTTCTAACCAACGTTGTAATTGTTTCCGGAACCACTCAACTATAACAAATGGAACAACTTTTATGTTATGTAAACCACTTTAAGGTTGAAAATCAATGTCAAATTTGTTCCTGGAAACAATTACTCGTTTGAAATAACTTCAACGTTGATGGAAACCACTTGAACGTTCTAACCAATGTTGTAGTTGTTTCAGGGAGCCGCTCGACTTTAACAAAGGGAACAACTTTTACGTTACGGAAACCACTTTAACGTTGAAATCAACATCAAATTTGTTCCCGGGAACAATTACTCGTTTGAAACAACTTCAACGGTAATGGAAACCACTTCAACGTTCTAACCAACGTTGTAGTTGTTTCTGGGAACCACTCGACCGGTTATATGGGTTGCCTATTTTAATAGTATTTTAATATATTAATTTTTCCAACCGTTGGATTGACTTTTTCCTTCATCCAATGGTTATAATTAATTGATGGATGGCATGGTATGATACCTATCCATTTTACTGTGTACGGTAGCCAGTCCCTGTTCTATTATTTTGTTTTGTTAAGTGCTGTCGCGTCCTGATATTATTACTGAGTGTGTCGTTTGATTTAACCACGATGATCAAACGGTTAGCATTTTGTGACAACTTCTGATTAAGAGAGAACACTTTTGCTCACCCCCTTGTAGGGGGTGAGCAAAAATGGACTCTGATTAAGCAACTCGGAGGCTTTGAAAAATTGAAAATGTGACGTTGGTAGTTGGAGGGCGTTTTGGTCATTTCGTTCGTAGGGAAATGGCCTATCTATAGTGGTGACAGACTGGGACACAGTGATGAAATAAATAGTAAAATATTTTTAATATTTATATGAATTTCAACAAGTGGGAAAAGTATTGTGTCCATTTGGATTTTAATAAAAAAAAAATGGACTCAAATCACTTATTCAAAAACAGTGTCATAATTTGTGTCTAACCAACCAAATTGAGATATATGTCTATGTTAGTTAGGAGAAATTGATGATAAATCTTCATGATTTGAATATAAAGAGAAATGCTATGATACATCACATGATTGGTACTTTGTAGGGTTTTTGTTTTTTTTGTTGTTTTTAATTACTACACTGTTTTCTTTTGAATTCAATTATGAAAAAGTCATGAACAGTAAATTAATTTAAAATAAAATTATTGGCTCGAGGTGGAAGTGTGCGAAGAAGACTTTAAAATGAAAAAAGGCACGGTAAACCTAGTCTTCAGCCCGTAACCCGAGACAAAGAAGGGGATTTATGCTAAAATAGAAAAAGGGAGAGAAATTAAACTAAAGCTAATAAACCCCTATGCACGAAACCCGGAGAAAGAGACGGAATCCCAAAACGAGAGGAGAAACATACTATTTGTTAATTTTTTAATATTTAATTAAGAACTTTAAAGATAGAACGGATAGTCACACAAGTAGTAGAAGGTGCTTTTTACCTTCCATGATGTGTAAAGACGTAAGGGAAAAAGGAAAGTCCCATTACAATATAAGATGACCTTTGTGTCTCCCTACAATGGAAGTGCTTTTGGCAAGAGCTGAAATTGATTGAAGTGCGTGTGTGTGAGACAGTGAAAGCGAGAGCGAGTGAGAGCTCCAATAAGGGAAGTGCTTTTATAATTTAGGATAGGGTAGAGAAAAAGCTCAAGTGGACCTTCATGTGAATATGTGATTTACATTTTCTCCGTGTTCATGAGAAAAGCAAAGTCAAGTTTGTTATCGTGCAAGGCAAGACTAGTGCCTCCAATCAGAGTATAAAAACTATCGTTTTCACTTTGAATGACAGCTTTTTCTTACCATATTTTCACTATTTAAAGCAAAAATGTCATTATAAGTTGTCATTATATGTATATTTGTATCAATATTCAATACCTTGAAAATTCCTTCTCTTTTGAATAAAACGTGATTCACATGTTTTCTTTTTAAAAATCTAACACATATTGGTTCAGCAGTTTGCAAAGATCTAGCAAAATCAACTAGGACAAGTACGGTAGGTGATAACAACTATCACTAGAATTTAAAGTCTTGAAATCCCATTACACATGTGAAATGGTAAGTGTTCAATCATTTTTCTACGGGTAAAAGTCTTGAAACCCCTTTCCACACTTATTGATTTAATGGACAAAAGTAAAATTTAAAGTCTTGAAACCCGTTACATATGTGAAATGAGAAGTGTTCAATCATTTTTCTAAGAATGAACGTACGATATAATTCATACGTTACGATATCAGTTAGATATTTTGATTCTTATATGGTTAATGTGTATATCATCCACTTAAACATATCATATAAATGAAATTGAATTGATTCTAGAATAATTTTAATTAAAATTCATATTAATTTAAAAGGTCACAACTAACTAATATTAAATAAAAAGTCAAAAGTCAAAAACCAAAAAAATTGTTCAATCCCTATCAGTGCCATTGATGGTTGAGTAGTTGAGACCATTAAGAGAAAAAGTCGTGGTTGAGTAGTTGAGTCGATTGAGAGAGAAAAAGTCATGTGTGATGATAATGACACCCTTTAAAATCTGTATGTATACCCTTTTCGTAATCACACCTATTAAATTTTTAAAAAAATTAATAATTTGAAAATAAACCCCACTTAATACCAAAAATATCATTTTTTAAATTATATTGTATTATGTTTTTGTATCACTTACGCCTATTATTATGTTATTTAATCAATTTTAATATTTTATTATTATCTTTAATTATATCATTGTTCTTTTTCTTCCTTCACTCTTTCTCTTTTATGTTTTCATTTCATAAAATTAGACTCTAATTTTTTTTTTTTTTTTTCTCTCTCGTCATGTCAAATAACTCACTCCATTTCTTATTAATTGTTTTACGTCCACAAAATCACTACAATTTGAGGTTTTTTGGTTGAAGATCCATTTTATGTTTGTGTGAGTGGTAAGGATGCAAGGTTCGTGCCATATCCCAATTGATTTGGAAGTAGAAAATTTTTTGATGAAATTGAAGAATAATTGATATTGATTATTTTAAAAAAGAAGTCTAAAGAGATTTTGATTTTGAAACTAATAATAATCAATTCAAAACTTTCACAACCAATTTTGGATGATTTTGATTCATTCTCCATACTTAGCTATCAATTTGTATTTCCTTAAAAGAAACTAAAAATATATTTGAAATTAATATTTAAAAGAGAATATAGGGTTTAAGAAAATGAAAGGAGTTATTAATGATATACATTGATATCTAATCATTAATAGGAAACTTTTTTTTTTTATATTTTCACAAAAAATTACAAACTATTTAGTCTTTTTGGTAATTTTACTTAAGAGTATTATTGAATTTTCAAAAACATATTAATTTAGGGTATACATACAGTTTTATAGGGGTGCAAATATCGTCACTCAAAAGTCATTTCACTTTTGGGCTACAATTCTCTGGATTACGTTGACTGGTTTAGGCCTATCACTATTCCTACCTACTCCTCTTCGTAAATAACATGGTAATGGGTCTAATGGCCCACTTGCATTTTCAACGAAAATAGAATTAATTTTACATTTAAAAAAAATTTTTGAAAAAATAATAAGACAAAATATTTATAATTATTTTCTGACCATGATTTTTTTTTTTTTTTCACATAGAAGTTTGGAAAAACAAGACTATAAATTGACCATTCATTTTTATTTTATTTTTTAAAAAATTCACAAAAATAAGAATGTTGAAAATTTGTTTCTTTGGTTCAAATGAACATCATGCAACCATTATTAATTTATTATCCTACTTTCTAATACAAAGCAGATTTATTATTTCTTTCTCCACACACCAACTTAATCAATATCCTATTGTTTTGATTTGCTTGTACAAGAAACATTCCACACAAATTAAAGTTATTAAACATACCCTAAAATCGGTTAACATTTAATTTAAATATGTACAGACGTTTTAATGCTTTTATATATATATATATATATATATATATATATATATATATATTATATCTATCAAGTGCATGATCTGTATGAATTTTTTTGTACGAAATCCGGTTGGAATCAATAATCCCGTACAATAAATTTGTATAGAATCCTGCACTTGATAATATATATATATACAGAAATTCTATTATCAGTTCCTTGCATGTGGGCCACTGGATTTAAATACTTTGACTTGGCTGTATGCACTTGTCAGTCAAAGTATTTAAATCCAGTGGCCCACATACAAGGAACTGATATAACTTTTGTCGGTTCGAACTGATAATAGAAAAACCGTATATATATATATATATATATATATGTATATGTACATGTACGGTTTGCCTAAGTGGGAAGCAAAAGTAGATTAGTGAGATGATCCATCGAAGAAGCATCGTGCTGATGCATGATCAGTGAGCTAAGAAGCAAGTAACTGTCACAAGTGACAGTTGTTTGTCACACATGTCAAGAACCACATGACACAACGTGAGTGAATCCAACATGACTTCATCTTCTAATTAACCTCCGCCCCACAAACACACAACACACAACACACAACACACATTCTCTGTCTCTCGATCCATTTTTCGTTTGTTCTTTTGCATAATATTATATAAACCAGACCCTAGCTAGCCTCTTCTCATCCATCTCCAACAATCCCACCATTGATTTTTCATTTTCTGATCTATCTGACAATATTATTCAAGAGAGGAAGTGATCAAAACCAAACATGTCGGATTGGGGTCCAGTGTTCGTTGCAGTGATTCTGTTTGTGCTGTTAACTCCTGGTCTGCTGTTCCAGCTTCCTGGGAAGCAGAGGTGTGTTGAGTTTGGCAACTTTAAGACAAGTGGTGCGGCGATTATGGTGCACGCTCTTCTCTATTTTGCTCTCATTTGTGTCTTCTTGCTCGCTGTCAGAGTTCACTTATACGTCAACTGATAATAATAATAATAATGTACGGCCTCCATTGAGAGGAAAATAAGTTAATCATTTGTTTAATTTGAGTTGATTGTTGTAGCTGATCAATTTGTCTATTTAATTTAATTTTGTAATCTTTTTTTTTTTTTGGTAACTTATTTGTGAGTAATAATAGTGAAGTGAAGTGATTTGTTTCCTTTGTTAATTATGTTGGAAGTTTAAAGCTTTTCTGATTATGGGGTTGAAATTAAAACTTGTTAAAAGAGAATTGCAGGATTTAATTTTGATTATAAGAAGCTGCAATAGTATTTCAAAGGAAACTTTTACTAGGCAGAGAGCGGCTTTCAATGGTATGTGGACATTGTTTTCAATTGTTAATTTAGACTGGTAGATTAGAACATTTCTTCATTTACGGCGGAACCTGTGATATTATCGGATGTCATTTATCAACGAGCCATGTACACGTTGAGTGGTTTGTAACACTGAAATTGGAAACCATTTATGTTGCTTCATGGACAACCCTGTTCAATAGTAATAGTTTACTTAGAAATTTTTGTATGTGCAGCTGCTTGCTTGTAGAATTTAGGGGTAGCTTTATCTATTGAACTCATTGTTGGCTTCTTTGACTCTTTTAGTCAATTACAAGCATCTGTGTGTGGTTGTTGTTGTATCTTTGGTATGTGATCCATTACATGTGTGAGGGCCTACTATTGCAAATTTATCGGTTCACTATGATCAGATAAATGTTACTCTTACTATATGTATCGGCATGAATTTTGACGTATAAAGTAAATGAATTTTGACGTATAAAGTAAATGCGAGTGAGTTTTGTGACAGCTTGTGTTTGAGAATTTGAACGAAACTTGACAATGATGGGTGCGTTTTTTATCACTACAACAATTATGTTAACATGTTCTACAAGTTTCTACCATATAATTCATAAGTAGTGTACATTGTATGCATTGATCATTTAGACCTTGACTAATATCAAATTGCTTACAGATTAGGTTTCCTTTATAGGCTTTTAAGGTTTTGGTGAATGTGATAATCCACCTTTCAAATCTACAAGTTTCTTAATCATATGATATCTGACATGTTCCCACACTCAACTCTCAATAATCTCATTTTTCAGAAGCTTAATCATCTAAGCTTTCATTAGATTTACGAAATAATTTGCATATAATCTCATCTTTACATTATTGGCTACAATAAAGGCAGTTGAAGCAAATTTTTGAGCCTGGAAAGAGTGAAAATAATGAGCTGGTTTTGGCTGCTTTTTCATGGTAAAAGTGACATAATTCTAAGATTAAGATTAAAATTAAAAGACCCAGAATCACATAATCAAACAACCAAGAAGTTGAAACAAATCCAATTGTGCCTATTTTAACCCCCAACATATATAGAAGACATCAATCAGATGAGGATATATAACCAAAAAAAATAAATTCAAATGAATTGGTGGTGGTGGTGCATTTCTGCAAAGGATCAAGAAGGAGCTAGTGAACAAGTGTTAGCTAGCTAGGTAAGGACCACAAAGTCAAAAAATTATCATGCATGAGAGGTACAACTAATGCCCTCATGGCTCACGCGTATGTATTCAAATCAAGAAAGTAAATATCTGTTCTTTAATCGAAATATCTTCGATATTTTCCATATTTTAGTAGATCGATATCAAAAATATCATAGGATATCTCTATGATGGTTTGTGGGTATATATTGACGATATTTCTACTGAAATTTTCAAAATTTTAAATCTCCGATATTTTTACCGAAACTGATATTTACTTCCTCGGTTTAAATTACTTTTAAGAGTAATACTAGATTGTCCAAAATTGATACTCGATGGTCATATATATATATATATATATACAGATTTTCTATTATCAGTTCGTCATGACAATAAATATATCAGGACGAAGAATGTGGACCACTAGATTTACATACTTTGACTCAAAGTGTATGCACTTGTCAAAACTTCTCCACAATCTGTGGTCAACATTCTTCGTCCTGATATATTTATTATCAGGACGAACTGAAAATAGAAAGACCGTTTATATATATATATATATATATATATATATATAGTGAATCTCTTATAAGGGATTCCTTATTTTAATTTTGGTAATGATCACCATAAAATCACATCGATTTGAATGATTTTTGATCTAAACTTTTTTATGGATGATAAGTTCATTGAAATCTACCTATGAATAAAATTTGAATTTTTTTCAAACATTACTATTTATCCTGATTTTTTAAAATATGAAGGCATTGGAAAAAGGGGTGAAATATAAGAAAATTCAAGAAAAATAGTTTTAGTTCTTGAAAAAATTTCAAATTTTATTCATGGATAGATTTCAATAAACTTATCATCCACAAAAAAATTCAGATCAAAATTTATTCAAATTGATGTGATTTCATGATGGTCCTTATCGAAATTAAAATAAGGAATCCCTTATGAGAGACTCACTCATATATATATATATATATAAACCATAATTGTACATTGAAATGTACAAGAAGTTGATCTGAAACGCTGAAATTAATTAATCAAAGATCTGCTCTCAATAGTTTTGTTGTTCCTGTTGGGCCAAAAAGCAAAAAGCAGAATACTACTGCAGCTTGTATCAAAAGTGCTTTTCAGTGGAGAAGGAATAAATCCAAATGAGCCCATTAAAAACCTTTCCAACCCAAAAGTTTAATTCAATTATTTGTTAAATTGGATTACGTACAAAACAAGTTAATACTTATTTATTTATTTAATTATTTAAAAAAAAAACCAATCAAAATCTTTAACGTGTCATCAACGAATTGGATCACGTTCTTATACTGTACTGACTTTTTCCTACATTTAAAAATAAAAGCCATTGTTTATGTCAGATTTTCTATTATCAGTTCGAACTGACAATAAATATATCAGGACGAAAAATGTAAACCACTAGATTTAGAGTACGTTTGGGACAGCTTCTCAAGTAGATCTTTTTGCAGTAGATCTTTTTGCAGTAGATCTTTTAGAAGTAGATCTTTTAGAGGTAGAGCTTTGAAATAAAAGTCGTTGGTCGTTTGGTTGTCAATTAAAATAGAGCTTTTTTAATGATAGAATTACCAAAATACTCTAGCAAATATTAAATTATAGGGTTATATTGGAGATTTTAGTGTTATTAAAAAAACTCCAAAAGATCTACTTGGAAAAGCTTTAAATTTGGGCTTCTCCAAGTAGACGTAAAACAGCTTTTTTAATCATTTAAAAGCTCTACTGAGTGACAACCAAACGATACAAAAAAAATTGAAAAGAGCTTTTTTAATTAAAAAAGCTCTTTTTTAATATACTTTGACTCAAAGTGTATGCACTTGTCAAAACTTCTTCATAATCTGTGGTCCACATTCTTCGTCATGATATATTTATTGTCAGTTCGAACTGATAATAGAAAGACTGTTGTTTACATATATCAATAAATGATTTATATAGGTTAAGACTTTTTTTTTTTTTTCTTTTTTTTTTTTTGGTATCGAGGATCTCGGAATTCTTCTAGGCATCCATCCGTCTGTCCTCCCTAACTGCGTGATACACCAATAAAGAATCTAAATTCCAACGAAATAATAAAATAAACAGAATAAAATCTGATGCTTCCACGTTGCCATTTCACTGGCATCTGTCGATCTTTAAAAACCAAAAAACAAAAAAACAAAAGCATCGAACACGACAAGAGAAACAGTAACAGAGGAAGATTTCTTGTAGTTTACAGATACTCCCAACTTCTCTTCAATTTATATATACCTTTCTTCATTCTCACAAAACAGAGCAGTAGAGATCAGAGACAGAAAGAGAGAGAGATGGCAGATTGGGGTCCGGTGTTGATAGCTGTGGTGCTGTTCGTGCTGTTGAGTCCGGGATTGTTGTTCCAGTTACCGGGAAGATCGAGGGTGGTGGAATTCGGGAACATGCAGACAAGTGGGTTGGCAATTCTCATACACACCGTCATCTTCTTTGGTCTCATCACTATCTTCCTCATCGCCATAGGTGTCCACATCTACACTGGTTAATCATTGTTATATACTTTCTTGCGTGCATGATTATTCTATAAATATTTTCCATTTGTTTTATTTACTCCGTATTAATTACTTTATATTATGAGCTTGTAAAGAAAATATAAATAAATACCATATTTGAAATTAGATTTTTTTTTTTTTTGTTGTTGTTGTTATGAACTAATTTTATTGATATTTTTGTTTTTATTTAATCAACGTCCCCCAATAATGATATATAATATCTGAATATATGATTTCTCAGACTTTTTTAAAGTGATTGAAAGTTACGCAACAGACAATGACTAATGCTGTAGCTATAGCTATCGTGTCCGTTGTGAGTTCTTTATATGGGATCGATGGAGCTTGAATTGACCAATGATTAGATTGCCGGTTGCTTCTGAGTTCTAAAGAGCATCGGAATCTAAATCTTATCATAACTTCTATAATCTATTATCACGTATTTAATATAGTAAATCAATTATTTGAATTATTTAAATTAATGTTTATGTTTTTACTCTACCAAAAGTAGAATTAATCAAGATTATTGATTTATGGTCAGTTTGGTACTGCTGTAACTTCTTAAATAATCACTGTCAGCTGTGCTGGAGGAATAATCAGCTATGAAGTTAAGCAGGTAGACGTTTGACAAACCGTACTTTTTTAATTGCTGTGAGGTTTAAAAGTACTGTATATGCGTTTGGTAAGTTATGTTGTCAAACTGCTGTGACAGTATACGATGACCAAAATGGGTATAATATTGAAATACTTTCAATTTTGTACTTTATTCACTGTTTAATCAATACATTTTATTTTAATAGTAAAATTAAATATCAAAGTATTTTTATTATAAAATAAAGTAGATTTAAATATATAAAAAAGAAAGTTAAATTTATATCATTCATATGATATGATATTGATCTCTAATTTTATTTTTTATATATATATAATCTTTCAATAAATATATAGATATATATATATATATACGACTTTACTTATGTTAAAGAAATGGCAGTACAATAACCTTAAATTATCTATCACCATCATTAAACTTTTAACAAAACCTACACTATCATCCTTGTTGCTTTTACATCCAGTAACATGAGAAACAACATCAGTTATCTTCATATTTACACTATTTTTGCAATTAGGACAAATTGACTGAGGAGTATATGACACAGAAGAACAACAAGTAATACCTAGCCCTGTAAACCATTACAGATTTTAAATCAAAGAGCAAACAAGAGATTTCATTTGAAGATATTAGACCTTTGAGATTTAACCAACAAAAATATAGAATAAAATGTTAAGATGTCTCCAAACAATCATAGTAAAACATTTATAAAAATAAAATAAAAATAACAGTAGTGCATAGTAATAGAATATATATATATATATATATATATATATATATTGAAATAGCATTTTATTGCAAGAAGAAGAGCCCAACAACAGGGGCAACAATGACAGCAGGCAACAAACACAGCACAAGCACAAACAATGACAGAGGAATAACAAGACACAACCCCAAGCAACACCAAGAAACTGCAGATAGCAAAAGCAAGAAAAAACAAAAACAACGCTGCAACAACGACGGGCAATAGAATATATATATATATATATTAGTTAAACAATGAACTATTCAAACAAATAAAATAAATAAATAAACTGAAACAATCAAACCACAAACATGGACATTAATAAAATTAATATGTTAGGCTAAACATCAAATTGTTCATGAAAAAAAAATTGAATTTTTTTTTTGAAACAATCAAACCTCACTCACGCCTGAGACATAATTGAAAGTGAATAAACAGTGCAGTAATGCATTTGTATTACACATGAACTTGTTTATTCAAACAAGATAAAATTATACATCAAATCTTTTAATTATTCAATTCAACATATAAATATAAATTTGACTTACTTGAGAAAGTTTCTTGAGAAAGTGATGGAAAATCTTCAAACTCAAAGCAAAGTTTGTGTTATGAATGAAAAAAGAACGTTGAATTAAGTAGAAATTAGGGTTGTAAGATATTAGAATAGGAAAAAAATAAAAGGACAAATCTATCTTCAAGTTAAACTAATGAGGGCAATTTGGGTGTTTTAAAAGATTCATTAAATCTTAAAATTGATTATTTTATAATTGCTTTTGAAAAGTAACCCCCTACCTCCTTCTCAAAATCACTGCCAAATTAAGGTAGATTCTTAAATAATCAGTTTAGGAAGGTTTTACCAAATATTATTTTCTTCCAAAATTATGAAATAAGTTGATTTTAGCTTATTAAAATCAATAACAAATTGGCCCTTAGATGAGGACAATATAAGATAAGAAAATAATCTAAATCCCATCTAAATATCATTGGCTTTCACTTTAAGTTTTTAAGAGAAGGTTTCGTCTATGTTTTCTAAATTTTTTTGATCCGAATAATTAGGTCAGAAATTTATCGAAACCTTACCAAATCAATCCTTACTCCTTACGAGCATAATTCAGAAAACAAACCCCATTAAGGGTCACTCACATTTTGTAAATTTATAGGCAAATGAAATACTCAAATTGGGTGTTTTGTAAATTAATAGACAAATGTGACCCAAATTGGATCTAAGTGCATCTTTTCTCAATTCCTTCTGTTTTTAGTCCACACCAGTCCAGTCAAGTTAACGAATTTTTTGGGACTTGACAAAATAATTTTAGAACTTGAAAAAATCAACCGCTGTATACGTAGTCTGAAAAATAATTTACGCTACGTATCGTCACATTATAAACGTGACTTTAGTTATAAGTCGATGACTCGATATGCACATTTTCTCATTGTTAGACTTGGGGACATATAGTTGTATTTCGCAGTCACGTGTAACAACTACCAATGACATTACCATTGAAAACTCTTTCATATTAATATATTATATCATTTGTACCTTTCATTATTAATATATAATTTAATTTTATAATAAAAATCACATTCAAAAGTCAGATTAATAGAAGTTAAAGACTCTTTAAACTAGCCTATGTATAAAAATTTAATTAACACAAGGTAAAATGGACCTAAAAGATCTAAAAAAAATCGATTAAATTCCATAGGGGTAAGTAAAGTCAATAAAAAAGAAAAATCGATCAAAACCATATATAATCATATTTAAAATATAATTAAGCACCGACAATTTGTTAATTTTTAATTTGTATTATTGATACAGCTGTGGGTGGTGGCTGCAGAAGAAATTCATGTCGTTTGTCGATTTACACATAGGACCCACCAACACCGTATAATGGTCTGAACTCTGAAGATAAACATCTACGTGCCACCATGTTTTATGTTTATGAAGACGTCAGCATTATCTTAAACTAAAGTAGCCCAAACTATGCTAATCAAGAGTTTGTTTTCCATACACATACACTACCACACATTTTCATATAAATATATATATAATATTTTTATTTACATGTTTCAATTTATTTATTTATTTTATATAAATAAATAAAAATAAAAATAAACATTTACATCCCCACTTTACTTTGAATACAATTGAATGACCATAGCATTTCAATATTTGAAGGCCACGAAATTATTATCTACAACTACAAGATCCGCAACTAGAAAGCATTAATTAATTTCACTGTTATTTCTTCACTTGCCGCCCATCATTAATAATAATAAAGATATAAAAGAAATCCATCAAAAATATGATGTAGTAACTGGTAATGCTTGTCAGCTTACAAATAAAAAAGGATATGGAGCTGCAAACTTACCAATTATAGAGAGATTGAATATTAAGACAGAAACCGGGAGCTGAGCAGAACAGAACAGCCCTCCCCCATTTCTTCTTTCTCGCCCCCGGTCGGAAAATCATTACAACATCGGTAATTTTTTTGTTTAAATCCTTCAACAATTTTACTATTTCTACTTTAACAAAAGAAGAAGAAGACATATATCCACATATATCAGTAAAAACAGTTATCCACATTTTTTTTTTCTCCACCATCGTCATCATCATCAATACTCAACAAGCAACTTATAATCATTTTCTTTTCTTTTTCCTCTGTACGTTTCCAGGAGCAGCACCACTCACCACAGCACTAGGCGCAGCTCGGTTTTATACCGTACATGATCCGTGCATCCTTCCGAACTGAACCGTCTTCTCTCTTCACAAAAGTTTCCAAGCTGCAGGGATGGAAAAAACAGAATTAGTCACGAGGAAAGAGACGGGGGAGACAAAATAGGTTGAATACGAACACTAAATATTAATGTAATTAATTACAAGTGCCCTCATACAATTAATTAAACTGTTGCTAACAAAACTGGTTAGAGATAGAAAGAGATCAAAGAGAAAATAGGCGTCAACAACATAAAAGTTGTTTTCAGAAATCCTAACTCAACTGTGTAAGCTCTGGAGGGTTAAGCCTCAAGTGTAAATTTTAAAAAAAAATTGAGTTAAACCTCAGCTGGAACACATAACCAAACTTAGCTATCCCTGTTCGAGCTTGGCTCAAGCTCTGATGGACCAGATTCATTCAAAGAATTAGCTTAATATGATAGGCAATTAGGTATATCTTGTGGTTTGCACTGCTTAGCCAATAAACTTCTAAAAATCTAGAGTTTCCAAGATACAGATGATACTTGCTTTTCCCTAACTTGATCTAAACCCGTGATGTAACATCAAACCTTTACACAGCAGCAAAACAATGAACATGAGATCAATAGAGGTTTTGCCAAGAACATGACGAAAGGCTATTTATAGGCTAAAGAATCAAATCATAAGCATCATAATAATAACAAGTTTTGCCAATGAATTCCTAAAACCTGCCACTCACATTATTTTGGATGCAGAAAGATTCAAAGCTTCTGTCTAACAGACTAAAAAAGACACAAGAAATTATGCATTATTTGGTTGATTCGTAAGTGTAATTTAGGTTGTAATTAACATCTTCTATTTAGTTTGTAAATTCTCCACAACTGACCCAAGTCCTTTCTTCCATGTTACATTGTTACCACATAGTTTTCATCATCATTAATCAAAAAGAAGGCAGAAACCCCGGGATTTCCAAAATCTTAATACTAATTTAGGAAGGGACCATTTAGAAAACATGTCCTTGCATCAGGTCAAAAGTTTCAAGGCCAGTTTCCGACTCTGATTGATCACAATTGGATGCATAAACCCAAAAAAGACCTCTTTTAAAACTATATTTCAATTCCTTTGTTTGATGGTGATTCGAAAAACATTTGTCTCACACAAGACTTAAAATCGTAACAACATGATTGACAATCGACGACATATGTCCACACAAGGTAAGCATCTTTCTTTCGAAGTTGATACTTTTTTTTATTTAATCCAGGACATTAACAAAACCAAATATGGAAACAGATACTTCCAATAAAACACATATACAAAAACACGAAAAAACAATAAAACAACGTAAGATATCAGGAATTAGCACATAAAAATTAAAACCTTCTAGCATGAACATGAAAAAGAATACGAAATCATACCAGGAATCTCTTTTCTCGGCGAAGAAGGTGGGGCCATAGCGTAACAAAATATCATTTTTCCCAAAACAGAGATGGTAGAAACAATCCCAGCCACGTAAAACAGCATCACCAATCCAAGAACCCAAGGCATCAGAAAGAATCCTATGAAGAACGTCACCGATCCACACAGCATCAGAGACAGCGAAATCCCCAGCATCAGCGAAGCGAATCCAGCCGGCGTGATCTGCGCCGACGACGGAGGATACCTCCTTGTCGTCGTTGTCGTCGACGAAGACGACGTCGACGACACCAAGGCCCGCGACGAAGACTGATCGGCGTACGCCATATCTGACGGCGGCGATCGCAAAAGGTTCAGCACCAGCGCCGATAGCTCGTAGAAAACCTTAGACTGCTGATCCTGATGTTGCCGCTGCTGCTGCTGTTGTCTTCTCATCATTTCTTTCTCGAGAAAATCTCTAATCGAATAGAAAATTTTTAACCTGATCGGAGAAAAATAAAATCGAAAAAACAATGCTAAAAACGAGGCAAATGGATAAACTTGTCAACTGTTATCTTAAACGATGTGTGATTGGAGAGGGATTTAACTTTATGTATAAAACAACTGGAACTTTCTGATAGGCAACGTTTGTTTGTTTCTCGGGAAAATTCTTCACGAAACAGAGAGAGAAAATGACGCAGCTCTGCCTCTGAAAATATTTTCCTTCTTCAAACACGTATCTCTGTATATATATATATAAAAATTTATTTTTCTTATTTATTTTTTGAAGGTCGCTTTATCTTGAACGAACAAAACAAGAAGATAAATCATTATTAAACAAATGAAAAGTAAAAAAAAAAAAAGTTTTGAGACTTTTGGAGATCTGGTAGACCCACACGAAATCTGTGCGCGTGGAACAAACGGACGGCGGATCGGGTTGGAGATGAGATCAAGTGAGGCAAGCTGACGTGGAACCTTATCTCTCTTGGTAGAAAAATTGATGACCTCATGTTGTTTGACGTCTGAGTGAGATTTTGAAGCGCGTGGAACATGAGCTGGTCTCTTTGTGGAATAGAGGGTAGTTTTGTAATTTCAATTGAGCTATTATTTGGGAATGGATAAGATTATTCATCTAATTTTCTAAATTTATAGTGATTAAGCAAATTTTTACACTAATTGAAGATTTATGGGAGAGGATGAGAATCGGAGTGAGGGGTATATTGGACCAACATTATTTCATTGGTTGGTATTTTAAAAAATAAAAATAAAAAAACACGACAAGAATTGGGTCATTTGTGTGTATAAATTTCCAAATGAAATTAGGATTACAACCCCCACTACTGTTACTGACGTGGTAGATATGCCATCCATTGGTAGTTGCCCAATCATGCAGGGAAATTGAAAGAATGATTTTTAATGCTATAAAAATTAGCACATGTTTGACATTTTAATGAGTGATTTAAAACTTTATGTTAATATTAACTAATGGATTGTCTTGCTTTTTAGTTTATTTACAAGTGGACCCCCTTTTGTCCGCTTATGATAATTTAGACTAATGAGCAAATAATATATATAGTCCCGTTCTCATGTGGACGTCCTGATATAACTTCAAGAGAATATTAAATATGAGCCACTAGTATTGACAATTGTATATACACTTGAGTCAAAGCATGTAAAACTAATGACTCACATTCAATATCCTCATGAAGTTATATCAGGACGTCCTCATTTAAATATATATATATATATATATACACATATAAATATTCAAGTCTGTGCGCACTGATATAACTTCCAGTGCGTTGGATGTGGACCATTAGATTTACATGTATGCACTTGTTAAAACTTCTTCATAATCAGTGATTTACATGTATTGGTACTGATGTAGTTACATCAGTGCGCATTGATGTGAACGGGACCGTATATATATATATATATATATACACACATAGAACTTTAAAATGAAAAAAATAATAATAATGCACTAAACAAAGGCTTTAATAATGCTGCTTTGAAGTCACAACTGTTGATCATTAAATTTTGGATAAGAGTTTAGGTAGGGCTGTTCTGTTCCAATAATAAAAGAGAATTTAAAATTTTTACCTCTTAGAATATAAGATTGATTTGGATTTTTAGCTTTGCGAATTACGATATATATATATATATATATATATATATATATATATATATATATAGGGGTGAATTCAAAAAGAACCAAAAAATTTATGGATTTATTGTTTTCAGCCATCAGTTTATTTTTTATTGTTTTCGTCAAATTTTACAACTTTTGGACAGAAATACCCTTAAATTTGAAATTTGAAAAAAAAAAGAAAAAAACTGACAAGGTGGAACCCACCCATCAGTAAAATCAAATGACCAAAAGTAAAAAAACGAAGAGAGAGAGAGAGAGAGAAGGGAAGAGAGATCAGATCGCCGACAGTCGCCGTCCGTCGCCCAATCGAGATCGCCGTCCCTCGCCTCGCTACCCTCGCCATCGAGATCACCGATAGTCGCCGTCCGTCGCCCAGAAGAGATCGCTGTCCGTCGATGCTGCTCGCCCTCGCCGTCGGTGCTGCTCACCCTCCGTCAACCGACCCGCCAACTCGGTTCTGTTTTCAACTACAAAACCCATGGTATGTGATCTAGGTTTTGTTTTGTACTTAATTTTGTGTACAATTTCATATTCGACAAATTGTAATCATTTTAGGGTTTTGTATTATGGATCAGATTGTTCATCTGTAGTTTACTATCTAAATTACTTTGTTTTGAGCTAAATTGATCATTTATGTTTCGACTTTCGATTCAGTTGTGTTGTACTGGTGAATGGAAATTGCGTGCTTGATATTTTGCGTAGCAGGAAAATTGACGTGTATATGAAGCTGTTTGGTTGAAGCCCTGGCATTTTAATGGTTTGCAATTTTTTTTGTTTGTATTTATTTATTTGTTGGCTTAGGCCCTAAATTATCAAAAAGGTGTATCGTTTTGGTTCAAGATAAAATTCAAAAAGTCTCAGTTATCTGTGTATAATGGTACTGTGGGTTCTAGCTAGCTTAGTGCCTTGAAAATGTGGGTTAGACGCAAAACCCTGAAATCGAAGTGCTTTGAAAATGTGGGGTAGACGCAAATTTCTCTCGTTCCTGTTGGTGATTGGAGCAGTCGTGTGAGTTTACTTTGCTTTCTTCACTCTATAATTCACATATATATGTTTCATTTGGATCCAAAATTCTTCTTTTCTATTTTTGATTACTGATTATGGTTCAGTTAATTTAACAAACCATCAACATGTAGATATTTGATTCTGGTTTTATAGAGCGTCTTATTTTGCTAAATTGATTTGTTAACTATTGACATTGGCAATTAATCAGTTATGTTGGAAACTGTAGTTGTGTACTCTGATTCTGTTTCTTTATATGCAACTCGAATTGTAAGAGCACTTAATGTAATATCAGAATTAGTAGAACAAGAAATCACATATTTAAACACCACCCTTTTAGGATTATATTGTTTGTCGGAATACTCATTCAATGTCTTTGAATTTGATGTTGTGCTTGTATGGTCATGATTTCTACTGCAAAACTGATACTTTACTATCTCCACAGCTTAACACTAGGTATTTGACTGCTATTTTTTTACTTTTATTCAATCCCCTTGTAACTTACTTATTAACGTTCATTGCACCCTGCGATCTTAGTTTACATTATTGTATTTTCAACTCTTTCATTACAATGATCCATGCCAGTTATGTGAAATCAAGAAAATTCATATATATATATATATATATATATGAGTGTTCGTAGGAATGAATAATTTAGTACTCCTAAAACTTATTTTGTGCTTAAAGTGGTGCCATAAAGTTAAACTATGATATGCATAAGTTTGTATATATAACCATGGAATTTTAACTTTGTTTATTTTCTGGATATTTGTGGTATGCAATTACAAATACATTAGTTGAACTATTGTGGCAAATGTGTAACTTTGACTGAGCAGAGTTCAAAAATGGATGAAATGATGCTTAGCTTGCTGGGCTTGCTTTGATTTTGGGATAGAGTAGGGAAATCAACCAAGAGGCAGAAGTTTACTTCGTGACTTCCATTTGACAACTTTGATGTTTTGTTAATGTGGAATCATTTTTATTTTTCCTGTGTATCAATGCAGTGTCCCATAGTGTAGGCTATCGATTTAAATTTTGTCATTCACCATTTACACATGTGCACCTATTAGAATCTTCTCGCAGTTTTAAGTTTTTGCAAGTGCTTGATCTGGTTATTAGTAAATTGTGCCCAAGCAGTGGAGATGACTTAATAATATGTAATTTGCAGGATTGGAGTTGTTTCTGGGAAGGCAATATTTGGACCCCCTCTTGATGACTATTGGAAAAAGAAGCTTCAGGAAGAGGCTGCTGCAAAGGAGTCCGTCGCCCAGAAGAGATCGCCGCTCGCCGTCCGTCGCCCAGATCGAGACCGCAGATCGAGATTGCCGCTCGCCGTCCTCGGTGCTGCTCGCCCTCACTGTCGGTGCTTTTTCTTACTTTTTCTTATCTCAAAAGTTTTTGTTTTTCAGTTTTACTTATCTACTGACTCACAAAACGCCATCTGGGTTCTTGTCTCTTCTCAGTTTTATTGATTCTTTTTAGCAGATTCAAAGTAATGGGTTTCTTGTTAGAGGTGCAAATACACTTTTTTTCATATCAAGTAGGAGTTTCTATTTATTATTTATTTTTATTCAAATTTCACTCTCTCTTATATCTGCTTATGTTTTGTGACTGCAATAAGTGCTTTGTTGGACTGTGTATTGATATTTTTGTTTTGGAATTTATGTGAGTTTCGAGAGTTGAAGCTGATTCTTATTGTTTTCATGGCTAGTTTAGTTATGATTAGTTCATTTGTTGCAGAAATTGATTTTCAATACTTTGGTGTGGATCTTGGTTGCATATAACAACAAGGGTGTTTGTTGTTATGGAACTTTATGTCTCTTAGATGTTGATGAATTAATGGATTGCTTATCTTCTTATTGCCTTTTTCCCCTAATTTGAATTCTTGTAGAAGAAGTTGCTTTGCCTACTGATTTGACTTGATTTTAGTTTGGTTAATATTGGTTTGTTCTCAACTATTGGATGTAAAATCATGCAAAGTTCAATTCTTTTGCGCTATAGGTTAAAGTTTTGGTAAGTTTGTTCATTGATTAGATGTGTAGCTCTTCAGTTGCTTAAAGTTACTGTCTTGTTTGGTTTTGAAGTGTAGGGAAAAGTAAATGAATCAAAAAGTTTTCAATCTTATGTTTTTCATCACTAGGGTTTGAGGAAAGAAAATATCAGTCAACTGAGTCTAGTATGGTTTTCAGGCATCATTGAATTGAATATATCATCTTTGGAAACCCAACAAGGAGAAAAAGGAAACATTGTGGAATTGATTATCTTTTTCTTGTCTCTGGCAATAAACATTGGGGAAAATGTTGGACGTCTGTTCAATATGTAAGTACACTAAACGTTACTCATTTTGATAAAGCAAGTGCACTAAATGTTACTAATGTTTTCTACTCATTTTTTGCAGCTGTTAGTCCCGTGTGCTGTTGATGGACATTAGATACTATGTCAAGTTGATTTGCTGAACCAAAAAGTTGGCATTTATGATCCATTATATAAGATATCGAAGATTGCCAACCGTCGGAAGCAAATCGCCCCACTTTTAAATTTCATACCAGTCATTTTACAATGTTCCGGGTATTTTCAAGAAAAAGGTATACCACCTAAAGGGAACAAGTTCGCCGTTCAACACTCTATTCTGCCGAAGAAGTTACCAGCACAACTAGACGATGATAGTTGTGGTGTCTTTATATGTCGATACGCAGATATGTTAATGCGTATTAAATGTTTTTGGGGATGGGGAACCAAAAACGTCCCCCAGCTTAGGAAGGAGATGGCATTAGGCATTTTTGCAAATAGTGTATCGGTAGAATAATAACTTTTTTGGTGCTTAATCTTTGTTTTTGAAGTTTATAAACCGTCGTGTACATGGAATGATTATAACAAACAACTGGAAATTATGATATTCTCTACTTTTTGAACTTGGTCAACCGGCATGTAACTTCAGAATAGCCTGGCATGTAACTTCTTTAGGTTTTGGCATGTAAAAATACTGGAATGGTTTTTTTCTTTATTTTTAAACTTAGTGGTTTTTATATTTTCCTTTTATCATTGCCTCCTTTTGTGAGGTTTTGGATAATTTTTGTTTCAGAATG
Organism: Acer saccharum; assembly: GCA_030490815.1. Classification (NCBI taxonomy): domain Eukaryota; kingdom Viridiplantae; phylum Streptophyta; class Magnoliopsida; order Sapindales; family Sapindaceae; genus Acer; species Acer saccharum. The sequence goes on along the minus strand of CM059873.1, from coordinate 3,154,736 downwards.
CTAGTAGATGGTTGCTGTTTTGTCTTGGAATATTTTCAAATATCATGGCATGTAACTTCAGAATAACCTGGCATGTAACTTCAGAATAGCCTTGGCATGTAAAAATACTGGAATGTTTTTTTTTTCATTGGAGTCTTTCAAATAGATAAATCATTCCTAACTTGTTAGCAGACCTGGCATGTAACAATACTAAAATTTTATCATTTAAGTGAGTGTCTTTCAACTACGGAAACAAGAATATCCGGGCATATAACTTCAAAAAACACTGGCATGTAACCTCAAAATACACGGGCATGTAACTTGTTAAGGTCTTGGCATGTAAAAATACTAGAATTTGATCTGAAAAATACATGAATTCATTACTGTTATGTAACTTCAAAATGTCTGCAGTATCAAATATAGTATTTCACCAATACATTTAAAAATTAAAACATCATTGCTAATAACTAAGTTATACCGCCAACTTCCGGTGTCAATGGACATTTTTGTGAATTGTGGCCTTCTTCTCCACATTTCCTACACCTGTATGGTCTACGTGGTCGCTTTGATGTTGCAGTTGTTGCAGATGTTGCTGATGTTGCTGATGGTACAGGAATCTGAAATGGCTGTGCATTCTCAAGTATCGGTCGAGCAACACCACTAATCGTAGAGACCAATGTGCATAATTGTATGGTGTACCTAGCAACATCAACTTTGGCAACATCTTGTATCAACTTCACCAAGGCATCATAAGTCAAACCTCTAGGAACATGGACCAACTTTGTCAAACCACCCTTGTAACAATTGCCCACCCAACTTCCACCGTGATAGATGACCAATCTCTTTGTATCCATATTCCTGCATGTCAAGTATTTGACATGAAAATTTAAAATGACTACGAACTGACATGTAAAATTTTAACTAACCAGCATGTAACTTTAAAATAAACTGACATGTAAAGTTTTAAATAACCAGCATGTAACTTTAAAATAAACTGACATGTAAAGTTTTAAATAACCAGCATGTAAAGTTATAACTAACCAGCATGTAACTTTAAAATGAACTGACATGTAATAAAAGAATAACTGATGACATGTATCGTAACTTATAAAATAAACTTGCATGTAAAGTCTACATCTAAAGTCTACAACAACTGGCATGTAACTTTAAAACAAACGGGCATGTAACTTTAAAACAAACGGGCATGTAAATTTAAAACACAAACGGGCATGTAACTTCGGTACAGAAAATTACAAAATCTGGGTTTCACTAAATATGGAAAATACTCTTTTTTTTTTTCATATCAAACATTATGATATTTGTAAAAAACAACTGGGAAAGGGATACAAACCTTTTCGAAGGTTGTTCGGCTCCGGATCTATCTCAGTTTCGATGGAAGAAACGGAATGGGGTGGAAGAGACGAGTTGGAGCTCGAGGAAATGAAGAGAATGGCGTGGAAGAGAGGAGTTCGCCGGAAAAGAGAGAGGAGTTCGCCGGAAAAGAGAGAAGAGAGAGAGAGAGAGAGAGAGAGAGAGAGAGAGAGAGAGAGAGAGAGGAGTGAGAGATAGAGGAGTGAGATTCTGATTTTAAGATACAAAGGGGGGAAAATTTTTGGGAGGGAAAATGTTTGCCAAGTAAAACAAAAGTGTGGGCAATTTTGGCAATTCAAGGCTAAAGATGATGAAAACAATAAAAGATAAATTTTTGGCTGAAAACAATCACTCCATAAATTTTTTGGTTGTTTCTTGCAATTTCCTCATATATATATATATATATATATATATATATATATATATATATATGAGTAATGCTACTCAACCCAAAATTCCAACCAAAATTTATAACCCAAACCCTAATGCTACTCAACCCAAAATTCCAACCAAAATTTATAACCCAAACCCATATGACAACATCACACGTACCATGGGACCACGTCACTATTTCCAAGATCACATATGATGTTGCCACATGGGTTGGAATTTTGGGTTGAGTAGCATTACTATATATATATATATATATATATATATTAGATTTTCTATTATCAGTTCATTCTGATAATAAATATATCAGGACGAAGAATGTGGACCACCAAATTTACATACTTTGACTCAAAATGTATGCTTTTGTCAAAATTTCTCCATAATATGTGGTCTACATTATTCGTCATAATATATTTATTGTCAGGACGAATTGACAGTAGAAAGATTGTATATATATATATTGAATTGGTGTCGAGTTAGGATCGGTCAGAATTTATTGAGATCAAACACTACTAAACTAACCTTGATTCAGATCGAAAATTAGAATCCACCAAGATTAAACACTATTAAAATACTCGGATAACTACTCTACTCTACATTAGAAGGAAAATAAGTCTCTTCACATTCGAGTTTATATGAACAAGGTGAAATTTAAACTTTTATCACAAATACAACACATTTAGACAAATTTTAAGCAAAATACAACAAATCTTTCAAAAAGTCAATATATACTGTATATATATATATATATATTAATATATACGACTACTCGAACTTAAAATATTGATAGAGTTAAATGAGCGTACATCAAAATTTCATTATTTTTTTTCACACATTTAGATCTCAATAATAAACCCCATTTTTTGGCAATATAATACACATTTTTGTTGTCCATGTATGGAAATAGTTTGTGGTTCTGGTTTTCCCATGGTTTTATTGTACGTGTCTACGAATCTATACATAACAGTGTGTGTGATTGATAACCTCATCAACCATATCTTGTACAGATTTTATGTCAATTAAAAATGGTGAATTTATAATATAGAAAGAGATTCTTGATAGGTGATTTCTTTGACAACGGAGACATGACACGTCTTCTAAGTAAAGGAATTGAATTTTAACTTTCTTTACACCGAAAACTAAACGTGTTTATAATTACAAGCAAGGTTTATAATTACAAGCAAGGTTGTTGAAGAAAGCAATTATAATATGTATATACAAATTAAGAGAGAAAACAAAAAATAGTTATCGGAAACATTAAACTTTCGTTTATGACCACTTTTGGAAATTTAATTGTTAATAACCATTTTTTAAAAAAAAAATTCAGTGTATGTCCATAAATTACAAAAGTACCATTGAACTTAGAGCATCTCCAATGCAAATATGCATTTTTGAGTTTTTAAATAGTGACACATCAGTATTTCTATTTATTATGGGCCACTTTTGAATTTTTTTTAGAGAAATCCATATTCACATCTCCAATGTAATTATCAATGTAATTATCTAAAGTCAAATATGCATCTATTTTATGTCCAATCATAATAAAACAATTATTACACTCTCTCTCCTATTTTATTTTACAATTAAATGAGGATTAATCTTATTGGTGGAAAGAGTTGAAAGTTTTAATTTTATTGGTGGAAAGAGTTAGAAATCCTAGTCAGCATTTCTAGGAGAGGTTCTAGAATTAGAAACCCAACTCCATATTCTCTAACTTTTTTTTGGCCACATCATCTCCATATTCAACTTAGATAATAACATTGGAGAAACTTTTTCTAACTTTTTTAATATTTATCCTATGTGACACTCCATTTTCTCCAAATGCATAATAGCATTGGAGATACTCTTAGTTTATTTTTTAAAAAACTGGAAGCAAACTTGAAATCATGACTAAAATCTAGAATCAAACTTGAAATCATGATTAAAATCTGGAACCAAACTTGAAATCTTGACTAAAAGCATGAAATTTTGAAACTTGAAATCTTGACTAAATTGAAATGTTTCCATTCTTCTTCCTCAAATTAGGTTTTTTTTTTTTTTTTGGGTTTTTTCTGTGTTTTTTTTTTTTTTTTTGGCAAATTCATGCGTCGGTGAAGGGTAAGCTCCGACGGTGCTATTGCACGGCGAAGCACGACGGCACGACACACGATGGCGCTATCGACTGGGCGTGAAGGACGGCATCGCCTCGCTTGGTTCGCGAAGCCAAGCAACGCATGGTGCCACCACGGCGCTACCGCGAAGCCAAGAAGCATGACGGCGTTGCCCCAGCAGCTCGGCGACACATTCGTCGACGGTGCACGCCCAGGCAACAATGCCGTCGACAATTTTTGTAGAGGATGGGTTTTGACGGAGAGAGAGAGAGAGAGTATGTTTGGGGATCGGTTTTATATGAGGGCATTCAAGTAATTTCTCAAAAATATGGTTATTAACAATTAAATTTTCGTTTGTGATTACAAACAAAAATTGTATGTTGTATGTGGTCATTTTGAGTAATTTCCACTACAAATTAAACCTGACAAGGTTCCGGTTCAAACCGTGGAATCGAACCGTAAAAATTGGAATCGAAACTGGATTTTTCGGTTCCGATTCCAGTTTTCATAGAACCGGCAGTTCATTTTTTTTTTTTAATAAATAAATAAATAAATATATATATATCCTAAACCTAATCCCTATTTCCAGACCCTTCTCTGTCTTCAATTCTCCTTTTTCTTCTTCAGTTGATCAGTTCTTCGTAGATTCTTCTTCTACATCGATTCTTCTAATCTTCTTCTTCTTCGATTCTTCTTCTCTTCTTCGATTCGAATAATCGAATCTTCATCTTTGATTCACGAAGTTGATTTGGTGGTGCAGTGGTGGCGCAGTGGTGGCTTGGCCGTTTGGGGTTGATTTGGGGGTGATTTGTGGTTGATTTCAGATTTTTGAGAGAGAAACAAGAGCCTTGCCTTGGATTGAATCGATTGATGACTGATCCATAGAGATCTGATATAGGTTTTAAAAAAATGAAAAAATAAAAAATAAAAATAAGATTCAAAACCGTAGGTCCCGTCGGAACCGAAACCGTCGAACCAAAACCAGAACCGTGTCATGTCTACTACAAATTAATATCATGATTATTAATGGACTCCCATGTTACCTTAACAACATTAACTGATATTTGACAAGACATTGCCTTTTCTGACTAGACATGACTGCGGTTCGGTTTCAATAATGGAACTGAACCGTGATCATATCTAGTCAGAAGAGGAACATCCCTCCAAAACATTCTCACCGCAATTCCCTCAAATGGTTTTTTTTTTTTTTTTTTGAGATGAGTGGGTGGGAGAGTTGAGGAATGAGGGTGGGGGACCCTCCCCTGCCGCATTGGACCCCACTCTCATCCCTACGCATAGATAACCTTTTGCTTGTAGCTTTCGACTTAAAGTTGATGTTGTGATGAAGTTGCCTCCCAATAAAGTCTATTAGAGCATCTCCAATGTTTAATACTAAATTTTACTCAAATTTAAAGTTAAATGAGAATCTTTTAAGAATATGCTAATACTAAATTTTTTGTTCACTCCAATGTTTCACACCAAATCTTACACTAAAAAAGTATCTTTAAAGAATATTCTTCCAATAAATATTTTTACAATATTAATTAATTTATATTAATTAACTTATACAATATTCAATAATTTTATTAACATAAAATATATATCAAAGTGAGTGCTATTTTAAAGATCTCAACGAGATATTTCTAACGGTATATTTGTTAGGAATACATATTGTTCGAATTAAATATAAAAGAGTTAAATATAAATTAAAAAAAAGTTAACGATGGTGGGTTGTTTCAAGCAACATCGGAGATGCTCTTAGAATGGATTATTTATATCGAAAAGGAATTGGTCTCTTCTCTTGGACCTAACTTCGAGACGTAGTTGTAGAGTTGAAATATCTAAGTTTCACCCCCACCAAGTTGGCAAGATATTTTATAAACACACACGTAGCCGCAGAGTTGAAATATCTAAGCTTCACCCCACCATATATACACGTGGCCATAGAGTTGAAATATCTAAGTTTCACCGCCACCAAGTTGGCAAGATATTATATTTATTTAATTACAAGTTTACCCCAACTACTGTCAGGTATCTCGATCCTACAAACACGACTTGGATACTACTAGGAGAGGAGGTTGCTACCACCGTACTCACCACATTTTGGAATTTTATAGCGAAATGTGGGATAAATATTTACAACTACTAAAGCTTGAACCTTGTAGTGAAACTTCTATCTGAAAACTCTAACCATCAAAATAAGAGGCCATCGATGATATTTATATTTATTATACACGAGTAATTTCATTGTTTTTTTTCCCCTTTAAAACTAGCTGGTTTTGCTGGTCTATGAAATGCATAGAGAAAACCACCAGCTGTGGTGTGGTTGGTCACCACACCCCCAGTGAGGTGAATGGTTTGGGCACTGCCTGAGTTTGAACCCCATTAGAAGCACCTAATGGCTAGGCTTTCCTGATCTCCCGGCCAAAGCTGGGATTAATCTCATTTGTTAACGATCGGAATGAGGGATACCTCGTGGTCTAAAAAAAAAAAAAAAAAAAAAGCATAGGAGCATTTATTTTGAATAACAATTAAAATCAAATCTAAGAAGATAAAGACAAAATGAACACATCAAAGTCCTTTTTTTTTTTTTTCACTTTCCATGTGTTGATTAAGAGGGCTGTCCACTTGGCAAGAAAAGCAAGCGGTGGAGGTAGTGATTGGTGGATATTTTTAGGTCCACTTGGTAACAAAAGGAGGCCTTCTCATATATATATATATATATTTGCACCGGTTTGATGCGGTGTCTCCTCGGATCTCTTCTCTTCTCTTCTCTTCTTTTTTAAACCTAAAAATATCACACAACACATCAAATCCCCTACTTTTTCTTTGTTTGAGGTTTTGTGGTTGTTTGTGCTGCAGTTGGTGAACTCTCTCTAGTCTCTACCACCTTATTGGTATTGTTGAGAAACACTTATTGGTATCGTTGCTAATGTTTCTCAATTGTTTCTGTCTACAAGTCTTTGAAAAAAAATAAAAATTAAATTTTCATGTTAACAAAATGGTAGAGGTCTTTCTGTATATCTATATATCTATATATATATATATATATATATATAGTTTGTTTGATTGGATGAGACAGATAATTAGAAAAATAAGAACACATTCATTTAAATTGAAATGTCTTGCTTAATCTTTTTATTTTGTTTTTCTCTCCCATTATTACTTGTCTTGATCAAATATATAATCCAAATACAACACTCGGTTAATTCAATGATTATATTTTGGTTTGAGAAAGAAGCAGCAGTCTTATTTTGTAGAGAGGGAGAGATAAAGAGGAAATTAGAGTATTACACACTTACATAGTTTAACAAGGTGGTGGGGGGATGATTGCATGCGTGCGTGCTTGCGTTTGCCTGTCGTTCACAAAGTCTTGGTAGTTCCCGACAAACCCTCTGCCTGCTAGACGTGTTATCGAAGCAACGGAAGGGTTGCCATTGCCATTGTCATTGCTGCTGTTGTATCTTGGCCATTCTTTGCTGCTGCAAGCTGTAAGTGACCACTAACATATTACATATATTTCTTCAAGAATAGATCATGCTTTTTGTTTTAAGTTTTAAACTGCTTTTACCTCTTTTTCTAGATTTTCTTTTTCTTCTCTCAGCATTCTTTCCTGTTTAAAGTAGAGAAGAAATATGGATTGATTAACAAAAACACACACACAGTCTTAATTATAGCAATAAATCAGATAACTTCACCTGTAGTCTGTAATTGATATATTCTACAAGGTGTATTAACTCTAAAGGGGTTTTAATTCTTCCTGTGATTCATTCTACTTCAAGAACGAAAAATCCATTGCATTGGAAATGAATGAGGTATGATCTAGACTTCTTAAGCTGATGATTATGAAAAAAATTAAGATCAAAGTACACTGGACGATCAAGTATCAGTTCTCCTGAATTCATGAATTCAGGATCATACTTGTACGTTGATCTTCACTTTGGTTCCTAAACCATTCAAAGTTGGAGTTTGGTTGTCTAGATTTCTTAGCTTCGTATAACTTTTCAGAGTATAGGGATTAGGGAGTATAAGGAGGTTTTATGATGCTCAAAGAACTTTTGGATGCTTTGAACAAGGAAGTAAGTAGCACTCTGGGATTCATTAGTATCACATCTCTGCTAGTATTTTCTTTCTACCCTGATTTAATCTATTACGAAAGGAAAAAAAAAAAAAAAAAAAAAATCTTTAAACTAATAGGTTCTCAAAGACACATGACGTTTAGAATGTAAAAGTCAGGAAGTAAGACAAATACAACACCGTCCTGAAAATTAATAGGATTCATTGGATAAAACTTCAGGGAGATTGTTAAAGCCTGACCGTAGCCAGCCAGCACAAATCGACTATGTATGATCAATGATGTGATAAGATCTTTCTGTTCACGGATAAGATGAAAAGAGGCTACCAACCAGATTATTAATAGGAATAGAGTTAGGTTTTAGCAAGTATCTGTACCTTTTCTTGGAGGGTCTTTAATGATTCCATCATTAGTTCCAGCTACACAAAGGAATCACCAAATGAGACTAGCAAGAAACCAATGAACAACAGAATATGTATCAAATAATGAAGAATAGCAATCTTGTGTGCAGAGTAGGGCGCAAAAGTGAAAGCAGAGCTACAGAGATTCCATCAATGAATTTTAGGAAATAATTCCAGGTTCCAGTATTATATGATAGAAAGTAGGTCCAAATAGGATTTCATATTTCTAGCGAGTCAAATTAGAGAAGAGGTCGACCATGCAAGATAACCTCAGTGGCAAAACTTGCATCTGACTTATGATGGTTAACCAGAATATTGGTTTCTATAGACATGAATGACCTAGGGGAAAATTCTAGTATTAGCAAATCTATCATCACCAAGAGAAACACGTGAATTTTTTTTTTTCCACTTGGTGAGTAAGATTCCAGAAAAATAGATGTATTCTCATCTCGATTCGGTATTAGGAGAAGTGGTATACTGCATAAAAAGCAAAGATACATTAACCAAAACTTCATAGTTCTGCAGAGTGCAGATACATATACTTGGAGAAAGACTGCTAAAACACAAAGAAGTAGTTGAATCAGCAGTGAAATATTCAAAAGAAAAAGTCTTGAGTAATAGGATATGGCACCATATGTTTAAGCAGGTGCTTCAATAGATATCTTAGCAATCTACTACAGATTTTGATGAAGGTTCCAGATGCTTCATTGTCTATGGTTGAGTAATGTATACTCTTACCAGATTCAAATTTATGGAATGGGTTTTCAAAGCTTTGTTGTGTTGGTATCTCTTGAAAGGATTTGATTTACAGGGTGAACCAAGATCTAGGTCAAGTTTGTGAAAGGCAAAAATGCCATTGTTGCATGTGCCTAATTTCTGTCTTTCAAAACCTAAGTTTTCAGTCACAATTCACAAAAGAGATATTAACTCAAACCTTCCTAGCTCTGGTTTGTGTCAATGTAGCATCAAGTTGTTTCTCTAGTTGCACAAGATCAGTCACAGTCATCTGCTCAAAGTTTGGCCCTTCAAGTTGCCTGTGAACACAAAATATATATAGTTCAATCAAATGATGTGCTGTGCATTTTAGCAATGGATAGGATAGACAAATTACCTTTGGACTATTTGCAACAGCTGAGCATGTGAAAGCCGATTTGAATATTTAGAGTGAGATCCCTGCACAGAGAATATATTGCAGTTGGCCAACTTTTCATCATAAGTAGTACTACCAACAGTAGTAGCAATGGTATAATATAGATACTATGAGCAGACAGAAAATGTTTTCATTCGTCAGTAGTAGTACCGACAGTAGTAGCAATAGTATAATATAGATACTACGAGCAGACAGAAAATGTTTTCATTCGTAAGTAGTTGCACCGACAGTAGTAGCAATAGTATAATATAGATACTATGAGCAGACAGAAAATGTTCTGTCACATTCGAAAAAAAAAAAATGAGCCACAAACTAATCATCATTGTCATGATCAGGCCAAAGGTTTTAGTCCAACTAATATAATCAAGTTCTTGTCTATAATAGGTTTAATATAACTTCCATTTTGGTACCTTCGACACTAATAAAAAAACCCCAGATAGGCAAAAATTTTGATGCAACCAAGAGGTTCATTGAATATTTGAATCTGCATTTATCCAACAAGGAAACAACAATAACTAAGCTAGGAATCAGTCAAGACTATAACTGTATGTCTCACAGAAAACAACATGTCCTGGTCAACTAGTTCAGTTTCAAAGCTTAAAGATTCTTGACATACTGCATAGTTACATTATGGTATTGAAATGTTTTAGCAATATTTTGATAGTTTTTCTTTTAAAAAAGCAATAGCTGCTCTAAAAAACCAGTCAAGACTAAAACTGTCTCTCACAGAAAATAACTATTCATTTTTGCTCGACTCATTCAAAGATATTCACGGCAAATTGAGTAGACATCACAAACTGTCTTCTCAATTGAGAGAGAGCTTTTTACCTCTGCATTAACACTGTTTAGAGACACAGCTTCCTCATCAAAACGTCTCTGGTAGCGGTCCAGGATGCAAGGCAAACTGAATCATAAGAGTTGATTAATAGAACTTCTTAAATCATATAAAAAAAAAATAAATAAATAACAAAACTAGTTTGTTTGGTGAAAATATATGAAATGCTTTAAAGAAAGGGACTGTGATCAGGACTAAGAAGTGAGAAAGGTCTCAAACATATCCATGTAAGATATGAAGTTAGATCATAATTTGGTTCTTCAGTAAGCAGACGAATAATTAAAATCTGCCATGCCAGCTTTTGAAATCTTCAAAAGAAAAATTGCTTTTGAATGTAATAAGCAACGGGTCTAAAAGCTTAAGCTGATAGTAAAGTATCCAACAATAGTATTAGATAATCTAACACACCTCCTCACGTGCAAGACCAACGGGCTTGCTGGTCCAAATACAAACACACAATAAATTTAAATAGCAAATCCAAATGTAATCACATTGGAGGACTCAAAACCAAAAATTCATGGCATCATAAGGCTCTAATATCTTGTTAGTCACCAACAGACCCAAAAACTTAGCTATCAAGGGCGGGCCTAACTTTGAAGATACCTGACTAAGCTCTCTTAGGGAATGAAAATGCAATAACAGATTAATCTCTATTACTTTTGCAAATGCATTAAGTCTGCAGCCACGTTTTCTTTCAAAACAAAACATGACACAGAAATGTAATCGAAAATTCTGACGCTACATATTCCCAAAGACCTCACATATCTTAATATAAGGTAAGAAATAATGATATACACACTCCAAGCTAAGCTGTCTTTATGTAATAACCTCACTAAATAACCTTGAATTCATGTATATCAATAATAATAGGTATTAGGTTAAGTGAGCAGCAATTGTTAACCTCAAAGGAATCATAGAACACATGCAACCACCAGATCCATTCTTCCTTATGCCGAAAATTGAAATGAGTTTATGGTTCGTTTTGGATGTAGGTTTCAACAATGATCATTCTGTAGGTTGACCTTTGAAAACCTCATGTAGACTTCTTCTTCATATAAAGATAAGGCTTTCAGTAATGTAGAAGTGAACAACTGCGTCATTTCGAGTCATTGTGATCTAAATCCTTCATCACATCATTCTATCAGTGTGATGTACAAAGGAAAGAGGCATTGTCAATGCAAGTTTACGTTCGACCATTGTTTGTACTGACAATGATAAGTAACCACTAGACCACCACGTCATTTTGTCACCACACATAATTGAATTTGTGTTTGTTTATAAATTTGATATGGGTTTGGTCATGAGCTACGTGGCAAGCCCATTGGTCTTGTATTTGAGGGACTATGTTAGAATGCTTAAATACTATTGTTAGACCTATTTCTATCGGTTTAAACTTTTGAGTCTGTTGGTTGCTAGACCTATCTCGAATACATCAACGTAACACATGCTCGAGCAATTAAAAATAATTTAGGTTAAGAAAAGTTGACTACGAAAATTTAGTATACGAATCTATATCTATGCATGCATCAATCCAAGTCTATTTTTATTATTTGATATTGTATTGTAGTCGGTTTACCATCGTTTTTTGGATTCATTCCCCATGTGTTTGTATTTTGTATCTAAGCTCAATATATGAAAATATAGCTATGAACACATGATAGAAGTAAACTTTTGAAATCAACTTTTTATAGTCTTGAATATTCTTAGTTGCTTAAGCATGTTACGTTGATGTATTTTAGAAATGTCTTGTAACCTTAAGCAACAAGCTGAATAGCTATCATTTAAGAGCTATTTCCTTATTTATGATTTTACCTGCAAGCTTATCCAAGTCTAGTTTTGTTTCCTTGATATTGTATAGAAGGCAACTAGCACCGTGAGTTTTTGGGTTTTATTCCGCACATGCTTGTATTTTGTAGATATGATTAATATGTGAATTTGTATCTATGAATTTGCTTGTACTTGTATTGATGTGTTCACATGTCTAGAAGCCCAACAGGCCTAACTTAACCTAAAAGACGTCTTGAAGGTTAAAGTTTGCATAAAGGGCACAATGTTTGTTCGTCTTAACGATGTGGGGTAGAACCACACATCCAACACGCCCACCTAAGCCGAACATAGCGGCAGGAGCCCAAGAACGAAACAGGCTTTGATACCACTAGAAGCCCAACAGGCCTAACTTAACCCAAAAGACGTCTTTAAGGTTAAGGTTTGCCCAACACTTTATAAAGGGGCACAACGTTTGTTTGTCTTAACGATGTGGGGATAGAACCACACATCTAACAACACGTGTGTATATATATACACTAAGCTAAGATATTAAAATACACGCACAAGTGGGGAATAAACCCAAAAATGTAAACTAGCTTGTATACAATATCAAATAATGAAAACAAAACTAAACTTAGACGGCTAGGAAATAAAAGCCCAAACAATGGTAATAGCTCTAACATGATGGTAATTTCAAAGGTTATATAGCTTGTTGCTCAAGGCTATAAGACTTTCAAATACAACTCTAGCAACCAAGAATAATTAATTTTTATTTTTTTTGAAATACAACTATTGCCGGGATCTGGTGAGATTAATCAAACTCTACAAGAACGGCTCAGAATACTACTCCCACTATCGAGGAAAGGTTACATATGGACTACAACTCTCACAACCGGAGAGAGGGCTGCTCCCACAAACCAGGAGAAAACTCCCCACACATGCTTGTAAAAAATGAGTATGGTGGGACTCGAACCCCTAACCACTAGGTGTGGAAGGGAGGTGCACAACCATCTCTACTAAGAGGTGATGTGCGCAAACAAGAATAATTAAGGTTTCACAAGTTGACTACAAAAATCTATTTGTATTGATATAAATTCATATACCAAGCTCAAAGCCCAAACAAGTAGAGCGATGCAATTCTACCTGTGGACGTAAAACTAGACTTAGATGACTTGGAAATAGAAGCCCAAACAATGGTAATAGCTCTAACATGATGGTAATTTCAAAGGTTATTTAGCTTGTTGCTAAAGGCTATAAGGGTTTGTTTGGTAGGGAGGAAAGAAAATAGGAAGGATAAAAAGATTTGGAGGAATAGAAAACATGAGGGAAAGAAAGGAAAATGATTTTCCCTTGAGCTTTTTGGTAAACAGGAAGGAAAGAAAAGATCCTTTTTATCAATTTTACTATTTTACCCTTACATCATATTTTATTTATTAAAAAAAATGGACAAAATTGTAATTTTAAGTCAAGCCAAAATCAAGCTTTCTTTCCCTCCCATTTCCTCCCACTTTTGGGAGGATTAAAATTGGTGGATCCCACCAACAAATCTTTCCTCCCATTTTTCCCTTCCTTCCCCTTTTCTCTCCCTACCAAACACATATTTCTCCATTTTCTTCTCCCTTTCCCCTCCACCCTTTTCTTTCCTCTCCCTTTTCCTCCCTACCAAACACACCCTAAGACTTTCAAATACAACTCTAACAACCAAGAATAATTAAGGTTATTGAAAGTTGACTACAAAAATCTATTTGTATTGATATAAGTTCACATACTAAGCTCAAATGTAAAATAAAAACCCAAATGAGTAGAGGGATGCAATTCTACCTCTGGATGTGGATATCCGCAGATACCCGCCTTTTGTTGAGGCGCATGTAAGGCCTTCAGGCACCATCGTTGCGCGCCTTTCATTTGGGCACTAACTTTTTCTTTTTTTAAAATAAAATTTTAAAAAAACTTCTTTTATGGAATCCTAACAAAATAAGTTCCCTCATTTGTCGCATATCACTTTTAAGTCTCTCATCTTGATGAATGAAGTGTTGCGAAATATGAAAACCTAAAACAATAAAAAGATACACGAGATTTTACGTGGTTCAATGTAAGTCTACATCCACGGGAAAAAGTGTCACTCAATAAAACAAGAAACTAAAGTTTTGTTTGAGTTAGGAATAGCTATAGCCAAGATCCTAGAAACTAATTTGAACGTCTTTGGGTTTTTTCCCCTTTTTAACATTTGCAACTTTGAGTCTTTGTTGTTAATATGATGATTGCATGTTAGTTGCTTTATCAATTATGACGTGTTATGTATAGTTTCTAAAGTTCTAAACCTTACATTAAGATAGCTTGAAATTTATAGGATAAATTAGGTTAATACAATTTTTATGAATTATTTATATTGGGAAATTCATAAAAAGATATTAGCCACATTTTTTTTAAAAAAAAGTGTGCCTCGGATCCCAAGAGACCTTCGCATCTTGCGCCCTTAAAAACTATGTTGCCAATGGGATGCGTGTGCGGATATGAATATGACTGCCATCAATTTTATCCCTACGCGAGAGGAATAAACTCCTAAAATTGATGGTAAACATTCTCCAACACAATATCAAATAAGAGAAACAAAATTACTTCAATAAGCTTACAAGTAAAGGCCTAAAGACTAGTAATAGCTCTAACATGATAGTAATTTCAAAGTTTATTCAGCTTGTTGCTTAAGGATAACATATCTTGAATGTAAACGAATACATCAACGTAACATGCTCGAGCAACTAAGAATAATTAAGGTTATTAAAAGTTAATTACAAAACTTTACTTGTATGATGTGTTCACACTTCATAGCTATAGATTCATATACTAAGCCTTGATACAAAAGACAAATACAAGAACTCATGGGGAATGATTCCAAAAAATCTGATGGTAAACAGACTACAATACAATATCAAGTAATGGAAATAGAAGTAGACTTGGATTATTTGCATATAAAAAAACATTGAGGAAATTCATAGTTAAAACAGTTTTTGGGAAATAATAGCTTAATGTTTTATAAGCATTTTTTTAACTGTAGTTGGAATAAGCCTGTTTTACCATGAGTTTTTTTGGTCTTTTGAATCCCCTCACAAGACTGTATATGTTTGATTTGGGCTTTCTTCAACATTTGAATCCATAAACATGTATAGAAGTTCGTGGATTTGAATGCAAGGGGATATGTCTGGTCCATTTTTGTCTTTAGATATTATCACTTCCACTAGGCTAATAATATTTTTTGTTCTTCTCTCTCAACTAGTTATTGAAACCTTTATATTATAAATAGGATGGTTCGAGTAAAAGCTCTTTGGTTCCTAATTTCCTATTAGTACATCTACATCGGATTTGAAACTTCGGGCCATCTACTTGGATACTTGATTTAAGAGTTGATCAACTAATAAGAAGAGTACAAAAGATAAAGCAAAATCATGACATCAAAGCTAATGAAAATAATTGGTTATTAAGGAATGGAAGTGCTATTATGAGAAGATTGATGGACATCATTTTCAATGTTTTCAAGGGTATAAAAGAAATTATGGTATGTAATTTTCATAGTTCATTGCCTAAAAAACCTTTGGAGTTATGTTCATTTTTATGTCTTTTATATATGAAATAATTTTGTTGGTATTAGTGTGCTTACATACTATTGTTAGGCATTTTCCTATCAACTTAAATTTTTGGGCTTTTTGGTTACTAACAAAACTAAACTAAAAGCTATATATATGTTAATTTCTTATCTCATTTGAAAAGAGGTCTTTATATGACGCGCAGCGGGGTATGGAGAAAATAAGAATGATCACTTTGTCGAACTCTGAGGCACACTCAGACAAACCTTGATGCAGCGACCAGTAGTTACCCAAGCATGGATCACCATGCATGGGCCATCATTCCCTAATCTACGTTAGAAAATGGAGCTCTTGAATCCTCAAAGATCCTCAAAGAGCATGTCGAATCCACGACAGATAAATGTTCCAAAGAACGATTTTATTGATTATGAAAAAGTTACAATAATTGGAAATAATAAGACGATTTATAATAAACTAATCCTAATACGACTCGAATACGACATTCCTAAATAGACTAAAATAGGAAAAGATCAAAACTAATCAGAATATTCTAAGATTCATGACTCCTAACTTAACTGGAAAACAAAGATCAAATCTTACCCAAAAGGTAAGTTTGATTTATTTCCAAAACCTAAATTTAATTCCTAATCAAACTAAAATAAATTAACTTGCTAAACAAAAAACAAAGACCCAAATTAATAAAATAAGAAAACACCAAAAACCGTCATACATCAGTCACCCTTTCTTAAAAAGAACTCGACCTCGAGTTCGGTTAAAGTATGAGGATTGACAAGTAAACAATGAAAACCCATATTCGTCTTGTGGGAGTGGTAGACCCCAACCGTCCTACATCCTAATATTTCAAACCTAATCAAATACTCATAAAATAAATAATTATATAATCTAATCTTGTTCTCCATTAGTTTTCCATTCTTGTCATTTACTATTAGGTATCCCTTACATCGTAGGCCATTGGTTTGTACTTGTACCTTAGGTAGAGGACTAGTCAGCTTCCTATCATTTACTACTAGGTATCCCTTAGGGTCATTGATTTGTACCTGTACCTTAGGTATAGGACAAATCAACTTTGGTTTTTAGTTCTTTTTTTTTTTCCTAGTGGTATTAATAAAGCTATGTATATTGACCCAAAAGCTGAAGTTAAAAATGCTTTTCCTTTCATTTCTATAATTTAAAAATAACTAGTAATTTAAAAATACGATTATTAAAGATGCAATTTTGGAGATTATTTATTGGTTTATTGACTATTTTTTATTTTTTTAAATACAACTACTGCCGGGACCTGGTGAGATTAATCAGACTCTACAAGAACGGCCCGGAATACTACTCCCACTATCAACCATCGAGGAGAGGTTACATATGGACTACAACTCTCACAATCGGAGAGAGGACTGCTCCCACAAATCGAGAGAAAACTCCCCACACATGCTTGTAAAATGCGCATGGTGGGATTCGAACCCCTGACCACTAGGTGTGGAAGGGAGGTGCACAACCATCTTTACTAAGAGGTGATGTGCAGTTTATTGAATATTAGCATGAGCTATAAAATTTCACCAAGTTATTACGCAAATTGAATAAGATTTTGCATATAAAATCTCACTGAGTTATGAAATTAATCCATTATCATGATGCAAACGTCATATTTATAATTTTTATTTTTTATTTTTCACTTTGTATAGTAATGTCTTAATAGATATAATTCATAGAGCTTTATAATAATCTTAGATAAGTATGTCTTTCTAATTACATATTACAAATATTATTGTACGAATTTTTTCAATGTCTTACAAATATGGTTCATAGAACTTTATAATTATCTTAGTTTTTTTTTTTTTTTTTTATTGAAAATTAATAGTCTTAGATTTCTTTTTAAATAAAATATGTTTTTCCTTTATAAAGCTATCAAGTTTGTACACTTTGTATAGTAATGTCTTAATAGATATAATTCATAGAGCTTCATAATAATCTTAGATAAATATGTCTTTCTAATTACAAAATTACAAATATTATTTTACGAATCTTTTTCAATGTCTTACAAATATGGTTCATTGAACTTTATAATTATCTTTGTTTTGTTTTGTTTGTTTTTTTTTTTTTTTTTTTTTGGAAAATTAATAGTCTGAGATTTCTTTTTAAATAAAATATGTTTTTCCTTTATAAAGCTATCAAGTTTTGTGGTTCGTTACTCTTGTATATGTAAGAGAAATAATATAACATCAAGCTCACGTTGCCCCCTCCAACATAAGCTCTTTTATTTACAGCACTTTATAGCCCATTTGGCTTTCTTAGTTTCTTGTTGTCATTGTGGACTTTCAGCTGAAAACTTGCATTATTAACCATGATGGTTTTTTATGCAATGGAAAAAAATAAGAGATGTGTAAGGCTAAAAAAAAGGACCAAAATATTATCAAAACAACAACAATGTAACAACATGGGAAGCATAATACTAATACTAAGTTACTAAGTAGTCTATCATAACCGGTCCGAGTTTTATCACGACACCACCCCCCCCACCCCCACCCACCCCCCCCCCCCCCCCCCCCCCCCATAAGCATTATTCAAGGGTCATTCCTAACAGTTTAAGTTTTTAGATTGAGTGGTTACTATTTACTAACATGGTATTGAAAATAATTTTACCGAGGATGCCTCAGTTTGAGTGTCACCATATAATTTTAATATTTTTGTTATGTATTTGTGTTTAGATTTGAGCCATCTAACAAGCTCATTGGTCTTGAATGTGGGGAGTACACTGCTTTGTTATTACTGATTGGCCTTTCCTAGTTGTTACTAACAATAATACTGAGGAATCACATGTATGCATGCAGATAATTATAAATTATAATATAGAGATTATACAAGAATCAATTATTAAAAGGATAAATCGACTGGTACAAATTTTGTCAAATGGAGTTTGATTTTAGGGCCAAATCATAAATAACCCTAAAATTAAGGGGTATTCAAAAATATCATTTCTCAATAGCTTTTCTTTTTTTATCCAAGAGAAATTATTTTGGACAAAAATACCCTTAGTGCAAATATAACATGTAAGAAGTTTCTAGGAACATTACATGCTGAAATGTAAAGATGTTGATATTTCGGTGTACAAAGATTTTCATCATGTAATCGTGTTGACATTTCAGGGTAAATAGATTTTAGCGTGAAGACGTTAAACTGGATACTTTCAAAGGACTTTTGAGGGGGTAAACGATATCCGATTTTTGCCCATAATATACCATTCAAATCGTTTCGACGAAAACAATATTTTAAAGAGAAAAGAGAGAAAAAAAAAAGTTTTAGACAGAAACATGACAAGAAGAACTTATGAATTAGAGAGAAAAAGTTATGTCGGAGAATAAAGTGAAAAGGTAGATAAGGGCAATCTTGTCTAAAAACATTTCTCTTGGATAAAAAAAATTTAAAAAAAAAAAAAAAAAAAAAAAAAAAAAAAAAAACCTTACTAGGATGTGACAGTTTTGTATATTGCATTAATTTTCAGGTCAAATGGGGTAATTTTACCTTGATTTCATAATGAAATGGAAGACCTTAGAGAGGATTATATATATATAGTGGTTAGAAAGGATTATGTTTCATAGAATAATGGATTAATAATTTAATATAGCGTTTGGTGTAAGTGGGATGTAAAGAAACGATTCTTTTTCAAAAGAATAAATGAACCGGCAGTTTACTTTTTGTACAGTTGCGTTATAATTTACAGCTCTTCTTGAGACTTCATTAAAAGGTAAAATGGTGTCATCTTTGACATTGAGGAAATATGAATGCTCAGTTGATTGTGTGTCGTTTAATCAGATGTCTTTACTTGTAAATCTTATTTTAATTAATTGGGTGAATCCTTCTCTACAGATGTGAAAGCAAGAAGTTTTAATGAGATTCAAACTCAAAGTGTGACTTAGAGGTTTCAAGAGAGACACTGATCCTCATTTACTCAAATTGATTGTGTGTTCTGTAATGAGATGTCTTTTTGTAAATCTTATTTTAATTGGTTGGATGAATCCTTCTCTTATTTCTATTTGTAACCTCGTTGTCCATTTATTTCCTTACAAGATCCTTCCGTAGAAGCTAAAAGGACAAAAATAATAAATGAAAAAGGGCGTGTCTGTTGGAAATATGGATGGCAAATAAAGTGGAATATGATGTGTCTTGAGCCAAAGAAAATGGTCAAATTGGACTTGGCAAAGGTAATGTGAAAGTGAAATATAAGATTGCCTTTGGAAATAGAGCTTCTGTGGATTCAAATTTTAAGTTTTAAGGAAAGTTGTTCGTTGTTTTGATGTCAATTTTTTTTTTTTTTTTTTTTTTTGAGCTAATTAATTTTAGGGTTGAATACTTTTGGAACTTCTTTTATATGGTTATATTTTTAGAAGAATTTGATAGTATTTTATATTTAAATAGGTGTAGTAAAATAAATAAAATATTATAGGATTAATTTTGACATTTTATAGTTTTTTAAAAAAGCTCAAAAAGAGCTAAGGAAGCTGAAATTTTGAGCTTATCCTAATAGAAGTAAAATAGTTGGCCTTCTGGGAGTTAGTGATTACCCTCTATGGACTTGTTGTCATGTATGGACTGCCATCGGTGCCTGAACGTGCCAACTTATCGAGACCATGTGACACCGCGAAGCCCTTTAGGCAAACCCGATGTATAGACATGAGACTCTATGCAACCATGAGTATAATGAAATAAAGTATTGTGTTTGCTAACTTCTTACGCTTTTGACATAATGGTAATCGCTTAATCCTGACAATACGTATAGTTTAGTTTCCGTCAAAAAGTTTAAATACTATCGTTGGGCATTTTTCTAACAACTTAAACTTTTAGGTATAATAGTTAATAGCATGGTATTAGAACCTTGTTTTACTAGCCGTGCCTAGGTTCAAGTCTTCCCACGTGAATAAATTTGAATTTATTATTTGTTATTTGTTACGTGTTCATGTTTAGGCTTAGGGGATGTGGTAGGCTCGTAAGTCCTTCACGTAAAGGGTGTGTTAAGAGTGCTTAGATCTTATTTATATCCTCGGTAGATACCTCCTTACTTCAACAAGCGATGATGGTTGCACAATTTCATTCAATCATCTCAATGTCTCTTGCATGAAATAAAAATCCAATCAACAGTCCAACAAATCTTCTCGACAGAGGCGTAGCTAGAATTTCAAGTTTAGACAACTTGGGGGGGGGGGGGGGGGGGGGGGGGGGGGGGGGGGGGGTGGTTGGGGTGTAAACTCAAGAATTTTTATTTTAGAGGGACGTAAAAATTTTAAGGGGCAGACAAGATGAGGTTTGCCTAATGCTTTGTCTCTCACACCTACTACATGAGGTTGGGGGTTCGAGTCTGCTCTCCTTTCTCCTTTCGAATTATTGTAATATTTCAAAAATATATATATAATGTGTTAGGGGCTTCCACATCTCTCTTTTAAAAAAGAGGCTAATTGGCTTGATTGCTTATGAAGAGCCACGTGGGCTATATGTGTATACCCAAAGTGTTCATACCTAGTACTCAAATTGGCTTTGAAGGACTCATACAAATATCTCACTCTCATACTCTAAATTTGATTCTTAGTGCCCATTTGGAAGAACTTCTCTACTGGCTAAAAGAATTTTTTGGAAGAGCTTCTGAACTCTGGTAAGTCTAGAGATCCCAAGCTGCTGGTTTCGTGGGTTTCGGATTTTCTCGATGAGTTTCAGAACAGTAGGCTAGCTTACTCCCGCCAGCCTCCCACTCCAACCTCTAGGGATGTGGTGTGGTGGACTGGCTTGCCCCCTCTCTTGGTCAGCTGAAATTAAACATCAGCATTGCAGTGGACAAGGGTTCTAATTCGATAGGTGTTGGCTCAACCATCAGAGATGACAGAGGCAAGGTGCTGGTTGCACGGTCCTCTCGACTTTGGGGTCTCTTAAACAGTGATATTGGGAATTTTTTGGCTCTCAGGGATGGCCTTATGCTTGCTAAGTTCTACCATCTGCCTATCAAATTAATTCAGATTGGCTCTGGTTTGATTGTTTCATCTTTACTGTCTTCTGTTTGTAATTTTGATGATGCTAGATTTATAGTTTCTAACATTAAGGCTCTAACGTCCGAGCTAGATTCCTATAAGTGTTCTTTTGTTCCCAAATTTGGGAACGTTTTGGCACATAACCTAGCCTCGCTTGCCTTCTCCCATGTGAGGGAGTGTTTGTGGGTGGATTTCAGCCCCTCTTTCTCGGCTTCGGCCTTGTAATTGTGTCCCCTGTTTCGTGCTTGCACGTTTGATTTCAAAAAACAAATAATAAATAAAAATTGTGTCATTTAGTTATCACTCAATGGAGCTTTTGGATGATTAAAAAAGTTGTTTTATGTCTGTTTCAAAAAGCTCAAAATAATAGATCTTTTTGAACTTTTTTAATAACACTAAAATATCTAATATAACCATGTCTTTTAAAATAGTTTTTGAATATTTTGATAATCTTACCATTTAAAAAAACTTTTTCTAATTGATAACCAAACGACCAACAACTTCCCATTAAAAGCTCTACTCGTAGAATGTCTACTTTAAAAGATCTACTCCTAAAATATCTATTTGAAGAAACTCTTCCAAACGGAGCATTAATTTCTATTTATAGGGTACCTAAACATTTCTTACTTGTAAAAACTTTTTATTAAAGAGGTTGTAATTCCTTATATAGGGTTTCCTATGTTGATGTCTTTTCTACCTAATTAATACAAATGAAAGAAATAATGAGAAATTATACAACTCCATTCATGAACTATAAGAGCTCCGAAACTTGTAGTTTGAAATTTGAAAAAAACATATCTAACTAGTAATCCTAGATTCTCAACCGTTAAATATGGTAATCCTTCTATGGCTATCTAGTAATCCTAAATTTTCAACGGTGAAATATTAATGATAAAAAAATTCAAGCTTTAATAACTACAAAGTCAGACTGCTGATAACCCAAAATCAACTAGGTCAGCACAAAAGGACACTCCCCCCAGTACAAGAAAAGAAATCACATGAAACATCTACAACACACAACACGCACGATAAACCAAGCGCCATGACGACATCCAGGAAACCGACTAGGAGATGCCTTTACTACCAGTGAAAGAAAAAGTGCCAACACGCGTTTCTAGCTAAAAAGTAACAAGACTAGACGCAATCGTAGCTGCCTCCTCTACGGATACATACATGATAATGATGATATATACAAAATTAACACAAAACGAGAGTTTTTTTAAAGATGAATATAACTAATGCGCAGAAAAGTCAATTTCAAAATAAACAAGTATATATTTAATATATTAAAAAAAAAAAAAAAAAAAAGCGAGAAGTATTCGAGATTTTAAAATTCAAAGCAACTGTTCATTTTCTCGGGAAACCAAATCAGAGAGAGAGAGAGAAGGCGTACCTGTTGGTGCTGGAGAACTCGTAAAGCCTTCCACGGCTGGAGAAGACGACGAGAGCGACATCGACGTCGCAGAGGACGGCGAGTTCGCGAGCCTTCTTGATCAATCCGCCGCGCCTCTTCGAGAAGGTCACCTGACGGCTGCTCTTGTTCTCGATTCGCTTCAGCTGCAACTTCCTCCGGCCCATTCCGGTCGAATTCAGCCCCAAATTTCAAGCTATCACAAAAAAAAAACACAAAAAAAAAATACAGAGAGAAAGAGAGAGACAGAGAATTTCTAGGTTACTTGCTGCGATGACTATTTATTTAAAGTGAAAATCAGCAGTAGCTCCTGTGCGCAAAATCGTTGCGGCTGCTTTTGAGGGGATTTGTATTTATTTAATTTATTTATTTATTGTTTATCGGATCCGCCCATTTTCATCAAATTACTTCATTTAGAAAGATTTTGAGTGTGTTTTATAGATAAATGTGGAGGATGTGGTGGGACCGGGTCCGTGTACATCAAAAGTGTGACAAAATTAAACAAATAAGATAAAGCAAGGGTCAATCTACGGTGCTTGTTAATCATATATGATTAATAATTACATCAACCGTTGGATTCTTATTTATTTCAATCCAACGGCCACTGACTACGGTTAAAGTCTTTTGAGGATCAAACAACTCTTGTTCTTTTTGACCATAACCGGAACAACCGGTCCACTAACCTTTTCTTTAAAAAATATCATTCGAGTTAATTTATAATTTAAAATAAATTTTAAAATCTTATTATATTCCTTTTTTTTTTTTTTAATATTATAATAATTCAGTATTTTAAGAGGATACTCTAACCTACAACATCGTGATGTAGCTGTAGAAAATATACGACTAAACCAACCTTATAATATCAAAATCTTATTACATTAAATGCTACTGTACTAGATATTTTTTTATAGAGACCATGGACCATTGCAACTGATTGGTTTCAATCCAACGACTTTAAAGTCTTCCATAACAACACAATTTTAGCTTCTTTTAAATATAAATATACACACAATTTTAGAACTATAATTTAGTCATTATAAATATAAATCTTGAAAAATAATTTAATTTTTATATGATATATATTTTTTTTTTAACTTTCAAGATTTTAGTTATTAAATTTACAGATATTTATTTTGTCTTAGATTGTTTTTTACAATAATATTACCCAAACTCAAAAATTAATTCAACAAACAACTCAATTTATACAATAAGTGGTGTGTCCTTACGATATTACTCATTACATTACTTCATCAATTATATGGTGAAGACCCATTCAATATATCATTTAGTTTGATTTTAATTAATTTATTTTTTGTTAATTCTTTGTACCATGACCATAGTCCAATATGATTTGATGGTAAAAACTATCATACGATCTGAAAATATTTCATATTGAAGTTGTCATCGCTGATATTTAAAAAAAAAAAAAAAATTAATTAAATATTCTAGAACAATATTAATCGAAAGAACAAAAATATTGCATTTGGATTTTGGGCAATCGGTTGAGTAACCGGTTTGTCAACTTGAATATAACAGCCTGTATACAACTTGAACCGTTGGATTGTATCGAGTACAGTGACCGCATGTTACGTGGGTAGTACTCCACCGTAGATTTTACCCTATACTGCAGGAAACCAGCAACTGCCCACTAGCAAGCTGCCACGCACACATGGAAAAACCCACGTGCCACTTTATCTCTCCTTCCTTTTCCTTCCTCGAGGAAAACTGAAAACGACATGTCGTTTTGAGCAGTCTGATTTGAGTTTTGAGTCTTCACCGACGTTTCCAAATTCCAAGAGGCCATCAATGACCAATCCACCGTCAGATCCGCGAAAAGCAAAATAAAATATCTGATAGGTCCACGATACGCGGTCGTTTCAATAGAGTCTTGTGCTGTTCCTCCTCGTGGAGGGCCCCTGGAATCTCCACGTGTTTCTCGTCTATGTGTTTTTTTTCGTGAATTACTAAAATAGTAAAATTATATTTAGCTATATAAGGAAAAAGAGAATTACCATTTGTGGCAAGATTTGGAATTTACCGGCACGTGCAACCCACGCTTGGCCACCCACCCAGTTGAGGTGGGTTTACTTTTCATAGTGTTGTGCTATGATGGACCCACTTTTAAATAAAATAAAAAAGAATTTGTCAGAGAAATTTGTGCTGTGTGGCTGTGACTTGTGTCGCAACTTCATCGAACATTTGGTCCGCGGAAATATCGAATATTTTTATTTTATTTTATTTTTGTGTTTCTTCATGTTAAAGTAATGGCTGCATCATTTAATTTTGGGATAGAGACCTTCTCCTTACCATCAACAAATTATCTATTCACATTCCAAATTGAATTTTTTTATTAATGATAATTTTAACATAAACTAAAATTACTAAACAAGACAAAAAAAAATTAAAAGACACTCCAAACTAATTAAATTATTATATAAAAAAAAAATTCTCTCTCCTAAATCATTAGATTAAATATTACGTATTAAACCATCTTCCTTAAATCTGTTATTACCATATTAAACATCTCCTGATTAATCTCTCTTCATTTAAAAAAATATATTAACAAAAACATTTTCATATTTCGATATTTTTTATAAAAAAAAAAAACAAAAAAAAAACAAAGTACTTTATATATATATATATATATATATATATATATATATATATATATATATATATATATATAATATAATATATATAAATACATATGGTTCCTAAAAATCAAGCTTACTAGTAAGGTTTTTTTTTTTTTTTTTCCCTTAATTGTTAGTCTTGCTTGAAAAAGAATGGAGATAGAAAATTAGAGATATTTATTAGAGGAGAGAGAGTATAATATGGTAATTAAAAATTTAGGAGAGAGCATTTAATATGTAATAATTAATCTAATGATTTAGGAGAGATCATTTTTTTTTTAATAATTTAATTCAAAAAATATAAAAAGGATAATCTTGTAACAAAATGAAGTGTCTTTAGACATTTTTAAAATTTAAAATTTTAATAGAGTGTTTTTAGAAAAGAAGCGTAAAAAGAAAAAATTGGATTGTCAAAAGAAGCTTTCTTTGGGATTTTTTTTTTTCGACACTGACTTTTAAGGTATTGGTCATTTTATACCTCTGATTTCGATATTGGTCATTTTCCCATGATCAACAGAACACCAAACCTAGAAAACCCATTCATCAACGAAATACCAAACCCAAAAAACCCATTCACTGTGATCAACAGAACACATCTTCATCGTCATTGTCCAAACCCAAAAAAACCATATTTTAGGTTTAGGGTTTCTCTACATCACATTTCATTTTCATATTTTAGGTTTTAAAAACATTGGGGAATGTTATATAAAGTTGTTTGAAGGGTAAATATTACATTGTAAAATTATTTTTCCAACATCCTAATCATTATTTTAATGATGGTATTCACATATCTTTGCTTCTTTAAAAATAAAAATAAAAAAAATCAAATGGGTTATAAAAACTATGAAAAAAAAACGTCGGGTCTGGGTGACCCGATGCTTTTTTCAAGGTTAGAAAACTTATGCAAAAATCCATCGGGTCATCGGTCACTATGTCCCGATGGATTTTTTCATTGTTAGAATTCTATGAAAAAACCATTAGGTTAGAGTTACCTGATGTTGGGTCACTCTGACCCGATAGATATTTACATAGGTTTTTAACCAAGAAAAAAACCATCGGGTCACCCTATCCCGAAGAAAAAAAGTGTTAGGTCTAGGTGACTTGATATCGGATCACCCTGACATAATGCTTTATCACCCAGACCTAACGCTTTTTTTCTTCAAGAGTCAGGTCACCCTAACCCGATGGATTTTTGCATAGGTTTTCTAACCATTAAAAAAACCATAGGGTCAAAGGTGACTCGATATTGGGTTACCTTGACCCGGCGCTTTTTTTCTTTGGGACAAGGTGACCAGCCTTGACCCGATGGATTTTTGCATAGGTTTTCTAATCATGAAAAAACCATCCGGTCGAGGTGACCCGACATTGGGTCACCCTATCCCGAGGAAAAAAAAATGTTGGGTCAAGATAACCCGACGTTGGGTCACCCTGTCCCGACTAGAGATGCACGTTTGGGGAATGGGGATGGATATAGGTCCCCCCATCCCCATCCCCACTTCCCAGAACGTCCCCCCCCCCCCCCCCCCCATTTGGGGAAAATGGGGATGGGGAATTTTGGGGGGACCTATATCCATCCCCATCCCCAATTCCCCATTTTCCCCGTTTTTCCCTATTTCCCTATTTCCCCCGTTCCTCATTTGACTAAAAATTATAAATTAAACTAAAAAAAAAAAAAAACATTTCAATAAAAAAAAAAAAATTAAAGAGTAAATGTGTATATATACTTAGGGAGTTAGAGTTTTCAAAGAATAATATATATATATATATATATATTATAATTATATCTATATATGTTTGGGGGAAATGGGGATGGGGGACCTCTCCCCCATCTCCATCCCCATTTCAATTTAGGGATGATTTTCATCCCCATCCCTCCCCATTTCCCTATTTTTCCCCAAAAAAATATCCCCAAATGGGGATGGGGACGCGGGGAATTGGGGCCCCGGGGGAAAATGTGCATCTCTAGTTCCGACACTTTTATTCCTTGAGACAGTGTGACCCGATATCCCGACTTTTTTTTTTCATAGTTTTTATACCTTGTTCAATTTTTATTTTATTTTTTTAAGCAAAGATATGAGAATACCATCATCATAATAAGGATTAGGAGGTTGGGAAAAAAAAAATACAATGTAATACTTACCTTCAAACAACTTTATATAACATTAATCAATGTTTTTAAAACCTAAAATATGAAAAGGAAATGCGGTGTAGAGAAAGAAAAAGGTTGGATGTTGTTTAGTTAATGGTTTCATGAGTTTGTTAGTAAATTGTTAGTTGGTTGTTGGTAAATGTAATAAATAAGGTTAATAAATGGGGTGTAGTTATGAGTGAAGGCATTTTGGGAATTTTAGGTTATTTTTGCAATTTATTTGGGCTTTAAGATGGATTTGCAATTTAGCCCCTGAAATAGAGCAATTTTGCTAAAAACCCTTAAATTTATAGAGAAATTAAAATTTTATTTTCCCAATAAAATTTTATTTGTGTATATCTTTATGTGCGGCCATAATTTGATATCAGAGGGATTGAGTATCATTTTTTACAAGAGTCATTATACGAGTTTATACTTAGAAATGATAATTTAAATAGGTACAGACAAAATATTGACTGGGGCTAACGATTTGGGTCTACAACATGATAACACGACATGAATATGAAGCAAATTATCAGGTTTGTGTTGACTTAACTGTTTCCAGCATGTTTAATCTAATTTAACACCAAACAAATGGTGTTTAGGTTGACACAATACTAAAAGTGCATTTATAATTTTAAATTAATTGAGAGTATAATTGTAATTTTGTAGGTTTTTTTTTTTTTTTTTTTTTGAAATTACAACAACTGTTGAGACCTTGTGAGATTAAACTCTACTAGCACAGCCCGGACTACTATTCCCACACATGCAGGGGCGTAGCTGGAAAAAAATTTCGGGGTGGGCTAATCTAATTTTTTTTTTCTTTTTTAAAAATCCTAAAATTTTGAACTAACTACTATGCAAAATTTTTCTTTGTAATAATTGAATCAAAACATATGAGAGAAATTTCATAAAAAAAAAAAATAAAAAAAATCGAGGATATACCTAGTAAGAGATAATGGTAACACACAATGAAATTTTTCGATGTATATTTTTCTTTTCAAATCCCCAAAGGTAAATAAACCTTAGCTTTCCTAAGATTTTTGACATTATAACCTACAATAAAAAGAAATGACATAAATAAACATTTAAAAACAAAGAATAATCTTCAAAATTTATTATTAATTTTTAACTGCAAGTCCAATAAAAAGAAAGAGAAAGTGAAATTTGGGAAAGTGAAAAAAAGAAAGAAAAAATGGGAAAGTGATCGAAGAATGAATGATGCTGGAGAGTGGAGAGACAGATATGGGAAAGTGAAAGAAAAAAAAAATATATATATATATATATATATATATTTTATAACAATTTATTTGGGCTAGTTGGGCTTTTGGGTTTATTTTATTATGTTTAAGATTATTGGGCTTTTAAAAATGAAGATTGAATCGATAGCTGTGCAATTATTTCATTTAAACTATGACTAATTTATTTAAAAAAAAATATATTAATACAAACTTAGAGATTTTTTTTTAAAAAAAACTTGGGTGGGTGAAGGGCTTCGCCCCTGCACACATGAGGAGGGACAAAGAATGAATATATATAAATATATATACATGTATGCCGGGCATTGAACCGTGGTGGTGGAGTCTCCTATTGGAGAGTCACACCACATTGGCAAGAGGCCGTTGGCATAATTTTGTAGTTGTACGTATAGAAATATTAACTTTATTAAACCGGTTAAACGTGTCAAATGATATGCCTTGGTCCATTCATGTCACCTGTTTAAAAAATGGGTCATGTCGTGTCCAATTTGAAGAGTTTGACATTATTAATTAATCGTGATCTATCAGTTTAAGCCAAATTTAACTCTATCCTTGATCCGGTACGATGTCACCCGTAAAAAGTCTTAAAATTTATTGTAACCTTCTTTTTTTTTTTTTTGAAACATATCATAATTAATAAAATATGTTAAAACAAATTAATTAAATTATTTATCTAGACTTTTTTTTTTATAATTATTATTTATCTAGACCTATGAGCTTTAAATGGTAATGTTGTGCTAGCAGTGTCAGTGCCAATGGCCCAGGAGAAAATCTTCAGTTGGACGGTCTCATTGACGTGGCAATGATACCGTCCTATAGAAGTGCAGCGTTTTTTAAGTTTTAAAATATATTTTGATGTTTTCAATAAAAACGCTACACTTCTATTGGACGGTCTCACCACCTGTCAACGTTTATTTTCATTTGGTCAATGAAATCAAAAAGACGAAGCGGGCAATTATTATACATTTATATCATAAATTAAAATACTCGGTTTATTTATTTATTTTTTAAGTATTACATAAATTCAGTTTTTTTGGGGGGAATTCGAACCCACAATCTCATGGTGTTAGTGTGAGAGTTTTACCACTGTACTAATCTCATCTCGTCATCATTTTTTTTTTCTACGGTCTTTCTTCACTATAAATACAAAAATAAACCACTGCTCATTGTTGCTTGGTGGTAAAGAATGTTCATTCGATCTAACAATATCTCATGTTCGAGTCCTCATAATCGTATGTTGTATATTAAAAAATAAAAATAAAACTACAAAAATACAAAATATTGCAATAAAACTCCAAATCTAGTCACTTCGAGCAACAAATTGTCATTCGTTAATTTTTCATATAATAAAATAATGCCAATGTCTTTTAAATGGGATATCGACATTTTCCCCATGAATTTATAAATCAATTAGAAAAAATTGGTTCAGTAAAAAAAAAAAAAAAAAAAAAGAGTTAAACGCCTTCCTCATGGAAAATAACTAATACTACACCTCATAAGACCTTGCCATGAATTTTTGTTTGAAAAATCTATTAAACAACATATTTATTAGGGGCTAAACTGTAAATATTTCGTAATTCGATGGTAAATCTATAATTCTAAAGGAAGTTTTTAGAATTATTTTGGCATTGAATTTCATTTAACACATACATACAAAAAATTCCAATGGCTATCATTTTGACACACCTTATTTTGGCAAGTTGACTGGACCTCCTCATTATATTGTTATATGTGAACTATTGTCATAGTAGTTGTGTCATAACTCATAACTCATAACTCCATCATTTTTTATTTTTTTTACATCAATTAAAATGAAGATGTAGGGACAAGGGATGATAAATTGTAAAGTGTAATTATTTATTATCATTGAAATGATATTTATTAGTGGAAATTACAAAAAATATCCATTTATATTATTGATTTTTGGTTTTACCTTTCCCTATAAAATTATTATTTTTAACCATTCATATTAATTTCTTTTCGCCAAACAACCATTCAATTACATTATTTCTCCTTCTTTACCTTTTCTTCAACCTCTCCATTCTCCCTCTCTCTCCATTTTCCCTCTACAATAAAAACCTACGACACAAAATCCTCATTTTGATCGAATTGTTATCAAACAAAGTTTTTGTATTGAGAAATTGGCGGAAATATTTGCTAGAAATCAACGAAAAAGACGGAATGAGATATAGTTGATTTTATACTTGAAAACTTTTCCAACCTAGTTCAAGGTATGTAAATTTTACGTTTTTAATTGAATTTTTTTACTTTATTTCATGTTTAAGTTGATGGGTTTACTTTCAATTATCAAAAAATTGAGGCTTTGGGTGGAGAAAATGGTTGATTTTTTTTTTTCAAGGGTTTTTTTTATTTTTTATTTTTTTTAAATTTTTTTAATAAACCGTGTGTCACATTGGGAAGTGAGACACATGAAAACACACCATGTGTTTCACTCCCAATGTGACATAGACTTGTTTGTTGAAAAGTTGGTGGTTTCACTATAAGCAAAATATATCAGAAGACATGTCACTTAGTGAAACATTTTCTGATGTTTCACTTTCAATTTTCGAAAGTGAAATATATATAGATATTTCACTTAAAGTGAAACATATGATTTTTCACTTTCCAGATGTTTCACTTAAAGTAAAACAGATGATTTTTCTCTTTTCCAAATGTTTCACTTTAAGTGAATCATATTCCACTCTCTAAATGAAACATCTGTTTCGAAAGTGAAACATAGAAAGTTCAAAATGTTATTTTACTTTCACACGAAATGTTGTTTCACTTTCGAAAGTGAAACATCATTTTTCACTTATTATATTGTTCATGTGTTATGCTGATATTGTTCACTCTCATATTGTTTCACTCTAGACATGTTTCAAAATAAAATGTTTCACTATTGAGAGTGAAACATATGTTTCACAAAGGAGATTTTTCATTTTTGAAGAGTAAAATGGCACGTGTTTCACTTTCAAGAGTGAAATGCATCATATGTTTTACTTTCAAAAGTGAAATAAAATTTAAAAAAAAGAATAAAAAAAAGAAAAAAAAAAAAGAAGTGAAATATCTCATCTACTTTGGACTTTGTACCCCTAACAATACTAAAAACAATAATTGAATTTTTTTTTGTTAAAAACAATACTTAACAGTTCACATGATGAAATGGTTGGTTTTGAAAATTCCCCTATTTATTATTAAAATTAATGTCAGTCCAGAACATCTCTTACTTAAGTCATTATCCTCTACCCTGTCAAATTGGGCTGAAATCAAAGCCCAAAAATTGGCTCAATAGATTGGGCCTCTGTTTGAGGTTCTGGTATTAATGGAGGCCTTTGTTGAACTCTATTTTATAACTTCAAAAATAAAAATAAAAATCTTTTTAAAAGTTACAATTAAGAAGTTAAAAACAATTTTTTAATGTTTTTCACAATTTTCAAAATATCATTTGAAAACAAACTACAACTTTTATAGATTTATAGATGCTTCAACTAATATTTGGACTCAAAAAAGAATAGAGAATTAGCAGCTGATGATAAAATTAAGAAACCATAAACAAATTGAACCTAGCTAATACTGAGTCCAATGGCTCATGTATTTACATCAGGAGTCTTGACTAGAGTTGATATAGAATGCCTTAGACATCCTCAAGTTTATCTGCCCTATGTATTTAGTGATACCTTGTAATGCTAGCTTCTAGGGTTACTCATACTTCGTTGCTCATCGAAAGCGTCTGATGAACCGCTGCTCAGTTGCCTAAGCGAACTACCACCCCCTTGGGCTTTGTTTGAGTCTACGCGGATGGACTTGGCTGAGAAGCAGTGACGAACTCGGATTTGGTGCCTTGTTGTTTCAGTTGAGCAACTTCCCTGGACTATAACTGCCAAGATGACTTCCTTATCTCGGGTGTCTTCACACCACCAGTTTTGTGGGATTCCATCAACAAATTCTTCTACAGTATGCAATTCTTCATGATGTACAGAGACCTCTGCATAAGTATCCGGTTTGATCATGCCAGCTGCTGGTGTGACCTGAATCCAACAGAATGCAAGCAGATGAGCTACTTCTATTGTTGTCAACCAAAGGCCGATCAACAATACCAATAACTTCCATATAAAATATAAAAAAAAAACAAATACCTCAAGCCATCTAGGGAAACCGAAGGAGCCCCTTGAACGATATTCATATGTTTCCTCATCTTCTTTGACAGTGGACTGACCTTCACAGATGATTTTAAAAAATGCTTTATCCTTCGAACTTTTGTTGGTGATTCTTACAACATATGTGTCCTGGTTTTGAAGGACTATGGTTTCAGTGTTCACTGAAGTTTCTGGAACATAGCTTAATTCATCAAGCGTCGATCTGACTGTTTCATTAGATTTCATAATTTCTCCAAATGCTTGTCTCCTTACTGATCTATCGGCATGAGCGATTTTGACATGGAATTTACATTGGACTGGTTTGTGATCACTCTCAGTTACATCCATGCAAGCATCATACCTGATAAACATTGGATAACCATATTTTAGGACACCAAAAAAAAAAAAAAAAAAAAAAAAAATGGAAACAGGAAACAAACCGAACATAAAACATACAGCAAAACTGATGAGACTACAGGGCAGTCTAAACTGCAATCGGACACTGGCTCTGTCCCAGTGCGACTGTCACGATATATTATTCTGTCACACCAAGCAGGAATTCGCTTTTTCTCCCCAGAATCATATCCTGGAAAGATATAGATTGCAAAAAGTATAACTACCATAAAAGAAGAAACAAAGTTGAAAACAGGAGATTTCCATATTTTGTCAAAAGAAAGCTAGATTGTGTCAACCAACAACTATGATCAATAAAACATAAATTGGTACGCTTATTACTAAATTTTTACCTGCTAAACCAGGTCGGTTTCTTTCAAATTTGTAAGTTGGAGGGAATCTTATTAGTGCTTCTCGCATTCCTCGGAAAACCTTGCCTTCTTTCATCTCAGCCCTGAGTTGGTCCTTTTCTCTCAGCCAATCAAAGCATCTTTGTGAAACAAAGTCTCGTGCTTCATCGTACGATATACCGAAAAGTCGATAATTAAAATCACCAAAAAATATGACCATATCTGCTTCAGCTAAATCAGGCTTCATTTCTTCCATTTGTTTTTTCTGATCGGAGGAAGCACCAGTCTGTTTTTTCTGATCGGAGCTAGGAGCAGTCTGTTAAAGACACAGGGACCAGTCATAAAGAAGGTAAGGTATATATGAAAGAGGCAAGGGACATTATTGATAATCGGTAACATAAATCAAAACAATGACGTACATTTGCGCCCTTCATCATGTGAACGGCACTTGAGACACCAGCTGAAACAGAAAGGATACATGGCAACCCAGAAGAATAAAGCAGCCAAAATAAATACGTGCAGAAGGCAAGAGAGCAATACAAAAACAGGTATGGCACCATACCGGTGGCAGAATTAAGTAGGTTTGCTGATCTGCTGAAGACCATTGTTTTATAGATATGATCAAAATCAGCATTCCGGCGGGCAACTGCTTCCAAATGTGCAGCCAGGTGACAGTTCACGAAGCAAATAGTCCGGTCGTAGACTCTGATTCTCAAACCTACACCTCCCTGATTGGGCCATGTCAAACTAAAAAAAAATTCTGTTTTCTGTACAGAACAGTATGAAAAGATGAAGACAGACATACAGACCTTATTACCAATTGCGCGACCAAAGCCACAAGGAACTGCTGCAGCATCAACATCCCCAACATGTGTTCTAAGATTTTTTCTTACCCTGAAGTGAGAAATAAAAACATGCGATTGTAGATAAATTAACTTTATAAAAGACTAGTGATCATTATAAGGACATCAACCCAGAGAAGAGAAGGAAACATCATTACATGTGAAATCAGGTTAAATGTTTTTCCTGTAGCATAAGTTTTCCTTAATAATCACTTACCAAAGTGATATGAGCAAGCCTGCCAACTGCCTAGAACCCATACGTTCAAAAGTAGTTCCTTCTTCTAATGCCTTTCCTATTGTGTCTTGCCACCACTGCCCAATAGCACTCCCTTCAAGTCCTACCTACATTTGGAATTACCGGTAAACAGAAGAAGCACATACAAAATATGCAAACTACAAAATAAATGCAAATGAAATTTCATAATCTTTCCTCTCAGAGAATAAAAGGTACTGACCAGTGAGGAAGTTTCCATGGGATGTTATTCTTGCCAAATGAAAAATTACATAATTCAAGTATACTAATTAAGAGTTATCGACGACGTCGGTAAAGGAAGTCAACAGGATCTTACAGTTTCTTTGGCTGCAGACATTGCAAGGAAACCTGCACCCATCTCTACTTCTTGCAACCCAACAGCAATAATGCCAACATCTGATGAAACAGAACCCAGCCATGACATAAGTGAATCATGAGAGGCTCTTCCTTGACCGACATTCCATGTTCCAATTAAAATTCTGATATTGTCTCTTCTTGAGTACGTTGCTTCTTTTGCAGCCAGTTCTGACCTTAACAAGTTGTCAAGAGGTCCTGGAGATGTGATGCTCCATCCCCGTATGCCACCATGAGTAGCCAAGCTATAAATATAACCCTTCCCAACTGCCAACTTTATCACAGGACTACTATGAGCAACCCATGATGCAATCAGGTTTCCCTCAAGATCCAATATTTGGATGTAGCCGCTAACATAGCCCACATATATTCGTGTCCCATAAGTGCAAATGCATTGGACAGCATAAGGATGGTGGGTAACATCTTGCAAGCGATTTCCATTTCCATCCCACTGCACAAGTAGGCCATTAGTACATCCACTCCAGAACATGCCATCTGCAGATATCACTAGTGCTTCCGTTCTCTTGTTATCTTCAACAAATGCACCTGCACCCCTAGTTGCGACTCGACGAACAGCATCTGCAGCTCCCATTATAGCATTACGTGACCGTTGCAAGAAGCTGGTACCTTGAGATTTCTCCTTCTTTGATGTGGAAACAAATTTAACCTTCATCTCGTCTTCTACCGGTTGATCTTGTACCGATTGTGGCGTATCAACTCGATTCTCAATCTGACCTTCAATATTAAAAACTCTCAGAAGCTCCTTTGTGCGAGCATCCCTGCAGCATTACAAATTCTTAGAATACTTTGGATGCCTTTCTTTGAAATTGACCATTACATACAATTATTTAGGGAAAGAAGAAGAAAATTGATAACGAAATAAGTCTGAAATTTATGTACCATAGTGAGAAGAAAAGAGGCTGAGCACACCAAACTTTGGCTCGAACAAGGTCGGATATCAAGCACTTGATATCTGAAGAGGATATGCTACATGCACCATTTACAGTTACTTGGCTCCTGAGGTCAATGAATGACCTCTCTACTAATAAAGCAGCCATGTGCTTTTCCTCTGGTTTAAGAGAAAGAGATTTTTCAATGGATTCCCATGGCCAGATCTTAATAATACCACCCTCTCCGCCTGACCATAGATCACCTGGAAGAGCCACATAAATTTCACAAGTTAATTAGCATTGGCAGGGAGCAGTTTGATGACATATTAAGTCTAAATCTTTTGAACAGCAACTGAGAAGACCTCAGGTAATTAATAATAAAACACTTGAACAGGTCCTAGAAGACCAAGACAACTTCATGGAAAGATCAGTTCTCAGCCAAGTTTTTATCGATTTAAAGGGCCATGTGCGTATATATAACAAGGCATTAAATGCCATTAACAGATGATAAAGGTTGAAAATGTTTCCTGCTTTGCTTTTAATATTTAAAACCGAGTCCCCTAATATACTAACATGCATTTTAATGACTAATTATCAACAACGTAACCCCAGTTCCAAGTTACCTAACACAAACACATTTTGAAGGTATCATTATTGCCATATAGTATAGAAATGATTTTAGGCATCTCATGTCATCCTTCTTAATTATTCTCCCAACATCTAATGGGTTTCTAAACGATCTCCTACTATAAGCTATTATCAGAGCACATATAAAGTTTGTGATTGATTAACGAAAACACCCTATGGTTAACAAAACTACCGTGTCAGTGTCTCAACATTACCATGAGAGCTGAAAAGCATGGCGAGAACAGGACCGCGGTGTGCCTGCCACGACAAACCTTCCTTCAAAGGATTGTTATTATCCTCCAAACTCTGATCCGTTTTCCACGACCTGATTTTCCCATCTTTGTGTCCACTCAAAACAAGCTTGTTGCCGCTATCAACCATCAAACAGGTGGTAGGCGACGTGTTCACGGACTCGTGAAACGGCGCTGCGTCCTCGTCTCCCCTCCTCACACGGTTACTAAGTCCGCAACCCACGTCGCAGGCGCTGTCGAAATTCCAGTATCGGACCCCACTCTCCTGGCCAGCCCACAGCTGCGTCTCCGTACATGCTATGTTCCTTAGGAACTTCCCAACCTGAGTCTCTCTCAGAGGGTGCGGCCTCAGCTCCAGGCATGGCGGCCGACCCGGGTGTACTGCAGAGCGGGTCGGCACCTTGAATATCCCAACGCCTCCGCCGCTGCCGACGAACTCCGGAAGTGGATGCAACTGCCGCTGGTCAGGCTGGTCGTCGTCGTCATCGTCGATGTATATGGTCTGCGTGATGTAATCCTCGTCGATATCGGCGGCGGAGGATGGTCCTCCGGCGAAGAAGTCGTCGTCGGAAGAGTCGTATAAGTGGTCATCGGTGGGGGGGTTGGGAAGTTCGTCGAGGCTGTGTTTACGAACGGGGTGGTAGGTTTTGTCGCCAGTACGAATCTGTTGGCTGAAGGAGTGCATTTTGCGGTGGGGCGGAGCGGAGGTGAGCCCCGCCAACGCGTCTCTGTCTTCGTCTTCGATATGATCATCCATGGTCCCTTGTTTACGAATCTCTTGTCTAAATTACGATCAATTATTCTTCTTCTGGGAAAATGAGAGTCAGATCCAAGAGAGGAGGGAAAATGAGAGTCAGAGCGCCAAATTCTCAGGATTTAACGGTCATGAATCTTTTTCTTTCCATCCACTCACTAATCAATACTCTTCTTTTCTAATTACTTTCTAATTATGAAACAGTTCTTACACGTGTTTGAATTTCATTTAACACATACATACAAAAAAATTCCAATGGCTATCATTTTGACAAAACTTATTTTGGCAAGTTAATTGATTGGACCTCCTCATTATATTGTTAGAGCGATAGGTGAAATATTGTCATAGTAGTTGTGTCATGACTCATAAGTCGTAACTCCATCTGTTTTTATTTTTTTTTTAATTTTTTTACATCAATTAAAATGAAGATGTAGGGACATGGGATGATAAATCGTAAAGTGTAATTATTTATTATCATTGAAGTGATATTTATTAGTGGAAATTACCAAAAATGATCTATTTAAAGGAAAATGTTTGGGTACTGATTGGTTAGTACCCAAGTACAGGGACGTAACCAGGATTCAACACCAGGGTGAGTTTGAATAATTTTTTTTTATGTGAACCTCTACAATACGAGAAAATTTTATTGATTAAAAAAAAAGATACACCTATTAAGGAGATATAGTGAGTACCCTATAAAATACATATTCTAAAGAAATACGTTTAAAACAAAGTATAAAAAAAATTGAATACAAATTCAATCAAAGTACAATAATTAAGCTCATAAACTAAAATTATATTAATATAATATTTCAAAACGAAATAACAAATTCATATATTTCATAAAAAAAAATATATATATAGTTTGAAGACAATTTAAAAATAAAAATAAAAATTTGAGAAAGAAATTAAATCAATTTTAGAGAATAGGGGAGAAATTTGGTATAAAAGTCTTTTTTATTCTCTTTTATTAAAAAGAAAAAAGAAAAAAAAAAAGGAAGGAAATGTAACAGGGAAAACATATAAACAAATCTAGTAGTTAGTGTCTTTGGTGCAAAAATAATAATTATAATTTGTATTTTGATAAATTTACATTGCAATATTTAATATTTTAATATATATATTTTTTAAAGAGCTAGGATGGTTTAGTGTCCGTTTGGGAGAGCTTGTTTACTGACTAAAAGAGTTTATTTAATTAAAAAAGCTCCTTTCAATTTTTTTTGTATCGTTTGGTTGTCACTCAATAGAGCTTTTAGATGATTAAAAAACTGTTTTACGTCTACTTGGAGAAGCCCAAATTTAAAGCTTTTCCAAGTAGATCTTTTGGAGTTTTTTTAATAACACTAAAATCTCTAATATAATCCTATAATTTAATATTTACTAGAGTATTTTGGTAATCCTCTCATTAAAAAAGCTCTTTTTTAATTGACAACCAAACGACCAACGACTTTCAATTAGAAGCTCTACCTCTAAAAGATCTTATTTTAAAAGATCTACTGCAAAAAGATCTATTCTAGAAGTTCTCCCAAACGTACTCTTAGCCCACTCTAGCCCATGTGTAGTTACGTCCCTGCCCAAGTATACTGACCACCCAATAGGGTGTTGCCACGTGGTCAAAACTCTTGGCTCGATTTTGGAGACTTCTTGTCATTTTATTTCTGTTTCAGAAACGTGTGTGTTTTGTTTTTTATTCTAATTATATGAATAGTCGATGAATATTAAAATTCAAAGAGAGCCAATGAAGCTTTTTCTTTTTTTGTTGAAAAATAAGAGAGAGCCAAAAAGCTTTTTCAACAAAAAGCTTTTTCTTTATTTGTTGAATAAGAGAGAGCCAATGAAGCTTTATTTGTTGAATAAGCTCAGTGATGTATGTGCGTTTAATTGATATGGACTGATGCATTTAATTGAGGTGAACCGGTGTCACCTCATGCAGAAACTTAATATGTCTTGATTAGGGATGCACGTACAGAGACTTAATATATCTTGATTCCTGGCTCGATTTTGGAGACTTGTTATCGTTTTATTTCTGTTTCAGAAATAAAACGTGTGTGTTTTGATTTTCATTCTAATTATATGAATATACAGTCAATGAATATTAAAATTCATAGAGAGCCAATGAAGCTTTTTCAACAAAAAGCTTTGTCTTTATTTGTTGAATAAGAGAGAGCCAATGAAGCTTTATTTGTTTAATAAGCTCATTGGTATACGTGTGTTTAATTGATATGGACTAATGAGTTTAATTGAGGTGAACTGGTGTCACCTCATGCAGAGACTTAATATGTCTTGAACTCTTGATTAGGGATGCGCATGTAGAGACATATATATATATATATATTATTAAAAACAAACCTACAGATCAGAATGCGTAGTGACCAGTGAAGCATATATAGGCCAAGTATAATTTTTTTTATTAAAAAAAAAAAAAAAAACCTAAAGAAGTAACAGAAGTACAAATCAGAACCGCTGCTCAGTTGCCTAAGCGAACTACCACCCCCTTGGGCTTTGTTTGAGTCTACGCGGATGGACTTGGCTGAGAAGCAGTGACGAACTCGGATTTGGTGCCTTGTTGTTTCAGTTGAGCAACTTCCCTGGACTATAACTGCCAAGATGACTTCCTTATCTCGGGTGTCTTCACACCACCAGTTTTGTGGGATTCCATCAACAAATTCTTCTACAGTATGCAATTCTTCATGATGTACAGAGACCTCTGCATAAGTATCCGGTTTGATCATGCCGGCTGCTGGTGTGACCTGAATCCAACAGAATGCAAGCAGATGAGCTACTTCAATTGTTGTCAACCAAAGGCCGATCAACAATACCAATAACTTCCATAAAATAAAATAAAAAAACAAATACCTCAAGCCATCTAGGGAAACCGAAGGAGCCCCTTGAACGATATTCATATGTTTCCTCATCTTCTTTGACAGTGGACTGACCTTCACAGATGATTTTAAAAAATGTTATCCTCTACCCTGTCAAATTGGGCTGAAATCAAAGCCCAAAAATTGGCTCAATAGGATGGGTCTCTGTGTGAGGTTCTGGTATTAATGGAGGCCTTTGTTGAAATCTATTTTATAACTTTAATGTTGTTTAGTAATACGTTTTACAAAATTGTTTTTTTTTTTTAAAAAGAAATACTTTTTAAAAATTATAATTAAAAAGTTAAAAACAATTTTTTAATGTTTTTCACAATTTTCAAAACATCATTTCAAAACAAACTATAACTTTTCCCTCCACTCAACTACTTTTTCCCTCTTAAAAATAACAACAAACACACTTACATCGTTTTCCGGTTTTTAAAACTATTTTTAAAAAACACTATCAAACACATATATTTCTTAAAAACATAATTTATAAAACATGATTTTCGTTTTTAAAAAAGTTTTCAAAACACCATTTTAAAAACGATACCAAACATGCCCTTAAATCATATCGGATTGAAGTTGAATACAATATGTCCGACATATTGAAGCATTTTTTTCATTCACCTTGAACTTTTTATGATATATCAGAAATAATAATAAGGAAAACCATCACGTACATAATTACTTTCAAATATTCAAACACACAAACAAAACCTTGAATTCTGCTAATTATAATTAAAACAAGGAAGCATCAAGGTAGAGAGCTAGAGATAACGAAAAAAGGTAACAAAAACACAAACACAAAGACAACATAATTTACTTGCAGTTTCTCTAAGTTTGCAGAGTCATAATTAAAATAACATAAAAAACAACAACAACAACGTAGTAGTTCTTAGTATTTTTCACCAAATAATATAATTACAAAGACATAAAATTGGCTACTGATCATCATCTTATGAACTGGAAATGCCTGCATCCATTGCTGATCGAGCATGTGCATGTGCTGCTGCTCTTGCTCTCTTGTTATTATCATCATGGTAACCAACCAGGCATGTAATTGTTCACACTCGGTCCGGCGGCAGAAACATGAACTGCTATCTGATCAGGCTGATATCTGCATACAGTTCAATAGATTGAGACATGATCAGAAAAATCTATCTCCTTCAATTCATTCAAATAAGTAGTTTACAACCTCAAAGTTTCTAATTTTCTAACCGACTTATAATATATATTTCTGATCATATAAATATTTAGTTGTATATATGTTGTTGTGTATAATACTGTATATTCATAGTAAAAGAATTCAAATCACAGGGACAAATATTATTTCAAGAACTTATACCATATATCTATGCATCAATCCCCAAAACTAGAGGAAGAAGGAGGGCCAGGGCCCACAGGGGCCATGACCCCTCTTCCGTCAATTTTTTTAAAAATAATTTTATAAAAAAAAAAGGTTTATGAAATTATAAGATTATCTTTATATTTACATTTTTTTCATTTTGGCCCTTCAATTTTTTGTTTTGTTTTTGTATTTCTGGCTCTGTCACTATCCAAACCGACCAGTACTCTAAGACACCTCTACGCTATACCCAGTTCATTGGGTTTCATGCATTTCTCATTTTTTTTTTTTTCTAGAATAGGAGATTAAAGGAGGTTTCGTGATACGTACCCGATTTGCAAAGTGGGTTCAC
Source organism: Acer saccharum (assembly GCA_030490815.1). Classification (NCBI taxonomy): domain Eukaryota; kingdom Viridiplantae; phylum Streptophyta; class Magnoliopsida; order Sapindales; family Sapindaceae; genus Acer; species Acer saccharum. Next base: position 3,112,232 of record CM059873.1, on the reverse strand, counting down.
ATTCCAGTTGATGGAAGAAGGAATCACCGTGAGGTTGAGGTGGTTGGCGGCCGTAGCCGACATCTTCTGCACTTGGATTCAATTGAAGTGAACTTACTTGGTATCCTTCCATCAACTGCAAACCAGCAAACCCCCATGTCTCATGGATCATCTTCATCACAACAACAGTTAATAATACTAGTTTAAATGTGTTAAATGAGAATATATACATCATATCACAGGTAGCAAAAGCTTCAAAGAATAGATTGACAATATTGACATGCATACATACATATACATATACATATACATATATATGTAAATATGTAGTAGTTGGAATATATGACTCACCCTTTGTTTCAAGGTCTTATTTGCTTCACTAAGCAAGTGTTCCTACATTTAAAAAAGAAAGAAAGAAATGAAAATTGATGTAAGTTGATGAAGAAACTGAACAAGAGATCTACAAAGGAAGCTATAAATTAAGTTGTTATATATCATACCTTTTGTTGAAGATCAGTGAGTTGATCCAGCATGTGCTGGGTCTGTAAAAGAAGACAGAATATGAAAAGAAGATGCCATAATTAGTATTGTTGATGTGTTATTTTTCAAGCAACATTTCTTCTTTTTGTAGTTATCTCTCTTGGTTGCATTTGCTGATCATGGCAGTTTGAAAACCTATTGGCCTTGCCTAGCTAGTTCTATAAAATATATTTATTCACAATGCATTTTTTTATGCAGATTACATATTCAAGCATTTCTCAGATTTATGATCCAGTCAAAAACACAACCTTTCTATTTTCTCCAAATTCAGAGCACAAGCAAAGGAAAATATACTCAGAAATATCAATATATATGATGAGATTGCAATGCATGCACTTAGTTGTTATATATATATAAAAAAAATGCATTAACCAATGTGTTTGAACTTTGAAGTTTGAACCCATCTAAAGCATCATAGTACATGCATATGGGTTGTGATGTTTTCCAGAAATTAATGATTTAATTTTTATTTCATTGGTTAATATATAATAATTATATATAAACACAGCTAAATTGGGTTTCTCATAGAAGTCTGCTATCACACACATACACACACATATATATATATAGATAGATAGAGGATGGTAGACAGATAGATAGAGGATGGTTCTCCTATCAGGTCATCATGAAATTATAATTTCAGGACGGTCAACCACATCTAAATGTTTTAATAAAAGGCTGATTTTTTTTAACATACATTTAAACTTATTAAAACATATGACTGTGGTTGGTCGTCCTGAAATTAATAGGAGAACTATCCTCTCTCTCTCTCTATATATAGGGTTCCTCTTTTAGGTTAAGAGAGTGGTTTAACTAACTAGGGTTTGGATTTTGTGACAGTGAAACACTCTCTTTTTTTATTTTCCATCCATAGATGTTGGTCTAAATTCGATCTCACTGTATAATAATACACACCTATAGCATAATCAAACTGTGCAACTAGAAATTAATAAAATTATTATAAGTATATATATACCCTTGTTGATCTGATCTGCTTCAATGACATATCAAGCTGCCTTTCAAGGGACTCAAGCTCTTTGCTGCTCAGAGGACCAAGTTCTTCTCCAAGGAGATTTCTGTGAACATAAAAAATCATGTACACATTATCGTTAATTTGATTCGATTTAGTTATACAACAAAATAAGTATATCAATTAAGCTCTTAATTACCTTTGAGATCTTTGCAAGGCTTCGTATCGCGCTTTAAGCTTCATGTATTCCTGTTGGCTACTTAGCTCCTACAAACACAGCAGTGTTACAAATTTACAGTACATATAGAAATGAACCACATAATTCAGACCAACCACATATATATATATATATATATATATATATATATATATAACCTACACAATTCAGTAGAGAACTTGCATACATTAATGGGATGGGATGAGTTTTGCTGCGTTTTGTTCGTACACGAACAAACTTGTATACAGTAGAAATTAGGTGATCATACTAATCAAAATGTGTTAAGTGTGATCATATATATAACTGGTTTTACTAATCAAAATGTGTCAATGGATGATGACATGAATTTGAAGTACAAATATGATTGTAGTTACAGAAAGATTAGCAACCAAATTAAATTTTTTTTTTTTTTTTTTCATGAACCTTATGAACATACAAGTGGCTTCACAAATTTAACCTATATGTTCCAAAACAAGCAATTAAAACAGTAAACAAGCATATATAATCAATCATAATTAAATTTCATCATTGAATTAGCTACATCACATAATCATATCATCATTAATTGAATTAGCTACATCTTATCATCTAAAAACTATGATTACTTATCATTAATTGAATTAGCTACATCTTATCATCAAAGATTTAATAATACTAAATTTTTTGGCAGACAAAATTAACAAGGGATATGTACAAATAACTACTACCAGGGCCTCCCTTGCAGACAGATTTGGTTCTGGAGCTCCATAGTTGCACTTCTGGTACCTCTCCAGAGTTTTGAGCATGCTATAATAGATGTTATCAAAGAAGACAATTAGCTACCATTATTAGTACATATATAATCATTAATGGATTGTGAATCAAGAAAACAAACCAAACCATGTATCAAAATGAGTGATATTGCATGGGAAATGAAAACTACTGAAGCATTAATTTTCTAATCAGAATTAGAGGAAAGATTAAAAAAGAAGAAGAGATATATAGAAGTATAATCAAATTCAAAAGGGTCAAACATGAAGCAGATTTAAAAGTGACTGATTATACAAAACACCTGACACAGTAAAATCCATATTTATCAGCTTTCAAGGATTTTCATCAGCTCTGTAGGTTTCAAAGAAGATCACATTAATGAAATAATTAAGAAGAAAAAGCATATTAAAAAGAGATTAAATTCTCTGTTTCTCTCACTTAACAATGAATCTAATAAACTAGTCATGTATTTTTTTTCATTGCATAAAAAACACTGACACCCAATTAATTTTATAATGGAGAAATTACACCTAAGTTTGTCAATTATCACATTTTTCATATTCCTTGAATCCTCTCAAGCTATACTCTAATTAAAATAAAATATAAAATAAAGAGAAACTTATAAAATAATAAAAAATATTTCTTCTGTTGCAGAAACCACACACACATGATGCCCTAATTGTACCTATATTATCATTATTAATTATACACACTGTACTAGGATTTAATGAGGAAGAAGAACTTGAAAATCCTATGGACATATGATTGATCACATGTAAATCAGTCTTGAACACAAAAACTAACTTTTAAACACATCATTTCATCATCAACTCAGATCTGATGAAGAGAGAGAGAGAGAGAGAAGCTTTGGGAAGATGGAAACCCTAAAAGCTTTGAAAACTGATGTGGGAATGTCTCAATCCAATTGCATATTCATTAATTATGTGATTTTTTAAAATAAAAATAAAAATAAGAACAAAAACATCAGAAAAGGAGAAGAATTGTTATGATCCGGTGGAAAGAAGGGAGACTCCTGAACTGATCTAAACTGCTGCATATAAATTATTAAAAATGTTTCCTTGGGCTGGATTTGATCAGAGAAAGATCTTCAAAAAAAACACACAGATGTAGCAGAAAGCCTGAAATCAACTAAATTATACTTGTATATCTACTGAAAAATTCAAAAATTAAATAAAAAATGTAATCAAAGCTTGGCAAAAAAAAAATCATAAAAATAGAAGTTAAAAAAGTAGTAGGTAAGAAGAAGTAGGAATTGAAAAGAGTCAAAGAGATGAAGATGAAACAAAAACCCCAGCTCACAACTGAATATGGAGAGAGAGTTTTTCATCTATGCAAAGTGAAAACCTAAATTTAAACAAAAACAAAAAATTAGTAATTAGACTTTTTATACTCACAGAAACTGAAAAAAATAGACATGGAGTTTTAGTGAGTTTGAGGTTGAAGAAGAAAAAAAGAAGCAAGTTTTTAATATATCAATCAAACACCCAGTCTGGTTTATTGAGGAAATGAGAGAAAAGGAAGAGAAAAACAAAATCCCACAAAAGCTTTAACACAGCTAAAGAGAAACACAAAAGCTTTCTCTCTTATGATCAATATCTATCTGCTAGCCTTCCTTTAAATTGATTAAGAAGAAGACTCCAGATTAGGTTTGAAAAAATAGCTTGAAAAATAATCAACATAGCAGATCAGAAGAAACCATTTTAAACACAATAAAAATGAAACAAAAAAGGAAAAGGAAAAGAAGAAAAAATAAAACAAACAAAAGGGCTTTGGGAAACATGAAAACTTGACATCAAACTAGAGTGTCTCCACTCTCAATATAACAGTGATAAATATATATACATATAAAAGCATATATGTATATATGTGTGTATGTATCTTCTTTTGATGGATTTCCAGTTGCAGATCTAACATCAATAGGAACACAAAAACACTCAACCTGCTAAAAACGCTTAGACATTCACCAAAAAGGCAACAAAAATAAAAATAACCCATCCCCAAAGACACAAAACTTTTCAATTCTCATCTTCTCTTTTTTTTTTTCTCATTTCATCAACTGATCACAAAACCACCCCATCACTGAAAACAGCAAAAATCACCTCTCACATGGCTATCAAGATCCAAAGTCAGAATTCAAAACAAGGAAAAAAAAAATCAATAAAAAAGAAACCAGCAAATTAAAGCATCTCTAGACCCTAGCTTCTTAGACACAGAAAAAGAAATGAAAACAGAGTTAGAGAGAGAACAAGAGAGAGAGAAAAGAGTTTTCCCTTTATTTATTTTTAATATTTTGGTGAATGAAGTTGTTGTTTTGGTGATATACCTTGAACTACTGCAAAACTCGTACAGCTTTCCTCTATTAGAGAAGATGATGAGAGCAACCTCAGCATCACAAAGAACTGAGAGCTCATATGCTTTCTTCAAAAGCCCATTTCTTCTCTTTGCAAAGGTCACTTGCCTGTTAATTTTGTTCTCTATCCTCTTCAACTCAACCCTACCTCTCCCCATTTTTTCTTTTCTTTTCTTTCTTCTTCAAACAACAGCTATCAAAAACACATCTTTATATCATCTCTCTCTATATATAAATAAATAAATATAAGAAACACAACCGCTTTGTAGTTGTAGCTTTCACCTTTTCTTTTATATATATATATATATATATATACACACACACCGTTCCCTACTGTCTTTCTATTATCGGTTCGTTCTGACAATAAATATATTAGGACGAAGAATATGGACCACAGATTATAGAGAAGTTTTGACAAGTACATACACTTTGAGTCAAAGTATGTAAATCTAGTGGTCCACATTCTTCGTCTTGATATATTTATTGTCAGGATAAACTGATAATAGAAAATATGTTATTCTCTAACATTAGGGTTAATTGCACTAACTTACCCTGCATTTTACAATATGACAGATATATTCAACTTTTGCATTTATTAACAAACACATACCCTTGACCACTTTGACTAACTATAAATTTAACCATTGGCTGTTTTATTCATTCAAAAAGTCTAAAATGCCCCCAGTTATTATATTAGCATTTATATATTATCAAGAAAATTTCAAATTAAATTTATAATTAATTAAATTTAAAAATAAAACTAATTAAATTAATAATTAATAATTAATAAATGTAATAAAATTAAATAAAAACAATTAAAATAATAAAATTAAATTAATATTTTAAAATAAATTTATTATACAAAATATTTTAATAAAATATTAATACCTTTCCTTATAATAAATATTTAATTTGTTTAAAAATAACAAAAAATTAACTTTTGATTCCACCAAATAAATAAATAAATCATTTCCAAAAACCACCATTTCCTAATCCAAATTAAAAACCATTAAAAATAACAACAATAACAAAAATAAAAATAAAAATAAAAAAACCCTAACATCTACACCAAAACGTTAAATATTTAATTAGTTTTATTTTTAAATTTAATTAATTATAAATTTAATTTGAATTTGTCTTGATAATATATAAATGCTAATATAATAACTGGGGGTATTTTAGACTTTTTGAATGAATAAAACAGCCAATGGTTAAATTTATAGTTAGTCAAAGTGGTCAAGGGTATGTTTTTGTTAATAAATGCAAAAGTTGAATATAGCTATAATATTGTAAAATGTCAGGGTAAGTTAGTGCAATTAACCCCTAACATTATTATTATTATTATTATGAGGTAATAATATATGGCTTCATTAGAATCTGAGTCTCTTTTTTCTTTTCTTTTGATAATAAAACGCATACACTGATACACACCCACGAAACAAATCGAATAATAAAATGGATGGTTATTGGTTAGCTTGAAACTGTTCTAGTCCTTTGTTTGATCGTGTTGCTGTGTGATCATGATTCATGATCGGACGGTTGAGATTAATTCATAAAAGAAAAAAAGAAAAAAAGGTGTTGTAAGTAATAAATGAAAAAGTGGAATTAGGACAAGAAGAGATTGGGGTGCTTACGTGTCGAAAGGAGAAGTGAACGACGTCTGATAATCCACCTGACCGTTTCTTCGTGTTCGGGTAAAATCATGTGACCTAACCTTAAGAATCTGAAGACTTTCGTATGTTTTCCCTTTTATTTACCGATTTACCCTTCTCACGTTGTCTGAAAATCAAGTTTTATTTATTTATTTGGGGGACTGGAATTTACTGTAATACCCCCCACCTCCAGTTCATTTTATTATTATTTCTACATTATTAATGACTGACCTGGTGTGATATAAGATAAGAAGTAATAACCAAAAATGGAAACCTTAATTATATATATATATATTTTTTAAGATTTCATCAACCTATATATAATCGGGTTTTTCTCTTCTTAGAACCGATTTGAATTTTCAAGATTATGACGAGATTTATGAACCACACATTATACAAGAGCAAATGCATTTTTTTTTTTTTTTTTTTTGAACCCAACATTTTATTTTATTTTAAATATATAAACCCAACCGTTTTATTTTATTTTTTATATATAAACCAACGTTTTATTTTATTTTTCACTTTTTTCCTAATTCAAAACTCTCTAATATTTTTAATTGTTCCAAAATGAATTTTTGGTTGACAGTAGTACTGTATTAATTGTACCACAGTACCAGTACACACACATATATAATAGATTTCGAAAAACCTAATCCTGACTAGAACCTGACCGACTGGTTGGAGAAGCTAGCATATATATATCACAATATTGTTTGTGAAGTCCAGCAAAACTTTACAAATGAGAAAAAGAAACCAATCTGTTTTTTGAATATCAAAAAGGAAATAATCCTGAAACTCAAACATATTTTCCTTTGCTTACAATTGCACAGACAGTTTGGTGGGTTTCAGGATCATTTTGTCAGGTTTTTCTAATTACAATTTGCCTTATTGTTATTGTGTTTAAATGTACATATTTTGGTCATCTCTATCTCAATATATCACTTCGTTTCGTTTAGTTTAATCAATGCTACAATGTCAGTTGCAATCAGTGGAGTCAAATATTTCTCTATTTTACTTTACTATACCTACTAGATATAGGGTTTCTAATTCTCCAATTTCATTAATTTGATCGGTCGTATTTAATTTCTTCATCCAGCTTGTAAAAATGTAACGTACCGTGTATGTACATTGTTCTAGTAAATGTAACTCGACCTAATTCGAAATATATTTATTGACTTTTTGGTTAGTTTATCTAACATATCAAAAGTATATATAGCTTAATTAGCAATATATTTTGTTTCTTTTTAAGCATTATTAGAAAATACATATGATCTTACAGTTTAGACTTCTAAACCTAGTTAATAATTTGATAGCCGGCCTATATATGTTGATGTAAACAAATTTGTCATATATAAATTCTAAACCTAATCAAGATCTGTTTTTTATTGCCACCAATGACTTTTTAATAAGTTTGCTTGGCTCATATTAAGTGATTATAATTGTTATTATTATCATATATAAATATATAATATTTTATTGTGTGTTAATTAAGATAAGGAAAATTGCAATTAACTTTCAAAATGAACACTTTCCTTAAATGTACAATTCTAATGAGAACTTGAAGAGGTATTTTGAAAAGCTAGCTAGACTGGCTTATGAAAAGAAAAAAAAAAAAAAAAAAAGATGCTTTTGACTTGAAAGAAATCTTTTAAGAAATTGTGAAAAATGTGGTATAAAAAAGCGATTTTCAACAAGAATTGAATACAATACATGAATGATATTGATCGTCAAAGATTGTGTGATGTTAAAAAATCGAAGTGTTTAATGTTTGGCTACAAATTATAGATTCTTAATTGACTTTGTGTTGAGTTTTTTTAAAGCTTCACGGTTCTGGAGATAGAGACCCGGCCATCTAATAAAGACAAATTAAAATGAGTCATGATCATATAATACAACAATATGTTCACAGATTGCTTGATTACAGAGATTATATCTAATTAAATCTCACATCAAATTAATATATTCTTTGGTCACACAATTCAGTAACTGCAACAAGTCATGAACAATGTTTATTTTGTCTCTCTGTGACATTAATGGATGATAATCAAGTATGTTACGAAATATGCAAACTCAAAAGCAATCAAACAATCACACATGAAAGCAAATAAAAAATAATAAAGAGAGACATGAAATTTTATGTAGTTCAATGTAAGACTACGTACATCCATAGAAAGTGCACCGGAACTTCCACTATCAAATCGTTGTTTACAATGGTGATAAAGCACTCTCCCTCTTTAATCCGGCTCTCAATATTTTTATTCTCTCTCTGTCACACAAACCCTAAGAATACACGAGGTCGACCCCTATACATATTGCTTCAGCGTAACACAACAATAGTACGTGATTCATATATGCTTTACAACCTAGGAAGTGTTCAACTAATAATAAATAATTAACAGCAGTACTATGTACTTTGCATTATATTATATACATGATCATTTTGCAATTTCTACTACCTTTGATGAACACCAATTCAAGCCTCAGTATATTTTGCCAAATGAGGAAGCATAATATCAAGATATCATGAAGAAGAAAAAAAAAATGAAAAGGCATGCAAATATGAGAAAATCAGATGGTGAAAATTCTCAAAATAATTCCTGTTTTGCTGATGGTATCAATGTGTATTTTAGGGCTGACACTAGGTGAAAGTTCTGCCGAAACCCAGTTAAATCAACCTGTGTAGTGTGGCTAACAGTAGGAGTACATGCATCGATCGTGTATATTGGCTCCAAGAAATGAAGAAATTTGGATGATATGATAAATGATTTACAGAGATGATATATATATATATATATATATATATATATAAGTCAAAAATTAATTGTCACATCAAAAAATTTGGATGGAATAGATTTCAAAGCATGATCACATGAACCGCATTAAATATGAGTTGTAAAAAATAGGAACAAATTAAAATAATAAAAATGACTGTGTAGTACCTGGTACGTATTCATGAGAATGAAAAAAAAAAAAAAAAAAAAATTGTGATAAAAAAATTAAAAGCAAGTGAGTAATAACAATGGTGATTGTTGCGGTGGGGGACCAAACTATAAAACCAGAAGCACATCAAAGTGCATTGAGACAAAAACACCACATGGGTTTCTCCCAGAAAGCCGTGCTTCGATCACTGTTATATGTGGTCCATTCATCAATGTTCTACTTACTAGCTAGGAGAAGGACTGGTGGTGGACCTATCATTATTGACTCTATTCGAAGTATCGAACTCAAATTTTCTTCCTGATTAGTGATTACAGTGTAAAAAAAATGTATATTTAGTGATCAAATTCTGAGATTCAGCTTAAATAAATGACGTCGGAAAAGGGTTTCGGATGACTTTCGAGAAAATTTTAATTTATTTATTTTTCCGTCGTTTATAACGAATTCCGAAACCATCCGGATCTGTCTGTAATTTGCATGCACCAACACCACTTAACACTTGCCTTATAGCATGATTGTGACCACCGACCAATCCCATCTCAATGCCTTTATATCCAACCCCCCTCTCATCAACTTCAATCATCAATCAACATGGGGCCAAGCCAGCACACAGAGCACCTTTATCAATAATACATAATTGGAGTAATTGCATAAACATCCCCGATTTTAGACCTAATTATACACATATAGACTTTTTACCAAATATTATACAAACATCCCTACCGTCAGTTGAATTCCATCCAAACTAACTATTGACCAAATTTTTAGTATTAAAAGTCTAAAATACCCTTAGTTACTTATTTATACTTTATTTTGTTTCCCTTTAAATAAAATAAATTATATAAAAATGCAAATAAATAACTTTTAATTATATATTTTTTTTCAAACAAATTTTTTTAAAAAAAATTAGAATTTAAAAACTAATAAAAGAAAATTTTTAAGAAAAGAAATGAAGAACAAATCGATTTCAAATACGCCACTGTTGGGACTTGGATCCACAATCATGAAAAATAAAACTAGATTTTAAGTTTAACATTAAAATACAATCATTATTAATGATTTATAAACCAACAAACCACAATTATATTCAATTTTCAATCATCAATAGGATTCCATTAAAGCTACAAGAATTTTAGCAATGAATGGGATTCCACAATTATTTTATTTTAAGGGGAACAAAATAAAGTATAAATAAGTAACTAAAGGTATTTTGGACTTTTAATATTATAAATATTGTCAACAGTTAGTTTGGATGGAAGTTAACTGACAGTAGAGGATGTTTGTGTAATATTTGGTAAAAAGTCCATATACGTATAATTAGGTCTAAACTCATGGGATGTTTGTTCAATTACTCCTACATAATTTACACAACTATAGCTCTCTTTAATCTCAAGCAGTGGCGTTGCTAGAAAATTTGTTTAGATCGGGTTAAATATATATATATTTTTTTGGAGTTTAGGGAAGGGAGAGGACTCGAACCTACAACGTACCTCTTGTTGTAAGTGTGATAGGTATATCACTGGACCAATTTCTTCTCGTCAAATATTATTTTTTATTACTTCTCAACTTAAAACCTTTTAAATATACTAACATATATTACTATAGTATTAAGAAAAAAAAAAAAAAAAAAAAAAAAAAGGTATACCTCTATTCACTCATGTGACATAATACTGTATTTCGTATAATAATAGAACAAAATACAATGAAACTAACTTAAGAAATATAGAATGTAACAATGAAAATTAGGAATTTGCAAATATTTTAAGTGAATTATTAATTTTTAAAATATTATTTATTATCGTTTTTCTTCTGATTCTATAATAATAAGAGATTTTTCTCAACCAAAACCAACCAAATGTTTACATTTTACAGAATTTTGACAATAAATAATTAAGATGGTAAAATATATTAAACATCATTTTATGAATTATCAGCACCATAAAAAATTAATAAATTATTATTATTTCTAATTATGTAATTTAGATGAGAAACAATATACTTTATATCAAATAGACATAGAATAGAATATCCAAGAAAAATATTTTATTAAATCAATATATATATATGAATGATATGCCCTTTATCGTTCTCGTACGTATTAAAAATATACGAGAATCTATACTATATAGTTTCGAAATTCATCAAAAACCTGTCCATGCTATAAACAACTCAAATATTGAAATATACACACACTCCAAAGAAGTGGTCCTTATATATACCCGTAGGGGCGTAACTCAGTTAGTAGATAGACGAGTTTGAGACTTGGGTAGATGACTTTTAAGTTAGCGGCTCGAATTCTATCGAACACAAAAAAGCTTCAGGTGGATAAATATATACCATCAAAAAAAAAAAAAAAAAGTAGTCCATGTCACTAAATGGTGGAGGGCTGTCCTGTAGTACACTACTGATAATATTGTCAACTATTGGAATATTTTCCTTAAATCAACCAATTTCTCATAGCCAAAGCTGCTGTGTTTTCCTTTTCATTTTGTTAAGGTACATTTGTAATTTGACATTAATGGAGTTTCCGGTTGATGATATACATATGTTAAAAGAAGTTTGAACAAAAAGGTTTTTATTTTTATTTTTATTGTTTAATGAAAAAGTCTATATATTGCATAAATTTGACGTGCTCAAGCTTTACAGTTTTGTAACTGTCGTTTTGGTCATCTGTGTTTTGTGCAAAATTTTCACAAATTGGATATATAATAATCATTAATTACATTTCTAGGTTTAATCTGTCCTCTCATTTGGTTTCTTTTCTGGAAAAAAAATTCACCCAAACTGAGGCCAACCAAGATTTATTATAACGTTTAATTTTAGTAGACTGGAACGGTTTGGACAATTGACAAATTGTTTGTAAAACTAGTTAGGTGGAAATATCAAAAATTTAGGAGGGGCTTTTATAAAATTACATCGAATTTTAATTAACGTTCTTGGATGATTTGAAACTTGTAGGTTTGAGTTCTTTCCTCGGTTCTCAAATTTTCTGAATTAATACAACTAAATTTTGATTTTTGAGCTCCTGTAAATGAGAGATGGGTGCCAATGGGCCTCTTGCCAATGTGGTGTGACTCTCTAATGGGAGACTCCACCACCACGGTTCAACGTCCGGCATGTGTATATATATATACAATTTCATTCTTTGTCCCACCTCATGTGTGGGTGCCTCTCCCCCTTGTGGGAGTAGTTGTCCGGGCTGTGCTAGTAAAGTTCAATTCTCGCAAGGTCCGGCAGTTGTTGTAATTTAAAAAAAAATAATAATAAATAAATAAATAAAATGAGAGATGGGCAAATATCTGTAATAATTGAATAATTTGCAGATTTTTCTTTATATTAAGTTAGCTGGCATGGTGTATTCAATCAATGTGATATGGGCCACAGAAAATTTTGTACTCTTAACCTAATTCTTCAACTACAAAGAGAAGAGAAATGGGGAGAAATTAGGTCATGAAACTATACATGCACAGTAAAATTAATATAAGACACGGAGCAAATCTATATAATTATAATTATTGATTCTTTAATCATGACAATCCTGAAAAAAAAAAAATCAGAATCTTTGTTTTATTACGTTACATATCTTATAATAAAAAATTGGATGGTTCTATTGTCACCCACAAAATATCTTCTTACACTCATTTTTCTTTTCACGTCCATTTTAAAAAATTAAATTATTAATTTTACTTCATCCACCCTTTAGAATACTAAAAACTATCCTTCAAGTATTTTTTATTTTTTATTTTTGTATAATTTTCATCATATATTTTTTCTCATTACACTTATTTTTCTCATTTTATCCATTTTTCTCGTTATACCTATAGTTTTAGAATTTGTAGGAACAAGTTTCAGATTTTGTAGGATGTTCTTATGTTATATTGATTCAACATTATTTTAAACATTTAATTCAATATTAAAAAAATCACTTTCTTTCCTTTTTTTTTTTCTTTCTTTTTTTCTTTTTTTGTAATTGAACATACTACACATGTTCAAATTCAACACAGATTCTTTGTTCCCTTTAAAAAAATATTATAGAATTTACTCAATAAAAAAAAATATATATCTTGTTCAAATAAACTATATGACTAAGATTTTACTTGGAAAAAAATAAAATACAAATTCAACTCTAAAACTAATTATGTTTTTTTTTTTTGTTACTTGCAGAATCAATATATTCAATTATCTAAAAAAAAAAAAAAATCATGAAATCATAATGGTTTACACTCTTAATTATCGTTATAGAAAATAGCAACAATAATAATTAAACAAAAACCAATATACAACTTCTTTTGCCTTAAAATATATATATATATTTATCACCAAAAATCTCAATTTTTTTCAAAATTTTTTTTATTTTTTATTTTTTATATTCATCAACCAAGTTTTTTTGGTTTATAAACCAGTTAAATTAATAAGAATTTTTAGTTGAATTAAAGTAAAATGAGTGAGTGAGTTGTGTTTGAGATCCGTGTAGTCTTGATCGAGTTCTACAACTGCTTTAAAATTAAAGTAAATATACCTAAATGCATTCATAATTCATGAAATCAATTCTTTGTTGATCCATTCCTTTACAATATGTGATATATATATATATATATTTCTCGATTGATGTTGGGTTTGATAAAATATATATTATTAGGGTTTATAATAGATTGAGTGTTCAACTTATAAGTGTAAAAAGTAAATTTAATTTTCAATTATAAAACTATATATTTTAAATAATTAAATATCAGAGTATTTTAAAAATAAAAAGGTTTCATTAAAACATAGGTGTAGGTGCTGTCCTAAAAAAATTATGTATACATTAGTCCATAAAAAAAAATAAAAAAATGAAAAAAATGAAAAAAATGAAAAAAATTGGTCAGACTGTGTAATTATTTGCAAGCTGAATTTCAAACTCTAAAAATTATAGTAATAATTTCTTTCTTTCTCTTTCACCCACTAGAGTGGGGACCAGTGAAAAGGATGGGATCAAACGGCTGTGATAGTTTGAAGAAAATGGGTGGGGCCCAAGATTAGTTTATCAAATGGCAGGGTTAATTCCGTTTTAGGACAGACATCGATCAGCGTCGTAATAATGACACGTGTACGATATACCATAATTGGGTACTTCTCTTTAAGGAAGTCACGTCTTGTGGGGCTTTTCCCTCTAGCCTCTGTCTTATCTTATCACACACCAATACAATTAACAACTGGCCCCCGTTTTCTTTGCCTTTTGTATTTCTAAATTCTATTTAAAATAAAAAATAAAAAAAAATACACCAATAGATCGGATTAGAAGTCCGATGAGATCTACCGAGATCATATAATATATATACGACTCGTATATTAACATTTATATGTTATAACATTATGGGATATTTACTTTTATAACATCGGACAAGATAAAGTCTCATTACAAATTTTTATAAATGTGTATGATAACACTTTAACCTTCAACCAGAATTGAACGTAATAGGGTTGGTAAGAGCATAACTCTAAACAACTTTGTTTTGTTTTTTTTTGTTCCTTCAATATATCCTTTCAAATAATATATATTTATATTCAATCTCTTAAAAATAAAATTATTTTGACTATCCTAAATACGACATTTTAGCTCTCTAAACAAATATATATTAATTCGAGACTATGTATTTTTTTGAAACCTTTCACCATTAGTAGGGTTCGAGTCGTTGACCTGTGAGTCATTTACCTAAACCCCAAGCTCTTCCATCTACCAGTTGAGCTATGCCCCTACACCCATTAAATCAATCTCAGTGTCGTTAAGAAATATTCTTTCTGAAGTACACGGTATTTTATAATAATTTGTTTACAATGCAAAATAATAATTTTAATTTTTTTTTTAATAATAATTTGTTTGCAATGTAAACCATTTGCATCAAAACCAAAAGCATATGCTTTTGGTTTTGATGCTAATGGTGCACCATTTTTTACACTACACTTTGGATGGTGGTGGTTGGAAGTGCATAGTGGTGAAGCCACAATGGTAAAAAGCAAGAAGCATATCTTATTTTGGATTTGATTGGTTTATGAGTCATTGTCCAATGAATAATCAATATGATAAGACTTATATAGGCAAAAAAGTTGTAACATACTATTAGCAAATACTATGATTTTTATTTATTATTTTCTTATAGCATATGATCTCGATCTTCATATTTATGATTTTACTTATATTCACTTCAAGTCATAATAAAGTTTATGTGCACTTTCATTTTCACATATGTGATAGAAATCCGAGTCCGAGTCTCACGTATATTTATTAAATCACAAAGTATGGAGATATTAATCCCTTATTGTATAAATTTTATTTAACTTGTATTCATAGTAGTTGATCTCGTTAGATTTCGATAGATTTCTAATCTAATTAATGTCAAAAATACAACGAAACCAAACATTGTTATATATATATATACAGTCTTTCTATTATCAGTTCGAATTGACAAAAGTTATATCAGTTACTTATATGTGGGCCACTGAATTTAAATATTTTGACTGACAAGTGCATACAGTCAAGTCAAAGTATTTAAATCCAATGACCCGCATACAAAGAATTGATATAACTTTTGTCAGTTCGAACTGATAATAGAAATTCTGTATATGTATATATTAGCTAGCCATGAATGTTTGTATATATATATATATAACTTTTTATTTCTAAATCCAATTATTACTGTAGTGGTTTATGCTTTGGTGAAGACGGTAATTTCTTCACTTTTTTTTTTTTTTTTTTTTCGTCAATAATTTTTTTGCTTTTAGAAAATTTTTCAACCACCGCACATGGAAAAAGCAGAAAGTTAATAGTGACACATATTCAGATATTCTCACCTTAGATATTGTAAAAGAATAATTGTTGATAATGGTTGAATTTCCCCATTAAGATGGTGTACAATTTCAAAACTCATAAAAAAAATTCTTCACTTTTTAAAATTCATAAAAAAAAATTGGTTGATTTTTTTTTTCCTTACTTAAGTTTGTGATTTAAATATCTAATCATTCATTAATTTTAATTTAATTATTGAATTAAAAATAAATGAATGTCAATGGTGACCATTTTTTAACCCTAGATAAAATACAAATAGACGGTTAGATGTTGAAATCTCTATAAATTATGTAATTTCTGCAATGGGTTCTGGATAAAAAAAAGAAATCATAAACTTCTATAATATATTAATGGATATATAGTATGATCTAATTACAAATAGATTCGATCAATTTTGATGAAATTTCTGGATTAAACCTCGTTGAATTTCTAAAATTCATTACAAATTCTCTCTAAAGTTAATTTGTCAATTTGGTACAAACTCTCTGTAGTTTTATATATAATCAATCAAATCACTTTTGAATTTCTGAATTTAGTTAGAAATTTAATAACTAATTTTATCAGAACTTTACACATAATATTAATTTTGTAGGTACCTACCCACCTTGTCATGTACAAATCACACCTTGAATGCTGAGTATTATTCAATATTGGCTTCTTCTTGTATGTTTATATCTGAAAACAAGTTGAAGAAAAAAAAAAACATGGACTTGAACTTGTCTGGTTTTTTATAAGCATTAGAAAATACTGTACAGAGACTACAGATCAAGAAGATCACAAAACAAGTAAGTGTTTATGTTTTCATTTTATTCACTTTAAAAAGGATCTTATATTTAATTTTTCCAAAATTATGATTACCCAGATCACATATTAATCAGGTTTTTAAGGTTAAACAATTTGGTTCAAAATTGAAAAATCAAATGAATTAGTAAAACCATTAAAGACTTGTCTGTATCATGCATCATCTAGGGTTGAAAATAGCTTCTTGGTAGGTGACA
The DNA here is from genome assembly GCA_030490815.1 of Acer saccharum. Taxonomy (NCBI): domain Eukaryota; kingdom Viridiplantae; phylum Streptophyta; class Magnoliopsida; order Sapindales; family Sapindaceae; genus Acer; species Acer saccharum. The sequence goes on along the minus strand of CM059873.1, from coordinate 3,094,995 downwards.
AGTTACATCCCCTTATGGTCTTATTATATTGACTTTTGCTTTGCTGTAAAAAACAAAAGTGAAACACTTTTTATTAATCTTTTAATGCCGTTCATGAATCACACGTATCGTTCACTGAACTGAATTTTCTCTGGTTTATAAAGATATCACGTACGTATATCTAAATACGGTATATTGTGAAAACCTATAACAGTAGATGATATTTTTGTATCGTAATTATTTACTCGCATAAGAGTTAAGAAAAAAAAAAAGAAAAGAAGGAAGAATCATTTTGATTGTGTAATGAAAGGTGATTTTTTTTTATTATTATTTTTTTATTTAGTGAAAATGGTGAATTCTCCCGGGAGAGGAGCCAATCATATGAGAGGCATATGAGTTTTGTCATATGAACTATTTGGTTGTTGTGTATTCAGCTTTTTGTGTGTAAGAGAGTGGGGAGAAAACAAGCTTGAAGTTCAGATTCCATTTTCCAAATTTATATGTAATAAGTGACTACTTCACAGTTCACATGCCTGATCATATATATAATGTCTAATAGCATGAGACAAATTTTCATTTTCATGATGTGAAAAAACAAAAAGAAAAAATTGGGAAATTTAATGAGTGATTGGTATCATTTATTGGTAGTAGATGTATCTCAACAAGAGGTGGAGTATAATTCTTAATAAAATAAAATAAAAATTGTTTGTCACTGTGCCCCAATTGGTATCTATTGATCAATCCAATGCAATATATGTATAGTGGATGAATCCTTTAACAAAAATGATAGTCACGTGTTTTGAGTAATGAGTGAAGGACGCTTGCGTGAATCCCATCATCCAAAACAAATCCGTGAAATTGAAAAACACGTACATGAAACTCTAAATGGATAATATCTACCTGGTAGGTTTGAGCTGTTACATGTTTTGCTGTTTGAGTAAAAAAAAATTGGAATTGTAGCACTGGTTTTAAAAGGGTTGGTGTATTTAGTAAATGGGTGGAGTGCATGAGGAAGCTGCTGAGATGGGCTTGTTTAGTGTAGAAAGTTTTTAACAGCCAGATTTGGGCTACTGATTTTGCACTGGATCCTAACCCAGAAAGGCCCATTTTTCTTACTTTTAAATTTTTTTAGGATCCTGGAAGACAGTTCACAGTTGAATTAAAGTCACTTGGTGATAAGGTTTCCCAAAAAATCATATAATTTGTAGAGTATCCTCTAGCCTCTAGGTGAAATATTGAAAGGTACTTCCAAGCTAATTAATTTACAAATAATATTTGGATGTCTATTTCACTTTTGGTTTAATGTTACCTGTTAGAATATATTCTTTAATGATTTCTTCAACTCATACCTAATATGCTCCATGTATTATATATATATAACTAGTAATTGTTGTGAGAATAATTTTATTATTAACTATCAATGCCAAAATGAGGTTAGTTTATTGATATGCTCATCTCTTACGCTTCCATCGTTAATTAAGATTGTGAATTCGAATCATGTCTTCATTTTCTAAACCCCGAATTAATTGTAATGGCTCAAATTAAAAACAGTATTTAGACGTGAAAACATATAAATAACATCTCTATCATGCATTAAGAGAAGCATAATTTTTTATTTTTCTTGTTGTTTTCAACATTTTGATTTAAATCTAATTAACAAGCAGCAAGATCAAAAAATAACAACGATGATAAGAAATTAATGGGTAAAATTATTAGAATACATAACTCAAAAGGGAACTAGTAGTACGTACACTAGTACTCTTAATTAACTAGCATATAAGCCATACAATATGATTGTTAATTATAATTAAGCTACAATTAATTATATAAATCATCAAAATATATTTCTGGCTTATGAGAGTTATTATTATTTAACATATTTTGATCACCATCTTAGAATGCAGCGGAGGAGTCGACTTGTCTGTCTTGTTTGAACCTCTCTCGAACATAAAAAATGAAGTCTGTAGCCTTCGTGTCCACGTTCTCATCACCACCATAATCAAAACAGCCATAGCTGTTAGGCTTATTATTAGCAGTACTGGACAAATCCTGATGATGAACACTTAAATTATAACTTACACAAGTAGTAGCAGAGCCACCAGAAACCTTGCTGCTTGTTTGCTTGCTTTTCATGAACCTTCGAGAGAAATTCCTAGCTAACTTGCTTTTCATGAACCCTCTTTGCTTCTGGTAGTTCCCACCTGTCTCCATGTTGTGCAATTAATCTTTAATTTCTCTGCAAGTGAAATTAAGATGATGATTAATTAACTGCTAATGTTGTTGATATGTATCCATCACAGCAGGTTTTGGTCCCTATATATAGAGGTTTGTGTAAAGGTGGTGAGACTGACCTGATGGTCATCTGCATATTAACTACTTGCTTTAATGACTATTTTACCCTTTAAGTGGCTAGTTGTCACACTATGACTTGACCTTGTGTTAACCAAACACATGGTGAATCGGTGATGTGTTAGCATTACAGTGATCGGATGCACCACTCACCAGGTGGGTCGAAGATTATTTTTTTTGAAGAATAGATCGAGCCTTTGATATAGATAGACATGAAGTTTACATGGTTAATTGGGCCCACACATCATGAGGGTATTTATCAAGAATCGTGTATATAATCATCCCTCTAATCTCAGATTGTATATAGGTCGGATAATATTCCCACCTAGCTACTTGTTTAAAGCTTATATTTTACTGTTCTTAATTTTCTATGATTAGTGGATTATGCACAAACTTCCATTACTTTCACAGCCTGCTAGAAAGATATGGGCTTCCTAGCTTGGTAAGTACTTTTCAGAGTTATTCTCTGGTAAGGTCGGTTCTTAAATTTTATTTCAGGATCGAAGTTATATAACATCGTGGAATCGATTCTATAACATTATGAGACTAGATGTTTAGTCATATAAACCAAATTTTCTTTTTTTGGGACTAGCTTAACTAGAAAATCATTAGTACTTTTCACAAAACACCTAAAGTACTTGTTTTATATATATACACACTGCGCAGAATCAACCAGGATATTGCCCGACTGAATGAAAACTATTTACTTCCAAACCACTTTCAATCGCTTCTAAGTTCTAATTACATATTTATGTAAAGCAATTTTGAGTATTTAACTATATCAAAAACAATTATTTCGAAGCACATTAGCTATTTTTGTCCTTATGCAGCAAAGCATATAAAAGAAGAAGAATGAAATTTGGTTCGTCCTTTGATGCTTATATTCTTGAATGGATCATATGACAGAAGTGAGTGTTTGTTCTATGTTCTAAAGAGTTTACAGGAAAAAACATCAGAGTGTTTGGCATCTTCATGAAGACCTCTCTACCACTACAATTCTACAAATCATATACATGATGTTAGAGATTATGCTATTATATCAATTACTCTCACCAGTCACCAGTCACCAGTACCAAATTTGGATTGTTTTGATTTTGTTTTCTTCTTCATTTTTAGTAATAAAAGCATACAATGAGATGATAAATACTGGTCTGATTTTTTTTTTTTTTTTCATTTCCCTTTTGACAATGGATAGAAATGAATTAAATTCTATATATCATCAAGTCCAAAAAAAGAATATAAGAGAGAAATGCTTCAACTTTGGTCCTAAATAAAAACCTCTTTTTCTCTACAAAATAATATATATACATATATGATCATATATGTTAGATGCATCTAACGACTGAGTTTTGACATCTGAATGATTAAAAGTGTGGTTCCATCCGCATTAAAGAAGGAAACACCATTCATGAACTCATCTAGTGTTGGATTACACATATTTAATGATGGAAATGGTGTGTAAATAGAGGAGAAAATTGGGGTTTTTAATTTTGTAAACAAGTCAGGAACCTGACCACTTGGTTTTTGTTAATGAAAAGAGTCAAAGACAACACATTTGTGACAATTAAGAAGAACACAGCAATAAAACAAATGGGGGATGCTGTTGATCTTCCCATTTTACTTTTGACAATGGATAAAAATGAATTGGATTCTTATCTGTTAACAAGTAAGCAAAAAAAATAAAAAAAAATCAGAGAATGGAGATGCATGAACATGGCTGCTCTCTGCTCAATATGAGGTGAGCATGGTATTTGTGTTTAAAATCAAAGCCTTTTTGTACAAAAATATCTGAATTTTCTTGATCTGAATAATTGAAGATACTCAATACTGAATTCAATTTACAAGTTCAAGATCATCATGAATCCGGGTAGTGAAGTGCTAAAACAGCAGCACTAGTTGGAAGTGAAACTTACAAGTTCAAGATCATCAAGCAGGAAACTAATGGTGGTCAATGAGATGCACAAGAACCAGTTCTGTTCAATGAAAAAAACATCACTAGAAGGAATGCTTATATATTATATATAAATTTTTCAACATATATGGTCTCAAGGAAAATCTGTAGATGGCACATACTAGTTATTACTACTCCCAAGAGAAGGAGAGTGTCTGGTGGTGAGTTCCATTTGTAGATGACCCATCAGGACCAATCTGGAACATATCATGTACATGGAGGTTGTTGTTGTTGACATTGCTACTTCCACCAGAAGAGAGCAACGAAGATCCAATTGGCTCACCCTCTATTCCTAGACCACTGTAGTTAAGGCTTGGGATCATAAAGGTCTGAGCTTGTAGCCGCGGGATGGAGTCAGCCTGCACCATGCGAGTCTCAGCCTGCTGGGGTGGTTGTTGTGGTGATGACAGAAGAGAGAGAGCACGACTAGAATTCATTGCTCGGTTTAACCCCATATCGGAAAATGTTTTATGGCCGCTGCTGGTGCTGGTGCTGGTGCTACCATTGCGCGATGATGATGAGGAATTAGCAGACATGAGTGTTTGACAGACAGAACCTTCAGGGAGTGTTGAATTGTTGGTGCCTTCTAAGAAAGGGAACTGCTTTCCTCCTTTGAAATTGTGAGATGAGGATCCATGAAACAAGCTCCTGTTACTGAAATCTATCTCTAAATGGTGGTGGTGGTGGTGGTGGTGCATTGCATCACTCTTGGCCCAAGCAGATGTTACTGCATTTGTAGAAAATACACGAGGACTACCGAACGGTATAAGTTTAGTACCTGCACACAACTTTTTTCCCCTTAATTGAATCAAAAGAAAGATAGTTGATTACTATGTAAAATGCATTGTGCTTGCAAGATCAAAGCTGCTGCAGAATTCAGCTCTGCACTCAATAGATTTCAAACTAAACGGGGATCGAAAAAAATACACTGATTAAACTCACAACATATACAAAAGAAGATTTCAAACCTTGGTGATTGGGAAAAAACCTCCCAGAATTAAAGGACAGAGAATCAGGCTGAGGCTTCCTACGACGCCGGTTGTGTCCATCAAGCCTTTTCCTACAGCTTCTCTTTCCCTCATCAAACTCCACCAATGAATGAAACCTGATGATAAAGTGAGTTTCAATAGAAATGGAAACATCGTAAAATTTAGTACACTCACTGAAAAAGCAACCAATAAAAGCATATCCATATAAATAAAAATCTATCAAGAATCTTGGTTTTACAAAGAATTAAACAGTCCACAGCATTGAAGCTGATTATTATTGCTTTAGAGAATCAAATTACAATAAAAGATCTGGAATTTGAATAGTACAATGATTTAATTCTAAATTTAGAATACAGAATCTATCTTTTTTTCTTGTGTGCCCACAGAAATAGTCTGGAACACAGAAAGGCAACAAAAATGATTCAAATTCAAATTCTATCTTTAAAACACCATTAATATAAATGCTTTTACCTGCTGCACTGCTGGCAAAACCTTTGTTCTAGACCACGAATTGTAACAATTGGCGTCTTGGAGTGAAGCTCACACACTTTATGTCTTCTATGGTAGTCTCTGCATTTACTAAGATCTGCTGTGCATCCATCAACCAAACAAGAAGGGACTTGGACTCCATTGCCAGGTGTTCTGGCCCTCTTTGAAGAACCAGATGCTGATGATGATTCCATCCAAAAAATGAAAAGACTTGAAAAAATATATATATATATACTTTCTAGTCCACAAACTATAGCCTGGTGAACTCCTCTTCGACAGCAACTGGACCCAGAAGAAAAAAAGGGCAATTTGAAGAATGCTTTCTCTCTACAAGAACTTTTTTTTCCTTTAGCAAAATTTTGTCACATCAAATTCCTAGTCAAAACATAACACACAACTTTTCAAAACACTACATATATAAAAAAGATTGAAGATCAAAGTATCAAACACAGTCCTTTTGTTGGTTCAGTGAGTCATTAACATTATAATAAAAAGAATTCCCATGTATATTTCCAACATCAAACATCTGTGAAATTTGCAGCAAAGAATATAGAGTTCAAAAAAAAAAAAAAAAAAAAAAAAAAAAAATGCAAGAAAGGGTGATCTTTTTTGAATCATTGCACTTTCACAGTATAATAGTGGAACTCATATGCTGTATGTATGTATCCATGTCACATCATAGGAGTCAGCAGCACTTGTAATTCCAACCACAGATAGCCAGGACTCGGGAGACTTGAGATTTTTTTCTTCTAAAAATTCTATGCAAAAATTAATTTTATATATCTCTCTCTCTTTTAAATAAATACTTTATTTTTTAAATAATAAATTACACAGTTAAACAAGCTGATTTAGGTAAAGATGATACCAACAACAGAGTTGGGAAATTTGTATTTTCTAAATCTGTGTCAAATATTGATAAACTGGAGAAAAATATTCCACCAAATGTCGGCTAAAAGCCTATTTTTTCCTTAAAGATGACCAAAAAAAAAAAAAGCTTTAGCAGGAAAATGAGAAACCATGTTTAATCACAATGACACTGTTTGTTGGCACTGCAGCAAACCCAGAGAAACCCAGAAATTATACATCAAAATATTCCAATTTACAGGAAACATATTCACAAACATATGATGCAAAAAAATGAAGTGAAGGAAACCTGAGAGTTGCAGAAATCAAGCACAGAAGAGGCAAGCTTTTATTTATATATATATATATATATATTTTTTTTTTTTCTTTGGTGTTGGTGACTTCCACACAGTCCAGTACTTGCACAGATAGATTACCTAAACAAAGATGTTGTGTGATTAAGCAAAGCAATGAAAAGTACTTGCAGTATACAAAAGTGCTCATGTATATATAGGAGAAGAACAAAAAAGAAGGCAGAAGCCCACAAAAGGTCATGACTTGTCAGCCATTAAATGTATTTTCACTTACTACAATAAAATTTTCATCAAAAAGAGTGTGGCCTCTAGAAGCAAAACCAGGACCAAGACAGAGAAGCAAGAGATATAATTGGGTGGCCTATTAGCCACAAAAGAATTATCGATCATTCAACAATGGACATGTGTGTGTCTGTTTTTGAGAGAGAGAGAGACAGAGAGAGAGGATAACCATGAAAGGAAAGGAAGTGTAATAAGTCTTTCAAAGTCTTCTTCCTTCCTTTTTAGGCTTCAAAGCAGAGACTAGTGAGAATTGAAAACATAAATTAATAAATAAAATAAAATAAAAAAATGAAAGCAAGTAAAATAATGTAGTAATTGGAAAAAGAAAACGAGGTGTGAAGAAAATAAATATATATTTTTTTAATTAAAAAAAAAAAGGTTAAAAAACGAGTGGCAAAGAAAGGGACAGGGTGTAGTTGCTTTCAACTTTTTTGAAGTGAGAAAGTACAGAAACGAAAACAAAAAACACAAAAACACAAAAAAATTAATTAAAGTTGGTATATGAATATGATTATATGAATATGATGATGATGATTGATGATATTGATGATATATGAATATGTGTTTTCTTTGTGTTTCGCAATCCATGACGTTTCATCTTCTGGTCCTGGGGTTTCTTTCCCCCAGCAAACTCCCCCACCATAAAAAATTAATAATTAGTTGCTCTCTTTCTCTCTCTCTTTCCTTCTCGTCCACTGGTTTTTGACTGTTCAAGTTTCAAGAATGTAAATATCAAGATCAAGTCAAACCCTCCACTCCATTCCATTATTTCCATCCACCCTGCTCCTTGTCTGACAGTTTGTAGCAAAATCCACCATTTTTAATTATTTTTTTCAGTTGCTAACTGGGTTCAACCTCCAACTTTTGGTTGGATAATCAACCCACTTTGGATTTTACCTAGTTGAACACAAAATCTATGTAGTTTGATTCAAACATAGTCTTTTGCATCGTGTGAATTGTGATTATTATATGTTCATATGTATAATTAATATTATTATATATGTGAAGAGTTGAATACTATTAATTTTGTATATAGTATATAAACAATACACCGTGAAGATTGGAAGATATAAGAATTCTTTTCATAATTATTTAATTGATGTCGTGCTTTCAGAAAGTACTTTATATGATAGTTCATTTCGAATATAAAATTCGTGATATTACAGTTCAAATATAAATCAAATACCGTTATGAATTAGATTGGATCAGGAAATCTCAAATTAATGTAACAAACGTCATCATCATTATCGAAAAGTTTCTATTGATTGTCTTCTTCTAATGAGTAGTGGTAGTACTTAGTGGTGGTATGTATGGATTGTAGTTAGGGGACCATAGAAGGAGCTTCAATCCCTAATCCCATGATAGGGGAGTTTGAGTTTCCAATCCATCTAGAATTCAGATTAACAAAAAAAAAAAAAAAAAAAAGTAAACACCAATCAATCCATCACAATTTGTTTGTTTTTGGGGTTTCAAATCTATAAATAAATAAATAGTGTATGTTTTTTAATTGATAGTGTGCGTGTTGGAGTTGGACACCAATCAAGGAGGAAATGGGTAATAATACTATTTATGGAGTCTGAAAATGGAAACTTTATGTAATGGTCCAGCCTAGCATTTGCCCTTTTCTTGGCCACCTCATACCACTTTACATGTTCACATTGGATTTGTGATATCTTCACTTTTATGAGAGGAGATGATAGATTTGGCACTTGGGATATGTACATGTATTCTTTTCTCTCTAATTTAATGTTTTATTTTAAAAGAACGAACTCATGGTTGTTTGATTCTTTGATCATAGTTTCTAATTGGACTTTCGTACACAATGATCAAAAATTGGGAAAGTTTTTAAAGAAAAAGAAAATAAAGGTTGAAAAAAGCTTTTACAATTCTTGTTAAACATTTTTATCTTGCATAAATCTCAAATTTGTTGATAAATCACTACTCTACACATTCAAACCTTGGAATAATAATAATCATCTGCCGATTGATTTGATTAGTAAATATAATTAATAAATCATCACCTGTTGTGCGGTGATTTGAACAGTGTGATATTTTTAAATTGAATTACTAATACGAGACTGTTTGTTTACTTTAATATTAGACAACGAAATATAGACAACCCCACCTCAAAATTCTAAGATTTCAATACACATTCATTTGTTTAATTATGTTATGTGAAATTGTGAAAAGTAGAAAACAGAGAGGTTCAAATTAAATAAAATATGTCTTGTCAAATTTGGTTATGGTCCCCCCCCCAAGAGGCTTGAATTTAATAAAATAGGACCCAACAACAACTCAACAAGGCTCCTACACTTCTTCCTCTCAGTCACTTGACTCACTTCCCACGACACCTACTCCCACCCTCCTCTATCTCATCAAAAAGATAAATTTTAAGTATCTAAAAAAGTTACCAATTTAATGATTACAGTGCCCACTCCATTTCACTGTTTTTCTTCAAAGGAATAATCCGTGCACTTTTAATTTATTTTTATTTTTCTTTTAGAAAGAGAAAGTTAATAATAAATAAACAATTAAATTTGCCTAAGGGGGCATGTTACTTAACTGTAGACACCAGTGATCCAATAAAGCCAAAAAAAAGCTATACTAAAACGTTACAGAGAGGTGGTGTGAATCTTCCGTGAAGAGTTCGAGTTTAGATATGTAGTACTTGATTTCGATAGATAAATCCAATGAACATATGAACTATTCGGCGTAAGATTTCAAAAAAAACAAAATGCTATAAAAAACTGTGTGTGGGGTCAAGTTAGTCGGTCTATATTGACCAGATCATGAAATCCATTACACAAACTATACAACAAAATTAATTTACTTTCTTCAAGTTCTAGGGACAAGGCTACATATTTTATACGATTGTCAAAAAGAGATTTCTATGTTAGCATTTTCAGAGAGTTTAGGGACAGGCATTTATTTTATCAATTTCCATTTTAACTGTTTCATATTTTAATAAGAAAGACTTATAGCTACTTGAGTACTTGAGTAGTTGAGTACTAAATTACTTTATAAATTAATAAACAATCAATTACAAACAGATCATACTTTCAACGTTACCATGTGAATACCAATGATTGCACACTCCCAACTCCCAAGCTTTCTCTCTCACCTGAAATAAGTAGAAACCCCTGATTACCAAATTGATTATAAATTGTAATTTTTCATCCAGGTTATTATACAACGTACAAACGTAACATAATATGGTACACAAAACAGCTGTCAACTGCATAGCAATAAATACAGTATCATCATGGCTGTCACATATTCAATTAAATTTTACTCATATTTTCCAAAATAAATCCCCCCATTTATTCCATGGTTTATATTCATCATTATAAAAACATAACATTCAAACACGTAAGATACCTTGTATAAATCTGGGTTATACTTATATGTCATTTTTGTAAATGAAACCAATGATATACTGTTTACATTTATACTATTACGGTTGTTAGTTCAAATCATATTTTTCCTCAAAACCTCCGAATTAAATAGTAATAACTTAAAAAAAGTCGTTTTTATTGGGAAGAAAAATAGAGATTCTTCAGAGGATCTAACATATCTACTCCATTTGAAGTAATAATCCAATTAGAAACAATGGCTTCAACTGAAAAAAAACATGGAAACCCAAAAAAGGGTTTATTGGAATGATATTCAGATTATTTTGGTTAGACCTACTTACAACTAACCATTGGTGAACCCAACTAATCCAATAAAAAGAATTTTAATTAAAAAAAATAAAGGAGAGCTTGAACACCTGGCAAGATTGGTGAATCCAAGGAGAAACTTGAGTGCAACCGATGCACCATGGTGCATTGGTTGCATTCAGTGAATGACACATGTCACATATGCTATTTTATTATTATTTTCTCTTTCTTCCTTCATTCACAGACAACGTTCTCTTACCCAAATTCCCTTCCATTAAACACTCTGAAACATTATTGCTTAAGGGGTAAAAACATGTGAAATTCTACAAATCTGAGATTTCTATTGATCTCTTGTTTATTTTTCATTTGATACGGATTTCTAAAAAAAAGAGCAAAAAAATTTAAAGATGTGGCTTTTGGTTTTTGGTGTAGATTTGGTAGCAGAAGTCCTGGTTTGAGTTTTTCGTTTTTACTTTGTTGTTTGAAATTAAGTCTGATTTCCATTACTATAAAAAGAAAAAGCAAAGAAGTAGAGGTGAAAAAAGAAGAATTGATAAATAGATTGAATGGATTTGGTATGGTTTTGTAATGCATCAGAAGAAATTAGAATACAGATAAAATATGGTCAGTCATCGATTTCGAACCTACATAAACATAACTGTATCTCAGGGTATTTTCCGAACTTCAATTAATAAATCCCTCAATCATCAAACATCCCAACCTCATCAATTCCACAAAAAAGAAGTAAAATAATAATAATGCATATCTGTAAATCTTTGATGGCAGGGATAAAACTGTCCAAAAAAAACTTGGTACCGAAAACGACGGTCAACGGAAGATGGCAAATTGAAGTCGATATATGAGGGTGAAGAGAGAGACAGAGGGAAAGGAAATTGCTGATTAGTCGGTACCCAAGAAACTGACCCTACCGATAGAGTGTTGCCACGTGGTTTTTTTCTTTCACTTTTTACATTTATCTCTTTGCATTCTAAGAAAAATAAAAAAAGCCACATAGCAACACCTTATTAGTGGGGTCAGTATCTTGGGTATTGACCTATCAGTACCCAAACAATGTTCAGAGGGAAATTGGGATTTGGGCATCAGATGAAAATGAAGATTGACTAAAGAAAATGAAATAATAATAATAATAATAATAATAATAATAATAATCAAGAGTGTCACTCATTGGGTGGAACCAATGCACCACCGTCAAATTCTAGAGTGGTGCATCGGTTGCATCCAAGTTTTTCTCGAATTGAAGAGCTGGTCCCAGGAGGCAACAATGTTGCCAGAACTCCCTTCCAATGGACACGACAGTCCCTATGAGAGGCTCACTACACTAACTACTACAACTGAAGGGGGGAGGGGAGGTTGCTAGCTGTTGGGTGTTGGTGAGGCTAAAAAAGCTATTTCACCATCAACCAAAGTGAACCACCCAAATTTCTTGGGGATGAAAGAGGTTCAACCACCGATGTGCTGTAATTATCCAATTGGTTTCAGTGCATGAGATATCTACCATGCCTTTCCAAAGCTAAACAGACCCAACAGCTCCCCACTTAAAATTAAAGAGTGCCCAATAGGGGGGACACTTACTCTTCCTCTATAATGGTGGGGCAGACACCAGCTTTAATTAGTTCCACCACTGAATATGTCTGTATTGCAACTTTTAAGCCGGAAGACAACTTTATGGGATAGGGTTCTTTGAGTCTAAAAGGTCTAAAATGATATATAATAATAATATAATTAATTCGGTTCATCCCAGTTTGATTAGGAATATTTAAGTACTGCAACTTGCCTTAAACTAATTTGAGAAAGCAAAAGGCTATTAAGAGGGATTGGTCCAACAAATAAATATACAAACCTCTGTGAGGACCACGGGCATAACAGTCTCTAATGCCGCTAAATTCCGACTCTTTATGCCGCAGCATTGTTCTGAAAAGCAAAAAAATAAAAAAGGAGAAAGGTGAATGCATAATTATAGCATACATGTAAGAGGGTTGTATAGGGTGTCCAAAAACTTATCCACTCAAGCCTGAAACTGAGTACGGTTGACCAATAATCTTTCGAGCTGCTAATCTAGCTCCATAGTCCAGGCCCTCGAGGAGGGTTTAAGAGGATTTAAACTCCCTTCAATTCACTCTATGGAAGACAATTTAACCTTTCAATACCTAATACATCCAGAAATTTAAGGAGGCAATCCATCCAAAAGGCATTCAAATTAAGTAAAAGATGTTCACTTGTTGACTCCAACGCAAAGGGTGCCACACACTAAGCCCGCAGCTTAAAAGAGAGAACAATCAACCGGTCTAATTTGACAATACTGTCGGAACAAAAGATATAGTAGTATTACAACTGTGTAATACTCTGGACCTTCCCCGATAAGACTGGATGGAAAAAAGGATCATACATCTAATGTTAACAGACACATCTTTTTCGTTAGGTCTAGCATACACACTTAATTACAAAAAAGACTACATATAATGTGGCCTGTTAAAACAGGGGATCCCAGTTCCTTGCAAGTGCACCAAAGATACAGCATTTTGGACATTTCGAAATAAGTTCATAATATGAAAATGAAGTGAACGAAATATCAAATTTCAGTATCTACCTTAGATTGCAGGATCTTCTGGCTGTCACTGAAGTATTGGTTTGGATGATTAATCCCAGCATCACATTGTGAATTGTGAACAGCTTCGAACGTTAAGGTACATGCCAACTGTAAAATTTTACCACATTGTTCACAAATAAACATTTTTGAGCAAAGAAATAACTAAAATTTTACCACATTGTTCATAAATAAAACATTTTTAAGCTAAGAAATAACTAGAAGGATCGGAGATCAAGGTTTAGGGATGTCTGGTAATATAACCTGATAATGTCTATTTCGCACTTTATCCATTACATCCTCTACTGCACGACTACCTACTCCCATTCGATCAAGTGCAGCCCTTAGGTTTTCATCACTGTTGCAAAAGACAAGCAACAGGAAGAATCATATGACATGCATAAAACACAATGGATAAATTTAGTAGGAGATTCATATTTTCACCACAATTCACATTTAATGGTGAGAAATAAAATAGATGACTTAAAATAAATTAGAAAATTTAAAGAATAAAATTTTTAAACTAAAGCCATTTATCATCTGTTGTCAGATTAAAGCTAAAACTGGTTCCAGTGATTCAATCATCGATGTCAGCATTTCTGACACAAGAAAATTTTTATAGTTGTCTATGGAGTGGGCCAAGTGAAATATGATTTGTTTAGCTAAATGGCAGAGTAAAAAAAGGCACTACTAAATTGTGCTGAGTTAACTTTTTGTTTATAGAAGAATACCATTACAGTCAAAACAGCTCAATTCAATTTAAAGAAGCTATGTCAAGTGAGTTTGTTAAGGTAATCACTTTTCCATTATGTGAGCTGATTTTTCTTTAAAGATGACCAAGAAAAAAGAAAATGTCATGAAATTGACCTGAAATGACGATAGGGGCAACCATGATGATCTCCCACGCCAGGAGTTAATGAGATGATCTTTTGACAAGAATAAGGTGTATAATCCTGCACATAGCATAGGCAAACAATTATTGAATGCTGTTATAATACACACATGCATACAGAGGTTTCAAGAGTAAAGGTGGGAGAAAAGATTATGTTTTCTGATGCAATTGCTCAAAACATTATTATTCCGATTACATCAACTTTCATTTTTTCTGGTTTTATCCCACAATGGTTTGAAATATGGTTGACAAATCGGATGTTGATATACATGTCATATTCATACTCTTTAAATCATGTTAAGTTTGACATCTAACCGTTCTTTTGCCTTCTCTTCCATAATTATGCCGTATGCTGTATGCATATTCTTTGTCAAACCTCTCTGCGCCAACCTGTGACAAAAAAGATTAAGCACAAAGCTTCATAACCATATACATTGTAGCTAGCAGACACCAAGGCATTTTGTACCACAACATAATAAGACCATGTAACAGTCCTATATGAGTTATTTATTTATTTTCTTTGGGGGAAGAGAGGGGGTTGGTGGGTGGGCAGAGGGGGTGCATGCTGGGCAGATTGTAACAAAGATGCTTTAGTGCACCGTTAAATGAATCAGAAACTTGCATTATTGGTTGCACGTGGCATTTATCAGAGATGAAAACCAAGTAAATCAGACCGAGTGTCCTTTTTCCTTCCAGTCCTCCGGATATAAGAAGCACAAAAATAACAGAGGACATGGAACACAATTAAATTGTTAGACAAAATACTTCAATGTTACTTTGACAGAATACATTGAAGTATTTTGTCTAACAATTTAATACACTATACTTACCTTTTGGGAAAACTCAGCTTTCCAGAATGCTAGGGCATCTTCCAGCTTCAGCCCAACACCCTGATCACAATAAAAAAAAAAAAAAAAAGGACGAACAAAAATAAAACGTCTTAGGATAACATATTCATAACTTGCAGCAAAGAATAATTGAACTTACCATACTCATAGATGATAGTAATTTTTTTTTATAGACATCAATGATGAATGCAAACAGCAATCGAGGGAACCATTAAGCATCTCTCAAGTTCTCAAATTACTTGTCATTAACTTAAATGCAGAATGTAATTTTTAGTGGTACCAACTAGCTTAGTTGATGGGATCTCTTACAGTTAAATAAAGGTCTTGGGATCGAATCTCATTCACACTAAGGTTCGGGGAATTTGATTGTGTTGTCGTAAGTGTGAATTTCTGCATATCTTAGTAACCATGTCATTTTTAAGCATATATAAAATAAACACAAATAAACTTGTCTATGCCTAATGAAACAAATCCAACGAATTAAACTGCAACAAAACAAAAGATACCTAAGTGTTTGATATTCATTCACATTTAACATGAAATAACATGCCAAAACAGGAGTTCCATATTTCATGCAAAATTTCTCAACTTTACCGCAATATAAAATACAAACTTATGCACAAGAATGAAGCAATATACAACCTTGAGAAATAGACCTAATTGCATTCTCCCTCCATGCTTCAAATGATGATCTTCTCTCAGCTGCACATAGGTGCATATAACAATTTATTAGAAGGAAACATAGAGACCATACTGGAAAGTAGAAATCATGGGAGAGGGGAAGTAAGAAGACAATAAATAAATACAGGAAATTACTCTAAAAAAGTAAAGTTTACAACCAAACTTCTTACCTTGTCAAACAGGTGGCGCATACATAGAGGAAATGAACTCTTGGATATTTGATCAAGGTCTTTTACTGATATCTCACCGAATTCTTTTGGCTGCAGAGACAGACAAATTTCTAATAACAAACTTGAATATTTGTGACCTAGGAGAATAGATCAGCTAATAATATTCAATTAATTACCTGAGAATAGTCAGGACCCAGATAGCTCGTGCACAAGGCTTCCACAATCTAAGTAGTATCCAGAGAAAAAAATGTTAATACAAAAAAATAGAGCTTCTCAACTTACAAGGTTCACAGTTTAATACTCACAGGCGTCAGCCGATCCTTCTCTTGTTCTCTAATGGTTGATGTCCACTTTCTGCAAGCAAAAGTTGAGATTTTGAACATCTAGAAGATGTAACACATCCATTAACAGTGTCTAGACAACATGGAACAATGCATATTATAAAATTGATGATGGTAATAGCATCATTGCTGCAGCTAATGATGGTAGCAACATAAATTGTATTCAAATAACAAGCGTATGAAATGCTACTCTGATCAATTCAAGTGCACAGCTCTCAACACATAATAATAAGTAGGAAAGTGCACCACAAGTAAATCTATATTGCAAATCCAAAAAACTAAATATGTTGCAGCCAAAGATGATAAATCCATCACGTTAACCAATGTAGGTTAAATACTATGCAGCATGTCAGTGATTTTCTGCTTTACCACACTGCTAATGTCAAAGACTAGTGCAGGTTTTCAAAACATAATAAATAGGAAGAATTTGAAACTAAAAACCTGCTTGTCAAAATGAGTGCCTTTGATAGAATACTGCGAAATTGGGTGACTACAAGTGAAACCACCTATAAGAAAGAGGAAGACATAAATATCAATAGTAATGATGACATCCAACACTTCACATGTATATTTAATAGGCAGCAATAATAATACTCACCTGATTCATAGCGACATAAGCGTATCCCTTATGGATATATACTCTACGACCAGCTATAAGTTCTGGAACTTCTTCAAATGGTACCTTCATTTGGTTGGACGGGTGAATGCAAATAAGTTAATATGACTAGTAAACATAACTAGGTTTCTCATTCCAAGACAAAAAGACAGGGCAGATTCTCATTCTCAGAGATAGACAACTACTTATATTAAAATTGAAGGCTATGCAATATATTTTCTCCATCATTTCTAAAGCAACATATTGATGACTGGATAATTATGTTCATACTGGATGAAACATTGCACAGAACAATCAGTTGTTTGCTACATACATCACTATAAGAGATTTTACCCATATCCTATTCTTTGATAACATTTTCCTTCACAATAGTGTGCATTTCTATACAGATTACTAAAGAGAAAAATAAAACAAAGAAAGAAAGATCACAATAAGGCAAGCATACCTTGTAGAATATTGCATCAGCTGAAAAAGAAAGCGGAAAGAAAGAGGAAAAAGAAAGCAGATTAGAAGATAAACAAGACATCATGAACAAAAAAAATAAAAATATATGATTATCAGCAGTGTTATGCTAGATTTGTAACCAGCCACGTGTACTCAAAAATAGGGATGAGACATTTTTCTGAATAAGCCCGTTTTTTCTTGTCAAGGATAGCAACCAGTTTGTGCATCCCGGAAAAAGAAATAATGAAGCAAGCTTGGTATATGTTATTGTCCCATAGTATCTAGGAACTCCATTTAAAAGTTTCTAGCCAGTTTCTCCACCTTTCCTGGTTTTATATTAGTCTAACTAGGTGGCAATTAACATGACGCATAAATATTCAGAGAAAGTGAGCCTTATTTGTTGAAAAGTGAACAACCAAGTCAGAGAAAAATTTGCTCACCAGTGAGTGTAGACTGAGCAAATGGAGCAATTGAACGTGCAACTTCATTCAATTTGTCACTTACATTCTGAAGAAAAAAATGGACCACAAATATCATTAACTTATATTAATTGAAAATTGAAATCCCATTGAGATTGTCTTACACTGATGTGCCTCTATCATTAGCATGCAATATCGGGTGAAGTATTTATGCATGTTTACAAATGCAATAAAAGATGAAATGTGAATACCTCAAACTCTGCACTGCTAACTGCCTTGCATGGAAGATCAAACTTTGCCATCAATGCTCTCTACCAACCCAGAAGCATAATATACAACCAATCAGTTCATATCTAAACAGATGACTAAGCACAAAACGAAGAAAAAAAAAGAAAGAAAAAAACCTGAGCTTCGGGGGTTTCAAGCCGAAAACGATAGCGAAAGAGTGCAGTCTCCATGGAAAGAAACCACTTTCTCAAATCCTCCCTAAACACATGCATGTACACCAATAAGCCAGACATTCATGAGAAATAAAACAAAACTATAAAATTTCATATAAAACTTACGTTCTACAATACACAAGACGCAGAACAAAGTGGGATATTATATCTTTGTTGATGACCTCAGATGAATCCGGATGCCTCATATTAGTTTTCCACAATTCACGAACCTGCCCAAAACCAACTTGTAAAATTAAACATCGAGCAGGCTGCTATAACCAAAACAGCAAAACCAAATATGTAGTTATGTTTACCAATTTTTCCATATCTTCTGGTTTCTTTCCTCGGGATAATCCATCAGAAATTATTTTTAGAACTGCACCAAAGTTTCAAAAACATCAACAATCTATGATTTGAATTATGTATGTACATAACTGAAGTTTAGTTAAATATGTTTTCTAAGTAATTTAGCTGCCAAAATAATGAATCTCTCACTCAATTTGATATATCTATCACAAAAATGCTCAAACTACATTGTCTTCTTAAAGATTTTTCGAATATATATATATAGCTACAAATCACTATTTGTAGCGATGCAAAACTAAAATTAGTGAGATTTTCTTGCTAAAGTCTGCACTAGAGAATTTTCGTTAATTTTAATGGATGTACATGTATAAACTTTACTGTGGATAAATTAAGTATCGAATATTGAATTTAAACCTAAATCAATTTCTTCTCCAACATTTTCACAGTAACAAAACGATAACCGAATCGAATCAAAATTAACCGTTATTTGCGGGAGGTAGAAACATTGACACAGAAACGAAGAAATTTGAAATGTAATAAGAAATTGATACCTCGGAGGCGATCCATGGCGTAGAGCTCAAAATCTTCTAGTCTGACTTCAAGGGAAGGAGCAGAGCGGTAAAGAGGCAGAGTCGAAACGGACTCGGTTTGAACTCTCGCCCTATGTGATCTAACTATCTCCATCTCCAATCTTTCTCTCTCTCTCTGAGTCCGAGGAACTAATTGACTAATTGAGTAACAACGATAGAGTAGTTTTTTCTTTCTTTCTCTTTTTCATTTTCTTTTCCATTTTATGAGCGCGGCAAACAAGTGAAATGGCGGGAAACGATGAGACTTTGGGTTAGAGGCCCACTGGGCCAACCTCGTTGGGCTTCTTCCCAATATATCGTGATACGACTTTTCTTGACCTCTTATTGGCAACCATTCCATATTATTATTATTTTTTTAAATCTGACACCGAACTAGTTTGCCGGAACTTTCTAAGATCAAATCCTATATGTACAGCCCGAATATGTACTCCAACATTATCTAGAAGATGTGCAGCAATGTTATTTTATAATCGAACAAAAATTTCTACATAGGAGTGTTATATTTTTGTGATTATACATATTTTTAGAGAAGGTTTATAAAATGTGCCAAATTTTCTTTTAGATGCTTCCCACTATCATATCTTATTTTTCTTGTGTATCATTCGAGTCCTTAGAAGCAAAATGGTTGTCATGGATTAAAAAAAATAATAATAAATACAACAAACGAGATTAATCACATCAAAAAGGGTAAAATGAGAGGCAGCAGCAGTCATCATCACATAAAACCAAAATCATTGTAAACGAAGATGATTTACTTTTATTCTCACGGGAGCCATTAACTAATCTGGTAAAACAGATAAATTAATAGACAATTAATTCAATGACCCCTCTTGGTTCGCTTGTTTTTTTTTTTTCCTATCGCCCTTCCAACAACCTAATTTTATAGACATACAAAAATAGAAAAGAGAATATAAGAGACGGCTACCATCCACTGTTATACTAACAAGAATGATGTTTAATTATCTCTTATAACATTGACACAGTCTCTACAAAACTTTGATACCTATTGCAAACACAGTCCACTTTGCTATTAATTTGGCTTGGGCGCTATTCCTATTGCAACAGAGGGAGAGAGAGATTTAAGCGGAGGCCACACCCAGCTTCGAAACGCTTCTCCCCACCCTCCCTAAAGAAGAGTACGTACAACCATTTCTAATATATAGAGATTTCGACTGCTATCAACACCGAATGTTTATAATCAGCATGGCTGTCTACTTGAGGGTGTTGCTTGCGCTATCGAACTTGTTGCGCTCCGTTGTCTTAATAAAAATGGACGAGTTAAAACTGAACCACCAATTCCTCTGCCAGAAAATCCATTACTTGAAGACAAATCGCCTGAGTCTTCTGAAATGCGAATCCCATTGGAGACCTTGGGACTGAGCGATGACTCGCCCGCTTCTGGAACTCCATTGAATTCCTGAGAACAAATAGCTTACCATTGAGACTCGACAGACATCAATTAAACGAATACACTAAGTAGGAAATATTGAAGGTTAACCTTTAGACCAAAGGCGGTGACAGCATTTTGTTGGGACCACTCAACCTGCATATAGTCAAGCCAGAAGAAGGATTTGAATAATCCAATGTTAGCTTCAAATCACAATGAAGAGCGAGAAGACGCAGTTCATTTACTTTTTTTTTTTTTTTTACTAGACAGGTCTCTTAAAGATAAAGAGCTCAGCAATCAGCATGTGTTTAAAAAAACAGTCATCGGGTGTATTCAACAACATGAAGATAATAAAATAAAATCCCCTTCAGTTAAATTAAATCCACACCCCTTTTGTTACAGCTTAGGAAACTATTTATCACTCTCTCAATGATTCATCGAATATATTTCCCATATTTGAGCTAAAACAGTGTAGATATGTATAGCATAAAAGAAAACAACTTTCCCCTTGTTCAGCCCTTCAACATTTTTATACCCAACCATTTTCAAGTCAGTTGAAAGTCTACAAACCTTCTGAGATCCATTGGATTTAGAACTAGACGGTGATGGTGGTTCAATTGGTAAAGGAGGCAAAGATGCAGCCTGATAAAACACAGGTAAAAACTAGTAAGAAAAGTAAAGGGTAAATAAGTAAGCAATATAAAGTGTGGAAAGGAGGTAAAGATCCAATTTTCACTCATGGTTGAGCGACGTACATATCTTATCTGGAGTATAAAGATGTGTAATAGACAATAAAAGCTTTTTCCTTTTCCCTAAAAATGTAATCTGTTTAATCATCTTACAAGGCCGGTTTATAGTATAAACAGTCTTCAAGCTTTACACGATAGTGTTCACAGTCAATTATACCCAATTATTTAAAAATCAGAGACAGAATTACCCTTGATGACGGTGTGATTGCTGAAGGTTCAAGAGTTTTCATGAAGGAACTGAATGGTGAAGCCTACAGGATTTAGAAAGATAGTTATCTGAGATGTAAATAGATCAAATAAACTGAGAAACAAATATAAAAACAAGCTTAATAGGAAAATTATAATTAAAAAGAAAGTCAAAAGTCAAACTTGGAAAATTCATTTTTCAAACTTTCTGTTATACAATTACAACAGCACCAGAAAATGTAAACTGATTTGACAAGTACTACTACATTTATCATAGAACTGATAAATAAAATACAAAATAATGCAGAGGAAGTCTGGTTCATGCCTGAATACGTTCTGCGGGTTGACCATTCTCAATTTTCCGGACACAATCACACAACTTCTTTACTCCTAGGGTTGTGATATCCTAAACATATAATATACAGCCATAACAATTAGCATAACACAGTGTAATCAATTCGTTTACCATTGCACTGTAAATTATATAATTAGCACAAAATTTACCTGCTTGCCTTCAATTTGAGTAAGTTTACTTTCCTGAAAGAACCCAAAAATGAAAATACATGTATCAAGTCTTAATTCCACATCCAGGGTCTACAACGACAAGATGATAGAGCAAGATAAAAAAGTTATTAGTTTCAAAGATCACTGACCAGAGTTTGAACCACATCACGGACAGATTCAAATTCCTCGCCAATCAACTTTGATCTTCCTCGTAGTAGAGTAACCTAAATGCCACAATAAGCTTTATGTAAATGCTAAATAAGCTCAAAACCTCTATCATATTTTAAATATATTCATACTAGCTAATTTCCATATTGGACTTACCTCTTCTTTTGTATCCTGAGAGATTTCCACAATCTTATTCACATCCCGATCTACACTGGTAATTTTGGAAGACAACTGCCGTTGAGCAGTCTGGAATAACGAAAGAAAAGGAATGATGATTTTTCATGTATATACTCATTATAATATAAATATATCACAAAAATTAGATTCAGCAGACTTCCTAGACAACAATGCCAGTTTTAAAAAATAAAATTGGGTTAGAGGAGAAAATGCTGACGTTGAAAACGAATTGCATAGCAGAATTTCTTATCCAAAGAAAAAAAAAATCACATACACTTCAATTTGTCGGCATGCTACAGTCTACCTCGCTATAACCAGTATTATTTCTTATAAGGTCATGCAGATATGCAAAAATGAATAAATTCAAGAAATAGATTTTAAAAATATTTGAAAGTCAAACATGTGGAATACCATTTAATTTGTCACGTTATCCCATGTTTTTGTTTTTTACAAAGTAACTCAGTTTATGTGAAATTTAATTATTTATCAATTATAATTTATCAGTATCACTCTTTGTCCAGGGCAATGAACAGAATCCCTATAAAGAATGCAATATATATGGCACGCCAATTACGTAAGCCCTATTCAAATCTGTAACAGATAAATCAGGAACCAAACATATAACATAGTGAAGAGATAAACTATAACCAAATAAATATAAGCTAATAAATATTGTAATCACAAACATGAATCAGTAAATGAAAAACTTGCCGAGATTGATGAGTAAACATCCTCAAGCTGTTTGGCTACATTATTGCAAGCATCAGATAAACTACGTTTCGTAGCAAACATCATATCAGGAAGCTTCCAACCCTGAAAAGATTTAAGGAATAAACAGGTTGAGTTAATGCTAAAAAAATGGTGTGAAGCAGAAAACATACACAAGATAGCAGAAGTTGACATGCGCAATTATTATAATACTGATAAAAACCAAGTATTTCAGGGCTTAGAAAGATCAAAAAGCAGCATCTCATGAAACTTTTTATTTATAAGAACTGTATGGAAACAGGAATTGGAAATTTTTTGTGCTTTTGAGTCACTTAGCTAAGATGATTGGAGAAGGACTTGATACAATTATTTTAAGAGTTCCAAACATAAAAAGTTTCGTGCAACATATTAATAAATAAGTATGTCATTAAAAGTCAAAATATATTTTTCCTTGTAGGAGTATTTGGTAAGTTTAGGGTTTTTCTATTGGACAGCAGCTAAACTTCTGGAAATGCATGTACATACATGATACATGCATTGTTACTACATTGTGATAATCTTACTGGAAATTCATGTACATACTACATACATTGGTTACAATGCGATTAGTTACTACATTGTCCTGTTGCTTGGAATTTGTGATCATCTATTTTCCCTATTTAAGGTAAACTGAGTCATGCCAAGAACTTAAAAAAGCTGGGTTTAATGAGAAACACTGATCCAAACTCTTCAGTGTCTGTAACAGCATCTCAAAAGTAAATATGCTAATAAAGTTCCAAAAGATGCTAGCCCAATTTAACTCTCAAGTCAGCAAAGAACATGGTTGCAATAGCCTCCCATCGGAGTAAACCACAGTGAAGCTGGCTAACTAAGAACACACATCAAAGTATAACTATTTGTATGAATCTGGGTGATTGAAATGCCTAAAAAATCATGCAAAAAATATTTTATATGATATGCATAAAGAAATTTTTGCCATCTTCCAAGATAATTACCTTCCACCAAACGTAGCCATATCCAACTACTACTACAACAATAATCATACCATATTTTCTGGTACCTGCACAAGATGATAAACAGTCAGAGAATGTTGAAGAACTAATGTATTACAAAAACTATAAAAAGATGATTAGGGAGTAGTTTCTGCCAAGAAAGGGTTTACAATGCGTAGCAAAAACTCGTACAGGTGGTAGACCCCAATTCTCAAAGTTGATTGATGCATACCTGTGGTGGTACTGCAGCCTGAAGAAAACTTCCTAATGCATGTATCTACGAAACTAAATTGATAACAAGCATATAATGAAGCAAAAGAGAGAGATCAAAACACCAAATATGAATGGAATTCTATATGAAAAACAGGTACACATCAACCGACTCTGAGGATTGGGTTCTACCACCTATATGAGTTTCTTGAGTGTCACAGGTATGGAACAAAAGGCATGACAAACCAAGAGTTGTCAACATGTCATACACGAATAGCATAGCAAAAACATGGAAACTCAAAACACAACAAAGAAGGTTGATAATGATAGTTAAAAAGAAGCAGTGAACATTATTTAAATGCAACAGAGCAACCATTACTCCGATAACATTTCTAAAATTTTGAATTTTAAAAGAACTCGGTAAGCAAGGAAAACACATGAACATCCATGCTTATTTATTTGTGTATCTAATAGTGTTTGCATATTGCACGACAAAAAATCATATAAGAAATGTCAACAGCAAGAGTTCCATCCTAAAATTCTAGTTTACAGTCTAAAACAAGGCAGTAAATGGCAAAAATGTCCTTTCATGGATAAGATCAAATAAAACTAGAACCTGATCCAGTCCCAGTAACAATAGTAATTGGTCTGTTTGATGTCAAAATTTGCAGCTCCTGCCGTAGACTGTTAACCTGTAAAAGTGACAACCTTTATAAAAGTCTTGCATACTCTAACATGAACTCTAGAATCATGAATAGAAGTTAGTCCCTTTTCCTAACATAAATAGCTCATTTGAAAAACAATCAAACAAATAAAACAAAGTGAGAACTATAAATGCAAAACAATCAAACTCAAGTACATTGAAATATCACAAATATCAACCAGTTTTCACATGCACGGTGGAATCCTCTAGTTCAGATAATTAATTGTAATCATGTGGGATATCTTGGCATCAAGTCAAACTTGATGTTAAGAATTTTTCTTTTTTTTTTTTTTTTTTTTTTTTTTTTTTTTTCTCATAAGGAAAAAAATTCCAGATGCGCTAAAAGTTTCAGATATCGTGTTATGGAGTTTAGGCTATTCATAGCTTAGGAAGAACTAAGAAGAATGTATGGATTGAAAAAGGACATCTTAAATTAACATGGAGGTTGAGGAATATTTAGCAAAGAAAAAAAAAACGTGAGCTTCAAGGTGTGGAAAATGAGTTTCTTTAGTGGAAAACAAACCATAGGAGAATGTATGTGTGAAGGAAAGTCCCAACACTTTAAGAGTGGCTGTAAATCTTATAATTCAACTCTAGCAATCAATGAAGTATACAATGTATCTATTTGGGTAGTGTGATGCTATTACTCTGATAAAACCGTGAAACTGGAAACCAAAGTATTTAATCTTTTATCAGCAAACCCAACCATAAAATCAATAAAGACCTGCCCATGTAAGTACACTTGTTCACACGTATACAAGACCAAGACTACAACCCACAATCAGAAAATCTCAAAATTGTATCAATACTCTTTACCCAATAAAATATTTTTTAAAAAAAGAAGAAAAGTCAATGAAATTCTAACTGTAGGTGATCATCAAGGTCAAAAGAACTACTGTGGACACTTATTAACAGAAAATCTGAAATTTATCTAAATACTCTTCTAAATTCCAAGGCATATCTCAATTCTCAAGCATAACTACATAGCCAAGCCAACCCTCGGCATACGTGTGAGTTTGTGTGTGAGCATCAAAAATGAAAATGAAAGGTCAAATGCTAACCTGAGCCAACAAAGTGTCATTGCGTGGCTTGCTAACTGATTTGCTAGAATCATCTTGTTTAATTTGCTTGAAGACAATCTGTGACACAAGACAGGTCATGTTGAAGCATAGGTTATCAGTATGAGCTAGAGTTGTAGTGATCAAGAATTGAACACATGTTTTAGAATCACGCATAACTACAAGTAAAAGAAGTTTAGCAAGAATTTTATATGTTCTGAGATTATGAGATCTCATTAAATGAATAAAATCGAAACTACTACCAGAAACAGAAATCAGTGCTCTTAACACAACACAGTACAACAACAGATCTTACTATAAACGATAAGTTTCAAAATCATTCATCTCAAAGGACCTTCACTACTCCCGCCAAAAGAAAACTAAACCCATCCAATGGATGTACATTACAACTATAAGGACAGATGATGAAGATACAAATCAAGGCAAAATAAAAATCAAACTTAAATATATTTAGTTTTTACTCATAAAGTACCTTGAAAGCGCCTGTAACAAAATCAGAAACAGTTGACAATCCCCCTTCTTTGGCAGCAAGAACAGAGCCAACAAGACCTAATAGACACAGAACAACCAATTTAGTAATGCTCAAAGAAGAGATGCAAAGGAAAACAACACTATATCACTTGGTATAGATTACCATCCCACTTGCTCGTCAGTTTCTCATTTAAATATGTAAAGCACCTTAGTCAGAGCCACAATGGAAATACGAACACAACAAGCAAAAGATGAAATGAAAATGCATATTATGATAACACGCAAGACAATCCAACATGAGCATTATGATATATATCCTATGACCTATGTTTAGCAGTTCAACTTGGCTTTTAAGTCAGTCCTACATCTAGAGAAAATTTCAATTAAGAGAGCCCATTGCAAGAATCAATTCCTTCACAATAATATCTTAACCGCGCACAATTAGTAATTTCAGCTCAGGATCTAGGGGTTTAGGTTTATCGAAAACCCTAGTTTCGAATTCAACTAACATAACGAAAATCGATTGGCACTAAATTTAACAAAATTGACGACGTAAAGTAAGACAATTGAATACAAACGAACATGTAATTAAACCAATTAGATGAAAACATAAACGGATTTATACGGACCTGCACCGACGAGGAGGGTCAACTTTCCGAGAGCAAGAGCCATGACCGAAGAACAACAATACTACTTGTTGTAGCCTGTAGTTATCAACTTGTGCGTATGTATATAGCTACCGCAACGAGCCGCTGCACGACATGAGAAAATCGACGAGAGAAAAAAAAAAAAAAATGTTGAGCAACAAAAAGCTCTCTTCCTGGTTCTTGATTGTCTGGCTCTGTGGCTCGCTCGCTGTGAGTGAAGAGACTCTGTGGGTGGGCTTCAAGAGCTCTAGCTGACCCAAACAACAACAACAACCCTATTTGCTCTTTGTTTGTAGAAAGGACCTTCGCTTTCTGGTTAATTTACGAGTTGAGAGTTGAGACCTAAAGTTATGCCGATGACGACGAATATTCTCTCTTCTTATTTTTTTTCTTTTTTCATTTTTTTCTCTCTCGAATGGGTGGAATTTTGGAATTAGAGTACGTTTGGGAGCTTCTCGAGTAGATCTTTTTGCAGTAGATCTTTTAGAAGTAGATCTTTTAGAGGTAAAGCTTTTAAATGAAAGTCGTTGGTCGTTTGGTTGTCAATTAAAAAAGAGCTTTTTTAATGATAGAATTACCAAAATGCTCTAGTAAATATTAAATTATAGGGTTATAATGGAGATTTTAGTGTTATTAAAAAAACTCCAAAAGATCTACTTGGAAAAGCTTTAAATTTAAATTTGGGCTTCTCCAAGTAGACGTAAAACAGCTTTTTTAATCATCTAAAAGCTCTACTGAGTGACAACCAAACGATACAAAAAAAATTAAAAAGAGCTTTTTTAATTAAATAAGCTCTTTTAGCCGGTAGACAAGCTCCCCCAAACGGACACTTACACAACTGCTTTTGGTTTTGAAGAGGACTAGAGATATTATAAAAAAAAAATGTTGGTTTTAAATTTTTAATTCATTTTGATTTTTAAAAAAAAATTTCAAATTTTTAATACCACGGATAAGACTCGAACTCGCAACCCAATATAGATGTATTTATGGATAAAAATTCTATTAAATAAAAGATAAATTTTGTAATTTAAGTAAATCTTACTTGCAGGTTTTGAGAAATTAAAGTTAAAGTAAACTATATTATTTGTATTTATTAAAAGTGAGTAAACACTAATAGAATTTTGTAATTTAATTATGTTTATTGTGAGACTCGATTCATTTTCATTCTTGATTAGCAAACATGTCTCGATAATAAAATAGTAGATCCATTTTAAATTTTTGATTGGCAAATAATACTAAGAAATATAATGGAAATGATTGGATATTAACACCTTGTTTTTAATCTGCTCATCTTAATGAAAAATAATGAGTGACTTTAATTGTTAAATATTGAATTAATTTAGTTATGACTTAAAAGAAATATTTTTGTTTTCTTATGTAGTAGATATATCTTGTACGTGTTACATTCTAACATGTATTGATTATGCATTTATTATAGATGTATCAATTCTTTTTTTTTTTTTTTTTTGATAATACAAACAACTGCCGGGACCGGCGAGATAGGGCTCTACAAGCGCAGCCCGGACAGCAACTCCCACGAGAAGGGAGAGAACACCCACAGAGTAGTGGGACACTATCCACACAAATGGTGGGAAAAAGCACAAAGCCCAAGCACCCACAAACACAAAGAGCAATGCTTAACGCAAATCCTTTTTTTGATTATCCACTTATATGATCTTATTATAATAAAATACGAAAGTACGATTGGAATACACCGATAAAGTTTTGAATAAAAATTGAATTCTTGTTACATGTCAAACGCATAATTCATGATTACAACTGCATCCCCACGGTCGATGGAGTTGCGACATGGTAACATCGCAACGAAAGATGAATCGTGCAATTCTGCTGCATTCTAATTTTTGTCCAATGTTTAGCTATTTAGACCAAAATGGCAAATTCGTGACAATTAAAAGGTGGGTGGCTGGGCCTTGTGGGAACAAACGTGACACGTAAAGAAGCAAAGAATAAATTTTCAACCGCGCAATCTGGGCCACCAAAAGGTGGTCCTCTTACTCCTTATTCGTTCGGGGCGTACCCAATTAGTTTTATTTGGTCCAAGTCTTTTCATCAACTACTAAAACTCAATAATGCGATTTGAAATCTAGACATTGTCAAATTGAATGCGAGTTCTTACCATTAAACCATATAGAACGGTGGTTGATCGAACGCTGTTTGCATGTCAGGATAATTACTCTCACAACATACGGAACTCAAAAACCCAATCACAAATACATAATCCACATGTTCGGGCCGCCCTACTCGTGTGAGTCTATCTATTGGGCTGAGTAAACCTTGATGAGGCTCGAATGAATTGGTACAAATCAGACCCGGATTCAATCAAGTTTTATACTCAAGTATATTTTAATCGTACAACTAGAGAGGCAAATCCAACCCTTTTTTTTTTTTTTTTTTTTTTACAAGAGTTATTATAATAGAACTGCCGGCAACTGTCGAGATCAAACAATACATGTGCAGTTCAGATATCTACTCCCATAACAGGAGATAAATACTCCCACAACTTGGGAAGAAAACTCCTTATATATACTTGTAAAATATGTATGGTGGGATACCGAAATCTGAACCCCTCAACACTTATGTGGAAGAGAGGTGTACTACCAGCTACTTGAACAGCAAATACACGAATACAGAAGAAGAAAATCTACCCGTTTGATTATAACTTTTTTAAAATTCTTAAATTTGCTTGTGCTTGTGGATTCTGTTAATATATACCCTAAAGTGGAAATACTGCAAATATAGTCGAAAATATATAAAAGTGCGAATCATCCAAAATATTGGAGATATATTAGGAAATATCGAGATTTTTTTTCTTCTTCTTCCAATTTTACAGCTTATATTTGTCCGATTTTGCATGAAAAGTGCCCATTAAATTGTTTTGCAAATCAAGGATGCAATTGATGATCAAAAGGGCATAAATTAAATTTCCTAAGATTACAGTATTACACGCATTTTTATTGTAAGGGTTTCCAATTCAATAGAAGATATGTCTAATGTACAAATTAAAGTATATATGATCTAACTAGCTTTATCTTGCCGTCCGATGATATATATAGAGAGAAATTATCAGGTGCTGGATCTAATAGGAAGTGTAGATTTGCATTTGAGTCAAGATGTGTTCAAAGTTATCGGTCGTCTTCTCGATCGAATGTGAATGCATCCCCTCATAAGTTGTCACCACAACTCCTTCATCTTTTGTCAATCGTTGAACTTGTTTTTTGACATTGCACCCTTGATGTGTACATCGATAGTAGCTTCTATAAACACAAAAGAAAAATAAACCAGTAAGTCAATTTGTTTCTATTAATATATGACAATAAACTCAACCTAACCTAGTAATTAAATTTCAAAAGCTTGGATCTCAAGTAACTAATTGTGATGTAGATCGAAACATGTCTCTCTCATCTCTAATTAATTATGTATTTTAATTAGTTAGAAGGAAATAATTAAACTACATCAATTCAAATAGATGGATGATTAATTGACTTTTCCACAAATTAGCTAGAATCACCCATGATCCATCGTGTCTAAGTAGTACACGTGTTGGATTATCCAATGAGACTATGCGACGTTATAAATTTTCTTTCTACTCCTTGACTAACTATAATATCAAAGACTTTGAATAAAAACGGATTTTTTTTTTCTATCCGGACAATATAGTATGCAAGGGAGCAAAATGAATTGTACGTGACAATACAGATTACTGCAGAGAGTATTATCGCCTCTGGTTTTCGTTGAGTTTCAAAGTGAGTACAATTGTGTAATTAAGTTAATTAATATAAGAGCTAGCTAGTAGTTGCCTTGTCTCATCTAATATCAACTCTGCTCAACCCAAAAGCTTAACATATATGATATAACATTAGATAAATGAACAACATCTGTTACACACTCCTACTGCGTATAACATCGAGACTTATGGCTCTGTTACGGGAGAAAATTAAGCTTAACGTTAGATAAATGAACAACATCTGTTACACACTCCTACCGCGTATAACATCGAGACTTATGGCTCTGTTACGGGAGAAAATTAAGCTTAACATTAGATAAATGACCAATAACGTTTGTTACACACTCCTACAGTGTATAACATCGAGACTTATGGATCTATTACGGGAGAATATCTTGGGTCTGTTACACACTCCTACTGTATATATCACCGAGACTCGTGGCTCTATTACAGGAGAAAATCTTGGGTACGTAGGTACCACTTGATCTAAAAAAAACACTTAAGTTTTTATGTAAAAGCTCAATGGTTAGACATATTAACATGTCTCTTCTTTTGAAAAGAGAACTAAAATTAGGAAGGCATAACTGTTTCAATTTTCAGAGAGATCGAGAATAACACATCAGCCTCTTTGATCAATTATCAGTATGCTCTTTGATTCTGAGTAAGTGTTACTGCTATTTTGTCGTCCTCATGCCATATCTGCATGGACATTTATAGTGCTCCTCTTGAAACTGCAGTAACTCGATCTCCATCATCATAATTCATATATATATATATATATATATAACATATGGTGTACATAATTATTCCCAAAACAAACTAAATTAATCACTTTTTATTTATTTTCACTATGTTGATATGTTTATGCTTTATTTCCCTTTATATATGCAGATTGATGAATATAATTATGATAATAGTGGGTTAATAAAATTAATTTATGGTATGATGATTAAAATATATGCATGAGTATATCTATTATCTAATATATTTAATTAGATGTCAAGAAATAATAAGTGCATCAAAAACAAGTAATTAAAAGAAAATAAAAAATGAAATTAAAACAGTGATCAAGTGCTATATATAGCAGTTAAGTAGTGATTAACAATAATTAATTACCTTGGAAACTTGTTGTTTTTGACAGCTTTTTGGCCATATTTTCTCCATCTATAACCATCATCAAGAATATCAACTTGGCTTCTGGTTTGAAAAGCATATTTAGGTTTCTTAATCTTCTTCTTCTCAGATGACCCCTTGGTCTTCTTATTATCAGACTCAACAGAGCCATTGTTATCACTTTTGTTGCTCAGGGACATCATGTTGTTGTTGTTGTTGTTGTTGTTGTTCATGATACTCAAACCACCACCTGGATTAATCTCCATCTCAGACATCAACCCTAAGAACCCATTATTGTTTCCCTTGTTGTAGTGGTTGTTGTTGTTGCTGTTGATCATCATAGTTGATGCTGAAGAAGAAGCAGGAAAAAGAGTTTGGTAGCTCTCCATTTCAGAGAAAGAGAAAGAGAGGAAAAAAGAGACTCTATGACCAGATTGGAGAGGAAGAATATGTGATTAAGGTTTGATGATATATATATATATATATTAAAAATAAAAGTGAATTTAAAGGTTTGATTTTAGGTGAAATTTAAAAACAACAAGGCGGCTTGATGGGCTAGTACCTAGCAACTTCCTGTTTATCATAGATATATGTTCGGAGTCGTAGACGGCACGTAAATAAAATACACAGAAAAAAGAAATAAAGTTGCAAAATTTATTTAAAGAATAAAAATAAAAATTGGTTGGTTGAATTATCTAAAGAAATAATTAAAGGTTAAAAAATTTTAAAACTAATTGTATTTAATTTATTGGTGTCGGTGTAGGTGGGTTGGTTTTGTTTGACTCATCTTTGGTTTCGTACAAGAGTACTTTCTTTGAAATGGTGGTCATGGTTAATAAAAATAATAATAATAATAATAATAATAATAATAATAATACAGAAATTCTATTATCAGTTCGAACTGATAAAAGTTATATCAGTTCCTTGTATGTGGGTCACTGGATTTAAATACTTTGATTTGGCTGTATGCACTTGTCAGTCAAAGTATTTAAATCCAGTGACCCACATACAAGGAACTGATATAACTTTTGTCAGTTCCAACTGATAATAGAAACACTGAATAATAATAATCATATATATAGTAGAACCCTTGTAAATTAATCTCCTATAAATTAATATCCTCTCTAAATTAATAAAAAATCCCGGTCTCGACTCAGGCCAATGTAAAAAATTAATAAACCCCTCTATCGTAATAATTAATAATTTCTTTTTGAAACCTAGTGTAAAATTTCGGCCCAACTGTCACATAAATTAATAATTTCATAAAAGTATAAAATATATTACAAAATATTCAATAACTATAAAAGTACTTCAAGAAACTAGTTTGCACAAGGTCACCATGTTTGATATTTTTGGCTTCATCCTTCATCTTTTGAATTGTCCCCAAGAAGTTATTGTGATCACCTTCTTGTTGTAGCCAAAAAGTTTCAACTAAATTTAACATTTCAACAGCCTTACTTGTAGAGATTTTAGTTACCTCTTGACTATCGTTGTCGTCATCATCTATCTCAACCACACCGTCATTATTCTGTATTGTGATATCATTGATGATATCCTCTTCGGTTTGAGTGTAACAAATCTTTCTTAAACAAGGAATCTTGAAAAAAGAAACTTTCCATGAAGAAGAAAACCGACTAAACAAGTAATCCTGAAAAGGAGTCTTCCCTAAACAAGAAAGCTGACTTCCACACGTTTTCTAAGACAAATAACACTTTACAAGGTAAAATCCTTCAAATTAATAACCCCTCTAAATTAATACTCAATGATGGGTCCCAAGAATATTAATTTAGAGGGGTTCTACTGTATATATAATATATTGAGGAAAAGGTTATAAATAAAATATTTTGATAAAGTGAAAAGGGTTTAATTGTTGTGTAATACTAATGGGAGAAAATCTTGGTTGGGACGGTCCCATATACGTGGCCATGGGACCGTCCAATGAGAGTGCGCAACATATACATTGAGACAGTATGTGCAGAGTATGTGGCATACTCTCATTGGACGGTCCCATGGCCACGTGTATGGGACCGTCCCAACCAAGATTTTCTCTACTAATGGGTGCTCCACGAGGACCACTACACGCATGAGATGAGAATAATGAGATTGTTCTTATTTACACTATTAGACATGATAAAAATATTTATTTAAAGTTAGTCTTGTGCTTCGTAAGGAATATCTCCACCATGTGTTGTGCTCCATTTGTGGGGTAATTGTTTGAACACGCTAGCGGTATTTGATTTCGACAAATCTCTCTCAACTCTTTTAATATTAGTTTATATTAATATATTTAAATTAGTTTGGTCAAACGCGTGATCTTAGAATTATGATACCATATTTCCATTGCATTGCATGCATTTCATTTTTCGGTTATTGGAATCAAAACATTAAACATATTGTTTAGTCATAGCTCGTTTTTAATTATTGACCAAAAGGATGTTTATATGACTTCTTTAATTTAATATCCGATAAATTAATTATTTAATATTTTGAATTATTTAAAAATTTATTTTAACTCTTTTTTTATATATAAAACATCTATCTATATATATATTTTAACAAATATATATAAAATAAAATAAAAATCTTGAAGTGTGTGATGACATTAACTATTATCAAAACCTTATCTTAACTCTTTTAACAACCGATCCCTTAATATATATATATATATATATATATATATATCAATATTCAAAACATTTTTCTCACACAAAAGAAAATTTGGTGTATGTTTATATATAGGAGCCGATATTGACACCCATAAATATGATAAGCACACCCATATTTTAATAAAAAAATTAGTTATAAAAATATCCCAATAGGAATTTACCGACAAATTAGTTTAATTAAAATTATAGTGGTTCTCTCATAAGGGATCCCTTATTTTAATTTCGGTAAGGACTTTGATGAAATCACATCCATTTCTATGAATTTTGATCTGAATTTTTTTGTGGATGATATCTTTAATGAAATCTACCTATGAATAAAATTTGAGAATTTTTCAAACACTGCAACTATTTTTCTTGAATTTTCCTATATTTCATCCATTTTTCGATGCCTTCATATTTAACAAAATCATGATAAATAGTTATAGTACTTGAAAAATTCTTAAATTTTATTGATAGGTAGATTTCATTAAACTCATCATCCACAAAAAAATTCATATCAAAATTCATATAAATCGACTCAATTTCATGAAGGTCCTTATCGAAATTAAAATAAGGGATTCCTTATGAGAGAACTACTCATTAAAATTTGGTGTATATTTATATATACTTTGATCTTATTAAAACTCGTAATATTACACCCTTGTTCACAGCTCGGTCAACGTGAAAGCATGAACTGTTCAATGCAACGTATACTTCACATAATAATTAATGTCATATCTACTAAAATTTAGTTTTTTTTTTAAATAAAATAAAATAATTTGACACAAGATAAGGAGTACAAAATATCTACTTGTAATACTAAAATCTAATTAACAAGACATTGTTTAATTAAATTTTATACGTACATCTATGATCTATTGATCTATCTACCCAATCTGTGATTTTTCTAGAAGGTATAACATTAATGACGGAGTTAACATAGGGTGGTGTTAATTAATTAAGAAACCTCATCGATAAATTAATTGAGTAAATTACAATTAATCTGCGAAACTCTATAGGCCGGGGTCAGTAATAAGGGATCCAATTCAATGGATGTGGAAAAGTAGTACAGAGACCAGAGAGAGCTAACAAAAAAAAAAAAAAAAAGGTGGAACACTATTGGTAGTCCATGGTGTTTGACTAGTTGGTGTTAATGGACACGTGGGTTTGAATGTTAAAAACTCAAAAGTCATCAAACTCATCATCATCTTCATCGTATGCCCATGTCATTGTTTTGAATCTTGGTTGGTTGGTGGTCCTCACAGCGGCGCAGCCTCCATTACCTTTTATTTTATTTTATTTAATCAAACAAACTGTCATTTTGGGTTGTTTTAGGGAGGGGAGGACTCGAACACACAACCCCGTGATACAGATGTAAGAGATTTACTATTGGATTAACCTCATCTCGTCACTGTCGATGATAATTACATGAAATTATCATAAATCAATAAGCAGAAATGGAGCCAGAACATGGAAAGTATAATAACGAGATTAAAAGTATTCATTTCTCCCTTTTAATTTTATGATGATGGGGTTAGGGTTTCACCGGCTACAAGTAGTATTGAGCTTAATTATTTGTGATTGGCATTCATTATGTGATCACCGAATACCAATTTTGATTGGGTATGGATATTGACACCCATAAATATGATAAACGCATCCATATTTATAAGTACACTTATGTCTAAAATTTAAAATTAAAACATTACTATAAACACCCATCTTAATGCTAATAAAGTGATATAGTTGAAGATATGAGTGTAATTAATGGGTGTAAATAGTATTTTGTTTATTTTTAATTAAACTAATTTGTCCTTATTGGTAAATTCCTATTGAGATATTTTTGTAATTAAATTTTTTATTAAAATATGGGTGTGCTTATCATATTTATGGGTGTCAATATCGGTTCCCATTTTGATTTGCCTCGACACATATAAAGTTTATGAAATATTACAATAATTTGGAGTTTTGAAGGAGGGGAGAGACTTGAACCCACAACCTTGTAATGTAGTTGTAAGAAGTATACTATCGGGGCATCGGGCTAACCTCATATTGTCAGCACATTTAAAGTTTATAATCGATCGTTAACTTACAATATATATATATATATATATATATATATAATAAAGAGCTTGCTGTCGTAAGATTTTTAAGAGTTTAAGTGCCTCAAATGATCAATCGAAGCTCTTTGTTAATTACTACTAGTCGGAATTCTAATTGCTACGCCGTGGATTTTAAATCGGTTTGGAGATTTAATCCCAATTTTTTTTTATTTTTTTTTTACATATATCATGTTTATAAACATTTAACTTGGTGCATGGCTTCTTGTGACAATATTGTCCATACTTATAATATATAGTATTATGTTTCGGGTATAAGATGCCGCACATGATAATTATCGGTAGACAAAGTGACCATGAGCAGTTGGTCAACACTTGGTTTCTCTTGAACAGGGAATAATATAACATGCAGTGTGTATTCGATATTTTATTTTCTTCTTCTTTGAATTGACGAAATTATAATTATCTGTAAATGCAAATATGCAATGCAAAGCCATTTTTTTTTTTCCAATCGACTTTGAAAGGAATAGCTCTGCTGGGTGCTACAAATGACAAAAGAGGATTCAATTCGAAAGCTACGTACTCTTTTTTCTCGTTTTTGATCTTTTGTTTGTATCACAAAAAAATGTGTAATCAATTGTTTCAAAAATGTGTTTTTTTTTTTTTGGTCTAAAGATAATATGTCACATGGCTGCTCAATTACATCCTTCGTGGAAAGAAGAAAGTTATTTAATAATTGTACCTGAGTCAAATTTAAAATGATGAAGAATATATACAAAGTTTCAACAGAGATTTCAAGTTCTTGACTTTTCTTTTTAATTATTACAGATAAATAGATAATTCAGGATTTAGGAATCGAAAAGACGGGACTAGAAGTAAAATGTGAATGTATCCTTCGTGGAAAGAAGAAAGTTATTTAATAATTGTACCCCGAGTCAAATTTGACATGATGCAAGAATATAATCATATACACATGGTTTAATTTCAATGGAGATTTTAAGTTTTTGACTTTTCTTCTTTTAAATTATTACAAATAATTCGGGATTTGAGGATCGAGGAGACATGACTATAAGTAAAATACTAAAATGTGAATGTATATATGCATGCACTAGAAGGAAAATTCTGAATATATACTATCTTAAATCTACATGTGATAATTATATATTGGAGATTTTAAATGCTACAATTAAAGATCATGAGTACCAGTGCCGGTCCTAACTATTTCGAGGTCTCTGGGCAAAATCTAAAAAATGGGCTCCATACCAACAAAATCATTCCCACTTCATCCCAAAATAAAAATCAAAATAAAAAAAATCCATGATTTTTATGTCTCTAGTTGCTGGTTTTTTTTTTTTTTTTTTTTTTTTTTTTTTTTTTTTTTTTTT
This sequence comes from Acer saccharum, assembly GCA_030490815.1. Classification (NCBI taxonomy): domain Eukaryota; kingdom Viridiplantae; phylum Streptophyta; class Magnoliopsida; order Sapindales; family Sapindaceae; genus Acer; species Acer saccharum. The sequence goes on along the minus strand of CM059873.1, from coordinate 3,056,859 downwards.
GTGGAAAAGAAATGAAGAATATATAGGTAATAGATGATAGGAAAGTATGAAACTTTAAAAAAAAATTGGGTTTTGTAATATAATAAAACGAATTGGATCATGTTCTATTTTTTTTTTTTTTTTTTTTTGGGGGTATTGTTTGAGCTTTTTTTTTTTTTTTTACTTTGTTTTTACTGTTTACAACTTAGCTCATAATAATAACTCACATCATATATTTAGGGCCCCTAGGTATAATGGGCCCAGGGCGGGCACCCACCCTCGACCCAACCCAGGGCCGCCCCTGATGAGTACTAGTGTACTGCTTGAGCTTTCTGACAAAATTTTAATTTCAAAACTTGTAATGAGGTTTCTGATGATTTTTGAAACTGCTGGATTTTTTTTCTAATTTTAAACAGTGTGAAACATATTGGACGATGGTAGCATATTGAAAGAAAAACAAATTAAGAAGTGTCAATTTGTCTGTTGATTGGGAAGTTTGAAAAATTAGGTTTAGTTGATGTGGAATATGGTAAAAAGGCATTTTCGTTGATTATATTATTAAATTTTTCGTACGGAATTTTGATTGGTATTAACGTAAGATGTTTTTACTTTTCCTTACTTTGCACGTAACATTCCACATGAAAAATTTCAAAAGCGTCACGAAACTACCGGAGAAGTTTCTTATATATATATATATATATATATACACGGATTTTCTATTATCAGTTTGAACTGATAATAAATATATCAGGACAAAGAATGTGGACCACTAGATTTACATACTTTGACTCAAAGTGTATGCACTTGTCAAAACTTCTTCATAATATGTGGTCCACATTATTCGTCTTGATATATTTATTGTCAGTTCGAACTGATAATAGAAAGACCGTATATATATATATATAAGCTTTATGCATATTTTACGTAGCAAGTGACGCTATTTGATGTTAACGTGATCCAAACTTTTTTCTTCAATCGGTTCATATGTAATTGGCTTCTCATCTAATTAATTCATCAAATGCTTTCGCTACACGAAATTCAAATTAACTCATTATTGATTAGATGAATCCCTGTTGTAAGTTTGAATGTGGAGGCTGGCTAGCTAGAATAGATTATAGATCTATAACTACCGATAAAATATCTTGAAAGAAACAATTTTTTTACGTTATCTGTATACGTCTAATTCAATTATTATATCATGTGATAAAAAGATTAGATATGAATATATGATTAAATAAAAAAGTTGATATATATATATATATATATATATATCGAAATGGGCTAATACAGCACGTCTGTCTCATGCAAGTTTTTCTATCGAGTTCCCGGTTCTTACTATAGTATTGTTAGGAGTCCGTTATATATCCATGGTATAGTTACAACGTATACTAGTGTGGTTGAAAGAAGGGGCGGACCACAATGGGGGGCTAGGTGGGCAATGAAAAAACATGAATTTATAAAAAAAATTAAAATTATTTATTTTATATTTTAGTATTATAAATTTTAAGTATTTTTCATTTGACCACCCAACTTCAAACTCCTGGTTCCACCCCTAGTTGAAAAGTTAAGCTTACGATAACATATATACATACAATCTCAATACTTGTAGTTAATTTATAGTTTGTGAAGTTTAATCGTACGTTCCATTTGCAAAATTAAAAACCAAAAATAGAAGTATATATGACCACCCCTAGTTGCAAAATATTTCATTATTTTTCATATTTTAGAGGGTCTAATATTTTAAAGATATTGACAATATTTCAAACCAAATTTCCAAAATTTTGTGTATAACATATTCTGATAAATCGTTTTCATTCAAAATTTGACGTCCACATATATATATATATAATTTGACGTTCACATTACAGGGTCATTAAGTTGCTATTTGATTGGAGGAGTTTCCTCCGTGTGTTAGTTCTTTTGTTTCGGCTAATGGCCGTGGTTGTTTGTAATGTTATGTTTTCTTCAAAAAAAATAAAAAATAAAAAGTTGCTATTTGACGAAAATATGTATTCTTTGTAAGTTGGAAAAATCAAATATAATGTCTTAGAATAAATTCAAGTCCAGGCGGTCCAACTAGAATATTAATTAATGCAATTAATACAACACGTGTATATTATACCACAACAGATATTGAGGGTGCGTTTGGTACATGGGACGGGACGGGACAATTTTTTGTTGTCCCACGTTTGGCGCACTATTAGTATGGGACGGGACGGGATAAGGTGGGACAAAAACCACCAAATTTTGTCCCACCCAAGACCCTAGGACAAGGTTGACCCTAGGACAAGGTTGTCCCATGACATGGGACAAGTACAAAAAGACTATTTCACCATTTAAATTTTCAAAAAAATTATAAACATGTTTAATAATAATATATATTATTATAATATATATTAGAATATATATATTATTACTATAATATATATCATAATATTATATATATAATATGTATCATAATAATATAGAATATAATATTATATATATTTATATACTATATATTATATATTATTATATTTTTTATATAATATAATATATTATATTATTATATAATATATAATATATTATATTATATCCTATATATAATATATATCATAATAATATATAATATAATATTATATATATTTATATACTATATATTATATATTATTATATTTTTTATATCCTATATAATATATATATATATATATATTATGTTATATTATATTATATATCAGTGGTTCTCTCATAAGGGATCCCTTATTTTAATTTCGGTAAGGACCACCATGAAATCATATCGATTTGAATGAATTTTAATCTGAATTTTTTTGTGGATGATAAGTTCGTTGAAATCTACCTATAAATAAAATTTGAGAATTTTTCAAGCACGAAAACTATTTTTACCGATTTTTTTTAAATATGAAGGCATTAGAAAAATAGGCGAAATATAGGAAATTCAAGAAAAATAGTTTTCGTGCTTGAAAAATTCTCAAATTTTATTTATAGGTAGATTTCAACGAACTTATCATCCACAAAAAAATTCAGATTAAAATTCATTCAAATCGATATGATTTCATGGTGGTCCTTACCGAAATTAAAATAAGGGATCCCTTATGAGAGAACCACTGTATTATATATATATATATTATATATAATATGTATTTATATATATTAGTAATATATATTATTATATATATTATAATAATATATATCTATATATATTATAATATTATGATTTTTATATATAATATATTATATAATATATAATATATTATATTATATCCTATATATATAATATACAATATATCATATATATATATATATATATAATATTTTATTATATTATATATTATTATATATAATATATATATATATTATAATATGTATATAAATATATATATATATATTATTATTATTATATATATATATATATATAAATATTTATAATATAATATTATGATATAATAATATATATTATAGTATTATATATATCATTATATATATATTATAATTATAATATATATATATATATATATATAAGAGGGGCATTATAGTCATTTTAACCTCTTGTCCCGTCCAGTCCCAGTCATATCAAACGCATAACAGTACAGTTAATAGTTCTGTCCCGGACCTTCCAAACACAATACATAACAACTTGTCCTGTCATGTCCTGTCCTGTCCTGTCCTGTCCTGTCCCACCTTGTCCTGTCCCATCTCCGTGCCAAACGCACCCTGAAGGTTGATGATCAAGATTTGAATATCTTCATGGCGTCAAGATTTCATATTAGTTTCTGTAATTCACTACGGATTCGAAAAATCAAACTTTCGAACGAGAGAAATTCGATCTTGACAACCCTAAATAATTATTAAAAAAAAATAAAAAATTCCACAGTCTGCATGCACCTAAATGTTTGACAATAGCTGAATTGATTGGTCTACTTTGACTATGTGGAATTTTGTTTTCCTCCCCAGAAATGTTTCAAAGATTGTGAAATCAAATGTTCTTTATATATCATGATTTTGATTTTTTGTTTTTTGTTTTTTTTGTTGGTTATGTATATTGTCCACCGTCACTGTTAAGGGAAGACGTGTGGAAAATGATCAAACAGAAGAGATAGAGATAACACTAAAAGGACATCTAGAAACTTGCATGTCCTGGAAGTAATTTAACATATAGAAACTAAAAACTAATTGTGTGGTGTGAAAAAAAAAAAAAAAAAGAGTTTCAATGGCAATCACAGAATATGGTAACGTCAATCGATCGTGTAAGAGCTGAAATTATTATACATTAGTCAACCTGACCACATATGAATCCCAAAATGTAAAAAAATGAACAATCCCCAAATAGTGTTTTTATTGACTGAAATTTAGACTCAACAATTTCTTGTAAGATGACACTCTTGGCGAAATCTAACCTCTCAGAACACCTGGGGACCGAGGTCCGAGGACCTTATTTTAGGGACTTGGATCCTTTACTGACATAAGCTCTTCCTGAGTTTTTAGAGATATAGTGTCACGTGACTGTTAAGAACTTGTAAAGTAAAGATTTACTTAACTCAAATGTTCCCTCGAACAAATAGTAGACGATCTTGTTTTTAGACTATAAATATATTAAGATGTTTGTCAATATTATGAGATCTTGAGAGAAGCTCAGATCAACAGAGGATCAAAGTTTATATTTTAGACCATTTTGATTGTACACAATTAAGTGCCTACACATTTCTTGTTTATATCGTAGTAGGTGTTGCTTTTCGAATTGTGCTTATAGCGGTTTATCTCATCAGGTTTTGATAAATCATTAACTCGACAATCTGGTGAGAGTGATGCCATTTTAATTGAATGCAGTCAAGGCTTTAATCATACTTTAGACCATTTTAATTGTATACAGTTGCTGGATTTGGGCTCGCTTGGTATCCATATTCACACATAGAGCCCATTGTTTCTTTACCCGTAATACCCTTATTTAACTTAAAGTCCAATTAATTTTCACAAATGAATTGAAATGTTTTTCTTTCACCAGTTGATGGGTTTTTCTTTGAGATAGTGGGACAGAAAACGAATGCAAAAAACATTACCTTTTAAGATCGCATTCAAACACACATTTAGACAGTCAAATTAACATGATATTTACTCATTTTAATATAATTTATGTCAATTACAAACGTAACTGTGAGGCAATCTCTTACGCATATGGCCGGCCTCAGGGTATGCCCATGAAGCAACCGCCTAGAGCCCCCGTTTTCGAAGGGTCCCAAATTTCAGTTCTAAAATAAACGTTGTGTATTTCAATTTGAAAATAAGTTTGAAGACCAACATACATTTTATTTATTTATTATTATTATTATATATATATATATATATATAACAGCTCATTTGTCACATTATCACTTAAATGCTTTTTTTTTTTTTTTTAAGGCCTACCAAAGAAACACAATTATTATACTTACCACATCTACAATGGATCAAATTGCATATCAGACATTCGAAAAAACAATTTGAAATCAATTCTAAAGTTCTTGGAAGCTCTCTTCATGCAAAAATCCAGATACAAAATCTCAATAATTCAAACAATTTTAAGTGATTCGCTTATAAAAGAGTTGAATTCGTTGAAAAGTCAGGTGCCTAATTTTTATAATTTGCCTTGGGCCCACAAAATCTTTAGACCAGTCCTACTTATATTATGGGACTAGTTTAAATAAATTAAATATAAAACAATCTCTCTCATGTCATTAGAATAATTACATATGATGTTCTAGTATTTGCTTGATTTGGATAGATCCAGTGAGCAGGTTCTAATATATACCGATCTTAATTTTAAGTTTTAACATTAGTTTTAAGAAAAATATTAAGCTATGCTAGGTCGGTTGCCACTTATGCTGATATTGTATTAGTGTTAGTTATAAAAAAAAAAAGCCTCGCAGCGTGATGGCTGGACCCTCCTCTTGGAGCCCTCCACCATCCAAGTTCGAGTGCCAAGGCATGCATATAGATATGCCAATTTTCCTTGGTCCACATGTTGTGTAGATGTGGTCCCACCTTGCGTGGGTGTTTGTCCCACCTTCGAGTGGGTAGTTGTCCTACTTTCAAGTGGGTGTCTTTCTCCCTATCTATGGGAGCTGCTCTCCGGGCCATGCTCGTTAGTATAAGACGTGATGTATGTAGTGTAGAACTGCAAAGCTTTTCATTGATTAACAATAAAATATATACACCATCAGGTATAAGAGTTACAAGATAATTAAAACACAAACTTCCCTAGTGCTAAGTTACAGCTAAGACCAGCTATACAATTTGAGTACAAATATACAACTTGAAATTATATTGACAGATGTTTAATCGATGATTATCCAATATGCCCCCTCAAGATAGGCCACGACATGAGAGGCCAATCTTGTCCTTAAGAGACTGAAACAGAGAGCGAGACAACGGTTTCGTGAGAGCATCCGCAAGCTGGTCACTCGAAGACACATGAGCCACACGAAGATAGCCCGACTGAACCTGCTCACGAATGAAATGAAAATCAATGGCGACGTGTTTCATTCGGGAGTGAAAAACCGGATTGGAACACAGTTGAGTAGCTCCCACATTATCACAATAAATGACAGGTGCAGTAGGGAGAGAGATGCCAAGATCAGTAAGGAGAAAACATAACCAGTTCAGCTCGGCAGCTGTGGCAGCAACAGACCGGTACTCAGCCTCCGTGGAGGAGCGAGCTATCGTGTTTTGTTTCTTCGAGCTCCACGAAATAGGATTGCGGCCAAGATAAACAATGTAAGCGCTCGTGGAAGAAAAATCATCCTTGTTGCCGGCTCAATCAGCATCAGAAAAGGCATGAAGTGTAATCCGAGAGTCACGATGGATGACAATCCCCTCATTTAAAGTTCCACATAAGTACCTCAGTAATCGCTTGACAAGATCCCAATGGTCTGACGTAGGTTGATGCATAAATTGTGACAACTTATTGACTGCATAGGAGATGTCAGGACGAGTAAGCGAGAGATACTGTAAGCTCCCAACCACTGTACGGTATGGTGAAGGGTCAGCAAGTGGGGAGCCGGTGTGAAGGCTGATCGGCGGGCTAGTAGGCAAGGGAGTTTGGACCGGCTTGGCACCAGACATCTTGGTGCGAGACAGAAGATCAAGTATGTAGCGCCTCTGCGAAAGTAAAATACCATGCTTGTGTGGAACCACCTCAACTCCAAGGAAATAGGAAAGAGGACCAAGGTCCTTCAGGGAGAATCTATTAGCCAGTCTCTCAACAAAACAATCCACATGAGCCGCATGATTACCTGTGAGAATAATATCATCAACATATATGAGGAGATAGAGAATGTTACCACCATCATTGAGTACAAATAGGGACGTGTCCGCATAAGAATTTTTGAAGCCAGCTGTAAGTAAGAACTGACGAAGCTCATGGTACCAAGCCCGCGGAGCTTGCTTGAGACCGTAGATAGCCTTCTTGAGCTTGCAGACATGTGTCGGTCGGTCTAAATCTGTGAACCCAGGTGGTTGCGCCATAAAGACCGTCTCGGACAGACGACCCTGAAGAAAGGCATTGTTGATGTCCAATTGTCGAAGAGACCAGCCATGACTAATCGCAACACTAAGGACAAGTCTCACAGTGGTAGGTTTGATTACAGGACTGAAGGTTTCGAAGTAATCCACACCAGGTCTCTGATTGAAGCCCTTGGCGACCAAGCGCGCCTTAAACCTGTCAACGGAGCCATCGGTTTTTCGTTTTATTCGAAAAATCCACTTGCACCCAACTATATTAGAAGCCACTTCCGGCGGGACCAGTTCCCAAGTTCCATTCTGAACCAGCGCATTGCACTCCTCGAACATGGCCCGACGCCAATTAGGATCCTTTAAAGCCTGTACCACTGTTGTGGGCTCAACCTCGGACGACTGCAGATGCGTGTGGAGATTCAACTTCTGAATTGGTTTTCTTATATTGTCCTTGGCCCGTGTTGTCATGGGATGCTCATTAACTCGTGGAGCTGCTGTTGTTGTGGCCTGAATTGAGGACTCCACAACTGAATTGGCAGCGGTTGTAGACGAGGAAGACGACCAGGTGGACTGCTGTGAGGGAGCTGAACCTGGTGCTACAACAGTGGCGGAGTGAGGGACGAACTCAGCAGTTGCACTGTCAGTGGACGGAGCAGCAACAGCATGTGGAGAAGACCGAACTGGTGGTGCGCCAGTCGGGACAGCAGGTGTGGAGGGCTGTGGAGAGTCAGCTTGCGGCGACGAAGTAGCTTCACACGGCAACAATTCTTGAGAGAGGACAGCAGAGGGTGGCGTAGATGCTGGCTGACCTGTGTGTGGGGAAGACACGGAGAGGACAGGCGGAACCCAAGAGGTGATGGTGGTGGCTGTGGGTCGGTCTAGAGCAGTGTGTAGGGACCTGTAAGGAAAGACGGACTCCACAAACTGGACATGACGGGAGACAAACATTCTTGAAGTTGACGGATCAAAGCACAGGTAAGCACTCTGTGACAGTGAGTACCCTAGAAAAACACAGGAAGTGGACCGTGTATCAAGCTTGTGAGAAGAATATGGCCGAAGCCAAGGATAACAAAGGCAACCAAAGATTTTCAGTTTTGAGTAATTCGGAGACCGACCAAAAATATTGCCGTAAGGTGATGAGAGACCTAGTGTAGGGGTTGGCATTCTGTTTATCAGATAGACAGCTGTGGCAAACGCATGAGACCAAAAATAAAGGGGAAGGGAAGCAGAAGTGAGTAAAGTGAGACCCGTTTCAACAATGTGACGGTGTCTCCTTTCTGAATACCCATTATGTTCAGGTGTGTGAGGTGGGGTGGTGAGATGAGAGATACCATTTGTAGCAAGGAAGTCTTTGAGAGACAAGTATTCACCGCCATTGTCCGAATAAAGCGTGATGATTTTGTGGTTAAAAAAATTTTCCACAATGGCCTTAAAGCGAATAAAAATGTCTCTAACCTCTGATTTTCGTTTCATTGGATAGAACCAAATATACTTAGTGTAGTGATCAACGAAAATTACATAGTATTTTAAACCGTCATGTGAAATAACTGGAGACGTCCATACATCAGAAAATATACATTCTAGTGGACGAGATGAATTGAGTGACGAAGCAGAGAATGGTAGCTTATGACTTTTATTGCAGTGACAAGAATGACAAGAAAATTCCTTGGACAAAGGAGACGATACATCTAAACTGAAATTTGACACAATATGTTGTAAAATAGGATAAGCCGGGTGACCTAGTCTGTGATGCCAGTTGGAGGACGTGGCTTTGACACTGGAGAAGGCTAGAACCGGTGAGGACATGGAACTGGAGGTCGGCCATTCATACACGCCATCCTTGGTTTTGCCCCTCAGAAGAATTGCCCCCGTACGAAGATCCTTCACATGAAAGGAAGATGATAAGAACTCCACAGAAACATTATTAGTAGCACAAAATTGCGAAATCGAAATCAGATTCTTTTTCATATTAGGAACACAAAGAACATCAGTCAAAGTAAAGCTATGATTAGAGACACAAAGAGATGTAGAACCAGTATCCGTAATTGCAAGACCTGTGCCATCACCAATCATCACATCATCCGAGCCGCCATAAGGTGCATGAAGGGAGAGATTATTCAAGTCGGCTGTCACATGGTGAGAGGCCCCACTATCAAGAAGCCAATTCGGACTAGCAGAAGACGCATTGACAGCATAGTGAGCCCGAGGCTGCCATGGCATGGAAGGAGAGGAATTCGGTGTGGCAGAGCCTGAACCAGTCGGCTGAATTGGGACCATTTGGAAGGATGGACATCGCTTGGCCGAGTGACCTTGAACCCCACAAACCTGACATTTACCAAGATAAGGGCGAGGAGCATGAGTATTGCCTCGATTAGGTGTACCTGAATTGCCAAAAGAGGATCGGCCAGCTGGAGAGAAGGAGGGACGCCAGTTGTTGTTGGTGGGAAAAGAGGGACGCCAGCTATTATTCTGCTGCGAAGGACGCCAAGCTGAACCAGTTCGAGTGGTCGGATGAGCCGTGGCTGGAAAAGAAGACGTCTCCTTCTTGTTATTCAGAAGAGAGGCTTCAAAGGTCAATAATTCCTCATGAAGCTCATCAAAGGATATAGGATTATCCCGAGCTTGAACGGCCCTAACCAATTCCTTGTAGTCATCGTCAAGTTCATCGAGAATTCGCTCAGTTAGATCATCATCATCCATCGGAGCACCAAGTAATGCAAGCTCATCTGCACGGGCTTTAACAGAGTGAAGAAAATCCGTAATAGACTGTGTACCTTTTGTGGAATGTTTGAGAAGAGACTTGATTTGCTTGATGCGTCCACGAGATGGTTTGGCATAGGTATTGGCTAGAATGGTCCACGCCTCCATCGACGTTTTGGCTCTAGCGACAAAGGATATGATAGTCGGAGACAGGGAGCCAATGATGGCATTCAAGATCAGTTGATCCTGACGATTCCAGATATTGTATGCAGGATTCGGAGTTTCGACGTCATTCTCAGTTAGGCTGGCCGGAGGACAGGGCTTGGTGCCGTCGATATAGCCAAGAAGATCGTATCCGGTGAAGAGGGTTCGAAACTGAATCTTCCATGACATGTAGTTGTTGGCTGTGAGTTTGAGAGGGGCCTGAGCAGAAATATTGATTGTGATGAGATGAAACTCATTGGAACGGAGGGCAGTTGAGGTTGCTGGGGTGACATTGATGATTGTGGGCGTGATGGAGGAAGAGCTGTCAGTAGGAGAGGAACCAGTGTTTGCCATTGTGTAGGTAGGAGATTAGAAGAAAAATTGATGTGTTTTAGGGAGAGATCGATGCTCTGATACCATATATGACGTGATGTATGTAGTGTAGAACTGCAAAGCTTTTCATTGATTAACAATAAAATATATACACCATCAGGTATAAGAGTTACAAGATAATTAAAACACAAACTTCCCTAGTGCTAAGTTACAGCTAAGACCAGCTATACAATTTGAGTACAAATATACAACTTGAAATTATATTGACAGATGTTTAATCGATGATTATCCAATAGTTAGTGTCTCTATCCTCGCAGGTTCCTGGCTATTGTTGTAATCCAGTTCCAGTTTATGTTATCCAATTGTTGTAATCTAGTTGTTGTAATATCAAAAAAAAAAAAAAAAAAAAAAAGTTATAAAAAAAATACAAATCAATATAGTTAATACAAATCAACTTTCCATATTATTTTAATAACTTAATACAAATAAACTTGCCTTATCATTTCAATTTTATTTTTTGTGCAATTTAACATTCTAAATATTAAATATATTATATTTATATTTTCAGATAAAAATTCCTATAAAAAAAATATATACAAATCAATGATTAGGAATTTAGGATACAAATAAATTCATATATATATATATATTATTTTTCAAAAATTAATTTTATTTTAATTAACATAATTATTACATCACCATAAATATAATTTATTGGATAAAGATTATTGTCCAATCCCAAGAGGACTGTGGAAGCAACCCCGCCAAAAACAAGAACAAATTGACGTTTCGTAGACGCGATAAATTGAGAATAAAATAAAATAGAAATCGTCTCATCTATAAAACCTCTTCATTATATATAATCTCTCGACAACTCCGCCAGTGTTTTTTGTTATTGAAAATGGATTTTTCGTGTGCGACTGCGAAGTTGTTCTTGATTGATTTTCGAGCTTCAACGAATTCGTTCTTGTCACAGTACGAGCCTCTCGTTTTGCTTCTGGTTCCTCTCCTCACTCTCCTCGTAGCGCGTGTGCTGCAATCGTCTCTTCATGTTGTTCAAGAGAAAGGACTCAAACAGACCTTGATAGGGTTTTTCATGAGCTCAATCAAGTAATTAATAATCTTATTGTCTGATTCTTAACAATTTTTGTTTTTTTGTTTTTTGTTTTAATTTAATTTGAGTATGGCAGGTTGGTTCCTGGTGTTAAGAGTTACATTGATGCGGAGAAACAGAAGGTCAGATATATTTGATTGGATTTGATTTTTGTTTTGTTTTATTTTTGAATAAATCGATGTGTTATTTAATTTTGTTCTCGTATTGTCCGATTCGTGGGGTTCATTTCTTGCTGATGGGAAATAATGAAATATTATATCGACTTTGTTTTGCCAAGCAATAAATGGAGTAGGTTTTAGTAGCATTTAAGGAGTTTTCGACAGTCTCTGTTTAGTCTATTTTATTGGTAGAGATGTGCAGTTCATAAACAGTTTTTTTTTTTTTTTTTTTTTTCCTACTTCTTTTAAACGAATTGGTGTGATTTGATCTGATTTTCGGATTGATGAACACCATCGTCACTGAATATGCCTAGTCAGTTTTTGATACCATTGCATGTGGAATTTCCTTGGTTATTTTACATTGGTTTTGATTAATTGGCCTTATAGTTATTTAGATTGAGGAGTGTCTTCCTGCTCCTTTTGCATCTTGTTACAGGTGTATAACAAGGCCAATGTTGAGCTAGAAGCTTTAATTAACTTTAGGGTTATAAGGGCACATGTTAAGGAGATATCCAATTTTTCAAATCAGTTAAAAATTTAAAATCATAACTTCTTTTTTTGAAGACCTGAGAGACTGTGCTATTTTGTTTTTATCCGATTTGGAACGTTAGATATCCTTCCTTATCATAATCCTTAACCTTTATTGCACTCAAACCATAAAAAACCTTGATCCTAGTTATAGCTCGGGATCAACTACCCTGAATTGTTTTATGCTGTTTATTGCTAGCTAATGTTGGATTAGGATACATGTAATGTGTTATTGTGGGTAGGATGACGCTGCTAAACTCTTCTTTAACTCACTTCTGTAAGTACTTTGTATAGCCAATGAGTAATGCCTTTATTTGCTGGTTAGAGTGGATGGCTTATCATGCTCTATAGATGCAAATAGATATTAAAATTCTTTGTCTTGTGTTATGTTCTTTTGCCTGAATTATAAGGATTGTGCAAGTCAAAAATTGCATATTGTTTTATGCTAACATCAAAGTTGGGTTATGCATGTCGTTGTTGACCTATATGTATGGTGCATTTTTGTGTTCTTGTTTAGTGTTATTTGTACGTTAGTGTGTAGCAATTTTTTTTTTAATTTTTAATTTATTTTTTTAATGTAATATCGTCATATAGGTTAAAAACTTAGTCATTCCAAATTGCTTAAAGTGTTTTATATTTCTCATTTTAATTGATTAATCCGTTTATCTCTGAGATTGGCTTTTGCGTTATATTGGTGAATGTGTTGGTCAGGTGGTGGATCAGATGCAGTCTGGTGGTAAATCTAAAAGAGAGAGTTGGAGAACAGAGTTGCCTAGGGTGGGTTTAGGAGCAGAAGTCATAGAAAATATGAAAGAGGAAAAAAGAAAAGATGTTCTCTGGCAAGGAAAATGTTCCGGTACAGTGTATGTCCATAATTATTAAACACTGAATATTAGGTTATATTTCAATTTTCAATTATGCTTGAGTTTGATGTGCTCTGTTTTATTATTTTCTTGCAGCTACATTGGAGGAAGTGAATCTGAAGGTCATTTTGCTTTGATAAATGAGGCATGTTCAATGTTAGTAAGATATGGTCAAGTTATGATTTTCATTTACTATCCCTTTAGTGGACTGCTGGTGCACTTCTTTTTTAAATAAATCCTTTATTTCCGATAAAAACAAAGTTTTCAACTTGTTAGATGTTGCAAAAATTTATCCTTTCAGATACTGCAATTCAAATAAGGATTGTAGCATTTGTTGATTCTGTCATGGTTATGAATTTCCTTAAAAAGTGTCTTTATGGTGCTTTTGTCATCTTCCCAGATAGGATAGTTTTTATAGTATCAGATCAGTTCACCCATCGCTATGTCCACATCCAACCTTTCTCTAAACCCCTTTTCAGGTTTGCGCATACCAATCCATTGCATTTGGATGTATTCCAGAGTGTAGCACGATTTGAGGCAGAAGTTGTTGCAATGACTGCTGCTCTACTTGGCAATAAAGAAAAGGCTTCTGGAGGACAAGTATGTGGAAACATGACATCAGGAGGAACTGAAAGTATACTACTGGCTATGAAATCATCTCGTGACTATATGAGATATAAGAAGGGAATTACCAAGCCTGAAATGTATGTTATTTCTAGTATTTCACTTACATCTTTATGCTACTGTTTTCTTGATCGGAGAGTTACAATTGTGATGTTTTTCTTCTTGAGTGCAGGATCATACCTGAATCCGCACACTCAGCATATGACAAAGCATCACAATATTTTAACATCAAGCTCTGGCGTGTTCCTGTTAGCAAAAATTATCTAGCTGATGTCAAAGCAATAAGGCGACACATTAACAGAAACACCATTTTGGTATATGTTTTTAGATCATGCGTTGAGACAAAATTATATCTTTAGTCTCTCATATAGTTATATTTAGTATTTTCATGTAAATGTTTCATTATAATTGTGGTTTGTCTCATCAGCATTTGGACCTAACGTAAATTTCATAATATACAGATAGTTGGATCTGCACCAGGGTTTCCTCATGGCATCATTGACCCCATTGAGGTGTGCTACAGTTTCATCTTTTTTGCTACTGTTGAGTCATATGCATGTGAAACATGAAATTCATATTTAATTTGTTTTAGTTTCTACTTGAATTTGAGTAAATCTGGCACTATATTTTGTAGGAGCTTGGAGAACTGGCTCTTAGCTATGGAATATGTCTCCATGTTGATCTTTGTCTTGGTGGCTTTGTGTTGCCTTTTGCTCGAACACTTGGGTATGTCTGGACGAGTTCCTTATAATCAGATACCCTAAATTATGGTTGCTGGATGTTCTGCTATGTTTTTGCAACTGCACTTAATTATTAAGAAGGCATAAGTTTCTCTGTTTTTGGTTTTGTTAATTGCCATATTTCACAAATTTAATGGTTTTCCCCCCAGAGCTTCTCTGTTTTTTGGTTGAATTTTAGTTAGGGCCGCAGGTAATCAGTAATGAATGACCTTAGAGCTATATTTATTGGAAGCTGTAGGATTTTATCTTGAATATGATTATACCTTTCTTATGTGTTGCAAGCTAATTTATATCAAATGCTATAACATTTTGTCTCTCTCTCTCTTTCTCGGGCACTCATCACACATTATCACACTTGTTGAGTGTGTTTACTATGAGGAATGAGATTATAATATCCACACTCGTTGAATGGGTATTTTTTCATGTGAAATGGGATGATAATCTATATGGAGGACAAGCTTTTAACAATATTCTCCAGTCTGCCCTGTATCCTTGTTTGATCATTATCGGCATTCTTTTTCTTGTCTCAGGTACCCAATTCCACCATTTGATTTTTGTGTACCAGGAGTAACCTCAATATCAGTGGATGTTCATAAATATGGATTAGCGCCAAAAGGAACTAGTGTAGTTTTGTACAGAAATCATGACATTAGAAAGGTAAATTTTAAACTCTAAATTTTTTAAAATGTTGTTTGGATCTATAATTAGAGGTTGCATGAAGTCATACCCATTTACTATTTTCATACATGAATCCACAAATGGCTAGAAATTCACATATCGTGCCATTTTGTGATGAATGAGAGTGACATTTATAAATGTACAGTTTGCAGATCAATCAGAACATTGTAACAATTTTGATAATCATGTGACTAATTATATATGTTCATGCTGGTTGCGCTGTGCATACAAAGTTTTTCACTTGATTAGTAAATTTACTGATTGCTGACTTTTCATTTGTGCCAAGTCATAAATATCATGTTAAAATATGTTGTTAATTGATTAGTTAATGTTTCTCCCTAAAATTATTCTAATATTCTTTTCTTGTCATGGCATCTTGCTCGGTGGGATACTAATTATATGTCCTGGGTTCTTGGCTTCCCATTTGCCAACAGCATCAATTTGTTGCTGGTAAGTAATCCCCCAACTCCCCTTCCCAATTAAAATTACACAATAAAACAAACATGAAGTACAACTCATGATAGCAATTGTAATGAATTCATTATTTCTCTTGCTTTGGTAATGCATTTTTATGTAGACACACAGACCGGTTTAGTAAATATCTCACTTGTCATGTCTGGTAATGTTAAAGCAATTTCTGCTACCATGAGCCATGGTTTTAAAACTTGTGCTTATGCTATTCTATGTTTATGTTGCAGTTACCGAGTGGTCAGGGGGGCTATATGTGTCTCCAACCATAGCTGGAAGCAGGCCTGGAGGTCTGATTGCTGGTGCTTGGGCAGCAATGATGTCTCTCGGGCAAGAAGGTGACAGTATAGACTTCTTAATATTTGAAATTTGAAGCAATGAAGTGATTATTTTGTGTTTTGCTAATCCAAATATTTTTTTTGCAATGTAAAAAATGTTTGGATTTTATGCTGATTATGTTTTCACTATAAACTGTAGGATACCTGGAGTACACTAAAGCTATCATGGAAGTGTCAAAGAGCCTACAAAAGGGGTTAGTGGTGTTTTCAAATCTTCCCTCCCCTATATTAATTTTCAGCTACTTATAAAGCAAGTGTATATACAGAATAAAGGAGATTCCTGAGTTATTTATCATTGGAAGACCGGACATGACAATCGTGGCATTTGGATCCGATGCTTTCGATATTTTTGAAGTAAATGATATAATGTCTTCCAAGGGCTGGCATTTGAATGCATTGCAGAGACCCAACAGGTGACCTTTTTAAAGCACCAGTAAATATGACTCTGCAGCACGGTTATTCCTATAAGCATGCTAACATTTCATATTCTAGAGACTGAAATCTTTTTTTTTGGTTTGTGATGAATTCAGCCTTCATATCTGTGTTACCCTTCAACACGTACCAGTTGTTGATGACTTCCTCCGAGATTTGAAGGAATCTGTGGAAACTGTAAGTTGTTTTTCACGAACAAATATTTGGGGAGATGATGTTTGGTGGTTTCATGCTGCCTGCTCAATGTATCACCATGCCCTAATTAATACACACTCAATTCCTTTTCTTTTATTGTTTCAGGTGAAAGCAAATCCAGGTCCAATTAAAGGTGGCCTAGCTCCTATATACGGTGCTGCTGGGAAGATGCCAGATAGAGGCATGGTTCAGGAATTGTTGGTAAATTACATGGATAGTACATGTTAGGTCATTCTTGATTTGTTGACACAGAACTCTTATCATTATCATTCCGATTTTTATTAAAACTACGCAGTATCCTGATGTGTATCAATAATTCAATACTATGTATTATTATTCTGATTTTGTATCAAAATAATGCAATAGGTTAAACTTGCAATGAAGTTACTGTCGATTAATGTTCTTCATTTCGCACACAGTCGCCTTGAAATCGAAAATTCAGGTTCGGAAGATTCAATGTCTAAACGAGTCTAAGCTGTTTAAAATGTTAGTGCTCATTATTGCAGACCTAAATGTAGAACTATGCAGCACTGTTTTATTATCTCTTTGTGGATAATTATAGAACACTTTACACCTTACCATTTGTCCCTTTTGTTTTGGTTGCAAGTTTTCAACATTTAGTAGGTGTATATTTCTGTGTATGATTGTTATGTGTGCACAATTTTCCACCACTGTTTTTGATAAGCACTACTAGTCTAATGACCACTATTGACTTAGCTAGCCTCAGATGATGATTGATGATTGATTTTGTATAAATATTGGTTATGATATAAAAAAACATACATATACATCTTACATTACAAGGAGGTTTCTAGGAGTACTACTACTACTGTCTCCCTCTTTTATTTATATTTATGTTCCATTCAAACTCTTGATAACATATATAAATCATCATCACTCAAAACACTTATTGCCAACAACCAATAACCTAACAAGGGTATTACAAAAACACAATATTAATGCTAGCTTCTTACTTTTTAATGCATCACACTTGACTGCTTCTTCTTCTTCTTCTTCTTCTTCCCCTTAGAGCTCCAACACCAGGTCTACATTGCAAAAAATCAACCATATAATTGGATCAAGACAAACGCATATAATTTAGTATCACATGCGCATTTATTAATCGGTAATGAAAATCAAAAGGAATCAGGAAACATAACTTGATTCCTTGGATGGGAGGTGGGAATTAAGTAAGTTAAGTCTTAATTCCTGATTTGTGTAAAGGGTCCACGTAATTCCCAACAATTTTTAGTAAACAGTGGAATCATAAATCAGAAATTAAGTTCTCTTTCCCTCGTTGAGATATAATAATAAAGATGACTGTTCATAATCAAAAGTTTCTCCTGAAATTGATCAGAAACCTCTTCTTGCGGTAAAAACAACGAGTTAGCTGTAAGTAGGTCATACTTCTATCTAGGAGAGGAGATTGGAGAAAAAATGTCGTCCCAATAATGGGGTCGACATGTTGGAAACAAGAAAAAAGCGTACTTACAATCTGCATCTGTTTTAATCCAGTACTCTCTGTTGCCATTTGAGTCACTGCCGGCAAAGCTGAACTGGGACAAGTTGGACTGGCTCTTGTAGCGTCTCATCTTCTCTTTCGAGAGGCTTCTCTGTGGGAATATCATGATGTCCTGATCTTCTGGGACCATCTGATGACCTCCATCGTCCTCGTAAGAGTAGATCATAGTCTTCTTGACGCTGTTCTCCTTCTTCAGGATCTTCTCGTTCTTTTTCGTGGCTGCTGAGCTCTCAGGATGGACTTTCCTGTGGAACATGTGCAGGATCTACAAACAAAACCACACATTATTTGTATAGAATTATAGAATTGCAAATATAGATTCAAAACTGTACGTAATGGTGATCGTCTCCAACCTAGAAGGTCAAACTGATAGGAAAGAGAGTTCAATAACAGTATTTAAGCACTCTAACTAATGCATGTGGGGAACTTGAACTAAAGATTCCTAGGACAACCAAGTCTATGATACTATGTTAGTAATCAGATTTAAAAGCTTAAGCCGATAGTAAATTGTCCAACAATAGTATTTAAGCACTCTAAGAGTGATATGTGATGAGATTTTAAAATTCAGGAGAATGTAAATGACCAGGAATCAGGAGATATATATATATACCTTGTGCAGTTTTGTTTCAGCTGATGAAGCAGAATCAACAGTACTTCCACCAGAGCTCCTAGAAGCATGAAGCATTTTCTTCTTCAACAACTTTTTCATGATATGCACAGCAGATTTATCAGCTTCCTTGTCAGTTCTTTTCTCCTGATTAGTTGAATAATTCTCCTCTGACACCAATTTAGTTCTCTGAAACAGCTCTCCAAGTGATGTCCTGTGTTCCTTGATCGTCTTGTTATTATTCGCCACTGTCGTTGTGGTCTCAGACAATTCGATAGCTGACCCGAAAAGGTACTCCTGAAGTGGGCACACTGTGTCTTGATGACTTTCCATTAATGGCTTTCCACTGAGTGTAATGCTGCTTCCATGACTGCTCCTCCCAAGGCTCACATAGCTGTTCCTCCCGGAAGAGTCGTTGCAGCAACCGTCTTCTCTATTAGCTTCAGCTCCAAGAACCTTCTCCAACTCATCATTAATCAGCTTCAATTCATTCTCTGTAACTTCAGTTTCCTTCTCAGTTATGTTCTCAAGGGATGAGATGCCAAATGTTGGTGTCGAAGGGTCGGGAACATTGTTATTATTAGGGTCCGAAGAACCAAGTGTTCCAATTGCAAGAAAGCCATGGAATAGCTCAGATATTGCAGCTGATGATTGATGATCATCTTCATAGTCATCTTCTTCAACTACTCTCGCAGCTTCTAAACCCGCGAAAGAATTCCTCATCTGGTGTTCTCTCTGGCCTTGCTTGAATTGTTTGTAGCCATAGCTTGGCTTTTGGTAGCATTGTTGATCATCCACTGATGTCTGCCCTCCTCCTGTAAGACAAGTACAAGCATTCCCTGACACAGAATATGTTAACAAGTACTAGAAAAGCATTCAACCATTAACTAAAACTTTGTGCTACATATCATATGTACACCGTGTCAGTATTTTGTTACACGCGAATTCTAATTATATGAATGTACCTATACGTACAAAATATGATCAATTGAACGTTTTATTTTTATATACAAATTCCCTTTTAAGCAAAATTTGATATCATTTTAGTTTACCATTTATATATATGCATGTAATTATAAGGCGGAACAAGACTTACCAATTGCAAAATCCTTGAAAGGTTCACTGCTATTTTGCCGAAACTTACGGTGCATCCAACCCAGTAACTACAACGAAAAATCAAATTATATATAAGGTGATCTCCTATATATAGGTGCATGGAAATATATATAGTCTTGTTGTTGATTACCTTCATAGCTGGTTCTCTACCTCAACTTGCAAGCTGATCGATGGAACTACTCAATGTGATGGATATGGAGTTTGGTTACAATAATTAAGTAGAAATGGTGGTGGGAAAAGGGATAAGCCAGTGGACTGTGTTTATGAGTGAGATATAATATAGTTGAGTACCGAAGCACTTGTAATGTAAATGTAAAATGGTCGATGATCGATCCACTGATCATCAGATAAAGGTGGGAGGAGAGAAACACCGAGATAGTTCCAAGAATTTAGGTTGGCTATTAATTTCATTGTCAATATCAGATCATGTGCCCTAATGGAAACTGGGTCCTCCAATATTTTATTAGCCACCACGGTTGCTAATTAAATAATATTGTAAATATATAATCATCATGTGTGAGATTTCGTATGTTTTTTCATACAAGATTTCAATTATATAACGTTACGGAATGAGTAGTACTCTATAATGTTACAACATTATAATCCCAACCGTACATGTAACGTTACAGAATTCACTGTGTAACATTACAAAGTCCGATTCCATACAAAAAAAACTTATGGAATCTCGATTATGTAACGTTACAGAATGAACTTGATAACATTACAACATCAATGAGAATCCCAATTGTACGTGTAACGTTAGAAAATTCAATCTGTAACATTACAGAGTCGGATCTCCCACGAAAAAATATATGGAATCTCGCACTTGAAACCGGCCTCCTCACACGTTTCTGCATGGGTGTGAACCGTGTGATACAATATATGATTAAATTGTTATGATATATAATTAATTAGAAAAAAATATAGTTTACTAGCTATACATTTGGTAGGGAAGTCACCACATGTAACAGTTAGGGCAGTAGAGAGAATATATAGCAGTAGACTAATAGGTTTGCATATAAAATGACAGAGAAGAAGATCTTTTGTCATTAGGGATACAAAAAGTCAGAATATCATGTTCTTTTTGGTTGCTCCACTACACTTTCTGTGGAGTATTCTATATTATTTTCTTCTTTTTTCATTTGAAATGACCATATATATATATTATATGTAATTCATTCATTTCTCTGTAAAATGTTAAATGTTCAATGTATATATTATCATGATGTTAGTACTTAATTATTGCTTTGGAGGCATGCAACAATTTGCAAACACTTGTTGAGCCTTTTGGAAGGCAGCAAGCTCTGATGGGATCGATTTCATCATCTACCGTTTATGTGTATATATATATATATTATATCACCGATGGTGTAACGTCTCGAACCTAAGATATTGTTAGGCTGAATGAACGCCACAAATTGTTTGATCTCCTTAATTACTATAAGATATTACTAAATTTTTAAAGATTACATGCATGGCACATCAACATTATTATTAGAAATGAATGTGTTAGGTTGTGAAACCTAAATCAATAATGTTGAGTTACGTTAACAAATCACTAACATTTCCTGTTTTATTAGGGAGTGACAGTTTTACCCCTAGGGTTTCATTATTTAAACTTCTATTTTTGGTTCACCATCGTAAACATCGATATGATAAGTGCTTGTGTGATCCATGATGTAGATTTATTTTACGGTTGTCTGTCTCTTTCTTTTCTTTTTTACTTTCGTGTGTTATAGAATGATCATGATTTATTTTTCATTCATTTTGTTTTTTCTTTTGCAATTATTGTCAATCACGAATTTAAATATGTTCCATTAAAAACTCGGACTTGTCAAGTCGAATAAAGGTTTGTCGACTTCACAAACTATTTTGATCTGTCCTGCAGCTAGCCAGAACTATCTAGTTGTTGCAGTGTACAACGATCAGTCTTGGATCGATCGTTGTTTTTTTTTTTTTTTTTGAAATACAACTGCTGCCGGGACCCGGTGAGATTAATCAAACTCTATAAGAACGGTCCGGAATACTACTCCCACTATTGGGGAGAGGTTACATATGGACTACAAATCTCACAATCGGAGAGAGGGCAGCTCCCACAAACCGAGAGAAAACTCCCCACACATGCTTGTAAAATGTGCATGGTGGGACTCGAACCCCAATGTGCATATTGGGACTCGAACCCCTGACCACTATGTGTGGAAGGGAGGTGCACAACCATCTCTACTAAGAGGTGATATGCGGATCGATCGTTGTTATATATAGGTTATTAGGCTGTCATGTTCACTTTTACTTTTTTTTTTTTTTTTTTATCGTATGATCAAAATTATTAATTTCAGTCAGAAATAAGTTTCTCATCTCTGCGAAAAAAAAAAAAAAAACTAGAGGCGGTTGTCGACTTTGAAAAACTTAACATGGCACCCCCACGTAGAAAACTTTATGAGTAAGACTAAGAGTTTGCTGGAATTTGAGAAACGTATAAATAACTTGCAGACAAAAATGTCAATAGAGCCATATATTCTTCATGACAACAAATATCATTCCATATGCACATTATTTATTATTAGTAATAATTCGTCAATAGACACAAATGGCCATTATAATATTATTGAAAAGGTACTTGGAAATAAACGATCACATCAATATAAAAATAACACAATTTTATTATAAGTACGAAACTCACATTCTCCACATTGGTTTGTTATTGTCCGCGTTGAGCATAAGGTCGTACGGATTTGCTCTTGGGACTCTCTACCCAAAAGGTCTCATACCAATGGATGTTGTTTCTATACTTATATATCCATGATCATCCTCATATCTAGCCAATAAGGGACTTTGGTCGCATGGTAAATTAATAACAATATATATATATATATATATATACACATATATATACGGTCCCATTTATATCAGTGCACACTGATGTAACTACATCAGTACCAATGTATGTTGACCATTGATTATGAAGAAGCTTTGACAAGTGCATCCACTTTGAGTCAAAGTATGTAAATCTAATGGTCCACATCCAACGCACTTATGAAGTTATATCAGTACGCACTGACTTGAACATTTATGTATATATACATACAGTCTTTCTATTATCAGTTCGAACTGACAAAAGTTATATCAGTTCCTTGTATGTGAGCCACTGGATTTAAATACTTTGACTGACAAGTGCATACAACCAAGTCAAAGTATTTAAATCCAGTGGCCCACATGCAAGGAACTGATATAACTTTTGTCAGTTCGAACTGATAATAGAATTTTTGTATATATATGTATATATAACATTTTGGAATCAATGATCAATCAAGTGCGGATTCTGTGCGTTTTTCCAATTCCACAGTTTTATGTAATATTGTTTCACAACATTATGTAATCGTATATTGGTTTTTTTTTTTTTTTTTTTTTTTTTTTTGAAATACTTAATGAACACTCTTATCATCAAGTTACATTGAACTGTGGTATTCAGATATGAGATTAAACGGTATTACATTTGGTTTTTTAATAATTTAGTTTTTAAATATTAATATATTTGACTTGCAAAAACTTGAAATTTTTTTTTGTCTCGGCCCCCACAAAGCCAAAATCTTAGCTTCGCCCCTTCATGTACCATATATTAATATCTCTATGAATATTATGATCAATTGGTCATCATAACCAATAAGTTTCATCATTTTGGTTATATATGAAAAACCTTTTCAAGCACTACTTATTCATAATAACGCTAGCAATTTATTGATTGTTCTTCTTGCATTCCATTAACTTGGAATTCTTTGTATAAAGAATTGAAATGAAAATAAAATCCGTGCATAATATTGACGCGCACACACACAAGACAATAGTTTTTTTTCCCATATCTCTCAATTTTTAGTGTTGTGGACTATGTGATGAAGAATATATATATAACAATATCACATGGTGAAGCCGACGAAACAAAATGCTCTATAAATGAAAAGGCAAGGCAAATAAGTCACTGCTATGATACAAACCAAACCGTATATATGTACATGTGTGTTGGACAAATATATATCCAAGCATGTGTTATAAAAAGAAAAAAAAAAACAATCCTTTACTATAGTCTATAATTGTAGGGTCAGGTGAATTTTCCATGCTATAGCACGACGAACTCTCTTTATTGGGTAGCAAACATGAAACTAGAAAACGAAATTTGCTGGGCAGTTTCCAAGCCACAAACATGAGGGAAAACTCTCTCGAAGGAAACATATTCATCCCCACCTGCCCTAGCGGCGGCCTAGCTTTTCCATAATTTCATTTTATATCTTTAATTTTTCTCAAGTCAAGATCCGGTTCTCTAACGAGAGACGAAGACAGCTTTAGTTATTTAGGGGGCAATTTGAAAAACTATTAAAATGTTAATAAAAAATATAAATAACAAAAACGAAATTAGAGTTCAATGTAAATATTAAAAAAAAAGGAGCTGCCCCTCACTCACTAACATAGCTTCAGTTTCTAACGTTAGTGAACCGGCCATTTGTTTTTTATCTTCTAGTGATTCTATAATGTTAGATGATCGAATCCATTTACAAAACCTGCGGGGTCCTTAACCTGAAAAATGGTCTATCCCTCTACAAAATACTATTTGTATCGATACAAAATTAGATTTCTTCAAGTTTTGACTAGATAAAGAATTTTTGTGTTACCCACAACTCTCATTTTCGTTAAGAGAATTTAATATGGAGGTGGGGGTCCTGATCAATCTCATTTTTTTATTTTTTTATCTCTTTGTTTGTGATATATCGATATGTTGAAGCCAAGCACAGTGGAGAATATATATATGAGGCAAACAGATGGAGATAACTCAATTAAACTTTTTTGTTGTTGTTGCATCTTGCATGTTAACGTTGAAGACGATGTTGTTGATTCTACAAGGTTCGATCGACAATGATATTGATCATGATCAAATTAATTAAACGTTGTAAGTTGTGAGACCACTTGATCTTAATTAGATGAATAAATTAATGTGGATAGAAATTGATAGGGGATTTGATGCCTTACACTTGTATGGCTGTGGAGAGTGTGCATGCATGGATGGTTGGCTTGCATATCAACCATAAATTATTGTGCATGCATCACTCACTTTTTTCTATTTCTTTATTTTGGATTGTTATTAGACCAAACTGATCATCATGATCAGATCAGAGTCGTCCATTCTCATCAGCTTGTCTGACAGATTAGATCATCGATCTCACGCTAAGGGTTCGTTTGGTGCGTTGTACTGTATTTATATTAAGAATTTAAAATGTATTAGAATAATACAATATAATATTTGGTTTGTTTTGCACTGTTCGTTGTATTGTATTAACTAATACATTTTAATTGGTTTAAGATGGTGAATGTCGTATTAACTATATTGTATTAATTAATATAGTCTAATACAAAATATCACCAAATATATATAGGATTGTATAAGAATAATACAGTACAATATTCTAATATAATATAATACATTTTACTTGTTGGTTGATATATTATATTTACTGAATAATACCAGTTGACATGTATTGATATATAAAAATGTAACTCTGTAGTTATATGTAACAGAAAAAACTTAAATTTTTAGTGTAAGGTTAAATGAGCGATGTTCACCACCAAACCCTCAAAAGTTGTTTGATGGCATAAAATTTGAACGGTAAAATTTAATGTGAGATATGGTAAACTAATCCCAAATGATTGAATGATAGTATAATTCACAATTAATTTTATAATTAATACTCAACAATTTTTAATTTGACCATTAAGAGGTGAGCCGATCAACCTAATTTGTTTCACCGACTAGCTAGGTGTATAAATTATGTCCTCGTATCATAGATAGAGGTTCATTCAACATTATTTAAATAATAATAATAATATATTGTAAATTGGGTGGCTCTAAATTATATTGTAAGGATAAAAAGAGTGTAATAAAGAGAACAAGAACAAGAACAAGAGCGTCAAATGTTTGGGGTCTGCTCATTTGTCTACTCTCTCTCCACAGCAATATTCCCCTGCATCAAGATGTACGATTCCCACAAACATCCACACCTACAGCGGCAATATCACCGTCCGATGGGACGTTCGTGTCATGGCCCCCCTCATCATCATCTTAATTTTCTATCTTTCATGTTTTGTGGTCCATGATGATCTGATAATTATATGATTGTTGATTAATATTATCAACTACCAGAAGTATGGCACAGTTTTTTTGTACCAGAGAAACTATAGCAGACTCAGACATTGCCAATGCCACCACAAATTAAACAATTGACATGGAAATTATGTGGGTCTAATATGTTGTAGATCGAAAGTGATTGCTATACATCCCTAAATCCTACTCTTGATTTTCCGATTTCATGTGTGCATGTATGTATAATCTAACGTTTGAGAATCCAAGATCAGAAGATCAACAGTAGAATCTAAGATGATATAAGATCAACAATAGAATATATATATATATATATATATATCATTATTAAACATGCTCGTGACGTATTATATTTTAATATATTTAAGAACTGTTCAATATCTATTATTTTCGTTAAAATATGAATCACATGATTATGATAACATGCAATGCGACCTTACGCACCAATGACAATCGTAATTGTGTATCTTGGGTCGTTCTAAATTAAAAGATCAACTTTACAATTAGAGATGATGATCATTCTTAAACATGTACATAATAATATATCACATCTTGAAATCTAAGAATTTTGTTAAAATGTGAATCGCGGAACCTTACACGAAATGATAATATATGCAACACGACATTACTAATGCAATGAGACATAGTTCAAATGTACAACATAATCATGTATACATTTTTTTTTTCAAAATGAATTTACATTGACTAGACAACCAACTATTTTCATATGTCGATCAGATTCTACTGTTGATCAAAGTAGAATCTGAGATGATATAAGATCAACGATTGAATCTCTCTCTCTCTCTCTCTCTCTCTCTCTCTCTCTCTCTCTCTCTATATATATATATATATATATATATATATATATATATCATTCTTAAACATGCTCGTGACGTATCATATCTTAATATATCTAAGAACTGTTAGGTCAATATCTATTGTTTTTGTTAAAATATGAATCACATGATTATGATAACATACAATGCGACCTTACACAACAATGACAATTGTAACTATGTATCTTGGGTCATCCTAAATCAAAAGATCAACTTTACAATTAGAGATGATCATTCTTAAACATGTATACATAACAAGATATCACATCTTGAAATCTAAGAATTTTGTTAAAATGTGAATCGCGGAACCTTACACGAAATGATAATATATGCAACACGACATTACAACATGCAATGAGACCTAGTTCAAATGTACATCATAATCATGTATACATTTTTTATTTTTTTTTTTCAAAATGAATTTACATTGACTAGACAACAACTCTTTTCATACTTAATATAAGAGTACGTAGATAATTAAATTAGATCGAATTTCACTGTTAGACAATTCTGGGACAAGTCATTTGATGAAACAAAGTTGTGTAGATATATATATTTTTTTAAGTTATCGAACATGATTTCAACGTATCAATCTATCATCAATCGTTTCAAAACTCAAATAATCACCCAAGATTGCTTATAGTTTGCTTTTACATGAGTAAATCAATGTCAAGATCTTGTTAAAATCTCACATCTAATCAACTTCACGAATCAATATTGCTAATAATACTTGTGACCAGAAAAGAACAAAAACGTGTTACAAATCGTCTCAACAAATAATTAGTATATATTCATGTTAAAAGAATTTATAAGTTGCATACGATGAAAAAAGAATCAACCAATGATCAAAATGAGCCAAATAATTGAATCTCAATTCCTAAAAAGCAATTCAAGTTCTTCAATATTGGGGCCTTGCTGTTTATTTGGTATACAGACAAGTATTTATCAATGTGCTCCACCTTTTTTAATGTTATTTAATTTTCTTCTTATAATAATCTAGTGTGTTATTGTTAATTTAATTATAGTTAAGCTCATTAAACAGTTTTTAATTAAATATATATATATATATATATATATATTTAACTAAAATGGAATTTTTAACATTCAATGGATTTCATTTATTTCTTCTAAGATTTGGTTTAATTATAAATAAATTAAAACCTTTCTTGTAGAAGAGATTTAAAAAAAATATATATATATATATATTGATCAAAATCATCAGCATTTCAAGAGAGGTTTTTTGATAAATTTTAAAATCAATGAGGATAATGAAATTTGCCTACATTGAAATCGAAAACATTTTTTTTTTTTATCAAATTCACATAAATACAACAAAGAAAATGATTTATAATTTAGGGTTAACAGCACTAGACTCCCCTGAACTATAAGCGAATTTGCAAGTTGCCCCCTCACCTTTTTTTCTGGACAATTTACCCCATGAACTCTCTTTAATTGACAACAAGTGACGGAATAGGAACGTAACCCTAATTCCGTCTATCTTCTTGTTACGTGCGCCTTACGTGTGTTTTTAACTAAGGGCAAAATTGGAATAAAGTTTTTTTTAACAGCACTATTGCCCCTGAACTTTAGTGAATTTGCAAGTTGCCCCCTAACCTTTTTTTTTGGACAATTTACCCCTTGAACTCTCTTTAATTGGCAATAAGTGACGAAATGGGGACGGAACCCCTATTCCGTCCATATTCTTGTCACGCATGCCTCACGTGTGTTTTAAACTAAGGGCAACATTGGAATAAAGTTTTTTTTTTTTTTTTTTTTTTTTAAATAAATTTAATTAGGTGGAGATCTAGATTGGATCTCCACCTAATAAAAAAACCCACCCCTCAACTAAACTAAAAAAAAAAAAAAAAAAAACCCTAACTGCTTGGATGTACATCCAGTTTTTTTTTCAAAGGCTTATTATTATTATTATTATTGTGGTTGTTGTTGTTGTTGTTGTTGTTATTATTATTATTATTATTATTATCTTCTTCCCTTGAAGATCGGCCACCCCTCTGTCAAGGGACATGAGGGGTGACCGAGGGGTGGGTTTTTTTATTAGGTGGAGATCCAATCTAAAATTGGATTCACGAGAGATCCCTAGTGATCCAATCTAAAATTGCATCACTAGGGATCTCTCGTGAATCATGATGATGAATCTGTATACATATATATATATAGGTTGCCATTTTCTCCTTATCCCAGGTATCATTTTTTCTTCATAATCTTCATGATTCAATCTCAAAGTCAAGCTTCATGGGTCCCAAAATGTCAAGATCATTTTGATCATGATCATATGATTTGTGTTTTAGGTTTGATCTTTTTTGTTTGGTTCCAAAGCTTCAACATTTTCTAAGTGAATACTTTTAGGTATATTGATTCCTAAAAAAAAAAAAAAAATCTGCTATAAATTTATTATCCTTGTGATCATCAACATTGATAAATTGACATTACAATGCAAGATAATTGGATCTCTCCTAGTTTTAATTTACTACCTTTTCAAGTGATTTTTTTTTTTTTGAAGGAAACCTTTTCAAGTGATTTGAAATTTTCAAATGTAAACATCTGGATTTTAGCAACATTTAACTTTAAATTTTCGACCATTGATTGAATTTAACGGGTGGAAATTTCTTCTCTTTTGTTGGTCTACACCACTACAATGGTCCGGATTTTAAGGAAACAAAATGGTTTTTTTTTTTTTTTACAATATTTATATATTAATCAGGAACCATGTATTTTTTTGAAAGTTTTCACCATTGGTATATTTGAGCTGCTGACTTGAGAGTCATTTACCCAAACCCAAACTCGTTTATCTACCAGCTGAGCTATGTTCATGTTGGCATCTAAATGATAAATATTAAACATTCCCTTCTTTCTATTCAATTTGTTGTTGATTAGCCTAGTTAATTTTATGGGTAATTACTCTGGTGGCCATCAACTTATGTCACAACTATCAAAATGGCCACCGGATAGGGAATTGGTTTCAAAATGGCCATTTTTAGTAAACACTGTTACACTAATAACCATTCCATCCAATGAATGACATTTTGGTAAATAAGGGGATGACTTAATTTATTTTAGATTTTATTTTAATTAAAAATCAATTTTTTTGTTTTGTTTTTTGAAACAAATAATTATATTTAGTGTGTGTATATATGTATAGCATATCTCAAACATATATATATATATATATATATTTCTTTTCAACTTATCTCAAATATATTTTTTAGAATTTTTAGATTTTGTAGCCTTAATCTTTTCAATATATATATATATATATATATATGTTTGAGATATGCTATACATATATACACACATTAAATATAATTATCTGTTTCAAAAAATAAAAGAAAAAATTGATTTCCAGAAAATATCTAAAATAAATTAACGTCATCCACTTATTTACTAAAATGCCACTTATTTGATGGAAATAGATGGAATTGAATGGAATGGCCATTAGTGTAACAGTGTTTGCTAAAAATGGCCATATTGAAACTAATTCCTCATCTGGTGGCCATTTTGATAGTGGTGGCATAAGTTGATGGCCACTAGAGTAATTACCCCTTAATTTTATTCAATTATCATCTATTTTTATTTCCAACCGATTTTAATTTGAGTGGGCCATAAATCTAATTAATAGCCTAGCACAAGTCAAATAATTGATAGGTCCAAACCCAATCCAAAGTTGGTTTTATTTTTATTTTTTGGTTGTAAAAAAGGCCCAATTATGATGATGATAATGCAATGCACAAAAAATTGTTGTGGTTCTATAGAATTTGACAATGACAAAACAAAAAAAAGAAAAAGAAAAATTGACCCCAAAATGATTTGACTTGAAAAGACTAGGAATCTTGAGTCCTTTAATTGCTTTCAATTAATAACATAATAGATGCTCATTCTAATTGTCATACTTATCTTTACTTGTTAGTATACATTATATGCATCTTTTATACATTACGTTAGGGATTCACTTTTCAATTCCTTTATCAAGAATAAGTCATACCTTAAAAAGTCCTGACTACGATGGTTATCTTTAAGATTCTATTGAATTGGATTAAACTATTTCGATTACTAGACCGATTTAATATCTGGTCAGGTCAGGGATTTGTCGAAACCTATAAATTGATATCAAATACTGTATATCCAGTTCAATCCAATCAAATTCTTGGTACCAAACATCAATCGCTGCTAGATTGACGCAATACTACAACAATAAGCTAACAACTCATGAAACCTTCCAAAGTTCCTTTACAATAAAAGCAAATGGCATTGAAGTGGTGGTGGTGGTGGTGAGTGCTGACATGGTGATGGGGTTTGTGTACAGAATTGATGTCAAAGTTTTTGTCAGTAACAAAAGCAAACAAAAGATAAGGAGACAATAATGAATTAAATTGTTGCCTTTGTTTGCCTATTTAGATTGTCCTACAACTCACATGTCAATAGATTGCGATAAGCCTATGCCAATCCCCTCGCGACTGTCCTTGCTTGTTTTCTAGCCTTTGCATTGCATGCACACACGCCATTATCATCAATTCATCATCCTGCATGCCCTTTCATTTCCTATAAAAGTATCGTCTCCCGATTGTTTCGTTCGATTAAAATATTGATAGATTTTTACATTTGTTAGCAACCTTTCTTACTATTCGTCCATAATCTCTCTTCGAATCTCTAAAATATGAATTGAAGTTCGACGTCTAATCTCTTTATTATAAATTTTTTGGAAACAGCTCTCAAAGTCCCAATAATTTGTCTATATAATATTTTTTTGACATTTGAGAAAGCGTATAAAAGTCATACCGTAATTTATGTAGCGTTACTCTCATGGTTTAAACATAATTTTATACCCGTGAGGATTTGTATGTAGGAAGCATTCTCTATCTGACTATATATTAGTCAAATTTTCACTTTTGCCGATTCTCAAAAATAGTATCAAATCAAATAACATTCTTGTTTGCCAATTGT
Source organism: Acer saccharum (assembly GCA_030490815.1). NCBI lineage: Eukaryota > Viridiplantae > Streptophyta > Magnoliopsida > Sapindales > Sapindaceae > Acer > Acer saccharum. The sequence goes on along the minus strand of CM059873.1, from coordinate 3,024,838 downwards.
GTCCAATGGGGGCTTTCTAATTTTTCAGAATTGAGGACATTCAAATTACCATAATTGCCCTTATGACCAAATCTACATAACAAATTATTCTTAAAACAATAAACTCTCTATCCGGCTAATATATATACCCCACGAAAGTACCAAATTTCAAAACAATAAATCTCAAACAATGGTACAAGGACCACATCATCATCATTAATTGTCGCACTCATAAATGCAAAAACTCAACAGAGAACATTACTGTCCCTACAAGAAATGTAGCTTGGCATTGTGAAATCAAAGGGCGGTTTTGAGTTTTCACACTTGTCCTTCCATTTTAGGGTAATCAAAATTTTTTAAGACCTCACTAGATGTATGAAACATAGGACACCTAACCCAAATTAGTGATCTTATAGAAAATATTAAATTAAAGACAAAATATTGAGGTTAATTGGCATTGATGGCCTCTAAACTCTTTAAAAATTTGAACTATACCCCCTACATTTTTTTTTTCAATACTAAACCTCCTGAACTCTCACAAATTAATAAAAACCGACCGTAGATGCCCCCTTATATGAGGCAATAAACCCAAGTGTTTGTCAATAAACGAGAATTTGAGGGGTTTAGTATCGGAAAAAAAAAAAATACAGATAATATAATGTAAATTTTTAAAGAGTTTATAGGACAATGGTGCTAATTAGCCAAATATTTATTACTTGAAAAAGAGTTCCACCCAAAACCCAAAAAGGAATCATGGAAAATCGCATCCAATTGATAATTCAAAACAATATATAAAATAATAATGATAATAGAACCGAATAAAATAAGGACAAGGATCCTCTCCTAACCTCACCTCATCCTCACCTCACTTAATCTTATGACACATAAGCATTGCAATGAATAAATGGTTAAGATGTGATTGACACTTTATTAATAACCAATCACATGCTTTAAAAAAGTGAGGAAAAGGTGAGGATAAGTTAAGGTGAGGAGAGGATCCTGGTCCATAAAATAAAGCAATTGTTTGGCACATATATAAAATAATTATAAATATATCCCAGTTTAATTATTTACCATACAATATAATAAAGACCGTAATGCAATTTTATTTGCATCCCACTAACTATCAATACTATAATTTGATGGGCCCACCTCGCGAACTATCTTCACCTAATCAATTACTTAGTTGCTACGCAAAAAAATTAAAAAAATAATCACTTAAAATGGTTTTGATTATTCAAGACTTTTTTAAGTGACCTTGTGGCGGCTAATTACCAATGTTCAAGTCCTAGACGGTCTAAACCGTACTTTTAACCCGAGTGTAATTTTGCTCACCCATATTAACTAGAGATAAGTATTACCTTCCACTTCAGGTGTTGCCATGTGTCCCAAACCTAACTTAACCCAAAACCCAAAGTCTAAAGTTAACCTAAGGTTTAAGATACGTGGCAACATCTAAGGTGGGGTAATACTTACCTCTAGTTAAAGGGTAAACAAAGTTGCAGTTTTTTAACTGTTGATCTTATCATGTTATAGCACTATTAGTGTCGAATAAATAAATAAATAAATAAAATAAAAAAAGCTTTCAATCTGGCCAATTAAATTCACAATTAGAGAAAATTTAAAAAGAAATGGTTTCAATTTCAAAGGAGAGACCAATAATTAATATTCAAGAAGCGAATACTTCATTTTCTAAGCATTAAAAATATTTAAAAAAAAATTCCTCTCATTTTTTTTCTGGGCTCGAAAATACAACGGACGAGAGAGAGAATAAAAAAAAGTGACAAAAAAAAATTGCAATTTTCTTTTGTTGTTGGACCTAACTAAACATTCGGACTCCAAAGAGACCACAAACGAGAATTGAATAAACCTAACACGTCCGGCAAGACTTTTCTAGCCAAACCCTTGGGGTGGGTGCTGCAGCTGGTCGCCGTCGACGACCGTAAAACCTCCGTCACCTCCTCCTTGTCCGGGGAAGACCCGATGGTGATATCCGCCGCTTCATTGTTCTCAGCCGAACCGGATTCTCTTTCCGGCGAACTCACCGGCGACACATCAGCAGCAGCGACAAGAACCGTGCTTCCCGAAGTCTCCTCTGTCATTTCGACTTGTTTTTCGATAACAGAATATTCGGGTCGACCCGGACCCGGAATAACTTTGACCAGTTGTTTATTGTTGTTGGTGGTGTGGTTATTATCAGCAGCGAAACGGCGTGCCGTTTTGTCCCTCCTCTTGCCTTTGCCGTTTTTCTTGGACTTCTCGCTCTCGCCGCTGGTCAAGTGGTCTTCAAAAGCTTCAATGGCTTGGTGGATGAGTTCGCGGTTAGACGAAGAGTCCCATCTGAACCAGAAGCTGGTGTAGCAGTCAAAGCAGTCGCAGTAGAGACCAGGAGCCTTGTGTTGACTACCACTACCACTGTTGTTTGGTGTTGATTTCTTGGAGGGTTTCTTCTGGGGAAAAGAAGGTGGGTTGGTGGCAACAGCGGCAGCGGAGAAGGAGGGGGAGACGGTGGTTTTCATGGAGCGCATGATGAGATAAGCGAGGACTTCACGGTCTTCGAGAGGGAGGACGGAAGCTAGAGCGATAATGGCTGCTGGGAGGAGCTTCAACACAGACAGATAGTCCAACCCTCCTCCTCCGACTCCTCCACTTCCACCGGCGGCGTTTGAACATACCGATGACGATGAAGAAAACGAAGAAGAAGGAGATGGAGATGGAGATGGGTATACTTTACCTTTGTTTTTTATCTTCATTGATTCTTTTTTCTTGTTTGATTTTTGTTGTTGATGTTGATGATGAGAACAAAAATGGAGGGTCTTCAACTTAACTTTTGCTTATCTTTTTCTTTTCTATTTGGTTGTGAATATTTTTGGTGTTATTTGCAAAAAGTGAGAAAAAAAGAGAGGCGCGGTACAGAGAGTAGGGTTTTTTTTTTTTTTTTTTTTTTTTTTTAATAATTTTTATAAATTTGGATTTGTTTATTTTTTGGTTTTTATTTTTAAAAATAATAATAAATTACTTGAAAAACAAGGCAGTAAAAGGGTACGCCTTCTCCTGGGCAAGAGCAGAGGAGAGGAGAGAGGTCACCGTTCCTTGTTTTTTCAGGTTGGTACTGCTACTTTACCTTCTCTTGTGGGCGCGTGTGCCCCACTATTTATTCTCTCGTACTCTGCATTATTGATCGTTTAATATTTTAATATTATTATCTAGTTTCTAGGGTCATTCAATGGTTAACATCCATTGAATGATTTGAATCTTTTTTTTTTTTTTCAAAGAATTATTATAATTCAAAAAGATGAGAAATAAAAAGATTTTTCAATTCACTAAATACTATTTAATAACTTGAAACTACAGCAAAACTTTAGAATCTAATATATCACAAAACATATTAAAAGAAATTTTCTTAAACAAAAAAATTTAGAAAATTTGTTGGACTACTTTAAAATCATGTTTAAATTGACATATTTTTCAATTTTTTTTTTTAAACACACATAGTTTCAGTAATGACCCTTTATATATCGAATGAGCATCCTTACCATCAAACTAAGAGGTGATTACATTTTAAAATTTAAATCATAAAAAAAATGATATATTTTTGTATTAAAAAGGAGAATTGGAATAATGATGTTTTTTAAAACTAATCTTTACTAAGCAATTTGATTCATAATAGTGTAGCACTAGTAGTTATCTATCTGAATTATAATAGAAAATTATATTTTGGATTAATTGCATCAAAAAAAGGGGGGGTCATAATCAACTTTTAATACATTTGCCTAAAATACTACACTAATTTGTGCCACATCCACTTTTTGAGTAAAGTGAGTGAATTTATGTTAACTAATTTGTTGGTTTTGAGTAAAGTTGGTGAATTTATGTTAACTAATTTGTTGGCTTGTGCTACATCCACTTTGAGTCAAATGAGTGAAGAGAAGATCTTGTATGGACTGTCACATGGTGAGACCGTCCAATGAGATTGTATTAAATTATAATTTTATAATTTATTTTTATGTTCTCAAGATAAATAGTGCAATATCATTGGATGATCCCACCACGTGGCAATCCTATGCAAGATTTTCTCATAAGTGGATTTATGTAAATTAACTTGTTGACACATCTACTCTGAGTGGAGTGAGTGAATTTTCATAACAGAAGTCCGAGTTCCATATTGACAGGTTTGGTACTCTTCACTCGATTGGTGTTAGAATTTAAAAAAATAAAAAAAATAAAAAAAAATTAATAACTAATTTGTTACTACATTTATCAACCTTAGACTGACTGCCTCCATAAATAAGACTAATAGTTCTTCAAATAATCAATATTAACCTTTTTTAAAAAATAAAATAAAAAACCTTATCAAAATTAAGTTCAAAAGCACATTTGTTTGGCAAAAAACCAAAAGCACAACCGTCTAAAAAGCACGCACTTGTCCGCGCGTGCAACTGGCACTGTTCAGGCAATTAGGGACCATGACCGTTGTGGGTTGGTGGTCTACGACGCGACGCTACGCTACTTGGTCCTCACCGCACACAAACACACGCACATGTCCCGTTTTTACCTTTTTAACCATCAGACAGCCAATCACTTTCGGCACTTTTTCCATATAAAGCCATCTAATTACAGGAGGACATGAAAGTCTTTTCGTCAAAATATAGATAAGGACAACCGACCAAAGTGACCAAGAACGGCGTGGTAAATTTGAAGACGCTATAATAAGTTGGCGGTGAGCTCAAAAAATATGTAAGGATCTGATTGGTCAAACCACAAAAAATGTTTTTACTTTTTGACTTCTCTGCCTCATGTATCACATATGTGACCTCCATGTTCATACACAATATTTTTTTGATACAGATTTTGCTTTCCAGGCAGGTTCAAAATCCACATCACATAGGTTTATTTTTCACTTCTTTTTAGTAAAAAGCAAAGGAGAAAAGCAAAGACAATTATATCTAGTAAGCTCATCACTTATCTGATTACATTATTCCTGAATGCCATCATTAGTTTATGTTTATTAAAGTGTTGTATACCTCCTCTCGATCTTCTTCTTCTTCCGCGTTTGGTCGTTTCATCGTTTCGAATCCCACCATACACAATATTATATCAGCATCGAAAGCTTTCCAATGGCATCGTACACCTTATAATCGTTTCAAGTCTCATTATACACATCATACACCTTATAATCGTTTCAAGTCTTATTATACACAAGGTTTTTCCGGTGACATGTAACTCTTAGTTGTAAAGAGGTTTTAAATCCCACTATACACAATATTAGCATTAGCGTGAAAAAATTTCTCTCTGATTTATGGGAGCCGTAAACCCAAAAAGGCAAAAAGCTAATGAACGTACATAATATGTTGGTTGTGAGGAAAACATCAAACAATGATTCCCCATTATTAACAATCATATTAATTAAGTTAATGTTATGATTAACAAATGGGTTTATTTAATTCTCTCTCCCACTATCATCCACCATAATAATAACATCAGATAACCAATAAACGTGAATTTCATAATTAATGGAACTCGATCTACCAGTCTCAAACTCAACAATAAAGAAGAGAGAATATACTGCTTGTCACTTTTAAACTAAGAAAACCATGCAATATAAATGTCTCTCATAGTCAACACAGGATCATGAGGATTTATACAAAATCAAAACCAAAAACAACTTTAAAAAAAAAAAAAAAAAAAAAAAAAGGAGTACTTTTTCAACAACAAAACTAGTTCATTCCAAGTGTTGTGACAAAAATCAATCAGATTTCTTATCTGCTTCTTGTTGTGGTGGCTTGCTTTTAGCTGCAGAGAGTTTATCCTCTGCAAATTTTCCTCGAATCTCATCTCTTTCCTTGAAATATCTCTCGAATGCCCTTGGAAGAAATCGTGGAAGCAAGAAGCCAAAGAGATTGACTGAGAAGTACACTAGATTTGCCACTGCTAAACTCCTCCCAAACCAAAACCATGCAATGTCCTGCAACAATTTTTACAAAAATGTGATCAAATGTTAATTAATCTATCTGGGTTTTGAATTTGATCCTCTTTTTTTTTTTTTTTTTTTCTTTTTTCTGAAAAGTAAAGGACCACAAGTGTTAACAAATCAAACACTTTAAATATATTGTTATTTAGACAAAGGTCAGGGGCTAAATTGATAATCCCGTAAGTTTATTAAAGTACCTTGAATTGTGCATTTGCAGGAAGAGTTTTGTTGAACCAGACATCGTTAACCCAATCGAGAATGACGAAGACTCTCCTCACAGTGTAAAGCAATGGCACCAGAGCTCTGACCGGCGGGGAAAACAACGATAACCCACTTATAATATTCTCCGTCAGGATTTGAAACGAAAGCAAGAACAGGTGTGGCGTCGCTGATCGGACTGCATTGTCGTCTCCTCTCGCGAAGCCACCCAACACGTACGCTAGCGGCAAGAACAGCCCCACCGTCGTCCCCACCACCACGTACAGCCTAAAGAACTTGCTTCCTTGGATAATCTCCGTCGACCCGGAGGAGGAGACGCCGCCGTGCGACGGAAACGCCAGCCCCGACAGGATTAGGAGATACGCCGACGCGAAGGCCGGAAACACCAAATCGAGAAGCGGAACCAGACCGCTTGCAGAGAAAACCATAATGAAAGCTACAAGCTGGAGCTCTATAACGCGTAGAGATCCCATTACGCCGCCGACGACCGTCTGGTTTTGCTGCTGGTGCTGCTTTTGTTGGGTTTTTTGTCCCGGGAGTGTCACCGCCGCCGCCGCCGCCGTCTTATCTGGCTCTTCTCTTGGAGCCACCGCGACTGTCACACCAGACATTTTTTCTGGTATATATATAAATATAATTTCAGTCTAGCTTGAAATTACAAAAAATGTAACTTTTTTATGTTATCGAAATCTGAAGAGCAAAACACAAGCTCAATTTAAACAAAAATTGATATCAATATCATATATATACCCAGAAAGATTAAACTTTTTGGCATGCAAAAATTCTGATGAAGAAAACAGAGGAAGAAGAGATCTTACTTGAATTGCTTGTAAATATTATTGCAAATGATTTCACATTCGAAGACACAGTCAAGTCTCTCCGGATACAGGGGCTGGTCATATAATGTTTTAAAAAAAAAAATAGCGATTGGAGAGGAGTGAGTGATCGATCATGATTTCCAAGGCAAATGTTGCACGTGTAGTCTTGTATGTGTGACATATGGTTTTATAACCACGTGGCGGTTTTTGATTTACACGTGGCATAAGTCCATGCTTGTTGCTGGTTTGAGTCAATGTCTATCTGTTCTCCGTGAACCAAGGTGTTATGCACGAGTACTTGCACCACTGATGGATGTTCGACACGTCATCTCGTAATTTTGGACTAGGTAATTCTAGTTTGAGCCAGTTCAGGCGTGTAATAGACTAATAGTAGGCCTAGGCCCAACCAAACCCGACCCAATTCTAAGCAAAAACCTCTGTAAATTAATCTTGTTTCAATTAATAACTTCTCTAAATTAATAAAAAATATCAGTCCCCGATTCGGGTCTGTGTAAAAAATTAATAAATCCCTCTACTGTAATAATTAATAATTTTTTTTTGAAACCTAATGTAAATTTTCGGTTCCGACTACTTTATAAATTAATAATTTCTTAAAAGTACAAAATATATTATATAATATTCAAAAACTAGAAAAGTACTTCAAAATATTAGTTCCTAAACAAGAAAAACGACTTTCACACGTTTTCTATAACAAAATAATACTTTATAAGTTAAAACTCTTCAAAATAATAACCCCTCGAAATTAATACTATATGAGTCCCAAGAATATTAATTTAGAGGGTTTTACTTATTGTTTTTCCAATTTACTTATATAGCTAACTTAAATGGAACAATTGATTTGTGTAAATATATATACGAAAATTAAACGTATGGAATCTCACAGATTATTCCGTGCAGAATTTCGATTTCACAATGTTGCTTAGTTTATTAAGTAATTAATCAGGCATGGGAGATTATTTAATTAAATGGTTTGTTATTACAAAATTTTAATTTTATTTTCATGAATAGTTATTTTGAATGCTTAGTTGGAAAAGATTAAATGGCACAAAGTTTTAATTTCCTTTTGCTAGCGACTCCAACGTAAACATTGATAGACAGAATGATAATACCTTTGTACAGTCTTATCTCGAGAGTACTATTGAAAAAATGATAATTAATACAAGATAATGGGTTTATAATTACATGTTCGTCGTTAGTCATTGAATTTCAATTCAATGTTTTATAAAAATAAAGAAATTTTAAAATTTAAAAAAAAAAAAAAAAAAAACTATTTCTTACATCCGGCTCAACAACTATGTAGCCATGTAGGTTATGTATAGCAACTAGATCACACAATTGTTTCATCAAATATTTTATCTTATTTTTCTTCGAATAGTTTATCAATTCAATCCATTGTATGTTGGTGATTCTTAGACCGAGCTGTTAACCCGGTCAAATAATCAATTGTTTCTTAAACAATATCGTAAAGATAAAATAATAAATTGTATTTAATAATAGTAAAAAAAAATATATATATAAATTAATGTGTACCTAAATATATAGTCTAAAATAATTAATCTTAATTGGGTGGGTAAATGTAAATGATATAACAATACTATTAATTTTGCATGAACTTGTCTATGGTGGCTTTCTTACTCCAATGTGGCTTGGTAGGAAATAAGTTCATTTAATCTAACAATATCTCAGTTATGAGTCATGATACCGAGAGTGGTATTTAATAAATAAATAAAACAAAAACAACAGCACATAAGTTTATTCGATGCTAAACTGAAAATCAATTAAATATCATAATTCATTTTAAAAATAAAATGAATTAAAACAAAAGCCCAAAATCCAACCCAACATCTTATTTTAACAATACAAACTTTTAAATCAAATTTTCACTTTCCTATTTTAGTTTGAGTCGTACAACTTTCCTATTTCTTTTTTAAACTTTCCTATTTTGTTTTTTTCAGCTCTCCTATTTTTTAGGCTTTCCTTTTCTTCTTCTTCTTTTTTTCATTTTTTTTCTTTTCAGATTCTTTTTTTTTTTCATGCTCTCCTAACAAAATACTATATATATATATATCTTTTAATTCCAAACAAAACATCTTTCTTAACTTTTTTTTTTTTTTTTTTTCGTTATTTTTATTCGTTCTCAAGCCAAACAAACCACCCCCTTTATATATCTATTCTCCTCCTAGTCAAAATTCTCATCCTATTAAGGTATGTTATTTAATTCAAGTTAACAATTTTAAATCTAAATAGCTCTTGTATTGACTTTACTCTAAATTTCATTTTAATATATAATTAGTGAATATTGATTGTAATTAGTTTTTTATTTTTTAAAGAATTGTAACTAGTTTTTAAGGGTGTTTTAGAGCTATTATATTAATTTGAACTTTGTTATCTTTTAAGAGTTCTAGTGAATGTTGTTATTATCTTTGTTTATATTTTTATTATAAGACAAAATTCAATTATTTTTATTTTTCAATTCGATTTTGAAATAGTCAAGTATATGTATTGATTTTATTTAAAGAAAAATATATAATAATTTTCACTTATTTTTTTTATTTTTTATTTTTAGCAATTATGTTAGCTAATAATTCAACATTGTTTTTATTTTTATTTTTAAATAATAATTTAGTATAGGTTGTACATTTTTTTAAGTACACAACTTATTTAAAATAATTTTTTAACAAAGTCCGTGCATTGCACGAGTTCGCACACTGCTATATATAATATAATATACGAAAATTAAATGTATGGAATCCCAATGATACTTAGTTTATTAAATAGTTGGTCTGCAAGTAAACCATTTACACCTACGCTATGAGGTCATGGGTTTGAATCCTCCCCCTCTAAAAAAAAAGCCCGAATTTATGTAATATATATATACTTTAAAAAAAATTAATTAGGCATGGGAGATTTTTTTTAATTAAATGGTTTTATAAGGTGATTGTGCTATCAAATTCTATATAATCCTAATTAAATGCATGCATGCACACTAGCTAATTACCTCCGTAAGCGTGCGCGCACACACACACACACACACACATATATATATATATATATATATATATATATATAGGATGCCGTCACTCATGTCGATATTTACATCCATAAAACTTATTAGTACATCCATATTTTATTAAAAATTTTAATTATAAAAATATCACAATAGAAATTTACCAATAAAGATAAGTTACTTTAATTAAAAATAAATCAAATACTGTATACACTTATTAATTAAACACATATCTTCAACTATATTTCTTTATTAAAAAAAAAAATTATGATAAACCCTAATTAAACTCTAATTTTATTTCAAGTATCAAATTTTTTTCATCATCACATGATTATCATATTATTTTTATCTTTCTTTTATGTATAATTATGAACTCTATCAATAAACATTTTTTATTTTTTAATGATAGTTGTAGTCATAGGGGTGGGCATGGGTTGGTTTGGGTTGGGTTTGACTATACCCAAACCAAACTATTATAAAATTGGTTTAATTTTTTACAACCCAAACCAAACCAAACCAATCCGATAAAAATCGGTTTGGTTTGGTTTGGTTTAACGGTTTAAAAAAATAATTACATTATTTTTTATTTGAATAAATTTAATATATCAAATTATGAATATAAGTAGTTAAACCAATTATCAATAAGATAAACAATAATACTTGTTAATCATCAAAAGCTCAATGATCAGAATATCAGAAGGTAATAAGAGCAGTAGCAGTGTTGAAGGTGTAGCAACGATTTATACTTCTCTCGGCTCAAGTGAGTTAAGTTAGAATATAAAGTTTGTTATATTAGCCACGTGATTAATTGACAACTCATCATGTAATTAGTTACAAGTTGTTTAGTGAAAAAGTGAGCTAATATTCTACTGATATATACAGCTTACAACAGAGTGTAATTAATAAAAATCTTTTACAAGAATCTCTAGAATATTATTAGACTTTTCTCTCTAGAAATTTCTCACACTTTCTCAGTAGATATTCCTGAGAAAATACAAAGTCAAATATGGTATCAGAGCAGAATTCCAATGCTTATGCTATAGGAGATGCTTCTTTTAACTTCTCGAGTCTCTCTCTGCAAGGATCAAAGCTTCTCACGCCATTGAAGCTTCAATTGGCAGTGAAACTGGATTATAACAACTTCTTGTTGTGGAGACAACAAGTTGTTGCGGCGATAAAAGGAAATCGGCTTCATCGATTCATCGATTCTACATCTCCACCTCCAAATCGACTAAATTTGGATGGATCTGTTAGTGAAGCTTTTCTTGATTGGGAGCAGCATGACCAAATTCTATTGTGTTGGATGCTTAGCTCTATCAGTCAAGATATTCTTCCACAGCTTGTTGGTTGTTCAACCTTATGTGAAGCATGGAGCACGATTGAAAGGCTTTTCTCATCTCAATCAAAGGCAAACATGATGCAATTGAAGTTGCAGCTTCAAACCCTAAAGAAAGGTACTTCTTCAATGACCGAGTACTTAACTAAGAAGAAGAGTTTAATTGATGCTTTACAATATACTGGAAATATCATCACTGAGGATGATAAAATCATTAATATTTTGAGTGGATTAAGAATGGAATATGATTCCTTTGTGATTCCCGTAACATCAATGCCTGAATGTTATTCTTTACATGAAATCACGGCCTTGTTGTTAGCTAATGAAGCTCGTATAAATCAGCATAGTCAAGTTGAGAATCTAACTGTGAACATGGTTGAAAATAGTCAAAACTTTGGTCAATATATGATAGGTAATTCTAGTGGTTTTCCCGGAAATAATAGAGGAAGTTTTCAAGGAAACAATTTTCAGAATCAAGGATTTCAAAACCGAGGTAATAATGGTGGTCGAAGGGGCAGAGGTAGAGAAAAAAATAACGACAGTAAGTCTCAATGTCAAATTTGTCACAGAGTTGGACACTCAGCTCCAAGGTGTTATTATAGATTCGATCAAACTTTTCAAGTGTCTAACAACATGCAGAACACTACTAACATTACAAGCATGCATCATGGTCAAGCAAGCAACCAGATGAAAGCCATGATTACCTCTCCAAAGATTATTGCAGACCCGTATTGGTATCCAGACAGTGGGGCTACAGATCATTGTACACCAGATGTTAACAACCTGGCCACCAGAACATATTACCAAGGAAGAGAGAAGATCTATATAGGGAATGGAGCAGGTTTGAACATCTCTTCAACTGGTTCAAATGCTTTTTCCATTGATAAACATACCTTTTATCTTAAGAATATTTTTGCATATACCTCATATAACAAAAAATCTCTTAAGTGTTTCCAAATTTGTTAGAGATAATCAAGTTTTTCTTGAATTCCATCCTAATTTTTGTCTTGTGAAAGACCAATCTTCGAGGAGGGTACTTCTTCAAGGAGTGCTTAAGAATGGTCTATATGTCTTTGATCTACCACTTGGACACCCTTCAAGGTCTCTTTTACCTAATTCATCAAGTAAGAGTGCAAAGTCTTTGTTTCAAAATAAATGTCACACTTCTTGTGTTAATATTGTAGCTGGGAATAAAGATTCAGTGTTGCATTTGTGGCATATTAGGATAGGACATCCCTCCTCTATGATCGTAAAAACCATTCTTAGTAAAAATGGCATTGCTTTTTCTTCAAGAGTGTCTTACTTCTGTGATGCTTGCCAGCTAGCTAAGTCTCATAAACTTCCTTTTCCCTTGTCTAAGACTCTATATAAAAATCCTTTAGAGCTAATTGTAGCTGATGTATGGGGTCCTGCTCCCATTTTGTCCTCAAAATGTTATAGATACTATGTCACTTTTCTAGATGCTTGTACAAGGTATACGTGGATTTGTTTACTCAAGTCTAAAGCTGAAGTCAAACCTTCCTTTCTTTTGTTTAAAACCCAAGTTGAACTTCAATATTTTACAAAGATAAAGGTGTTGCAAACTGATTGTGGAAAAGAGTTTGAAGCATTAAAATCAGACCTGCAAGCTAGTGGTATCCTTTTTTGGCATAGTTGTCCCTATACTCATGAGCAGAATGGGTTGATTGAAACTTTACTTGCTTAAGCATCTATGCCTATGTGTTACTGGGATGAAGCCTTCTTGTTAGCAGTGTTTTTGATTAATAGAATGCCTACTGCAGTTATTGACAATAAAGCTCCGTTTGAAGTGTTACATAATCATGCAATAGACTACAACTTGCTAAAGGTTTTTGGTTGTCAATGCTATCCGCATATAAGGCCTTACAATAAGAACAGGCTGCAATATAGAAGTCTTCCTTGTGTTTTCCTGGGCTATGATGTGCACTTCAAAGGTTATAAATGTTTGGCTTCCTTCGGTAAAATTTACATGGTTAGAAATGTTATATTCAATGAAAAAGTTTTTCCCTTCAAAATTGATCCCAAATTTGGTATGGTAATACCATCTTCTCAGCAAATTTCTTCTAGTTTGCCTTTAGTTTTTCCAATCAACTTGAGTTTTGAACAGGACACAGTCATCACAATCTAGTATGCCTGAAGTTTTCACTTCTGATGCTGTTGTTAACTCAAATTATTCTCTAATTCCATCCAGTACTTCTGGCTCAGTTGATATATCTGATGTACCTTTGAACTCGAGCAATATCATAGTTGACTTGCCTTCTCAGCATCAACCAGGAAATCTTGCAATTGATCTTCCATCCCAGCAACAACCTATTGTACCAGTTAACACTCATTCAATGACCACAAGAGCTAAACATGGTATTTACAGGCCTAAAGTTTGGCTTGCTGTGCATGAGGAGTCTGAGCCTTCAACTGTTCAAGAAGCTCTTTCTGATCCAAAATGGTATGCTGCTATGCAAGAAAAGTTTCAAGCTCTTCAAAGGAATGATACTTGGAGCCTAGTCAAGCAACCCTCCAACAGAAAGATTATAGGTTACAAATGAGTTTTTAGGATAAAGACGAATCCTGATGGTTCAATATCAAAGTATAAGGCAAGATTGGTGGCTAAGGGATTTAATCAAGTAGCAGGGTTTGATTTTTCTGAGACTTTTAGTCCAGTTATCAAACTAACCACAATTAGAATCATTCTTTCTATTGCAGTTGCAAAACAATGGAGCTTGAGACAACTAGATGTTAATAACGCTTTTTCTGAATGGAGTGATTAAAGAGGATGTGTACATGTCACAACCTCCTGGCTTTATTTCAGATAGCAATCCTCAGCTGGTGTGTAAATTGCATAAGGCTTTGTATGGCCTTAAACAGGTCCTTCGAGCCTGGTTTGACAAGTTCAAAGAGGCTCTCCTATCTCTTGGTTTTAATCTTCACAAGCTGACAATTCTCTGTTTCTTAGAGTTACTAATGCTAGGTCACTCTTTGTTCTTGTTTATGTTGATGACATTATTGTCATCGGTAGTCATGACGCAGAGATTAATGAACTGGTTCATCAATTAAATGATTTGTTTGCTTTGAAAGACTTAGGTCATCTATATTACTTCTTAGGGATTCAAGTCCACCAAACAGCTACAGGTCTACATTTATCTCAGCAAAAGTATGTTCTTGATTTGTTGAGGAAAATTGGAATGTTATCAGCAAAAGGTCTCCATTCTCTTATGATTTCTAGTGTAGCTAGTCAACTCTCAGGTTACAAAGGGAATCCTTTTGACAGGGCCACTGAGTATAGAAGCATAGTAGGAGCATTGCGGTATGTTACATTGACAAGACCCGACATAGCTTATGCTGTGAATAAGGTGTGTCAGTTCATGCAATCTCCAATGGATGAACATTGGAAGGCAGTTAACAGGATACTAAGATATCTAAGAGGAACTTCTCAGCTTGGACTTAACTTTACAAGACCAAGATTGTTAACAACAGATCTTGATCTAGTAGGCTTCTTTGATTGCAGATTGGGCAACTAGTCCGGATGATAGAAAATCAACTACAGGGTATTGTGTTTTTCTTGGACCCAATCTAATTACATGGAGTGCAAAGAAGCAGCACACAGTGTTTAGATCTTCAACAGAGGCAGAGTATCGAAGTTTAGCAGCAGTGACAGCTAAAATTACTTGGATTGAATCACTTTTACATGAACTAAATTTCAAGTTGCCTAAGCTTCCTACAGTTTGGTGTGACAACTTGAGTACTTTAGCCATGTCAAATAATTCTGTCCTCCATGCTAGAACCAAACATATAGAGTTGGATTTATACTTTGTGAGAGACAAAGTTTTGCAGAAACAGTTGATTGTAAATCATGTACCTTCTATAGACCAGATTGCAGATGTATTCACCAAGCCTCTCTCAACTTCTAGATTTCAAATCTTAAGAGACAAACTGACTGTGGTTGAACCACAAATCAGTTTGAGGGAGGATGTTAATCATCAAAAGCTCAATGATCAGAATATCATAAGGTAATAAGAGTAGTAGCAGTGTTGAAGGTGTAGCAACGATTTATACTTCTCTCAGCTCAAGTGAATTGAGTTAGAATATAAAGTTTGTTATATGAGCCACGTGATTAATTGACAGCTCATCATGTAATTAGTTACAAGTTGTTTAGTGAAAAAGTGAGCTAATATTCTACTGATATATATGAGAAAATCTTCCATGGGTCCGTCCCATATGTGATGTGTGTGAGACGGACCCAATGGAATTATGACATATGGCATAAAATTTAATCAATTTGATTTATATTTTTTGGTTCAATTATATTATGATATGTGTACACGTTTTTAACTTCTTTTCTCTCTCTCTCTCTCTCTCTCCTTTCTCCTTCTTTCTTTCCAATTCTACCGTTCTCTTCTCTCTCTCTCCCTTCATTCAGTCGTTTCTCTCTCTCCCTTCTCAGTCTTTCTTCCCAATCCCACCGTTCTCTTCTCTCTCTCTCTCTCTCTCTCTCTCTCCCCCTTCATTCAATCGTTTCTCTCTCTCTCTCTCTCTCTCCTTTCTCCTTCTCTCTTCCCACCGTTCTCTTCTCTCTCCCCTCCTCCTCTTCTTCTCTTTCTCTCTTTCTGTAATGTCTCTCTCATTCCGATTTAGGGTTTGAGATTTTTGCTTTTGGGGCTGGAGCATCCTTTGTTATGGGTTTTGTGGTTGATTTGGGGTGGTGGCTAGAGATACATGATTTAATTAATTTATTTTTTGTGAATCTGTTTCAGAGGGCGGCATCGGTAGTGGTGATGGTTTGAAAATCGGATTGATCCGGTATGGTGATGATTTTTCATTTTTCAATTTATAATTTTCTGGTTTTCTATTTTCAATTTCTGAGTTTTTTTGGACAAAAAATTTCTGGGTGTTGGTGGTGCCGTGGTGGTGGATTTGTCTTTGTTCTTCGGTTTTTTCTTATTCTATTTGGTGGGAGATCCAATCTCCAGACACCACTGTTTTTTTTTTTTTTTTTTTTTTTTTTTTTTTTTGTTATTGCATTTGGGGGGTTTCTGTGGTGCTTTTCCACCATCCGCCACCTCCATACAACGGTGATGAGTAGGGAGAGAAGGTGAAGTATGATTGGGAAAAGGAGATGAGGAGGTGAGAAATTTGGGAAAGAGATGACTGACCAGTGACCAGGTGGCGTGAGAAAGAAAATAAGTTAAAAACTTGTACACATGTCATAATATAATTGAATAAAAAAATGTAAATCAAATTGATTAAGTTTTATACCACGTGTCATAATTCCATTGGGTCCGTCTCACACACATCACATATAGGACGGACCCATGGAAGATTTTCTCGATATATATAGCTTACTTATCATGATGTGTACAACAGAGTGTAATTAATAAAAATCTTTTACAAGAATTTCTAGAATATTATTAGACTTTTCTCTCTAGAATTTTCTCACACTTTCTCAGTAGATTTTCCTGAGAAAATACAAAGTCAAATAATACTAATTTATAATACTAAATTTAACTCAAGTGCAGAACAATAATCGTTAAAATAAATAAATAAAAAAATTCAAGTGTAGAACACCTAAAACTTATAAAATAAAACTAAATCGTTTAAGCTTCTAAATTAATAATATCTACCAACGTCTAAGCAACCACTTTGAAGTTTTGAAGTTCACTTCTTGTTGCATTGGGTTAACTTTAGTTTTTATTTGTTTTATCCAATAATTTAATTAATAATATGTATATATATATATATATATAAGTATGTAATGGTTTGGGTTGGGTTATACGGTTTGATAAAACGCAACCCACAAACCAACCCAAACAAATTGGGTTGCTCAAAAACAACCCAATCGGTTTATTTTATTTAACAAAACCAAACCAAACCAAACCAAACCACTTAAATTGGTTTGGTTTGGACGGGTTGATCGGTTTGGTGGTTTGGGTGCCCACCCCTAGCTGTAGATATCAACAAGTATTTATTTATTTTTATTTTTATTTTTTTAAGATAGACATAGATATTAATAAGATATATATTTTTTAAGATAGCCGTATAAAACTATAAATCTCTTAAAAATCTCTTAATCCTATATACGGTTCCACATATTCCTTTTTATAAGGCTTCTACATTCGAGATATTTCCAAAAATAAATTGGACCATCGTTAAAAAATGATTTGATTCAAAAAATAATATGATTTTTTTATAAATTGGGTGTGACAATAATTTAAGAGTGTTTATAAATAATATGTACTAAAATAAATATATTTATTTCAATAAGGATACCATTGGCATTAAAATTGGTGCATATAGTAATATTTATTTTTAAAATTTAATGGATGTATTAATAAGTTCCGTACCCCTATATATATTCTGCGTTTCAGAGACTTTCATCGAAGGACACAGCAATTACTAGAAACAATGGGGAGTAAAAGGATCTCCAAGAGTGCTGTTGTTCATCACGTGTTTCCTGTGAGAATCATAGATTTGAGATTCAGAGAGGGAGAGAACATGATGGAAGTCGAACAAAACATCAGAAACTCGAGTTTCGATCCGTATATATCGAGTAAGTAATACAATATTTCTGAATAATTTTTCGAATTATTAATTCCGTCATATAGTTATGTAAATCTTGAGATAATACGGATCGGATTTTATTTGAATTAATTATGTTCCTCCTCTTGTCTACTTGTGGATTCAGGTCTGACAATAAACCAGCAGACAAAAATGGTCACAGTGAAGGGCGAGATTGATTCGTATAGTCTTGTTACTAGCCTCCGCAAAACATTTATTCATTGCTCACTTGTGGGAGATAGAAAGGATGATGAAGAATTAACAGCTGGAGAAGAGTAATAAAATTTGATTATTACTGTTTTAATTAAAAATCATTATTTATAAATTTTTTTGAAAAAGTTTGAACAAATCTGGAGATATCCAGATCTCATCAAACAGAGTTTTTTATTAAAAAAAAAAGTTGGTTCCAGATCTCTTCAAATTTGATTTTTATTTCTATTTTAAAAGAAGCTTTTGAAGAGATCTGGAAAACCAGATCCAGATCTCTTCAAGCCATCAAAGACTCATCTCTCGCTCTCTCTCATTCCACTATTGCTTTCGACTTGTTCATAGAAATCAAAAGAGAAAAAGAAATCTAAAAATTAATGGTCGGCAACCGACCATTGACAGCGCACAAAAACAAAGGAAGACAAGGCTAGAAAAGAAAAACAGACCATCACACCAACCAAGCTATTATCCATAGCCTCAACACCTGATGGTCGGCAAACCACAGCGCAAAAAAACAAAGGAAGACCAAGGCCTCCAGGACGAAAAAACAAAACAAAGACCACCAGCAACAACTCAGCCTATAACAGCCTTATGGCAGAAGAAACACCAGAACTAGCGTGATTGAAGAGGAGAAGATTTGGGGGATTTGGGGGTGAATTGAAGAGGAGAATATTTGATCTAGGGTTTGCGTGATTGAAAAGGTTTCAAGGATTAGGGAAAAGAAATTGGGGATTTTTATGGGTGGGCACAAAAACCAAAACCGAATTGAACCAAACCGAACCAAAAAACCGAACCAAAAAAGGGTATTTGGTTCGGTTTATAGCTTCTATTTGGTTCAAACCGATTTGAAATTTAAAAATCGAATTGAATTCGATTCGGTTTCGGTTTTGAACATATAAAAGCAAATCGAACCGAATAAATCGAATTGTCTTAATTAATTATTTTGTAATGTTCAGTTTTATTATGGACTGTTTGTTGATGATGTTTTATTTTGGATTACATTATATACTATTTTTATTTTATTTTTGTAATTATAATTTATAGAAGTTATGAAGGTTTTATATTTTGATTGAGTATGTAGACCGAATATAATTGAAATTTTAGATTTGGTTTGAAAATTGGATTGTATTTTGTTTAAATTATTTTTTACATATTATGTTTTCTTAAAATGTTTAAGCATAAATGCCAAAAAAACAACTTAGAAGCCCAAAAAAATCAGAAAACATATTAAAAAAACCTTCAAAGCCAAATAGACCCAAAATCGAATTGAACTTAACCGAACCGAGATAAAAGTGTTCGGTTCATTTTGGTTTTTAGGTTCATTTCGGTTGTTAGGTTCAAAACGGTTCAAACTGATTCACATTTTTAAAAACCGAATATATGTCAGTTTAATATGGTTTAATACGGTTTTGGTCAAAACCAAACCGATCTATGCCCACCCCTAGGGATTTTTTTAAGAAGAAGAGGTTAAGGATTAGGGATTTAATGAAAAGAAATTAGGGATTTTTGGTGTTGAGTTTTAGAAGAGGAAAAAGAAAATAATTTAAGAAATAATAATAATAATAATAATAATATATATATATATATATAGTTAATGAGGATGGGTCCCACTATGGGAATCTGATGGAGATAATGTGAAACCCACCTATCTATTGGGATGGGTTTCACATTACCCTCTCGGCCCCTTGGACTCTTGGAGGGTAATGTGATTCCCATGGGATTCACTTCCCAGTAAACAAAAAACCCAAACCTGCTACCAAACATGGAAATGCTATCAGATTCTCATTCCCATGTAAAGATTACCCCATACCAAACGGCCCCTTAGTTGGCAAACATTAGTCATTGGTAGGATTCGAACTATTAACTTAGGGGTTATTTGTTTAACAGTAATGCTACTCATCCCACCTAAAATCCCATATTTTTCATCCCACTACATGTGGCATGTGAGGTGTCAAATTGTGAGTGGATACATGTATCCAATCACAATTTGACACCTCACATATCACATGTAGTGGGATGAAAAATGTGGGATTTTAGGGAGTCCATTTTTGCTCACCCCCCTTTCAAGGGGAGAAAGCATTACCCCCATCCCAAACACATGACATGTGTTTATGAAGGAGAAAAACTTACCTGCACCCGGTGCAACACTCAGCACATGCTGAGTGTTGCACCTCAGCCAATTAAAATTGGACACGTCATTCAATTCAGCCACCCAACTCATCCAACTCAGCCACCAACTCAGCCACTAACTCAGCAACTCATCCAACTCAGCCAACCAACTCAGCTGAGATCCAAGATCGGCGGCAGGTGCAGCGACGACGGCGACGGGACGCCGGACGTGCAGCAACGACGCCGACGCCGACGCCGGACGTGCAAGGACGACGGCGACAGGGTTTCAGTCGTCCTCCTCCGCTCTCACCACCACCACAGCCTCCAGCTTCTCGGCGGCTCTTCCCGTCGCCGTCGTCGCTGCAGCAGCGACGACGGCGACGGGAAGAGCCGCCGAGAAGCTGGAGGCTGTGGTGGTGGTGAGAGCGGAGGAGGACGGCTGAAACCCTGTCGCCGTCGTCCTTGCACGTCCGGCGTCGACGTCGCCGTCGTCCTTGCACGTCCGGCGTCGACGTCGCCGTCGTTGCTGCACGTCCGGCGTCCCGTCGCCGTCGCCGTCGTCGCTGCACCTGCCGCCGATCTTGGATCTCAGCTGAGTTGGTTGGCTGAGTTGGATGAGTTGCTGAGTTAGTGGCTGAGTTGGTGGCTGAGTTGGATGAGTTGGGTGGCTGGTTGGATGACGTGTCCTATTTTAATTGGCTGAGGTACAACACTCAGCATGTGCTGAGTGTTGCACCGGGTGCAGGTAAGTTTTTCTCGTTTATGAAGAGGTAAAATTGTCTAAAAATTTACCCCTCTATGGACACATGTTATCCATTTAAGAGGGGGGGTATTAGTTACCTCCCTTGTAGGGGGGTGAGTAAAAGTGTTCTTGATTTTATGTGGGATGTTTAGCATTATTGTTTGTTTAAATCTCAAACTCGTCCATCTATCAGCAGAGTTACTCCCCCGGGGGACATTAATTTTGATAAATTAAAATTAACTTATTTCATAATTTTGGAAGGGAAAGATATTTGGTAAAACCTTCCGAAACCAATTATTTAAGAATCTACCTTATACGAGGTTATTTTTCAAAAGCAATTATGAAATAATCAATTTTAGGATTTAATGAATCTTTTAAAACACCTGGATTGCTCTCACTAGTTTAACTACTTCTCTTTTTTTTTTTTTTACAAGTCTCATTAGTTTAACTTAAAGACATACTTATCAATATATATATTTTTTTCCTAAACTGATATCTCTTATTAATTTAACGTTTATTTTTCATGTTCTAAATCATCATCATTAGAATTGAATCCTACAAAATTGAGGTGGTATAAAAAATAGATAAAACAATATTTACAAGAGAAGTTCAGAATATATATACTTGCAGTTTTTTGTTTGTTTTTATTATAATATATGTGGCTTTTACCGCATGTGTTATACACACAAATATCACATAAATATCTCCCCATAATATCTCCTAAATATCTCTCTAAATATCTCCCATAATATCTCGTATAATATCTCCCTAAATATCTCCAATAATATCTCCTATAATATCTCATAATATCTTTGCTTGATCTTTTGTAAAAGTCTATATATAAGACTTATGATTCTCATTTGTAATTATTGTTCAGCTGAAGCTCCAGATATATCAATACAAGTGTCTCTCAGGGTGCGTTTGGCACGGACATGAGACAGGACAAGGTGGGATAGGACAGGACAGGACGGGACAGAACATGTTATTCTGTATTGTGTTTGGAAGACCTAGGACAGAACTGTGACTGTACTATTATGCGTTTGGTATGACTGGGACAAGACAGAACAAGAGATTCAAATGACCAGAGTACCCCTCTTATATATGTAACAACATATATTATTGTATATTAATATATAATAATATCAAATAATAAAAAAAATATATAATAATATTAAATAATAAAATATATAATATATAATAATATGTTGTATATTATTATATATGATATATATTATTAATATTTGATAGTATTATATATTAATATAGAATATTACATGTGTTATATCTATAAGATATATATATATATATATATATAATAATAATATTAAATAATAAAATATATATATATTATTAATATTTGATATTATTATATATTAATATAGAATATTACATGTATTATATATATAATACAAAGATATATTGTATTATGATATATAATAATATATATATAATAGATATATATAATATTAAATATTAGTACATATAGAAAATATAATATATATAATATATATATATATATTATATAATGTATATAATATATATATATTATATTTTCTATATGTACTAACTAATATAGAAAATATAATATATATATAATAATATATATATTATATAATGTATATAATATATATATATATATATACACACACATATATGTTACAAAATATATATATATATATGTATGTATGTATCCTATATATATAATAATATTTAATATATCATATATATATATATATAATATTAAATATTATTACATGTACAATAATATATATATATATATATATATATTATTGTATGGATAATAATATTATTATATACTTAATAATATTTAATAAATTATATATTATTATATATAATAATAAAATATAATATATATTTTATATTTATATTACATATATATTTTATATAATATATATATATATATATATATATGATATATTGAATATTATTATATATAGGATATATGTATTATTAAATATTATTATATATATTTATATATTATATATTATTATATATAATAATATAATATATATAATATTATATATGTAATTATAATATATATATATATATAATATATTAGACATGATTGTAATTGTTTGAAAATTTAAAGGGTAAATTGGTCTTTTTGACACTTGTCCTATATCATGGGATAAGTTGTCCTAGGGTCTTGGGTGAGACAATTTTTTGTGATTTTTGTCCCACATTGTCCCGTCCTGTCCCATGCTAAGGACGCGCCAAACGTGGAACAAGAACAAACTGTCCCACGTTGTCCTGTCCCGTCCCGCGTACCAAACGCACCCTCAATTCATTTCTTATGTTCTTCATCTGTTCTTCATTTCTTTTACAACAGTTTTTTATTTATTTATTTATTTTTATAGTCCCAAGACACTCAAGAAATAATATCTTCTCCTCGAGCAATGACGACCATAGAAGCAAACAAAAGAAGTTTGTGCATATATTAAAATGATTTTTGAAAATTTATCACGATTGAGGAGAACAAATGATGTTTTGAATAAACAGATAAATGCTTTATGATTTATAGTTATTTCTATTCGTAATTTAAATACAAATTTTCTTTATACGTGATTTGGTTTGAATAAATTGAAAGTATTTCAGTATCATATCCATTTTGATCATTATATACCGGCACAACTGTTTGATATAACTTACCAAACACATACATAGTGCTTTTAATTCTCATAACACTTTAAAAAGTACAGTTTATCAAACGATAACCTATGGGTGTGCAAAAAACCGAGTACTTGCACCACTAATGCTATGTTCGGTAGGAATGATTGATGAATTAAGGAGAGAGGGTAAGAGGGGTGAAGAGAATAACATCTATCATTCATAAATTAAGGAATACCTTTCATTCTTTTTCACGAAATTAATTCCCTTTTATGTCATTTCCGATTAGTAAACATATCATAAGTTTAAATCAATTATGATGGAACTTTGAATTTTTTATGTATTATTTTAACTCTATGGACCATAAGGGCATATGGGCCTACTAATTAGTGATTTCTCCATGAATTTTTTTTTTTTTTAAGCCTTCTAGTCATAAGAAAATCTAAAGTACTTTTAGTTCTAAGCTCATAGGCATGGCATCCCATTAGTTTTAAATTTGAGTAGTTAAAGAATTTGAAGTGTAATGTCTTCAAAATAAAATATTATAATATTCAACCTAATTATAAATAAATAAATAATATTGTACATATTTTTGATAATTTTTATATAAATAATAAATATAATTTAATTTCACATTCTTTTTTTGTTCATATTAATTTCACATTCCATATGTAAAGAGGTTTAAAAAATGTGGTGGATCGAGGGGAAGGCCGGGAAGCCCACAGGGCCTATGGCCCATTTTCCTGTAAAATATTTTTTTTTTTCTGTTTTAATAATTATATAATTAAGATTAATTCTTCTATCTTTTTTATTTTAGCCCCTCTTTTTTTTTTTTTTTTCTTTAATTATCCTCTAGATTTCATGTATTGTGAAATTGTGTTGCTTAAATTTGTAACGTTCACTTTTACTCAATATTTTCTAAATTAAATGAAACATAATCTAGAAATAAAAATGACAAGTCACTTCTCAATTGTTTTACTCCAAATTTAATGAAAAAAAAAAAAAAACCAAATAACATTATATTCATTAAAATGATGTCTGCATATCCAATTATAATCATATATGCAGTTGAATAAGAATATTATACTCTTAAAAAAAATAAAAAAAATATCATACTAAACTATAAAAAAACAAAAATAAAATTCACTTTTTATATCACAAATTAAAAGTTTGAATCTAAATTTTATAATAAAATAACACGTAATTTTACTATAAATATAAAACCATTTTCAATAAAGATATTATTATTTTTTCAGGTATTGAAACTCTATGTAAATGGCTAGCTGCACGAAACCGCTGTCTTTGTCTTCGCCATATTCTTACCGCTGCACACTTAGAAGACTGCTGCTTCTCAAGTTCCAATCAGCCCCGTGATGAGGCTCTAATACCAGATGTTAAAAGGAAATCAACTGCTTTAATAAATGATAGAAGTTGGATATATAAATAGCCTTACAAACAAACTGACATTGAAACTAAAAGATGCAACCCACAACCCACATTGAACAAACATGGAAACGTGGTAACAGACCAAAGACTAAGTCAAATAAACAAGCACTCCCTATCTTAACTGAGCAGTAGCAAACTGCCAAATAGTATCCTATAAACTTAGAAAGACTAACAATATAATACTTTAACAACTGGCATTTCAACGAGTCAAGGAGACAAACCGCAACTCATATTGGAGAGGCATTTTAACGAGCCATTTGCGTGACGTGTGACTTTTGGGTGACATGGCTTTGCACGTCACCCCAAGTGGGTAACGTGTCACGCCACGTCACGTGTTAGGGTTCTGTCACACGGCGGTGATCTTATGAACGTCAAGAAGGCCTTGTACCTAGAGTTGCACATTTTCCCCCGAATACCTATTTTCCCGCGTCCCCATCTCCATTTAGGGATTTTTTTAGGGGGAAAAATGGGGAAATTGAGGGGGAGTGGGGGTGATGGGGATGATTTTCATCCCCAAATTGAAATGGGGACCCATCCATATTTCCCCATTTCCCCCACAAATATATTGAAATGGGGATGGGGATGGGGAGAAGGTACCCCATCCCCATTTCTCCGTTTCCCCCAAACATATATAAATATAATTATAATATTTATTTTTTATTTTTGTTTTTATTCTTTGAAAACCCTAACTATATATACACATTTTACTATTTTAACTTCAAAACCTAAATCTAATATATATTTTTTATTTTTGTTTTTATTCTTTGATTTTATTTTGTATTTGCAATGGAATATTTGTTTTTTTAGTTTAATTTTTACTTTTTAGTCAAATGGGGAAATGAGGAAATTATTACGCTAAATTTCCCTTCAAAGAAACAAAAAATATATATATATATATTTTCTACTCCTTTAGAGTATATTTTCCACCCTACAAACAATTAATCAAAGCTAACTAATTTCACAAATCAATCAAAAATCAATGAAAATCAATCAAATTTATCAAACCTAACTTTTTAATTTCATGGGAATTAATCAAAAACCAGCCTGCAGACCGATGCCTGAACCCAACAATGATGAAGAACAAGAAGAAGAGAACCCAATGGGTGGTTTTTGGAGACGAAATCGAAAAGGAGAAGATGAAGAAGATTGAGAACAACGAAGAAGAAGATGCAAACTTGTCTTCTGTGAGTCCTTTTTTTTTAAAGGGTAAAAACGGTAGAACATAAATAAGTGTTAAAACTTAAAAGATGTTAGCCTTTGGTTAAATTTAGGACACGTGTAAGCAATTGGAGAGGGGAGGAATGCTCACCCCAAGGTGGGTGAGCAAAAATGAACTTGATCGATCATTGTTCCTAAGGCAAATTTTGCATGTGTAGCCTTGTATGTGTGACACATGGTATTATCACCACGTGACGGGTTCTTAGGATTCACACATGGCATAAGTCCATGTTTGTTGCCGGTTTGAGTCTGTTCTCTGTGAACCAAGGTGTTATGCACGAGTATTTGCACCACTAATGGATGTTCGACACGTCATATAGTGATTCTTGATTAGGCAAAGTTTGGGTCATTCCAAGAGTGTAATAGTTGGCCTAGGGTTACTTGCTAGTTTTTTTTTTTTTCTTTCTTTAAGTATTATAGTAAATTCTAACACTGAACAGTGTGGTCAGGGATCTATCGGGATTTGCTGAGATCAAATAGTATAAGTGCGATCTTGATATCTATTCATACAACATCGAAGAAAAAACTCTCCACGTACACATGCTTATAAAATGTGTACGGTGAAATTCGATTCCCACCACTAATATAGAATGAGAGATGCACTACATACTACCATGTTAAGAGGTGATGTGCAACACCTACCACAATTATTAGGTTAACTTTTGAACTATTTTTTTTCTTTCTTTCTTAATATATGTGTAGCATTATTCTTCTTTCATATATATACACTATTTCGTGTGTTATTGACTTATCGGAGGTTGTAACGTATTTGTTTTCTTTTTTTATATATCACTTGCGGTTACAGTGACTCGAACCTTGATTTTGGAAAATTGTTAGGCTGAATGAATGCTCCTACGATCAAGTCACGTTAGGACGTGGTTATATGGTATTTGCTAATTAGTTTATTAAAAAATTTATGTGGCATGGCAGAATATTTAATTAAATGATTAATAAGATGATTGTGCTATTAAATTCTATATAATCTAACAATTATGTCTCCTAATTATATATCAAAGTTGGCATGCATGCAGTCTTTCTATTGTCAATTCGTAGAAAGACTGAGCATGCATGCTAGCTAATTAATTACCTCCTTAAACGCATATATATATTTGTTTGTCTTTCAGAGACTAATTTCATTGAAGGACACCACAAATCAACTAGAAACATTAATGGGGAATACAAAGAGCTCCAATAGTAGACTCTCAACCAGAACTTTAAGCTTCACCAAGAAAGTGAACATGGAGGAAGTCGAACAATACATCAGCAACTCGGGTTTAGTTTCGCATATATCAAGTAAGTAATACTATATGTATGTCTGAATAATTTTTTGAGATATTAATTCCGTCATACTGTCATGTAAATTACGAGATGATACAGATAAAGGATTTAGTTTATTTGAATTAATTATTTTCCTACTCTTGTGTTTGTGATTCAGGTATAATAACAGACGAGGAGAAACAAATGGTCACAGTGAAAGGCAAGTTTGATTCGGTTTTGCTCATTTGTGGCCTTTCCAAAGAGTTTGGTTGCACTGTTACAACTGTGAGTGCTACTGATGGAGAGAGTAAGATGAATTGAAGAATGAACTGCTGGAGAGAAGAGTATTAATAGAATAATATTGGGAATAAAAGTTTCAAATATTTTATAATTTTTTTTATTTTTAATCCTTAATATATTTATTTTATAGTTTGAAACGATATATGAGAATGGTTATATTTTAGTTTGATTATTATGAAAAAAATAAAAATTATGGAGAATTATTTTGAATGCTTAGTTGGCAATATTAAAAGACACGGAGTTATAATTTCCATTTGACGGTAAACTCGAATCTGCTAGACTGAATTCTATTTAAAAAATGATGATTAATACAAGATAATAAGTCTATATATATAGTTATGGATTAATTGTTAGTCAGTGATTGAGGTCTACAACAATCGAAGAATTGAAAATTAAAAAATAAAAGAAAAAAACTGTTATAATTGATCCTACAAGTATGGAGGTTTTCAATAGTAGTTAAATATTCATACTGTTGTAGTGGAACAACACCATTGTTCCAACAAATATTTTTCTCTTATTCTTTGACTGGGCGGTTAATGTTTAACCCCGTCCTTGACTCAAACTTTTCTTAAACAAACACATAATGAAAAATAAAAAATAAAAATTGTATTTAATAATAATAATAATGATAATAAAGATACAAGTTAAGTGAGTTTGGTTAAACTGCTGTTAATATCAATATTACTAGACAGTTATGTGAGAGAGTTGGTTTATTTTTGTTTTAATTTTCAAATCCTTAATTTTTATACACCATTAGATTGAAATCTAAAGACTGAAACATAACTCAGTAACATTGATGTTAACAACAAAACCCCAAGTGTTAAATGATATAACAATACTATTATTTTGCCCCAGGGGCGTAGCTCAGCTAGTAGATGAACGAGTTTGAGGTTTAGGTGAATGACTCCCAAATTAACGGCTCGAATCCTACTAATGGCAAAAAACTTCAACAAAAAAAAAAAAAAAAACCAGATTTAAATAAATAAAGACTGTCAATTCAATAAATTTAATTCGATACAATATTAATAGCAGGCCTAGGCCAGTGTAATTCTAGTTTGGGCCAGTCCAGGAGTGTAATAGACTAATGGCAGGCCTAGGCCCAACCAAACCCGACCCAATTCTAAACTAAAACCACTGTAAATTAATCTTTTTTATATTAATAACATCTCTAGATTAATAAAAAAATCTCGAAACCCCTCTATCGTAATAATTAATAATTTCTTTTTAAAACCTAGTGTAAAATTTCGGTCGAGACTACCGTATAAATTAATAATTTCTTAAAAGTACAAAATATATTATATAATATTCAATAACTAGAAAAGTATTTCAAAATACTAGTTTGCACAAGGCTGCTATGTTTGATATTTTTGACTTCATTTTTCATCTTTTGAATTGTCTTCAAGAGGTTATTATGATCACCTTCTGGTTGTAGCCAAAAGGTTTCAACTAAATTTAGCATTTCAACATTCCCCAAAAGAAATTGGAAATTTTCTTAACAAATATTTTCTAAATAAGAAATCTTGGGAAAAAAAAATTCCTGAAGAAACAAACCGACTAAACAAGAAAACCGACTTCCACATGTTTTCTGCAATAAAATAACACTTTATAACGTAAAACCCTTTGAATTAATTACCCGTCTAAACTAATACTCAATGTGGGTCTCAAGAATATTAATTTAAAGGGTTTTACTTATTATTTTTCCAATTTTATTATATAGCTAACCTAACAGGAACAATTTGATTTGTGTAAATATATATGTGAAAATTAAATGTATGGAATCTCATAGATTATTTCGTACAGAATTCCAATTTCACAATGTTGCTTAGTTTATTAAGTAATTAATCAGGCATGGGATATTATTTAATTAAATGGGTTGTTACTACAAAATTTTAATTTCATTTTATGAATAATTATTTTGAATGCTTAGTTGGCAAAGATTAAATGGCACAAAGTTATAATTTCCTTTTACCGGCGACTCCAACCTAAATATTGATAGACCGAATGATAATACCTTGGAATGGTCTTATCTTGAGAATTCTATTTTTAAAAAATACAATTAATACAAGATAATGAGTTTAGCTAATATATTTATAATTACATGTTAATTGTTAGTCATTGGGTTTCAATTCAATGTTATTCAATGTTCTATAAAAATCAAGAAATTAAATAAAAAAAAAAAAAACTGTCTCATACATCTTTCCCAACAACTATGTAGCCATGTAAGTCATGTATAGTAACTAAATATCTATTAATTCGGGACTAGATATTTTTTTAAAAGCTTTCGCCATTGATAGGATTTGAACTGCTGACCTGTGAATCATTTGCTCAAACCCTAAACTCGTCCATTTACTAGCTAAACTACACCCCTATTGGCGTCATGTACGGTACCTGAATCACACGATTGTTTCACCAAATATTTCATCTTATTATTCTTGATCAATTAGTTTATCAATTCAATCCATTGTATGTCGATGATTCTTAGACTAAGCTGTTGATGTTTAACCCGGTCCAAGAGTTAATTGTTTCTTAAACAACATCGTAAAGATAAAAAATAAATAAAATAAAATTGTATTTAGTAAAAAAAAAAAAAAAACATATACAAGTTAATTTGTATCTAAATCATAGTCTAAAATAATTAATCTCATTTGGGAGGGTAAATGTAAATGATATAATAATACTATTAATTTTGCTTGAACTTGTCTGTGGTGGCTTGCTTACTTCGTAAATAATCTCAATAGTAGATAATTACAATGTAATTACAGTATTAGGATTTAGCTATGGTACAATAATCGTATAAAAGTGGTTATGTGAGAGAGGTTTATTGTCACGATTCACGACGACTAGTTGCTGTTGATCGACTAGGTTGACTTTTTTTTAATTGACCTTTTGGAATTTTATTGGGTTTGTTAGATTTTATTTAGTTGTTTATGGATTTTGATTTTCAATATCGAGTTTTTGAAATTTTATTTTCAATTTGAGGTTCAATATATGAAATAGTATGAACATTTACTCAATTATAACAAAAAAATTTATTAAAAAATTTCGACCAATTGTCGGCTTGTCGCCGGTCGACTTCCGGCCAACCGCCTAGTCCCCGACTAATCCCAAACTAGATGGGGTAGGCGCTAGGCAAGGGGTTGCCTCCCGACTAACACCTAGCACTTTCTGTAACACTGCCTGAGAGTGGTATTATAGAAAAACAAAAAAAATAAATTCATTAACATATCGATAACAGTTCATTGATATTGCAATAACATATAATTACAAAATAATTTTTGATAAAGTAAATTAAAGCAAAAGCCCAACATCTTATTTTAACAACACAAATTTTTAAATCAAAATTTCACGTTCCTTTTTATTTTTTATTTTTTTATTTTCAGATTTCCTTTTTTTTTTCTGCTCTCCTAACAAAATACTCTCTCTCTCTCTCTCTCTCTCTCTATATATACATATATACATATATATACATATACAGAAATTCTATTATCAGTTCGAACTGACAAAAGTTATATCAGTTCCTTCCATGTGGGCCACTGGATTTAAATACTTTGACTTATACTTTGACTTGGGTGGATTTAAACTCTTGCATGTATGCACTTGTCAGTCAAAGTATTTAAATCCAATGGCCCACATGTAAGGAACTGATATAACTTTTGTCAATTCGAACTGATAATAAAAAGACTATATACATACATACATACATATATATATATATATATATTTTATTTCCAAACAAAAACATCATTCTTTACTCTTTTTTTTAGTTTTTTTATTCGTTCTTTAGCTAAACAAAACACCACACTTTACATGTTTATTCTCTTCCTAGTCAAAATTCGCATCCTATTAAGGTATGTTTAGTTATTTAATTCAAGTTAACAATTTTAAATCTAAATAGTTCTTTTATTGACTTTACTTTAAATTTCATTATAGTATATAATCGGTGAATATTGATTGTGATATATATATATTAAATTGTAATTAGTTTTTTTGAAAAAAAAAAATGTAATTAATTTTTAGGGGTGTTTTAGAGCTACTTTGTTATATTTCAAGAGTTTATATTGATTGTTGTTATTGTCTTTACTTATTTTATTTGTGGTAAAGTTTATATTTTTATTATAAGACAAAATTCAATTATTATTTTTTATTCAATTTGATTTTGAAATAGTCAAATATATGTATCGATTAAAATCTATATAATTTAGTCACAATTATGTCTCCTAATTAATTATATCAATGTTGGCATGCATGCACGCTAATTACATCCTTGAACGCCTATAATTTTATTTTATTTTTCTGTGTTTTAATTAGAGATTTTCAGCGAAGGATTACACAGATCCAACTAACTAGAAACCATAATGGAGAATGCATGCTCGAGGAATATGAGGAAGATTTAACAATGTATTTGTCCTCCAAAACTGACAAGGAAGTGGACATGAAGAAGGTCGAACGCTACATCAGAAAGTCGGGTTTAGTTTCAAAGATATCAAGTCCTGTCTAGTAAATGACGAGATGATCCGACGCGAGCTAAGATAGCTCTAAGATTTTTAAGGTCAATTTAAAAAATTATTAAAATTGTAACAGAAAAATGTAAATATTAAAAATTGTCTAGCGGGGTCATGTTTCCCTGCACTAAAAAAAATTAAATCCCCTTTTTGTTAGTAAATTTTAAAGATTTTTCACTACCTCCCTCCCCCGAAATTTTTTGTTTTTGCATAAAATAACCTATCAAACTTAAATTTATGGCTCCCCATAACGGTGCAGTCGGCGAATGATTATTTAATTTTCTGCTTTTGTTTGCGAATTCAGATCTAACAATAGACCAGCAAAATCAAATGGTCAGAGTGCAGGGCAATTTTGATTACTTGAAGCTTGTTAATCGCATCGGGAAAGAATTCAACTGCAATGTTAAAGATAGAACGTGAAGGCGGGAGATGGAGAAGAGTAATTAATGGAATACTATTATTGGGAATAAAAGTTTCATATATTTTATAATTTTCTATTTTAGTTTGGTTATTATAATAAAGTTTTTATTTTATTTTTATGAGAAATTATTTTTGAATGCTTAGTTGGCAAGATTAATTCTGTCACGTAGTTACAATTTTTGTGCGGCATGCTGAGTGAAACAAGTCACAGCGTTAGACTTCAATTCTAGTATTATATTCAAATGATGACACTTTCTTACGTAATCATCTTATCAGTTCAATTCACTACGATGTAAACGTTGCTGATTCTCGGTTGTTATGTTAATGATAACCCGATCCAAGAATCATGGTTTCTTAAAAACAATAACATCAACTTATATTTGTGACTTCAACATCTAATTTGTCCATATGCTTTTAATCCAATTATTGATATTTGAATGTATTTACAATTCTTTAATTAAAAACACATAAGTCGTTGAGACGTTGAAGTCAAAAAATTAAGTCACAAATTTAAGTTAGTTTTAGCCTAACCATAAAGAAAATAATAATAATAAGTATTTCTTTATCTTAAAAAAAAAAAACTGTATTTAATTAAAAAATACAAGTTAATGTGTATCTATATAAATAATTGGGAGGGTAAATGTAAATGATACAACTAATTTTGCATTAACATATCTATGGTGACGTGCTGATTTCATAAATAATCTTAATTGGAAATAATTAATTACAAGGTCATTACAATACAATTCTATATATATATAGTATTAATAAGCGTATGACTACCTTGTTGAGAGATTAAATCCCAATAACATTATAAGAAAATTGCTAAAATTGACCACATATAACATGGGAAATTCTTTTTTGATCATGTACGAAAGTTTAATCGTTAATAACCATATTTAAAATAATAAAAAATCAATGTATATCCATAAATTACAAAAATACCCTCAACATCAATTTTCTATTTTCTTTTGTTTTTTATGTGGTCTTCTCTCTTGCTTCTTCTCTCTTCCTTCTTCCTCATCAAACCTGAATTGTTGTTCTTGCAAATCGACATACTCGAAGAAGGATTGATCTTAGAATTGTGATAAAGATTTGAAGAAAAGCTTATCCCATTTACTCTAAATTGGTTTAAAGTGTGTAAATCTCTTTCATTTGTTCATTAATTTAGTTACAAATTATTACTTTAGTTTGGTTAATATGATAATGTTTTTATTTTATTTTTATGAAGAATTATTTTTGAAAGCTTAGTTGGCAAGATTAATTCTGGCATGTAGTTACAATTTCCACGTGGCATGCATCGTATATTCAACGGCATTAGACTTTTATTATATTTGAATAATGACACTCAATATATTGTATTATATGATGGATTTAGAAAGTGTCGTTTTTTTAATACAAGTATCTTATCAATTCAATTCACTACGATGTGAACGTTGCTAGTTTTTGATCATTATATTGATGTATAACCCGGTCAAAGTTATAGTTTCTTAAACAAGAACATAAGAAAATAATAATAATAATAAACTATATTTAATTTAAAAAAATGCAAATTAATTTCCGTCTAAATATATCGTCTAAAATAATTGGGAGGGTAAATGTAAATGATACTATTAATTTTGCATTAACTTATCTATGTGAATTGCTTATTTCATAAATAATCTTAATTGGAAATAATTACAAGGTGGTTACAATATTAATACAATACATCCATAAGGTTGCTGGTCCGAGTAATGTCCTTCCCCCCTCAATCCCGAAAGACAGATAACCCCTTAAATGTTCTATTCACTACTTCAAAAGTAATTGGTGAGCAGGAATGAGTACTCATCAACTCATTACAATATCCATGGATCAAGTGGTTCGTTAACTCTTTTCAAATGAAATTAATTATTTAATTTGTATGGAAGGTCCACATAACTTGATTTACAACAATTTTAATTAAATACCAAATCACAAATAAAAATTTAATTTATTTTCCCTCATTAAGATTCTTTGTCAATTAATTAATTGTTCCCTTAACTGGGAGGATAAATGTATATGATAACAATAATATTAATTTCGTGTTAACTTGGCCATGGTGGCTTGCTTATTTCATAAATAATCTTAATTGGAAATAATTACAAGGTGATTACAATGTTAATTAATACAATAACACTACAAAATAATCGTATACAATGTTAATAATCTTAACTGTACTATAACAATTAATTATTAGAGATTTTTCCGATTAAATATAATTTTTTTTTTAAAAAATTATAATAATCTTAATTGTATGCTTCTCAATTAATAATTTTTTAAAAAATAAAGTTTTTTTAAAAAAAAAAAATCTTTACAGTTTAAAACATTAGAGACATTAAAGAAGAAAAAGATGGTTTCTTGGAAAATCTCTATTTCTAATTAGAGATTTCTATTCAAGTGAATCAAGTCCGAAAATAATCTAGAACTATGGCATCGATCTCTTTTTATTTGTGGTCCAATTCCAGTAGAATGCGGTGACACCTCTTCTCGTATGTGGACTGGGCATTCCGGTTTGGGCCAATCCCCGTGTATAAAAGTAGACATAGGCCCAACCCTTACCCGGCCCCCAACTCCAAACTAGAGAAAAAAAAAAAAATCTCTTTCTATTAAAAATATGTGTGTTATAGGTTTATTTATTTTTTCTCATCAAATTAATAAATATTTCATTTGGATTATATTTACCGTGAATGCAACAATTGTTCCGGTTACTACTAACTATATCTATACTTTTATAAAGTGTAAACGTTTTTCCTTTTCACTTATGTTAGAGGTTTGAGACTTCAAGTGTCACCTTTTCCCTAAATTATAAGTGTCAGAAAAACTTTTCATCTGTAGTTTGCATTCTGGACTTCGAACTGTGCTTGTAGTGGTTGATCTCATCAAATTCCGACACCCCAAAGGTGTCAAATTTTATTTTATTTATTAAAAAATCATATTTCATTTCACTTAGTCAGCACTTTTGGTAAATTATATTCTTTTATACTATGCAACCCAATTATTAACCCAATATCATTTGCCACCATCGTCTTTTAATTTATACAGTAACGATAAATCACTTTCACATTGAATAGACATGATTTTAAGACTAGCTAATTTTTTAGTTATGTTGTGTGTTATTGGAGAATAGCATTGCTTAGTTGATTAAATAATTAATCTGGCATGGGAAATATTTAAACGGTTTTATAAGGTGATTGTGCTATTAAATTCTATATATAATATAAATTACATATGTCTTCTAATTAATTATAATATATCAACGTTAGCATGCATGCATGCACTGTCTTAATTATCGAGACGATATCAGGCTATCGGCTATCAGTAGTTGCTTGGCCAACAACACTTGAATTTTCCGTCTCTATGTTATGTGTATGTGAATGATATGACTATTAAGATTTCATCTTAATGTATGTGACTTGATAAGAACACTTTAAATGATTTCTGTCTTATTAATATAATGAATACAGCAACTTTGTAAATTTCTACTTTCAAAATTGTAACAGTAAAATAATATTCTCATACTATAAATATGAAATACCAATAAGTATCGTATACTACTATAAGTAAACAATTGTAACGATGTTTAAATCATATAAATTCATACTATCTGATGACTGAAGGACTTTTGATAACACATATAATTCAAAACGAATTATATATAATGTTCAAATTATAAATTATAATGTTTAGAATCACAATTATATATAATGTTCAGAGTTATAAATTGTCTACATTTTTGTATCAATAAACAATATTTCAAAACGAATTCAATATCACAATTCATAACATATAATTCCATATACAATTAATCAATGGAGTCATAGCCATAGTGTACTTCACCATAATCCCGGTGGCATGAGCTATTTATTAGAATTTCCATAGTGGACACACCTAATTAAACTACAGATGACCCGACTATTCAAGAAAGATAACTTAATTCTTTACGTGGGAGTGGGTTAACAGTTAAGGGAATTAAGTTGTTCTTCCACATGAATTTAATTATTTGATTGTTGAGATCCACCTAATTTGATTTCCAACAATTTTAAATAAATACCGAAATCACAAATAAAAAATTAAGTTTAATTTCCCTCATTAAGATCTCATTAGTAATGTTCCCTTAATTGGGAGGATAATGTGAATGATAGATGATACTATTACTTTGCATTAAACCTGGCTATGGTGTTTGCTTATTTCATAAATATCTTAATTGTAAATCATTACAAGGTGATTACAATGTTAATTAAGACAAATATTACAAATAATCGTATGCAATATATGATAATGATTTTCATCCCCAAATTGAAATGGGGACCCATCCATATTTCCCCATTTCCCCCACAATATAGTGAAATGGGGATGGGGATGGGGATGGGGAAAGGTACCCCATCCCCATTTCTCCATTTCCCCCAAACATATATAAAATATAATTATAATATTATTTTTTATTTTTTGTTTTTTATCTTGAAAACCCTAACTATATATACACATTTACTATTTTTAACTTCAAAACCTAAATCTAATAGATATTTTTTATTTTTGTTTTTATTCTTGATTTTTATTTTGTATTTGCAATGGAATGTGTTTTTTTTCAGTTTAATTTTTACTTTTTAGTCAAATGGGGAAATGAGGAATTATTACGCTAAATTTCCCTTCAAAGAAACAAAAAAAATAATAAATATTTTCTACTCTCTTTAGTATATTTTCCACCCTACAAACGTTAATCAAAGCTAACTAATTTCACAAATCAATCAAAAACAATGAAAATCAATCAAATTCAAACCTAACTTTTAATTTCATGGATTAATCAAAAACCAGCCTGCAGACCGATGCCTGAACCCAACATGATAAGAACAAGAAGAAGAGAACCCAATGGTGGTTTTTGGAGACGAAATTGAAAAGGAAAGATGAAGAAGATTGAGAACAACGAAGAAGAGATGCACTTGTCTTCTGTTGAGTCCTTTTTTTTTTAAAGGGTAAAAACGGTAGAACATAAATAGTGTTAAAACTTAAAAGATGTTAGCCTTTGGTTAAATTTAGGACACTGTAAGCAATTGGAAAGGGGAGGAATGCTCACCCAAGGTGGGTGAGCAAAAATGAACTTGATCGATCATTGTTCCTAAGGCAAATTTGCATTGTAGCCTTGTATGTGTGACACATGGTATTATCACCACGTGACGGGTTCTTAGGATTCACACGTGGCATAAGTCCATGTTGTTGCCGGTTTGAGTCTGTTCCTGTGAACCAAGGTGTTATGCACGAGTATTTGCACCACTGGATGTTCGACACGTCATATATGATTCTTGATTAGGCAAAGTTTGGGTCATTCCAAGAGTGTAATAGTTGGCCTAGGTTACTTGCTAGTTTTTTTTTTTTTTTTTTCTTTCTTTAAGTATTATAGTAAATTCTAACACTGAACAGTGTGGTCAGGGATCTATCGGATTGCTGAGATCAAATATTATAAGTGCGATCTTGATATCTATTCATACAACATCGAAGAAAAAACTCTCACGTACACATGCTTATAAAATGTGTACGGTGAAATTCGATTCCCACCACTAATATAGAATGAGAGAGCACTACATACTACTATGTTAAGAGGTGATGTGCAACCTACCACAATTATTAGGTTAACTTTTGAACTATTTTTTTTTTTTCTTTCTTAATATATGTGTAGCATTATTCTTCTTTCATATATACACTATTCGTGTGTTATTGACTTATCGGAGGTTATAACGTATTGTTTTCTTTTTTTATATATCACTTGCGGTTGCAGTGACTCGAACCTGATTTTGGAAAATTGTTAAGCTAAATGAATGCTCCTACGATCAAGTCACGTTAGGACGTGTTATATGGTATTTGCTAATTAGTTTATTAAAAAGATATTTAATTAAATGATTAAGATGATTGTGCTATATTCTAATAAATCTAACAATTATGTCTCCTAATTAATATCAATGTTGCATGCATGCAGTCTTTCTATTGTCAATTCGTAGAAAGACTGAGCCATGCAGCTAATTATTACCTCCTTAAACGCAGATATAATTTTTTTGTGTTTCAGAGACTAATTTCATTGAAGGACACCACAATCACTAGAAACATTAATGGGGAATACAAAGAGCTCCAATAGTAGACTCTCAACCAGAACTTTAAGCTTCACCAGAAGTGAACATGGAATCGAACAATACATCAGCAACTCGGGTTTAGTTTCGCATATATCAAGTAAGTAATACTATATGTATGTCTGAATATTTTTTGAGATATTAATTCCGTCATACTGTCATGTAATTACGAGATGATACAGATAAAGGATTAGTTTATTTGAATTAATTATTTTCCTACTCTTGTTTTGTTTGTGATTCAGGTATAATAACACGAGGAGAAACAAATGGTCACAGTGAAAGCAGTTTGATTCGGTTTGCTCATTGTGGCCTTTCCAAAGAGTTTGGTTGCACTGTTACAACTGTGAGTGCTACTGATGGAGAGAGTAAGATGAATTGAAGAATGAACTGCTGGAGAGAAGAGATTAATAGAAAATATTGGAATAAAAGTTTCAAATATTTTATAATTCTTTTTATTTTTAATCCTTAATATATTATTTTATAGTTGAAACGATATATGAGAATGGTTTATATTTTAGTTTGATTTATGAAAAAAAAAAAAAAATTATGGACAATTATTTTGAATGCTTAGTTGGCAATATTAAAAGACACGGAGTTATAATTTCCATTTGACGGTAAACTCGAATCTGCTAGACTGAATTCTATTTAAAAAATGATGATAATATAAGATAATAAGTCTATATATATATAGTTATGGATTAATTGTTAGTCAGTGATTGAGGTCTACAACAATCGAAGAATTGAAATTAAAAAATAAAAAAAAACTGTTATAATTGATCCTACAAGTATGGAGGTTTTCAATAGTAGTTAATATTCATACTGTTGTAGTGGAACACACCATTGTTCCACCAAATATTTTTCTCTTATTCTTTGACTGGGCGGTTAATGTTTAACCCCGTCCTTGACTCAATTTTTTCTTAAACAAACACATAATGATAAATAAAAAATAAAAATTGTATTTAATAATAATAATGATAATAAAGATACAAGTTAAGTGAGTTTGGTTAAACTGCTGTTAATATCAATATTACCGGACACTTATGTGAGAGAGTTGGTTTATTTTGTTTAATTTTCAAATCCTTATTTTTATACACCATTAGATTGAAATCTAAAGACTGAAACATAACTCAGTAACATTGATGTTAACAACAAAACCCCAAGTGTTAATGATATAACAATACTATTATTTGCCCCAGGGGCGTAGCTCGCTAGTAGATGAACGAGCTTGAGGTTTAGGTGAATGACTCCCAAATTAACGGCTCGAATCCTACTAATGGCAAAAACTTCAACAAAAAATAAAAAACCAGATTTAAATAAATAAAGACTGTCAATTCAATAAATTTAATTCGATACAATATTAATAGCAGGCCTAGGCCAGTGTAATTCTAGTTTGGGCCAGTCCAGGAGTGTAATAGACTAATGGCAGGCCTAGGCCCAACCAAACCCGACCCAATTCTAAACTAAAACCACGGTATATAAAGAGAGAAAACCGAAAATAGCCATCTAACTTATCATACTTTTGTTTTTAACCACTTTGAATTTTAATTGTTAATAACCACTTTTTTAAAAAAAATTCAATTTAGTACCTTCAATTACCAGAGTACCCCTAAAAATAGTGTTCGTTAAACCTCGAATAAACTTGAAATCATGACTAAATTGAAATACACAAACTTGAAATCATGCCTAAATGAAAATATCAAAACTTGAAATCATGCCTAAAATAGAAATATTCAAACTTGAAATCTGGACTAAAATAAAATTTTCTCTTCTTCTTCCTTTTCTTCTTCCTTAGGTTTAGGTTTTTTCTTTTCTTTTCTTTTCTTTTTTGTTACAGATCCATGGAGGCTGCGGTGAACCAGCGAAGGAGCAACGCCATCGTCATCGTCATCCCGTCGCCGACGCTCGTCGACGAAGCTGCAGCGAACCGGCGAAGCTGCAACGACCGTGATCCAGCTGCGCGTGAGGGGCTGCCGCGACGCCCAGAAGTTCGCCGAAGCTCGGCGATGCCGGCGAGAGGCAGATCGGGAGAGATAGAGAG
Source organism: Acer saccharum (assembly GCA_030490815.1). Classification (NCBI taxonomy): domain Eukaryota; kingdom Viridiplantae; phylum Streptophyta; class Magnoliopsida; order Sapindales; family Sapindaceae; genus Acer; species Acer saccharum. Next base: position 2,983,919 of record CM059873.1, on the reverse strand, counting down.
GCAAACCGAGGAGAAGAGAGGCTGATCGTGAGAGAGCAGGAGAGAGAAAGAAAAAAAGAAAAGAGAGAGAGTGAGCTGATTGGGATGCTTTTATATGAGGGCTTTTGAGTAATTTCTCAAAAAACATAGTTAAAAACAATTAAAAGTATTGTGGTTAAAAAATAAATTCCCATAAGTAGATAGGCCAGTTTTGGCATTTCCACGTAAATTAATCTTTTTTATATTAATAACATCTCTAGATTAATAAAAAAATCTCGAAACCCCTCTATCGTAATAATTAATAATTTCTTTTTAAAACCTATGTAAAATTTCGGTCGAGACTACCGTATAAATTAATAATTTCTTAAAAGTACAAAATATTATATATATTCAATAACTAGAAAAGTATTTCAAAATACTAGTTTGCACAAGGCTGCTATGTTTGATATTTTTGACTTCATTTTTCATCTTTTGAATTGTCTTCAAGAGTTTATTATGATCACCTTCTGGTTGTAGCCAAAAGGTTTCAACTAAATTTAGCATTTCAACATTCCCCAAAGAAATTGGAAATTTTCTTAACAAATTTTTAAATAAGAAATCCTGGGAAAAAAAATTCCTGAAGAAACAACCGACTAAACAAGAAACCGACTTCCACATGTTTTCTGCAATAAAATAACACTTTATAACGTAAAACCCTTTGAATTAATTACCCGTCTAAACTAATACTCAATGTGGGTCTCAAGAATATTAATTTAAAGGGTTTTACTTATTATTTTTCCAATTTTATTATATAGCTACCTAACAGGAACAATTTGATTTGTGTAAATATATGCGAAAATTAATGTATGGAATCTCATAGATTATTTCGTACGAATTCCGATTTCACAATGTTGCTTAGTTTATTAAGTAATTAATCAGGCATGGGATATTATTTAATTAAATGGTTGTTACTACAAAATTTTAATTTCATTTTATGAATAATTATTTTGAATGCTTAGTTGGCAAAGATTAAATGGCACAAAGTTATAATTTCCTTTTACCGGCGACTTCAACCTAAATATTGATAGACCGAATGATAGTACCTTGGAATGGTCTTATCTTGAGAATTCTATTTTTAAAAAACAATTAATACAAGATAATGAGTTTAGCTAATATTTATAATTACATGTTAATTGTTAGTCATTGGGTTTCAATTCAATGTTATTCAATGTTCTATAAAAATCAAGAAATTAAAAAAAAAAAATTATAAAAAAAAAAAAAAAAAAAAATACTGTCCATACATCTTTCCCAACAACTATGTAGCCATGTAAGTCATGTATAGTAACTAAATATCTATTAATTCGGACTAGACATTTTTTTAAAAGCTTTCGCCATTGATAGGATTTGAGCTGCTGACCTGTGAATCATTTGCTCAAGCCCTAAACTCGTCCATTTACTAGCTAAACTACACCCCTATTGGCGTCATGTACGGTAACTGAATCACACGATTGTTTCACCAAATTTCATCTTATTATTCTTGATCAATTAGTTTATCAATTCAATCCATTGTATGTCGATGATTCTTAGACTAAGCTGTTGATGTTTAACCCGGTCCAAGAGTTAATTGTTTCTTAAACAACATCGTAAAGATAAAAAATAAATAAAATAAAATTGTATTTAGTAAAAAAAAAAAAAAAAAAACATATACAAGTTAATTTGTATCTAAATCATAGTCTAAAATAATTAATCTCATTTGGGAGGGTAAATGTAAATGATATAACAATACTATTAATTTTGCTTGAACTTGTCTGTGGTGGCTTGCTTACTTCGTAAATAATCTCAATCGTAAATAATTACAATGTAATTACAGTATTAGGATTTAGCTATGGTACAATAATCGTATAAAAGTGGTTATGTAGAGAGGTTTATTATCACGACGACTAGTTTGTTGTTGATCGACTAGGTTGACTTTTTGGAATTTTATTGGGTTTGTTAGATTTTATTTAGTTGTTTATGGATTTTGATTTTCAATATCGAGTTTTTAAAATTTTATTTTCAATTTGAGGTTCAATATATGAAATAGTATGAACATTTACTCAATTACAACAAAAAAATTTATTAAAAAAATTTCGACCAATCGTCGGCTTGTCGCCGGTCGACTTCCGGCCAACCGCCTAGTCCCCGACTAATCCCAAACTAGGTGGGGTACGCGCTAGGCGAGGGGTTGCCTCCCGACTAGCACCTAGCACTTTCTGTAACACTGCCTGAGAGTGGTATTATAGAAAAACAAAAAAAAATAAATTCATTAACATATCGATAACAGTTCATTGATATTGCAATAACTATAATTCCCAAAACAATAATTTTTGATAAAGTGAATTAAAGCAAAAGCCCAACATCTTATTTTAACAACACAAATTTTTAAATCAAAATTTCACGTTCCTTTTTATTTTTATTTTTTTATTTTCAGATTTCCTTTTTTTTTTCCTGCTCTCCTAACAAAATACTCTCTCTCTCTCTCTCTCTCTATATATATATATATATATACATATATACATATATATACATATACAGAAATTCTATTATCAGTTCCTTGCATGTGGGCCACTGGATTTAAATACTTTGACTTATACTTTGACTTGGCTGGATTTAAACTCTTGCATGTATGCACTTGTCAGTCAAAGTATTTAAATCCAATGGCCCACATGTAAGGAACTGATATAACTTTTGTCAGTTCGAACTGATAATAAAAAGACTATATACATACATATATATTATATAAATATATATATATATATATATATATCTTTTATTTCCAAACAAAAACATCATTCTTTACTCTTTTTAGTTTTTTTATTCATTCTTTAGCTAAACAACTTTACATGTTTATTCTCTTCCTAGTCAAAATTCGCATCCTATTAAGGTATGTTTAGTTATTTAATTCAAGCTAACAATTTTAAATCTAAATAGTTCTTTTATTGACTTTACTTTAAATTTCATTAAAGTATATAATCGGTGAATATTGATTGTGATATTATATAATATATATATATATTATAATTGTAAGTTTTTTGAAAAAAAAATGTAATTAATTTTTAGGGGTGTTTTAGAGCTACTTTGTTATATTTCAAGAGTTTATATTGATTGTTGTTATTGTCTTTACTTATTTTATTTGTGGTAAAGTTTATATTTTTTATAAGACAAAATTCAATTATTATTTTTTCAATTTGATTTTGAAATAGTCAAATATGTATCGATTAAAATCTATATAATTTAGTCACAATTATGTCTCCTAATTAATTATATCAATGTTGGCATGCATGCACGCTAATTACATCCTTGAACACCTATAATTTTATTTTATTTTTCTGTGTTTTAATTAGAGATTTTCAGCGAAGGATTACACAGATCCAACTAACTAGAAACCATAATGGAGAATGCATGCTCGAGGAATTTGAGGAAGATTTAACCATGTATTTGTCCTCCAAAACTGACAAGGAAGTGGACATGAAGAAGGTCGAACGCTACATCAGAAAGTCGGGTTTAGTTTCAAAGATGGATCAGGATCCTCTGCTATGCTGATCTTTTTCCTGATCTAAAACACTTGAGAATAAGACTTTGTATTTAAAATAATGAAAAAAATAAACAAAAGAAATAAATGACAGCCATTGATTACATATGTCAACAGATCTATATAGGACATGACAAAAATCAGCATAGTAGAGGATACAAATTCTTCAAAGATATCAAGTCCTGTCTAGTAAACGAGATGATCCGACGCGAGCTAAGATAGCTCTAAGATTTTTAAGGTCAATTTAAAAAATTATTAAAATTGTAACAGAAAAATGTAAATATTAAAAATTGTCTAGCGGGGTCATGTTTCCCTGCACTAAAAAAAATTAAATCCCCTTTTTGTTAGTAAATTTTAAAGATTTTTCACTCCCTCCCTCCCCCGAAATTTTTTGTTTTTGCATAAAATAACCTATCAAACTTAAATTTATGGCTCCCCATAACGGTGCAGTCGGCGAATGATTATTTAATTTTCTGCTCTTGTTTGCGAATTCAGATCTAACAATAGACCAGCAAAATCAAATGGTCAGAGTGAAGGGCAATTTTGATTTCTTGAAGCTTGTTAATCGCATCGGGAAAGAATTCAACTGCAATGTTAAAGACAGAACGTGAAGGCGGGAGATGGAGAAGAGTAATTAATGGAATAATTATTGGGAATAAAAGTTTCAAATATTTTATAATTTTCTATTTTAGTTTGGTTATTATAATAAAGTTTTTATTTTATTTTTATGAGAAATTATTTTTGAATGCTTAGTTGGCAAGATTAATTCTGTCACGTAGTTACAATTTTTGTGCGGCATGCTGAGTGAAACAAGTCACAACGTTAGACTTCAATTCTAGTATTATATTCAAATGATGACACTTTCTTACGTAATCATCTTATCGGTTCAATTCACTACGATGTAAACGTTGCTGATTCTCGGTTGTTATGTTAATGATAACCCGATCCAAGAATCATGGTTTCTTATAAACAATAACATCAACTTATATTTGTGACTTCAACATCTAATTTGTCCATATGCTTTTAATCCAATTATTGATATTTGAATGTATTTACAATTCTTTAATTAAAAACACATAAGTCGTTGAGACGTTGAAGTCAAAAATTTAAGTTAGTTTTAGCCTAACCATAAAGAAAATAATAATAATAAGTTTTCTTTATCTTTAAAAAAAAAAAAAAACTGTATTTAATTAAAAAATACAAGTTAATGTGTATCTATATAAATAATTGGGAGGGTAATGTAAATGATACAACTAATTTTGCATTAACATATCTATGGTGACGTGCTGATTTCATAAATAATCTTAATTGGAAATAATTAATTACAAGGTCATTACAATACAATTATATACATTATATATATATATATATATATATAGTATTAATAAGCGTATGACTACCTTGTTGAGAGATTATAAGAAAATTGCTAAAATTGACCACATATAACATCGGAAATTCTTTTTTGATCACGTACGAAAGTTTAATTGTTAATAACCATATTTAAAATAATAAAAAAAATCAATGTATATCCATAAATTACAAAAATACCCTCAACATCAATTTTATTTTCTTTTGTTTTTTATGTGGTCTTCTCTCTTGCTTCTCTCTCTTCTTCCTCATCAAACCCGAATTGTTGTTCTTGCAAATCGACATACTCGAAGAAGGATTGATCTTAGAATTGTGTTAAAGATTTGAAGAAAAGCTTATCCCATTTACTCTAAATTGGTTTAAAGTGTGTAAATCTCTTTCATTTGTTCATTAATTTAGTTACAAATGGTTACTTTAGTTTGGTTAATATGATAATGTTTTTATTTTATTTTTATGAAGAATTATTTTTGAAAGCTTAGTTGGCAAGATTAATTCTGGCATGTAGTTACAATTTCCACGTGGCATGCATCGTATATTCAACGGCATTAGACTTTTATTATATTTGAATAATGACACTCAATATATCGTATTATGATGGATTTAGAAAGTGTCGTTTTTTAATACAAATATCTTATCAATTCAATTCACTACGATGTGAACGTTGCTAGTTTTTTATCATTATATTGATGTATAACCCGGTCAAAGTCATAGTTTCTTAAACAAGAACATAAAGAAAATAATAATAATAATAAACTATATTTAATTTAAAAAAATGCAAATTAATTTCCGTCTAAATATATCGTCTAAAATAATTGGGAGGGTAAATGTAAATGATACTATTAATTTTGCATTAACTTATCTATGTGAATCGCTTATTTCATAAATATCTTAATTGGAAATAATTACAAGGTGGTTACAATATTAATACAATACATCCATAAGGTTGCTGGTCCGAGTAATGTCCTTCCTCCCTCAATCCCGAAAGACAGATAAACCCCTTAAATGTTCTATTCACTACTTCAAAAAGTAATTGGTGAGCAGGAATGAGTACTCATCAACTCATTACAACATCCATGGATCAAGTGGTTCGTTAACTCTTTTCAAATGAAATTAATTATTTAATTTATATGTAAGGTCCACATAACTTGATTTACAACAATTTTAATTAAATACCAAAATCACAAATAAAAATTTAATTTATTTCCCTCATTAAGATTCTTTGTCAATTAGTAATTGTTCCCTTAACTAGGAGGATAAATGTATATGATAACAATAATATTAATTTCGTGTTAACTTGGCCATGGTGGCTTGCTTATTTCATAAATAATCTTAATTGGAAATAATTACAAGGTGATTACAATGTTAATTAATACAATAACATTACAAAATAATCGTATACAACGTTAATAATCTTAACTGTACTATAACAATTGATTATTAGAGATTTTTCCGATTAAATATAATTTTTTTTAAAAAAAAATTATAATAATCTTAATTGTATGCTTCTCAGTTAATAATTTTTTTTAAATAAAGTTAAAAAAAAAAAAAAAAAAATCTTTACAGTGTTTTAGGGACATTAAAGAAGAAAAAGATGGTTTCTTGGAAAATCTTTATTTCTAATTAGAGATTTCTTTATTCAAGTGAATCAAGTCTGAAAATAAGAATCTAGAACTATGGCATCGATCTCTTTTTTTTATGGTCCAATTCCAGTAGAATGTCTGACACGTTTCTCGTTATTGTGGACTGGGCAATTCCGGTTTGGGCCAATCCCCGTGTATAAAAGTAGACATAGGCCCAACACTTACCCGGCCCAATTCCAAACTAGAGAAGAAAAAAGAGATAAAACCGAAAATAGCCATCTAAAACATCATATTTTGTTTTTAACCACTTTTGAAATTATAATTGTTAATAACCACTTTTTTAAAAAAATTCAGTGTAGTACCATAAATTACCAGAGTACCCCTGAAAATAGTGTTTGTTAAACCTCGAAGCAAACTTGAAATCACGACTAAATTGAAATACACAAACTTGAAATCATGCATAAATGAAAATATCCAAACTTGAAATCATGCTTAAAATAGAAATATTCAAACTTGAAATCTGGACTAAAATAAATTTTCCCCTTCTTCTTCCTCTTCTCCTTAGGTTTAGGTTTTTTTTTTTTCTTTTCTTTTTTGTTGCAGATCCATGGAGGCCGATCAATCGTCGGTGAACTAGCGAACGATCGCCGACACTTGCCATCGTCATCCCGTCGCCATCCCGTCGTCGACAAAGGAGCAACGAACTGGCGAAGCTGCAGCGAACCGTCGAAGCAATGAATCGGCGATCCAGCTGCGCGTGAGGAACTGCCGCGACGCCCAGAAGCTCGCCGAAGCTCGGCGACGCCGGCGAGAGGCAGATCGGGAGAGAGAGAGAGGCAAACCGGGGAGAGAGAGAGGCTGATCGTGAGAGAGAGCAGAGGAGAGAGAAAGAAAAAAAAAGAGAAAAAGAGAGAGAGAGAGAGCTGATTGGGATGCTTTTATATGAGGGCTTTTGAGTAATTTCTCAAAAACATGGTTAAAAACAATTAAATATGCATGTGGTTAAAAAAGAAATTCTTATAATTAGAGTGGTCAGTTTTGGCAATTTCCACAAAAAAATCTCTTTCTATGAAATAATATTTGTGTCGGATTAGTTCATGAACGGTAAACCTATATTGATTTATTTATTTTTTCTCATCCAAATTAATAAAATCTTTCATTTGGATTATTTACCGTGAATGCAACAATTGTTTCCGGTTACTACAAACTATATCTATACTTTTAACAAATTGGTTAAACATTTCCCTTTAAAAAAAAAAAAAAAAAAAAAACACAAGTGGTTGAACTTTTCTCTTTTCACTTATGTGATAGAGGTTTGAGACTTCAAGTGTCACATTTTCCATTAAATTGTAAAGTGTGAGAAAACTTTTCATCTGTAGTTGCATTCTGGACTTCGGACCGTGCTTGTAGTGGTTGATCTCATCAAATTCCGACACACCCAAAATGTGTCAAATTTTTATTTATTTATTAAAAAAAATCATATTTCATTTCACTTAGTCAACACTTTTTGGTAAAATTATATTTCTTTTATACTATGCAACCCAAATTATTAACCCAATATCATTCGCCACATCGTCTTTTAATTTATACAGTTAATTTATACAGTAACGATGAATCACTTTTCACATTGAATAGACATTGATTTTAAGACTAGCTAATTTTTTAGTTATGTTGTGTTATTGGAGAATAGTATTGCTTAGTTGATTAAATAATTAATCTGGCATGGGAGAATATTTAATTAAACGGTTTTATAAGGTGATTGTGCTATTAAATTCTATATAATATAAATTACAATTATGTCTTCTAATTAATTAATTATATCAATGTTAGCATGCATGCATGCACTGTCCTTAATTATCGAGACGATATCAGGCTATCGGCTATCAGCACTCAGCAGTTGCTTGGCCAACAACACTTGAATTTTCTGTCTCTCTGTTGTGTGTATGCATGTGAATGATATGACTATTAAGATTTTATCTTAATGTATGTGAGTTGATAAGAACACTTTAAATGATTTCTGTCTTATATTAATATGAATGAATACAGCAACTTTTGTAAATTTCTACTTTCAAATTGAAACAGTAAAATATAATTCTCATACTATAAATATGAAATATCCAATAAGTATCGTATAATACTTATAAGTAAACAATTGTAACAATGTTTAAATCATATAAATTCATACTATCGATAATGCATGAAAGACCTTTTGATAAACACATATAATTCAAAACGAATATATATAATGTTCAGAATTATAAATTATATAATGTTTAGAATCACAATTATATTTAATGTTCAGAATTATAAATTGTCTACATTTTTGTATCAATAAACAATATTTCAAAACGAATTCAATATCACAATTCATAACATATAATTCCATATACAATTAAAATCAATGGAGTGGCTATAATCACAGTGTACTTCACCATAATCCGGGGGCATGAGCTATTTATTAGAATTTCCATAGTGACACACCTAATTAAACTACAGATGACCCGACTATTCAAGAAAGATACTTAATTCTTTACGTGGGAGTGGGTTAACAGTTAAGGGAATTAAGTTGTCTTTCCACATGAATTTAATTATTTGATTTGTATGTGAGATCCACCTAATTTGATTTCCAACAATTTTAAATAAATACCGAAATCACAAATAAAAAATTAAGTTTAATTTCCCTCATTAAGATTCTCAATTAGTAATTGTTCCCTTAATTGGGAGGATAAATGTAAATGATAATGATACTATTAATTTTGCATTAAACCTGTCTATGGTGGTTTCTTATTTCATAAATAATCTTAATTGTAAATTATTACAAGGTGATTACAATGTTAATTAAGACAATAAATTACAAAATCGTATGCAATATATGTTAATAATATTAACTGTACTATAACAATTATTAGAGATTTTTCTGATAATTAAATACAATTTTTATTTTTATTTTTTTTAATAATCTCAGTTGTATGCTCCTGATCAGTTAAGAATTTTAAATAAATACATTTTGTTTTTTGTTTTTTAATTCTTTCTCGTTTAAAAACAGAGACATTATCTAAAATTAAAGAAGAAAAAGATGGTTTCTTGGAAAATCTCTATTTCTAATTAGAGATTTCTTAATTCAGTTTGAAATAAGAATTAATAAGGCTTTAAAAACCCAAATAAATCATGATCATGAATCATGATCTTGATCATCACTTAAATTGGAGAGGTTTTCTCCTATAAATATTTAGCATAAGCAATCCTCTACAAATCCCAAAATACAAACAATATAATTAATGGAAAACTTGAAGAAGAAACTTCGAAAGTACTTATTCAAGGAACATGATAATGAGCCTGAAGTACTCTTAAAAGAATAGGTTTGTAATTTTTTTTTTTTTAATATATATATATGTGGAGAGAATTATCGGTTGTGGAAAAAATATTCATCTCCATGACGTTATGAAATTAGATGTTTAGTTTCATAATATCATGAAAGCGGTTACATAACGTTACTTAATTTTGATTTTAAGAAAAAAAAAGAAGGAATTATTATTATTATTATTTATGTTCAAAACTTGGAGATTGATTTGAAAATCAGGCAAAATGGAAACAGAGATAGGAAACCAACGAAGAGTGTTAATGCAACTTCGAAAAATGCAAATAATGAGCAATTGCAATTTAAAAGCAGAATCAATGAAACTCTAGACCTTTGTAAATAGTTTCCGAGCCTTTTTAATCAGTTCCCGAGCTTTTTCATGAACTGCCCGAGCCTTTTGTCTTAACATTAAACTTTTTTATGTCCGAGCCTTTATTAGTTGTATTCGAGCCTTTGTGACTAATGTTTGAGCCTTTGTGAGTTATTTCCGAGCCTTTTTAACAATTTTTTTTTTTTAATTTTGTATCTCCGAGACTTTCTATATAGTACCCCAAGCTTTTTGAACTGTCCGAGCCTTTTACTTAACCGTTTGAGCCTTTTAATGAACTGCCCGAGCCTTTTATTTAACTGCTCGGACATTGTTTAGAAAGTGTTTAGAAAGGCTCGGATAGTGTTTAGAAAGTCTCGAACAAAGCTTAGAAAAGCTCGGAGATTCGAAATTCACACAACCAGCTTAAGGTTTATAAAATAGGGTTTTAAATTGAAAAAAAAAAGCGCTCTAAAAAAAAACTCTAAAGCTCGACTTCCGAGTGCTTCAGCGTAGCGCCACTCCGTTGCCATTCGAGTGATCGCCTGGGTTTCAACTAGACCTTCTCTCTCTACTTCACAACTCTGTCATTGTAAACTGAATAAAAGAAAGCTGACGTGAAGTACTATGGGGTATTTTGTCCGTTTACCATAATAGGTGTCTTTTAAACATAACTTATTAAAACGGTGATAGTCTTGAAAACCCACCCCCAAAAAGTGACATTTAATTTTTGAACCCTTAGAGATATTATCTAAAATTAGAGAAGAAAAGATGGTTTCTTGGAAAATCTCTATTTCTAATTAGAGATTTCTTAATTCAAGTCGGAAATAATAATTAATAAGGCGTTAACAAACCCAAATAAATCATGATCACGATCTTGATCATCACTTAAATTGGAGAGGTTTTCTCCTATAAATATTTAGCATAAGCAATCCTCTACAAATCCCAAAATACAAACAATATAATGGAGAAACTTCGAAAGTGCTTTTGCATGGAACATGATAATGAGCCTGAAGTACTCTTAAAAGAACAGGTTGGTAATTTGTTTATATATTATATATATATATAGAGAGAGAGAGAGAGAGAGAGAGAGAGAAGAGAGAGAGAGAGAGAGAGAGAGAGAGAGAGAGAGAGAGAGAATTATCGGTCATGGAAAAAAAATTCATCTCCATAACGTTATGAAATTAGATGTTTATTTTCATAATATTGTGAAAGTGGTTCCATACGTTACTTAATTTTGATTTTGAAAAAAAAAAAATCAGGAATTATTATTATTATTATTTATGTTCAAAACTTGGATATTGATTATTTATCAAACTTCGAAAAGTTTTTGTTTGATTATTTATCTTGCCAATTTGCCATGACAAATTCTTTGTTTCAGACTGTGGTGCTTCGGTTTAGTTTGCACTGTAGAGAAGGCTGTCTAAGGGAAGTCAAGAAATTCATCACCGAGAGGAAAGGTTAATAGTAAAATAAATTTTTTATTTCTCTCAAGATCCGGAAGTCTATGTGATAATATCTTTTTCTAACTTTGGATGGCTCGGATGTTTAATAAAATTGAACTTTTGAGCTTAATGTACACGTGCATTTCAGGAGTTACGACTGTAAATATAGAAGATGGATGAGATGAATGCGTTGGCCACTGTACAGGGCAACTTCGATGTGCAGAAGCTAGTCGATAGCCTGCGGATAAGAAAAGCAAGCGAGTAGAAATTGTGAGCCTGAGCTCAGAAAACCCGGATACCGATGATAACGTTCCCCCCATTGGTGATGACATACACAATAATGATGGTGGCGGTGGCAGTGACAGTGACAACGAAGAGAAATTAAAATATAAGAGATTATAAGAAGAATATTAGTCCATCGACGGAAAATAAGAATGAAGGTTTTGGTGTTTTATTATGACAAAAATTACATACTAATAAGTTACTTATTCTTGAAAATTTTATCTTTAAAAAGAGTCCACTATGGATGCTCGTGTCATACACTCATGCTTAGGGATGGCATGGGGGCTCAATGGGGCGGGGGAGGGTACCCCTACCCCCACCCCCATTCCTCAAACCTCCCCCCACCAACTCCCCCAAAATCCATTTGGGGGACCAGTGGGGGGACATTTTGGGGGGGGTTCCCCCACCCCCACCTCCAAAACCCATTTCCTTCCCCCATTTCATTTTCTTTTTAATTCTAAATTTTAAATTTTCAATCCGAAAAGTAATAAAAACATAATAAAAATACAATACAAAATCCAAAATACAATACAAATAATTGCATAATACATATATATTTATTTTGGGGGTTAATTACACCTTATAAATGACAACCATAACATTTAATTTTAATAATTTAATATTATAATTTATAATTTATTTTAATTGTTAAAATTTTATATATAAATAAAAATAATATATATATATATATATTTTGGGGGGCTCAATGGGGTTTTGGGTTTGGGGGGAGGTACCCCCACCACCCCCCAAAATATGTTTGGGGCAAAGTTTACCCCCACCCCCACCCCCAAATCCATTTGGGGGCAAAATTTGCCCCCAAAACCCCATGGGGATGGGGCCCCATGGGGAAACGCCCATCACTACTCATGCTTGGACATGAACCATTGATTTAAAATTGAAATTTGCTATCTTAATTAAAATTATTATGTTATATATTCATTTTCATATGAAGTCTGCCTAAAAAAGAAAAAAGTTGTTTCTATTTTTATATCGGTTCCTCTTAATGTGTTTTAATTGAATACAATAAAAACCTAAAAATTGATTAAAAAATTATATTTATTATCGAAAGACATTAAATACATTTCCAATGTCCAAAACAGCAATAATACATATACTCATTAATATTTTAAAAGAATAAATATTATTTATTATTTTTATTCGGTTTTTTTTCCAATTTTCAATGTACAGTATCCTCTAATTATTATTAATTTTTTCTTAAACATAAGTGGGCTTTACGTCTTGACACGGGCATTAGCTCTGTTGGCTATACATTTCCATGGGAGCCCAATTTGCCTAACAATTCTACAAGCACAATTGATAATTTTTTTATGGACAACGAATATATATGATAAATATTATATTTTAATGCAATAATGTACTACACCGGAATACATAAAAATCATGCAATTTATGTGTGCATGTGACAACTTGAACATTGTGTGATTAATTTACTCTCATGAAGATATGAGATTAACATATATATAAGTAGATATATTTATTGTTTGTGGCAACACTTTGATTATAGAAAAACAATTTCCATTATGCATCAAAATTCTCTGATCATCGGTGATCATTAATTTCGATTGAAAATCCACACAAAGAAAGAGTGGTAAGTACTTGTTTAAATTTCAACATGTTTGATATAATAATAATTATTTTTTGCCTTCAATTTATATTCTCATTAGAGGAAAAGCAAGAAATTAAATTACAGATAAAATATGGCAAAAAATGAAGGTGGTCACGAAGATCGTCAAAAGGTAGAAAATAACAAAGAAATCATATTGAAAGTTTACGTGCATTGCGAAGGATGTTCTGATAAGCTTTTTAGTTGCCTTCGAGGTTTTGACGGTAAGAATTTTTCCATCAATGTCGATTATATATATTTTTATATATATACTCTTTTTACATCTTTTTGATTATATGATAATTACTTTGTCCTGTTAATTTTTTTTAGGTGTTGAAGAAATTAAGATAGATAGAGCAATTGATAGGTGATTGTGAAAGGGGAAAAAGCTGATCCGATCAAAATTCTTGAGAGAGTTCAAAAAAGATATAGCAGAAACGTCGAACTTCTTCATCCAAAAACAAAAGTTAGAGAAAAAAGAAGCAGAAAAGAAACAAGTCAGTCTCAAAGTGAATTATATTTTTTTTTTCTATTTTTATATTTCGTTGTTTTGTAATATGATTTATTAATATTATTTTATTTATATTTGTAGCCTGAACCCGAAGTAAAGATCGTGACTCTCAAAATGTACATACACTGTGAAGGGTGTGCTCGAGATATTAAAGAAAATTTAATAAGAATGGAAGGTAATTAAAACAATGTGTTAAAAAAAAATTCATGAACTTTTGTTGTGTAAATTTTCAATACTGAACTCTATTAATTCTTGTGATGTAAATTTGCAGGAGTTTTTACGGTAGAATTAGATATGGATAAGTCTCAAGTGAGAGTCAAAGGAGTGTTTGATCCACCAAAACTTGCTGAAATTATTACCAAAAGATTGGGAAAACATGTAGAGATTGTGAAAGAAGAAGCAATCAAAACGGAGGAAAAGAAAGAGAATACAAAAGACGAGGAAGAAAATAATTGTGTGGTAATCAATTATCCTCCTCCTCCTCCTCCTAATGATCAACAGCTTTTACAAAATGATGACTATGATCATTGTCAAATCTTTAGTGATGAAAATGTTAATTCATGTTTCATTATGTAAAAATAATTCCACAGTACAATTAATTTGGGGTTTTAGGGGTGGGAGACGGACAGTATGATTCGAACAACAATCTCAATGGTGTAAGTGTGAGACTGTGAGGAACATATCAACACGGCTAATAAAAATGTCATCCATATTTACTAGATCTAGAATACTACCCTACCATAAACTAGACAAATTTCAGTTTTTTAGTAATAATATTAACAAATTTTTTGGGAAATTTGAATTATCTAGCTAGCTGTAATGTAATTTACTCTCATGGAAAAGGAAGCCCATTTGTGAAGACAATTCACTACTGCTTTTGGAATAATCAAAACATACATGATACAACTACAACTAATAACCACTCGATCTCTTACTCTTTTTAGTAGCGAAAACAACTGGTCTTCCAATTATTTCTCTTTTTATGTTATTACTCAACAAGAGCATCCGCAACAATAAGAGTTCAAGGTTTGCTTGCAATATCCGTAACTAGAGCTTCAAGTTCTTGTCCCAGTAATTCAAGAATATCAGAAACCTTACTCTTATAATATACTAATTTGGTTGGATGTTGTACGTTTTAGGGATCTTGAAGAGTAGATTGAGTTGTCACAACTAAAGTTAATGTTTCATTCAATTCTTACGTTAATACAGAAAGCAAACTAGAAAGTTTCAGAGATTTTACTAATGCCCTACAGATTTTTGATTACCTACCTACTTTAAATACAAGTCAGTTAACTTACCTACAAAACTTGTGCTTTTAGGTTTCTTAATCAATGTTAGTGGCCAGATTTACTCTATTTTAAATATGACTTCTTAGAAGTAGTAGATTTTTTTTTTTTTTTTGGTTTGTTTAAAGACTATTTGAAAGGAAAACTTGGACCGAGAGTGCCATTTTTTGAGCTTGAAATTGTAGTAGAATATTCTGACCGTGTCATTGAACTCTTCCATATGTGCTATATCTTCTTCCTTCGATGTGTTTAAATCTTTGCATGGGATCTCAAAGTAGTTTTAAACCTTGACATATGTTTTTGTTTTATGATATAATTCATATTAGTTTGCTGCTGTTATAGGTATTGTTGATAACATAATGCCTTTTTTCTAATTAATGTTAGCTTGCTTTTTGTTTTGTAATTGCATCGACAGTTCAACACTATGATGTTAATGTTGTCTGGTATGTTAACGTTGAAATTCTATCATCTCCTCAAGAAAAAAAAAATAGTGGATAAGTGGAAGGACCTCTCCACCAAGGAGCAACTCCACCCGAGTGAGGTTGTGGGAATGGAGCGATAGTCGAGATAAAGCGCCTTAATAGGGCTAACTTATGCCCTACTCCAAATTAAAGTAGGGCTGACATATGCCCTATGATCCTTCTAGAAGTGGAGTCACCACCCAAGAAAGGGAAGAACCTCAACGAGGGTTGATGTAAGCCCTACAGAGGGCATCCCCTAACGAGGAGGGAAGTCCTCCGAAAAAAAAGTTGGTAGGTGAGAATTTAATGTGCCCATAGAACACACCAAAGAAGAAAGGTCGAATCCAACGGTCCAAATCCCTTCTCCGCTCCCCGAGTCTATGGCGATCAACAGCCAGATCCACCTCAGCTCTAGGAATAATTAACTCCTTCATTCACAAAGGTGGCGTATGCCTCTCCCCAACAAAAGGATAATTCTTTTTTATAATTCTTTTTAAAATTTGATAACACCAAAATCAAAGATTCAACCATGCCACGTGAGCGAAAGTTGAATAACTAATGAAAAGAAAATAAAAATGTGTTTAGTTTAGGGTGCAGTTTGTCACTTAATGGTGAATGGTATGAATATCCAACGAGGTGGTCCCGAGGGATATCAGGCGAAAGCCATAAATATGGTTCCAAAAGCCTCTGTAAATGATGAGGGTTCTTCCTCTATTTATAGGTGAGGTGGAGTGAATGCTCATCGATACTCGAGTGGTGATACTTGATTTCTATTGGTTCTGAGCTTAGTGACATTAGTGATGGTCCATTATTGGTTTACTCAAAATTACACAAACCTCCCCTAGCATTGGTTGACTTCCGTTAAACTTAACGTTTGACCAAACTTTTAGAGTAAAATGACTTTAATGCCCCTATTTGTATTATTTTAAAACCTAAAATAAATAATCAAATAAATATTATATAAAAAAAATTAATTTTAATAAAAAATGAGGATAATGTTATTATTATTTTATAAAGATATTTATCACCCATTTTCAGAGATATAATATATAATATAAAAAATGTTGAGGATAATGTGCAATTAACCCGAAAAAATAATAACAACATTATCCTTAACATTTTTATATATAATATTATTTAATTATTTATTTTAGGTTATAAAATAATACAACTAGGGGCATTAAAGTCATTTTATCTTAAAAGTTTGGTCAAAGTTAATTTTAACTGAAGTCAACCAATACTAGGGGAGGTTGTATAATTTTGAGTAACAGGTCCATTTAAGTATAATTAGGCTTAAACTCAGGGGAGGTTTGTGCAGTTACTCTTTGATAAAATGTAGGTGTTGATCAGGCATACACAAATTGAAAACACATAGAAGATAATTGAAAACTCTTGAATTATAGATACCTTTCTGCACGGTTCTTGTATAAAAAATAACATACACTGTTCTTGTATAAAAAAAATACATTTCTTATAAAAAAAAAAAGTACAAATAAGGCAATAAGAGCATCTTCAATAGTCTTCCTTGGAGACTCCCTTATTTAACAGTGTATGCTATTGCAAGGGACCATTAATTAAGGGAGTATGTGCTCCAACAATACTCCCTTAAATGGCCCATTTAATAATTTTTTATTATTATTTAAATGTTAGATATTATGTTTAAATATTAAATAATGTTTGTCAATTATGAGTTTTTCAAGAAAATAAAATAATCTTAAATATGTAGAGTCCACTTTAAGGGGGTGTGAAAACACTCCTTAATTAAGGGAGTGAACTCCACCAGAACACAATTAAAGCAGCCATTTAGGGAGTTGTTGGAGCTACAAAAATGTACATACTCCCTTAATTAAGCTAACGGGTGTCTTTAGAGAGACTGTTGGAGATGCTCTAACAATTAAGCACCTCATAAAATGGGTTTGGGTTCAAATACAAACTAGAGGTCACATAATGCCATAATGGTATGTAAGCAAATATAAACTAAAGGTCACAAATAAACAAAAAATAATAAGGCCAATAACATTAGGCTGGACCAAATAATGGTATGTAAGAAAATATAGAAGAATGGACAAAATATTAAATGATTTATATTACAACGATTTTGCAATTCGAAGTTTCACAAGATACTAATTATTAACAAGACTTAAATGTCGAAAAAAGATCTGGAAAATATAATGGGTATATATATATATATATATAATTTTCAAACAAAAATCTGAAAAGAAAATAACCAAGTTGAAAATCTAAACGAGAGATGAAAACTAAGATTAAAATAACTGAAAGAGATGAAAATTAAATAGAAATCTGAACAAGAGAAATATATCAGACATAATTAATAAATCAAAAACCAATTATCAAAAACTTTTTTTTTTTAAGGGTAATTTCAACCGAATTGTCAAAAAGAAAATACAGAAATTATCAAGGTAATTTTAACCAAATTGTCAAAGTTGTAAGTTCATTGTCCAACACAACTCTACAACTCTATCTGCATAATCTCTAACACAACCCTGGTGTTATTTTGATTTTTTCCGTAGACTCCAAATATCTTCCTCAAAGCTACGTTCAAGTCCGCTAGAAGCGCCTTGTTCATATCAGGAAGCTTGTTGACGCTGATAGTAGTAATGCCATAGTTGACGCCTATAATCACAACATTATCATCAACACCGAGTAGTTGAATATGGCCGACTTCATTTTCCAAAAATCTTTGTAACCTTTCAAACATGATCGAATCGCCCAAATCATTTGATTTAACCTCTCTTTCTTGAATGTTTTCAAAGTCAGTGTTACAATGACTTTCCAGTACTGATATTTTGATATAGTCGGTCCCTCTCCTTCAAATGACAAATTACTAACTGTAACAGTTTTGTTGTTACATTTTACATCACCTTGTCAACAAAGGAAACAATGAATATTATAAAAAACAGAAATAAAAAAGAGTACTTATAAAAAAAAAAAAAAAAATTTTAAAAATGAATATTATACTCTTAATACATATGCTAAAACTAAAAATGAATATTACCTTTGTTTTTCCAACACCTCCCATACCAACAAAAATTTGTCTGTTGATTTTTCTACAAAAACGAACACACAAATATATCAAGATCACTAAGAACAAATGAAAAAAAAAAAAAAAAAAAAAAGAAGTAAAACACTCTTTAAAAACCTTTTTTTTTTTTCTCTTTTTCTTTGTACCCATGGAGAGAATATATAGATAGGAGTGGGTTGTAGGCAAGAACCAGTTGTTGGAGGATTAGTATAGTTTTCTATATAGGATTTCTATAGTGAAAGAGAAGAAAGAATGGTGACATTAGAAAAATGGGAGATATATATATATATATATAGAAAAATGGGAGAGAATGGGTTTTTTTTGTCGGTACCCAAACATTATTCATATATAATTGTAGATTGTAGTTGATGGTCCTCATGATAAATAAATGAATGTAATGCCCATGTGGTCATTTGGTCAAACTTTCAAATGACCACATTCTCCTTTCACAACTGGAAAACAAAACAAAATAAGTCATTACGCTGAAATCTGTCATCAAAATATATGATTACATCATCAAATATACACTATCACTACTTTGAAAATCTTTGACCACCCGTATATTTTTAACTTATCTTCTTGACCCGTTTACTGAAACTTCGAACACATCCCTTCTTTTACTGTACTGGTTCAACGCGAAGAAAGTTGGTAGTTGGTAGTCATGAAAGATTTCAATGATGCTGGTAATTGAAAATGGTTTCAATCGAAACCACATACAGAGTTGAATTTCACATTTTCAATTAGCTTTTAATGGGTTGAAAGTGATTTTCTGAAAAGCTGCTTCTTATCCAGCATTGTGCACCAAATAAGACTGACTAAACTAACGGACGACTAACAGGACTGACTGGAATTAACGGCTAACTAACAAAACCGTTAGTCAAGACTCTTGACTCCTCCAAAACGAACACTATTTCCATTCGAATCCTACATGAAACGATGGCGTATTGTTAAAACATATATAATCTACTTATAACTCTTCCAACGGATTGTTAAAATCCCAAAATTGAACCCAAGCCCTAATTTCAAATCCTCTTCAACACCGAATTCCAATTTCCCCAAATTGAACCAAGCCCTAATTTCCTTTTGCCGCAATTCCATCCTGAACTTGATAGACTAAAAAAACCACCCATATCTGATTTTTAAAAAACTGGGTTTACACTTTTACGACGCCTCCTTTCACTTCTGAATCTCTGATCCCTCCTTTCACGTCTCCATCCCACTCTCGCCGCCGTCGACACATCACCGGCGAAGCATATCGGTTAGTCGTCTCTCTTAGACGGCTATTTTCGAATCTCTTTGCTTCTTCAACAGGTACGACTATTTTCGAATCTTTTTTTTTTTTTTTTTTGTGATTTTCGTGTTGATTCGTTGATGGGTTTTGAATGATTACATGATGGGTTTCGTTGATGGTTAAAGAGGAAGTTAGTAGAGTTAGGTTTTGACACGGGAAGAAAAGCTTTCCTGCATGTAGTAATTAATAAAGAGTATATGAACCCACTTCAAGCTTTGATGGAGTAGAAACTTAAAAATAAAATCAAATTATGATTAGTAATTGGAAATGTTATCTTAGTTGAGTAGGTTAGGCAAGTCTTTTGTGTAGCCTCTGTAACTAAATGATGACGAGTTCTTTATACTATAGCATTTTCCACTTGCAGTCGCATCCTGGTGGCCTACTTTTCACAAAATTTGGCAGCAACCAGACTGCTCTGCTTGACCTGGCTTTTCCGGTAATTATTATAATTTTTAAAAGATACGTTTGTTACATTTTAATGTTACTGTATTATTGCTTAACTTCTGTATTTCTTCTTTTGAAGTTTGTAAGTGTTAAGATGTGGAGGTGTTTCATTCTGTGGAGCAACAAGTTGTCTGTCATTTCCTGTGTGCATGAAAGCTTAAAGTTTCCTTTTGTTTTTTTTTGTTGTATTGACAAGCATTTGGACAATACTTCCGAGATGAGTACTCGGATAATACGTATCTCCAGTTTTTGCATGCATAGATCTTCATGTAGGAATTTCAGCAAATTTAATTTTTTTCTTCATGCTCATGTTGTTTGCTGATATGTAATTGTTCCTTCATTTTCTCCTCAACCTCTATCTAGTCGAGTTATTTTCATACAAGACCCGGTGGCTTGAAATATTAATTTACTTGATCTTAATATCATTCTTGGCTAGGAGTAGCATTGCGATTTTTTTCTTCATTATTCTTCAATTCACCGTTGAAATTGTGAAATACCCAGTACAAATGTATATCAACTTAAGTCTTGAATTATTAAATATTTTAAAGACGGTGTATGGATCCTCCTGTTGTTGTTGTTGTTTGTCTTTAGGAATTGAACTCAAGTTCTATTGAGAGTTTTTCATTCTAGTTAAGAAAGCCTTGATATCTCATTTTTCAAATCAGATCCACACAAAAATAGAATTAAAAAAATAAAAAATAAAAGTAAATTAAATTATATGAAATCCTTCATTTTTCTGTGTTTTCTTTGTGACAATTATTGCAATCCGAGTTGGATTTCCTGTAGATATGAACATTTTCGTACAGCCCTGTCAATGCACCTGATGGATTGAATTAAACAGGGTCAGTTTAATAGCCACAATCCTGCCCTGACCTGGATTTAGTGGAGTGGATTTAGCTGACCGAACGTGCCCCACCCTTTTTTTCTTCTATACCCATCAGTATTTATATCAGATTACAGATATTTCTACCCTTTGCTCTCTGTCTCTCCGTCATCTTACAAGAGTTCCATGTCTCCGTTTCATTTTATGATTATTGTCAGCTGTACTTGTACTATAGCTGTTTAACCACATTCTGATATCTGGTAGCTCATCTAACTTGCATCCTTTGTCGTCTAAACTGCTTCTAGTTACCAACCTACCCCTAAGTTTTATGCTTTACATCCCCCTCTTTTATGCTTTATTTCTCAATCTAAAGTTCTAATTTTGTATTAACTTGTATTTGTGTTGGTTTTGTCAAAAAAATTCGGAGGGGCTGTACATGGTTTTATCGGTGTATAGATATGGGTTTCTCTTCTTTGGGTTGTAAGGTCCCCTTAATGGATTGCTTGTTCACTTATTTTCTTTTAAAACACAATTTGTTTGGAATTACATGATTAGGGTTGAGTTTATTGTTTTAATTGGATATGGGTTCTAAAAAATTAGAATTTTAATGGGCTTGTAAAAAATAAAAAATATAAAATTAGAGCAATGTAAGTTTCTTAATTATACTCTTATTGTTTTTGTTTTTTTAAATCATGAAATGTTCCTCATATTTATTTTGTTTGTTGTATGTGCAGCTAGCAATCAAGCAAGCAACAAGATGGATCACACGTCTGTTGATGTTAAGAAGTTAGCATATTCTTTGAGAGGTCAGTTTGAAACCTTGAATTTCCTGTCCGAAGATTGTTGCATTTATCGAGTTCCTTCAAAGTTTAGAATTTTAAATAAAACTCCTTACACTCCTACGGTGGTCTCTATTGGCCCACTCCACCATGGTAGGGAAGAATTAAAACCTATGCAAGAGCATAAGTTGAGATATTTGCAACAGTTTCTGAAACATACTAGTGTAAGCATAGAGGATTTTCTTACATTTATAGGGGGTAAGGAAACCGCTTTACGCAATTGTTATGCAGAAACCATCAACATTGCAAGCGAAGAATTTATCCAAATGATTCTATTGGATGCTGTGTTTCTTTTAGAGATTTTCTTTAGATGTATTCCTGAATTTCACAATGTGGACCGCATATTTAGAAAACCTGGAATGATTAAGGATATAGTGTTTGACATGTTACTCGTTGAAAATCAGCTTCCAATGTTCATTCTTCAGGACTTGTTTATGTTAGCTAGACATGATTTGCCTAACACTTTCAAGAATTATTCTCTCTGTCAGTTTATCAATATTTTCTTCCAATACTATGTTTGTCGAGATATTTGGATGCACGAAACAACTTTGATAGAATCAAATTTTCCAGAAGCAAAACACTTTGTTGACCTATTTAGACTTTGTCTTCGGCCACAGAATCGTAAAGACACCGAAAGGTGTCTAGTTGATTCTGAAGCTGCACCTAATGTGAGAAGACTTCACCAGTTTGGAATCGAGTTCAAGGTGGCATCAACCAAGAATTTGCTTGACATACAGTTTTTAAGTGAGAAGAAAATATTGGAAATTCCAAAGCTGACAATAAGTAATATGACGGTACATTTATTGAGAAATCTTCGGATGTTCGAGGAATTACATTGTGATACAAATTATGTGAATGATTATGGTGTGTTCCTCAATCGCCTTTTAAGAACTCCAAAAGATGTTGAGTTATTAACTGAGATGGGAGTAATAGAGAATCGGATTTTGGATAGTAAAGGGGTGTCTACACTTTTTCAAGAACTTAGCAGAGATGCTAGAGTAGATATTGAAAATTTCTACTATTCAAGTCTCGTAAAGGATCTCCGGGGCTATTGCGAATCTCGACGCCACAAGTGGATGGCAAACATGAAGCTAAACTATTTCTCGATCTCTCTCATTGGAGTTGTTATCATCTTTATACTACTCGAGTTCATAAAAACTGTTTGTTCTGTCATTAGAGTCTTGTAGATTTTGGTTTTTATTTGACAAAAGGATTGATGATATATGTACCTATTATTGGTTGTATGTTCTTTTATGTTAATTTTCCTACGAAAATGCAATCAATAGGTTTGTATGATCATGTTTATAAATTAATAGATTTGGATGCTTTGTGATTTATTATGTAAAAATAATTTTTCTAGGCTTTTCCTTCTTGAATTCCATTGGTATTGATAGTAACTTAAATTTAACAATGTTTGTTCTGTTATAAAATAATTGATTATTTCATTCCTCAAGTGTTCTTATCAAGACACAACATTAAGATCTTTATACAAATCCTTTTCTGAGGTGTCCAGTAATGTATCATCTTGCTAGAAATCCATATTTATTTCTTAGCTCTTTAAAATTAATATAGATTATTTGTTCTTCCCATTTGTCCATCGTTTTAATATTTGCAACTTTAGAGTCACTATGTACTCAAAGGGCTCCCATTTAGCAATTAGCATCCTCAAATTCTCATTAAGAATTCTAGATGTACATTTACTGGCAAAGATTTGAGTAGTGACAGTGTGTACTTTGTGTCTTGACACAGGCATCAACTCTATTGGGTTTACCATATCCATGGGAGCTCATTTTACCTAATAATTTTAACAAGCTCAATTGATAATATTTTATTGACAAAAAATATGATAAATATTAGTATTTTAAATTTTTAATGCAATAATTGTACAATGGAATACAGAAAAATCATGCAATTTGTGTGTGACAACATGAACATTGTGTGATTAATTTTACTCTCATGATAATGAGAGATTAACATATATAATATATATTTATTGATTGGCAAACAAAAACTCCATTTTGCATCAAAATCCAGCTCTGAATCCTGATCAGAGACCATTAATTCCCATTGAAAATCCATACCCCAGAAGAAAAGAGTGGGAATTGGGTAAGCTAGCTATATATAACAGACTACTTCACATTGAATCAACACCTAAACCCACCACCTTCCATCTCAATTCTCAATCACCAACTGGGGAAAATTGGCTTTGCTTGTTAGATTAAAATTGATTATTTGGTAAAACAATTGTGAAGATTTGATTTTGCATGAACTTGTTTATGGTGGCTTGCTTACTTCATAAATAATCTTAATTGGGAGGGTAAATGTAAATGATATAACAATACTTTTAATTTTGCATGAACTTGTTTATGGTGGCTTGTTTACTTCAGAAATAATCTTATTCGGAAATAATTACAATGTGATTACAATATCTCGCCGAATCGCATCAACTGTGAAAGAGTCACGTCATTCCAAATCCGATGCCCGGACTAGTAGAAATCATTTAGCCTTGAATTTATGATGGTCCCTCAAAACCATGTAGAAATCTGCAACTTGTTTTACATCACCTTTAAATTAATCTTCTTTAAATTAAAAACATCTCTAAATTAATAAAAAATCTCGGTCCCGATTTGAGCCAGTTTAAAAAATTAACAAACTCTTCTATCGTAATAATTAGTAATTTTTTTTTGAAATCTAGTGTAAAATTTCAGTCCAGACTGCTATATAATTAATAATTTCTTAACATATAAATATTATATAATATTCAAGAACTAGAAAAGTACTTCAAAAACTAGTTTGCACAAGACTGCCATGTTTGATATTTTTGACTTCGTCCTTCATCTTTTGAATAGTCCTCAAGAGGTTATTGTGATCACCTTCATCTTGTAGCCAAAAGGTTTCAACTAAATTTAGCATTTTAACATTCCCCAAAGGAGTTGGAAATTTCCTTAACAAATTTCCAAAACAAGGAATCCGAAAAAATAAAATAAAAAATTTCTCGAAGAATAAAACTGACTAAACAAAGAATCCTAAAAAGGAACCTTTTTTAAACAAGAAAACCGACTTCCACACGTTTTTTTAAGACAAGATAACACTTTATAAGAATACCTCTCTAAATTAATATTTAATGGTGGGTCCCAATATATATATATATGTTTTGAAAAAGGTCCTAAGAATATTAATTTAGAGGAAAACAATTAATTTGTGTATATATATAATATATATATATATAAAATTAAATGTATGGAATCTCACGGATTATTTCGTGTAGAATTCCGATTTCACAATATTGTTTAGTTTATTATATATATGAAAATTAAATGTATGGAATCTCATGGATTATTTCGTGAAGAATTCCGATTTCACGATATTGTTTAGTTTATTAAATAATTAATCAGGCATAGGAGATTATTTAATTAAATGGTTTTATAAGTCTTTTAAATTCTGTATAATCTCATTAAATGCATGTATGCACACACGCTAACTAGATACCTCCTTAAAAGTCTATATATATATAATCTTCTGTGTTTCGGAAAGTTTCATTGAAGGACACAAATCAATAACTAGAAACAATGGGGTGTACAAACAGCAAAAAAAAGAGCTCCGCTGTTGGTCATCGTGCGTGTACTGTGAGAATCATAGCTTTGAGCTTCGAGGAGGGAGTGAACATGATTGAAGTCGAACAATACATCAGAAACACGAATGGTTTCGGTCCGTATATATCGAGTAAGTAACATAAGATATCCAAATAATTTTTCGCGATATTAATTCCGTCATATAGTTATGTAAATCATGAGATAATACAGATTTTATTTGAATTTATTATTTTCCTCCTCTTGTGTTTGTTGATTCAGGTCTAACAATTGACCAGCAGAAACAAACTGTCACTATGAAGGGCCTGATTGATTTGAAGGTTGTTGTTGATCGCCTCCGCGAAAGATTTAAATCGGTTTCACTGATCGATATGAGAGAGCGGAAGAATGAAGAAAAACTGCTGGAGAAGAGTAATAGAATATATTAGGAATAAAAGTTTCAAATATTTTTAATTTTTTTTTTTTTTTTTTTTTTTTTTTTTTTTATAATCTTTAAAACAATGAAGATGGTTATATTTTAGTTTGATTGTTATTACAAAATTTTTTATTTTATTTATGAAGACTTATTTTGAATGCTTAATTGGCAATGATTAAATGACGCGGAGTTATAATTTCCTTTTGCCGCAATTCCATCCTGAACATTGATAGACTGAATGATAATACATTGAGACGGTCTTATCTCGAGAATTCTATTTTTTTTCTTAAAATGACAATTAAATTTGCAATTACCATGCATGTAAATATTTCCAATTAAGATTATTTATGAAATAAGCATGTCACTTTATATAATATGTAATACTTCAACAAAAAAAAAAAAAAAAAGTTATTTCATTTATATTTACCCAGCTTCCATATAGTCCCAATTATGATCAATTACTAATATTTTTTCGATATTGACTTATTGTTGGAATTTTATTTATAGGTGATGATCAAGATCGTGATCATCATGATCATGCATGATTTATTTGGGTTTGTTAAAGCCCTATTAATTCTTATTTTTCAGATTTGAAATAAGAAATATATTAGATTTTCCAAGGAACCATCTTTTTCTTCTTTAATTTTAGATAATGTCTTTAAATTTGAAAGAATTAAAAAAAAAATGTATTTATAGGAAAATCTCCAATATTCCAACACATAACTGTCGCATGATAGAAGAAGAATCATATATTCATATGTGTTCTCACTTCTCACGACAGCACATCAACCTTGTTGACTGTTTTGCCACATCAACCTTGTTAGTCAAGATGGTCACTTGACCATGTTTGACCATGTTGAACTCATTGATGCTCCATGATTATCTGAGGCACACCTTTCTAATCTCTAAACTCTAATATCTAATTCATCGCTCATGAATCAGACGTATCTTCTACTGAACCGAGTTCTCCCCGACTTGTAAATATATCACGTATGTGCCCAAATTAGTGATCGGTACCCATTTCTTGTTAGTAGAGATGTATTTGAACGATGGTAGAGTACTAGTAGAGTACATCCTTTTATTTTCTTTTTTTCTTTTGACAATAGAGTATATCTTTAATTCAATGCAAAACATATTTGTCCCAATTGATATCTATTGATCAATCCGATGCAATACATGTATAGCCCCAATTGATAACAATGGCAGTTTGGCATTTCTATTAAAAGGGTGGGTGTATTTAGCAAGTGAGTGGAGTTCATAAGGCTGCTGCTGAGATGGGCTTGATTTGTGAACAAATTTTTTAACAGATTTGGGCTACTGATTTTGCACTGGATCCTAATCCAGAAAGGCCCGTTTTTCTCTCTATGTGTCAAGTGATTTATTTTTTATTTTTTATTTTTTTTTTGATATTACAACAACTGCCGGGACCCTATGAAAATTGGACTCTACTAGCATAGTCCGGACTACTACTCCCACAAATGGGGAGAGGGCACCCACACAAAAGGAGGGACAAAGAATGAGTATATATATATATATAATGCATGCCGGGCATTGAACCGTGGTGGTAGAGTCTCCCATTGGAGAGTCACACCACATTGGCAAGAGGCCATTGACCAAGTGATTTTTACTTTAGCTGTAATATAATCTTATCTATCTAATAATTAATAACTAATTAAAATTTTCAGGATCCTGGAAAACAATTGAATTAAAGTCACTTGGTGATAAAGTTTCCCAGTGAAAACAGAAAGGAAAAAATAAAATTTCTAAGAAAATGAAATGTCCATTCCATAGCAATTTAAAAAAAAAAAAAAAAAAAACTGATATAAACAAGAGTGCACATGCATTATATATTTGAAGTAGTTAAAATACCAATATTGATAAAAGTTTTATTGTTTTTTTTTTCCTATCATTTCGTCAAACTTCACAGTTGTTTATCGGGTGGTATAATTGGAATAATCTGATTTGTGAGACATATTTTGGATATAAATATTTAAAATAATTTTAGACCCATTTAACTTAAGATTTCAGCTACAATCTGTGCCTCTTCCATTTCATACGGGTTTTTAATTTTTGGGTTATTTCAGACCCTTTAAGACTTCGTAAAAAAAAAAAAAAAAAAAAAAAAAAAAAAACATCCCCAAACACATAACTTTTGAATTTCATCTTTTCAAAAAATTTCTCCCAATTCTTTTTTAGAAGAATAAGAAGAGCTAAGAGTGAAGCATGTGACAATGGATAGAAAACAAGAAAATGGTAACCGAGAGTAGACAAAATAAAATCCATACCGATCTTTGACCAATGTTCAAACCTTCTCCAATGTGCTAAAAAGTATATGATGGTAATGTTTTCATAAATACTCGATCTGTTTTTTGTCAATTTTGAAGGTATTTATCTTGTTATTGTGAGTGTTTTGGTTACCTCCTTTATGTGATTTTTAATTAGATCATCGGTTTATTGTAATCTGGTCTCTCTCTCTCTCTCTCTCTCTCTCTCTCTCTAATTCACTGTTTTTCTCCTCTATTTTGTTGGGTTGCTGTGTTTCTTATATATATTTTTTGTGATTCTGTACATGGTCATTTTAGTACGACCAACCGAAGAAGCTCACTCATTTGGTGGGATTGTAGAAAATACAATTGCATGGCCTAAATGTTGTATTAGGTTATTGTAGTTAGCATGAGTTTGGATATGATATGGAGACGGAGTTGAAATATTGGAATAGTAAAGTTTAGTTTATTTGTAATTTGGGATATAGTAAAGTTTAGAATAAGATTTTGGATAGTGAAGGGGGTGTCGACACTTTTTTAAGAACTTAGCAGAGATATATGCTAGAGTAGATATTGAAAATTTCTACTATTCAAGTCTCGTTAAGGATCTCCGGGGCTATTGCGAATCTTGACGCCACAAGTGGAAGGCAAACTTGAAGCAAAACTATTTCTCCATCTCTGTCATTGGAGCTGTTATCATCTTTATACTACTCAGTTTCATAAAACTGTTTGTTCTGTCATTGGAGTCTTGTAGATTTTGGTTTTTGTATTTGACAAAAGGATTGTGATGATATGTACCAATTATTGGTTGTATGTTCTTTTATGTTAATAGGTTTATAAATGAATAGATTTGGATGCTTTGTGATTTATTATGTAAAAATTAATTTTTCTAGGCTTTTCCTTATTGAATTCCATTATTATTGATAGTAACTTAAATTTAACAATGTTTGTTCTGTTATAAAATAATTGATTATTTCATTCCTCAAGTGATCTTTATACTAGTCAGGCAGAATCTGACTTCTCTTCTAGAATTGTCCAGATATCAAATCCTTTTCTGAGGTGTCCTGATTGATTGAACACATAAAACTGTAATGTATCATCTTGCTAGAATCCATATTTATTTCTTATCTCTTTAAAAAATATAGATTATTTTTCTCCCATTTGTCCATCGTTTTAATAATTTGCAACTTTCTAGAGTCACCTATGTACTCAAAGGGCTCCCATTTAGCAATTAGCATCCTCAAATTCTCATTAAGAATTCTAGATGTACATTTACTAGCAAAGATTTGAGTAGTGACAGTGTGTACTTTGTGTCTTGACACAGGCATCAACTCTATTGGGTTTCCCATATCCATGGGAGCTCATTTTACCTAATAATTTTAACAAGCTCAATTGATAATATTTTATTGACAAGGAATATGATAAATATTAGTATTTTTACTTTTTAATGCAATAATTATACACTGGAATACAGAAAAATCATGCAATTTGTGTGTGACAACATGAACATTGTGTGAATAATTTTACTCTCATGATATATTGAGAGATTAACATATATAATATATATTATTGATTGGCAAACAAAATCTCCATTTTGCATCAAAATCCAGCTCTGAATCCTGATCAGAGACCATTAATTCCCGTTGAAAATCCATACCCCAGAAGAAAAGAATGGGAATTGGGTAAGCTAGCTATATATAACGACTACTTCACAAATTCTCAATCACCAACTGGGGTTTGCTGTTGGGTTTGGGTTGCTCTTCTCTTTTTTGTGCCTGTTTTTGTTTTCCCTTGACTGGGCGGGTTGCTCTTTTTTCTGGGCTTTGCTGGTGGCTCTTGTCTCTTACAGTTGTTTGCGTTTTCTGCTCTTCTTGTGTGTTCAAACCCACAAGATACATAGAAAACAAAGCGATGTAAGTTTCTTAATTATATGCTTATTGTTTTTATTTTTAAGTCATGAATTGTTTCTCATATTTATTTTGTAGTGCAGCTAGCAATCAAACAAGCAACAAAATGGAACACGTGTCTACTGATTTAAAGGAGTTAGCAGATTCTTTGGAAGGTGAGTTTCTTATCCGAAGATTGTTGTATTTATAGAGTTCCTCCAAAAATTAGAATGTTAAATGAAACATTTTATTCTCCAAAGATAGTCTCTATTGGTCCACTCCACCATGGTAGGGAAGAATTAGAACCTATGCAAAAGCATAAATTGAGATATTTGCAACAGTTTCTGCAGCGTACTAGTGTAAGAACAGTGGATTTTCTTAAACTTATAGAGGATAAGGAAACCAATTTACGTAATTGTTATACAGAAACCATCAACATTGCAAATGGAGAATTTGTGAAAATGATTTTATTGGATGCTGTTTTTCTTATAGAGGTCTTTTTTCGACATTTTCTTCAATTTCAGAAAATTGACCATATATTTATAAAACCAGACATGACAAGTGATATTGTGTTTGACATTATACTTGTAGAAAATCAGCTCCCACTTTTCATTCTTGAGGACTTGTTTTATTAGCAAAACCTTATTTGCCTGACCCTTTCAAGGAGTATTCTCTGTCTCGATTTGCTTGTATTTTCTTTGAATACCATGTGTGTCGAGCTGTTCCGATACCTCTGTCACGCAACATAACTTTTATGGAATCCTACTACGCTAAAGCAAAACATTTTATTGATCTAATAAGACTTTGTCTTGAGCCACCAAATCGTGATGACACCCTAAGGTATCTAGCTGATTCTGAAGCTGCACCTAATATAACAAGACTTCACCAGTCTGGAATCAAGTTCAAGACGGCATCAGTAGACAAGAATTTGTTTGATATACAATTTATAAGTGAGAAGAAAGAATTGGTAATTCCAAAGTTGGTAATAACTAATCTGACAGTACATGTATTGAGAAATCTCCAGATCTTCGAGGAATTACATTGTGATACTAATTTTATGAATGATTATGGTGCGATCCTCCATCGGCTTTTAAGCACTCTA
The DNA here is from genome assembly GCA_030490815.1 of Acer saccharum. Lineage (NCBI taxonomy): Eukaryota > Viridiplantae > Streptophyta > Magnoliopsida > Sapindales > Sapindaceae > Acer > Acer saccharum. Next base: position 2,952,471 of record CM059873.1, on the reverse strand, counting down.
AAAGATGTTGAGTTATTATCAGAGACGGGAGTAATAGAGAACCGGGTTTTGGATGATCAAGGGCTGTTGACACTTTTTGAAGAACTTTGCAGAGATGCTAGAGTAGATATTGATTATTTCTACTATTCGGGTCTCGTCAAGGATCTACAGAGCTATTGCGAATCTCGGCGCCACCGGTGGAAGGCATATTTGAAGCAAAACTATTTCAACAATCCATGGATCTCCATCTCTGTCATTGGAGCTATTATCATGCTTGCAATCGAATTCATAAAACTGTTTGTACTGTCATTGCACTATTGCAGTAGTGTATATTTTGTATTTTGGTATTTGACAACAGGATCGACGATATATGTACCTATTCCTATTAAGGATTGATGATATATGTACGTATTATTGGTTGTATGTTCTTTTATGTTAATTTTCCTTCGAAAATGCAATCAATAGGTTTGTATGATCATGTTTATAAATTAATAGATTTGGATGCTTTGTGATTCATTATGTAAACTACATTAATTTTTCTAGGCTTTTCCTTCGTGAATTCCATTATTTTGACGAATTTGGATCTTCTACTGATCTGATCTTTTTCCTAACCTCACCTAACCTCATGACACATAAGTGTTGCAATAAATGTGTGGTGTGATTGGTTTTAACTTTCAACAATTACTTTATCAACAACCAATCACATGCTTTAAAAAAAGATCAAGAAAAAGATTAGATTAGTAGAGGATCCAAATCCTATTTTGACAATAACTTAAATTTAATAATTGATTATTTCATTTCTCAAGTGTTCTTATCGAGTCACATACATTAAATGCAGTGCTTAATTCTATGATTTTAATAATTTGCAACTTTCTAGAGTCACCTATGTACTCAAAGGCTCCCATTAGCATCCTCAAATTCTCATTAAGAATTCTAGATATACATTTACTAGCAAAGATTTGAGTTAGTGACATAGTTTGTCTTATAAAATGAAATTAGCAAAGGTCACATGACACAGAACTGCATCCAAATTCTAGGAATTCTTATATTTATAATAGAAATTTTCTATCTTAATTAAAATTATTATGTTGTACATTCATTTTTCATGTGGAAGTCATGCCTAAAAATGGATACGCAGGCATCAACTCAATCTCAATTGATAATATTTTATTGGGCTACCCATATCCATGGGATTATGGATATTTTACAAGCTCAATTGATAATATTTTATTGACAAAGAAATATTATAAACATTAGTATTTTAAATTTTTAATGCAATAATTGTACACTGGAATACAGAAAAATCATGCAATTTGTGTGTGACAACATGAACATTGTGTGATTAATTTTACTCATGATAATATTGAGAGATTAACATATATAAATATATATTTATTGTTTGGCAACACTTTAATTTATAGAACAAAAACTCCATTTTGCATCAAAATCCAGCTCTGAATCCTAATAAATTTCTAATCTCTAATTCTTAGTTCATAAATAACATGTATCTTCTACTAACCAAGTTCTTTTCGGCTTGTAAATATATCACGTATGTACCCAAATAAGTGATTGGTACCCATTTCTTGTTAGTAGATGTATTTTAACAACGGTAGAGTACTAGTAGAGTATGTCTTAAATTCAATGCAAAACATATTTGTCCCAATTGATATCTATTGATCAAAGGAGTATTTGATCCACCAAAACTTGCTGAAATTATTACCAAAAGATTTGGAAAACAGATTGTGAAAGAAGAAGTAATCAAGAAAGATGAAAAGAAAGAAAATTAAAAAGACAAGGAAGAAAATAATTGCGTGGTGATCAATTATTATCCTCCTCCTCTGGAATCCGGATGATCAACAGCCTTTGTAAAATGATGATCATTGTCAAATCTTTAGTGATGAAAATGTTAATTCATATTTCAAAATGTAAAATTAATTTCATAGTACAGTTAATTTGGGGTTTGGGGATGGGAGACAGACACATACGATTCGAACCCACAATCTCAATGGTGCAAGTGTAAGAGACATACCAACAACATGGGTAACAAAAAAATGCCATATCCATCGGAAGCCGTCTCCGTCTCTTTGTCATCCATATTTACTAGATATAGAATACTACCCTACCATAAACTAGACAAATTTCAGTTTTTTTGTAATAATATTAACAAATTTATTTCGGAAATTTGAATTAGCTAGCTGTAATGTAATTTACTCTCATGGAAAAGGAAACCCATTTGTGAAGACCATCTGGGAAAGTTCAAATGAATGACTCTTACTAACCATGCTGTTCAAACAAAGGATCCAAGAATATTGCAAGTTAATCAAAGATAAGGTTTTCCATAGCAACTGCTTTTGGATAATTCAATACATACAACATACAACTAATCACTCTTCCTCTTTTTAGTTAGCCAAAAAAAATAACTGGCCTTCCATTTATTTCTCTTTTTATGTTTTTACCTCAATAAAAGTTCAAGATTTGCTTGCGTCTGCAACTAGAGCTTCAAGTTATTGTCCCAGTAATTCAAGAATATCAGAAATCTTACTTGTATAATAATCTGGTTGGATGTTGTTTGAGGGGTCTTGAAGAGTAGATTGAGTTGTCACACCTAAAAGTTAAAGTTTTTTGCATCAGAAATTGAAAAATTAGTATTTTACAAAAAAAGAAAGAAAAAGAAATTGAAGATCAACATATGTTAGTTATCTATTATAATACCTGAAAGAACAAGGAGAGTCTTGCAGCCAGCATTATGTCCAAATAAAATATCAGTATCTAGTCTATCACCCACCATACACATTTTCGAGGTATCAATCTGAAATCTGCAAATAAGAATCCAATCACTACAAATATTCCTTTAATTAACTCCTACATTATTTGACATGCAATCTTGTAACATTAACACATATGGTATGATAATACAATTCTGGCAGTTAAAGCAAACAATGCTTTATCTTACTTCTTTAATAAAAATTCCATCATAAACGTTGAAGGTTTTCCAACGACAATAGGCTCTTTCTCAGTTGACCCACACATGGCACCAACCATACACCCTGCACCTGAAATCCAGAACAAAAACTGTAATGAAAAAAAATTGTCTAGATTGCATATACTACATACGAGTTTACTTTCTTACCGGGCCACTCTTGTAAATCAGTCATATGTCCCACTGCATCACGATTGGTAGCAATAAATAGGCAGCCAGGATTCTCACGAATACAAAGGGTTCCATACCTGACAGAAATCCAAATTGCCTCAAAAGCAGCCAGCAGAAAATCTCAAGCATAATTATACAAACTTATTGAAGTTTATTAGGAACTTCTATAGATAGATTTGACTTTTAAGTATATCTTTTACAAAGTTTTCATTCTTACAATTTTCCCATCCACCCACATTTACACCACCTGAGCCTCGGTCCAGGAGGCAGGGATCTTTCACATGTTGACAAGACAATGCTCCTTTCACATGTTGACAAGACAATGCTCCTATGCAACTAAGAATTCCAAGAATATGGATGCAGTTCTTTGTTATGTGACCTTTGCTAATTTCATTTTATAAGGGAAACTATGTCACTACTCAATCTTTGATAGCATATGTATATCTAGAATTCTTAATGAGAATTTAAGGATGCTAAATGGGAGCCTTTGAGTAAATAGGTGACTGTAGTAAATCTGGCAGGCAATGACATGATAAGTTTCAAATGGACATTATGCAGATAAGTACAGAATATGGTAAGCTTATAATTATCTTAAGGCTCTATCTTGACTACTCTTATTCAGTGGGAAAAAAAAAATCGCCTGCTAACTTGCTAAGCAACTGACAAGGGAAAAACTAAGTATAGAAACAATGAAATTCCAACACTAGCCAGCACTATAAAACAACACTTGTTACTTAAAAACCTGACGTAGAATAAGCTCAAAACTTACAACTTAAAAGGGACAACAAATTTGATAGAATACAGGTCTAAATCCCACAATGTCAGATCAAAAAAACAAAATATAGCATCTTAAATAAGTTTACTCAAAATTTTTAATAGTCACATGATTACAACTTAGAAAGTTGCAAATTATCAAAACCATAAAAGTAAATAAGCAGTACTTTTAACATGGACAAAGGAGAACAAGTAATATAGACTTCTTACTGAAGCTTGTAATAGTTAATATCTGGGTCTAGTCCAACCACAACAGCTCCTACCTGGGAAATGCTGCAACATATTAATTTTAAAGAGCAAAAGAAGTAAATAAATAAAAAAGGGTGGATTTCTCCAACAATAGTAAGCCAAGATGATACATTACAGTCTTATCGTGTTCAAACAGGAAGTTTGATTTCAGTTGTACCCTTTTTTCACCATCTTCCTACAGTAAGACATAAAGCACAAGGCAAAGAGAGTTTTGCCGTTATAAGTTGAGGCAATCAAAAGACCAAAAAACAGTACAAAATCCCCAATAACAAACTAAGGAGAAGCATCAGCTAATGCAAGATCATAGCCAACACTTCAAAAGCCACGAAAAGAGGTAATGTCTACAGTCACAGAGCTAAGAAAAACTATACTTATTACGAAGGAAGACAAACCAGCTATCTATGTTATATGGATAGTAGCATATCGATTTTCCTACTTCTTGAAGAAACTAAAGTTTCACTATCTTGGAAGTGAGAGCACTTCCAAAACTTGAAACTGCTTAAGCACGTAGCTTCTGCACATCTTTAAGTAAGATGACTTAAATTTGTTGAATGTTGCAATTTGAAAAATCAATTATAGATTGAAATACAAAAGGAAAACGAAACAGTCAGTCATAACACTTGATGATGTGTAAATTTAATGATGATAACCATGCATCTCACCCAAAGGCAAGCGACCAAGTGTCAGAGTCATCTTTTCAACAACCTAAAGTATCATACTAAACAAGAGCCTAGGTAAGAAATATACAAAAGCTCTTAACCTTGCTGATCTCTAAAGAGAGACCATAAAAAGTTGACTACTAATCTGGCTCTACTAAGTACTAACTCAGGAAGCAAGGCACTCTGGTGAGAATACCTAATTGCTTCTTAAATTTGTTCAATTGAATGAGAAAGACACCAAACATGTCAATGGAACTTCTTATAGGTCAGATTCATTAATCTAACAGATAAATTGGAATCATAGACAAAATTTAACAAATATTAAAAACTTACTGGTCCACCAAGACCTGTATATCCAGCTAGCTGCAGTTCTTCTATTATACCTTCACCACCAATTACATAAACCTGCAAAAAGGATTAGAAGCTACACTCAAAAACCAATAACGTCTACAGAAATGTGCTATTCAATTATAGATCAGTAAAGTCATCTTCCAAATATATGCACTGAATCAATCAACCACAGTTGTTACCTTGTTTTGTTGAGGGAAATTATTGACTTTCAAGTACATAGCAGCAGCAAAAGATGAAGAAAAGATCTCATCCTACATACATAAATTATAAATAATTAAATTAGATAAATAGATAGATGATCTGAATGATAACATGTTACTGGAAATTTTAGGGAAATGAAAAACCTCGGTAACAGAGAGTCCAAGAGATTGGAACTTAATAGCATATTGCCTTCTTGATTTAGTGGAATTGTTGGTGACAAAAACCAGCTTCTTTCCCTTAGATCGAAGAAAATCCAGTGTTTGTGGAACGCCATGGATGAGTTTATCACCCTTCCAGATCACACCTGATTGAAGAAGACGACAAAAATAACGTAAGAAAAAAATAAAAAAGCAAATCAGGAAATGCATAACACAGAAGAAATACATTATACATACCATCGCAATCGAAGAGAAAAGCTTCGAGTGAATCGAATAGAGGTCTGGTATTGTGAGCAGAAAGAAGCTGAGCCAATCTCTTTGGACTGCTCATTGTCATCAATGAGACAGTTTGAATGATCAATGAAATTCGGTTTTTTAAGTTTGGAAAATTATTATGACCATCATCCACAACCTCTATGATGCAGCCACGTACGATTAATTTATGTGTATGACAAATACGTATTCTTCATCCTCTTAGATTTGCTTTGTATAATGAGACTCGTAAAAGCATCTTTCCCCATGATCCAAAACACGTGAGTCTTAGTGCGCGTTTGGTACCATTTTTAAAATGATGTTTTTGAAAACTTTTTTAAAAATGGAAATCATGTTTTAAAAATGATGTTTTTAAAAATGTAATGTGTTTGGTAGTGTTTTTTAAAAGTAGTTTTTTTAAAACGGAAAACGATGTAAAAGTGTTTGGTTATTGTTTTAAAATGAGTGAAATAGTTGTTTGGAGGGAAAATTTATGGTTTATTTTGAAAACAACAGAAAACAATAAAAAGTTGTTTTTAACTTTTTAGTTATAACTTTTTAAAAGTTGTTTTTTATTTTCGGAAACAGTTTTGTAAAATGGGTAGCCAAACAACATTCAAATCATTTTTTGTTTTTAAAAACAAAAAACAGTTTTTAAAAACATATCCAAACACCACCTTAGTAACCCTTTCATTTTTAAAGGTTCTGCCACTATACATGTATTGCATTGGATTGATCATTAAATATCAATTGGGACACATTCATGGACGAACTATAAAAATGAGGCCCTCAACCCTCCATGTATGTTTATTCGATTTTTTTTCTTTAGTAAATACTTATAAAAAGTAATATAATAACTAAATTGTTTTCAAATTGTTTTTTTGAATGTTTGATAAGCAATTTGATCTGTTGTGGATGTGGTAAGTATTATATTTGTGTTTCTTTTGTGGGCCTTTTTAAATAGAGCAAATTGCAACCAACCTCCCTGAGGTTTGACTTTTGACAACCAGAAACAACTTTATGCTTAATTGACAATAACCTCCCGTATTGTTAGTTAAAGTAAAATCCAACTTAACAAAGATAAGAGTATTTTTGTTCTTTTAAGCCTTTTTTATTTATTAAAAAAAAAAAAAACCTGAAGAAAATATTGTTGGATTGGATTTAGGTGAGTCACACTCTTTATTTTTTATTTTGAAAAATCTGAAAAACTTGAATCTAAAGAAAAATCTAAAGATACATTAATGGAAGAAGAAAATGTTGTTAGATTATATTCGGATGAGCCACACTTTTTATTTTTAATTTTTGAAAAATCTAAAAAACTTGAATCCGAAGAAAAATCTGGAAATACATCAATGAAAGAAGAAAATGTTAGATTAGATTAGATGAGCCAATTTTTATTTTTTTTTCATATATTTATATATTTTAAAAATCAAAATTTTTTTTATTCAGGGACATTTTGGTATTTATAGTGCCCAAATCCGGTCAATGGTTAAATTTGACATGCTTTGACTAACATTATGGGAGGTCATTGTCAATTAATGATAATGTTGTTTTGGTTGTCAAAGGCCAACCTTAGGGAGGTTGGCTGCAATTTGCTCTTTTATATATATATATAAGATGGGCCTTTAAGTGATATATGGGTTGTTTTTTTTAAAATAAAAAAAAAAAACTGTACGTGAGCCTCCAGATTTATTTTCAATTTGAAATACATGAAGTTTATTTTAAAACTGAATTTTAGGGCCCTCTGAAAACAAGAACCCTAGGCGGTTGCCTCGTGGACCTACCCTTAGGGTCGGCCCTAGACACATTGTGACAAATATTTTTTGCATTGAATAAAAGATATACTCTACCATTGTTAAAATAGATGTAATAACAAGAAATGGGTGCCAATCGCTTATTTTGGTACGTACGTGATATATTTACAAGCCGGAGAGAACTCAGTTCAGTAGTAGATACATGTGACTTATGAAAAAGCCATGGTACCTAGGCCCGTGAAAAAGTTTATACAGATCTTCTACATCTATGTTTAGGATATGGATCTTATGTGATTGTTGGCCCAATATATAGTAGTGTTATTGGCACCCCCCCCCCCCCCCCCCCCCCCCCCCCCCCCCCGACTAATCTTAAAAATGCAATTATTATAATTTCTTTTTTTTATGTTTTGGGATATTAACAAAATCTCCTCTGACGTTTGTCATATTGGTCAAAACCCTCCTCAGTTTTACCAATGGTCATTATCCCCTCTAGTTCACATTATTCGTCATTTTCTTCCTTTCCGTTAAAACACATTGGTGGTTAACCTCAAAGGGAAAATTAGTAAATGAACATAAAGGAATTATATATATATAAACCAAAAAAGTAAGTTAAAAAAATATATATCAAAATAGATGGGAGAGATGATGTTAAGAGAATTTTTTTAAAAGATATATCTATAACAAAAGATAAACTAATTTTTTTTCATTAATTTCTTGTAAATTTAGTTCAAGTTCAGGCCCTTAAAGTCAAAATCCTAGCTAGACACAGCCTGATTCTATATAAGCCCGACAAAGCATGGCAATTATTTGGCCATGTTTTGGCCCTCTATAGTCAAAATCATGGCTTCACTCCTGGTGATGATAGTGGGGATAAAGCTTAGGAGGGCGATGGTGGTGGGAAAATGAATTATATGGGTCAACCCAGCGGGTTTGATTACGGATACAAGAATCATCCGGTTGGATAGTTGATGTGCTGTCATGAGAACCCGCCATATGATTTTTCTATTAGGCGATTAGGTATTGTGTGTTAGTTTAAGTAATTATGAATATGATTATCAGAAGTGGCATTTAATTGATAGCTATACATATTTTCTTAACATGGACGTAGCTTTAGACCCAAGTAAGAATAAATTTGGGGTTGGGTTGATTTTTTGTGACAACAGAGGTATCGACTATGAGATTGGTTCTGCTTATATACCATACCTAGACATATAAAATGGATCGGGCCGGCCAAACACGGCCCAATTCCGTACAAGCCTAGCACGACACAATACAACACGATAATTGTTTGGCTGTGTTTTGGCACAACCCAACAATGTAACGTGATGGGTTAGGTTTTGTGGCATGTTGGGCCAGCACGGCATGTAAAAAGTACAACCCGAATATGGTAAACATCATTTTGTGATCAACTTATGGATGAGACAAGTAAGTGTAATGGTCGGATCACCTAAAAGAATACTCAAAAAAACCTTGAAAAACAACTTTCACAATCCTTCTAAATTTGTCACCACTACTCCTACCACTATTTCCACAAAACCAACCTTGTATAGGCAGCTCCAAGTTCTCCAAAGCCAAGCTATCAAGGGTAGTTTGGTCATTATTATTATTATTATTATTATTATAAGACTTATTTTTCCAACCTTGAAGCATCATCTCCAATGCACAATACACATGAATATGATACTTCTTGCACTTGGACACACATGACCAACCTCTGATCCCATAAACGCTTCTTTCGAGTCACCTTCTGTTGCAGCAAAAACACTTTTTCAACAACTTGTCTCGAAGCTTGAACTTGACATAGTCAACTTTTAGCTTATTTGAGAGGTTTATGTAGCTAAGGTGTAAATCTCACCCTTCCTCTTTGTAGTGGTACACGAAACCTCTCAATGGCTTCCCGCACCCATCACATCGTCTCTCGTGTTGTCCCGGTGGCCGAAAGAGGAACTTGAAGGTGGATTTTGGGAAGAATTCGTGGCGGGTGGTGGATTTGTAGAACATGAAGTGTTTGTGGAGATAATACTCGTAGTCCTTACACCGACGCTGTGACCCAATCCTTGGCTTCTTGTAGTCGTCGCATGTATATGGGTTTTTTTTGTAGTTTTTCAACACCATCTTGTGGTTCGGGTGACCAACATGAATCTCTCCTATAGTGTCCGATCTTGATTGGTTTTGATAGACCCCAACCTGTGTGGTGTAAGAATAACAAATTAGTAATTAAAATCTATGAATTATAGGGTTCAGCTATTGACCGAACATGATTGTTGTGTTGGTTTTTAATTATCATATTTCAATTCAAGGATCTATAAAAATTAAAATTTGAAAATAAAACTAAAATAAAACAAGGGGTTAATACACTGACCTCCCCGAGAGTTTAACATAAATACAACTACATAGCAATTATATATTTATCTACTCAAACTTCTCTTACTCTTAAAATTGAACTAATTAATAAAAAGATCAAATTTCCCTTAGCTATAAAAATTTAAAATGAAGGTAATATTTTTTCTTAAAAATAAATTAAATTAAATTAATTAAAGATGCTCCTTTCAATGAAATATAAATTTAAAAATAATTTTATATGGAAAAATCCAAAACTATTTTTAAAATTTTAAATTATCTATATTTTTAATATAAATAAAAAAAGAAACAAGTCAATTTCAAAGTGAATTATTTTTATTTTTATTTTCCCTTTTTATATTTTGTTGTTTCCTAATATGATTTATTAAATTGTTATATTGTTTTATTTATATAGTAGCCCAAACCTGCAGTGCCCAAACGTGAAGTGAAGATTGTGGCTCTCAAAATATACATACATTGTGAAGGGGCTGTGCTAGAGATATATATATTAACGAAAACTTAGTAAGAATGGAAGGTAAAACAATGTGTAAATTTAAATTATTTTTTTAAAAAAAAAATCCTTGAACTTTTGTTGTTTAAATTTGCAGTATTCAATATTCTGTTAATTATTGTCATTTTTTATTTTATTTTATTTATTTTTACAGTAGAACCAGATATGGATAAGTCTCAAGTCGGGGTTAAAGGTGTGTTTGATTCACCAAAACTTGCTGAAATTATTACCAAACGATTGGGAAAACATGTAGAAATTGTGAAAGAAGAAGCAATCAAGAAAGAGAAAGAGAAATAAAAAATAAAAAATAAAAAAAGATAGGGAAGAATGTGATTTTGTGGTCAATGATTATTATCCTCCTCTTGATCAACAACCATTATAAAATGATGATTATGATCATTCTCAAATCTTTAGTAATGAAAATGTTAATTCATTTTTCATAATATAAAATTAATTATATTTTTTATTTTAATTATTACAATTAATTCAGTGTTTAAGAAATGAGAGATAGATAGTATATACAACTCGAACCTAAAATTTCATCTGTGTAAGTAACTAAGTACGATGGACATAACAACATATTCGGGTGATGCCATATGGGCTATGGCCTGTATTAGTAGAAAACCGTCTCATTGTCATCCTTATTTACTATCTCTATAATAATAGTACCCTACCATATTTGCTAGACAAATTTCAGTTTTTTAGTCATAATATTTAATTAATTTGTTGAAAATTTATTTGGGAAAAATTTTGGATTAATTAGCTAGCTGTAATGTAATTTATTCTCATTGAGAAGGAAAACCAGTTATGATTGTGGAAACTATCTGGGAAAGTACAAATTAATGACTCTTACTAAATCTGTTTTAATTAATTAATTTTTTGTTTATTCTAATAACTTCAAGATTGTATTGAAGAAGTTAACATATGAGGATAATTCATGTTTAGCAACTCTATAAATTTTAATAACAAAAACTTAAATATGCATTAAAAGTACTATACTGTATATATTTTTATATATATATAGCTTGATTCACAACATCATTTCCACTCAAATCCATTCAGGAGAAGAAGAAAAAAAAAAATGGGAAAGGTAAGCCACAAGATTTTATGTATGTTACATGTTTTCACTTATTTTTCATAATATTTTATATATATAAATTTATATTATTTTTTTATATCTTCAGAACAAGAACAATGTAAACAGACAAACAAAGACACAAAATCAAAGCGGCAAAGATCATACGGTAACAAAAATAACAAAGAAATTGTATTGAAATTTCAGGGTTTTTTCTATATATGCTACATGTTGTCACTTGTTTTCAAAATATTTGATATAATTAAACCATTTATATGTGGTTCATCAGAAGAACGAGATAAACAAACAACAAAATCAAGGCAATGAAGATCAGAAGGTAGAAAAATGCAATGAAATTATATTGAAAGTTTACATGCATTGTGAAGGATGTTCTAATAAAGTTTTCGATTGCCTTCGAGGTTTTGATGGTAAGAATTTTTTTTTTTTTTTTGTTTTTTTTTTTGTTTTCATTAGTGTCGATTATATATATTAAAAACAACTTTAAATAAGTTGAAACGTCAGTCATTTATGATCGTTCTATTATTTTCTTTTAATATAATAAATAAAAGTTTTATTGTTATAATTATTCATTTATAGGTGTTGAAGAAATTAAGATGGATAGAGCAAAAGGTACGGTGACTGTAAAAGGGGGAAAAGCTGACCCGATCAAGGTTTTTGAGAGAGTTCAAAAGAAATACAGTAGAAATGTTGAACTTCTTCATCCAAAACCAAAACCTGGTGGTGAAAAGAAACAAGAACAAGAAAAGAAAGAAGTCGGTCTCAAGTGATTTTATTTATTTATTTATTTATCTTTGTCATTTCATTTATTTTGATTTTGATATTTGGTAATTTTATCTCTTATTGCTATCTTGTTATTTATTTTATGTAGCCCGAACCTAAAGTGAAAGTCGTGATTCTCAAAATGTACATACATTGTGAAGGCTGTGCTCGAGATATTAAGAAAAGTATAGTAAGAATGGAAGGTAATTATAAACGTATTTGGTTATTATTATCAAAAGGGTATGATCAACTTTCTTTTTATTTTATACAAAATGTAACACTAGTTAATGGACATTTGAATTGAGATATACTTGCGACACACTTTTGCCACGTATTAGGGCATATTTCATCTTCGACAAAATGTTTTTTTTAGTGAATCATGTAACTCTTTTAATTTTAACAATAATTTTTAATTTTTTATCACTCTCCCTCTTAATTTTGTTGATTTTTATGATGTTTTCAGGGGTTTTTAGTGTAGAACCAGATATGGGTAAGTCTCAAGTGACAGTAAAAGGAGTATTTGATCCACCAAAACTTGTTGAAATCATCACAAAAAGATTGGGAAAGCATGTAGAGATTGTGAAAGAAGAACAAGTCAAGAAAGAGCAGAGAAACATAGAATTCCACAAGGACAGAGAAGAAAAATATGTGGTCTATAATCCTCCCCCACATTTGCAAAATGTTTATGATTGCCAAATCTTTAGTGACGAAAATATAAATTCATGTTCCATAATGTAAAATTCCAAATATATTTGAAAAAAAAAAGAAGAAGGGTAATTTGTTTTTTTAATCGGTCACTAAACGGATTACGTGATAAAACACTACATGCGTTATGCGTAGCTTGGATATATACTGATGTAGCAGTTTATGTGCTGAGGTGTTTTTTTGTAGTCACTGTTAGTTGTCGTTTTCCTTTTACTGTTAGTTTTCACTTTTCCAATTATTTTCTGTTTAAAAACGTTTGTTTCCTTTTGGCTGTTGGTGGGTTGTTTTGTTGGCTGAGAGAACATTTGAGAATCAGTTTTTGACTTTTGGATTATTGTAATTAGTTTGAAAATGGATTTGCTCCTAAGGTTTGAAGCTTGAAGCTCACCTTTGGTTGAGATTTCTTAATTGAATCTGGTTGTTGCACCAAAGTGGTATCAGAGCTCTCGGTGTCAAGGTTTGCAATGGCGAACAATGGAAGCAGCAGCCGCCCGGCCTGCGGTGCAGATCGCAGTCTGGCAAAACTATGGAAGTCACAAACAACCCTAGAACAGAAAATAATTGGAAAAGTGAAAACTAACAGCAAAAGGAAAACGACAACTAACAGTGACTACAAAAAAACACCTCAACACATAATTTGGAGAGAGTGAAGTTCAGATAGAGATGTGAAGTTCGTGAGCCATTTTTGGAGAGAGTTGTGGAAACGATTTGCAATAGAGCTTAATCTTAGCAGTGCCTATCACCCTCAAACCGATGGGCAAACGGAGGTAGTAAATCAGACATTGGGAAATATGATTCGAGCCATTGCTGATAATAATCACAACCAGTGGGATTTGTCTCTTCCATAGGCTGAATTTGCGTATAATAGTATGGTGAATAGGTCTACTGGAAAATCCCCTTTTTCAATCGTCTACACGAAGACTCCAAATCATATTGTTGATTTAGTTATTCTTCCAAAGTTTAAGAGCAAAGTTGCAGTAGATTTGTCAACTCAATTTCAAGATATGTTAGATGAGGTGCGTCAAAAGCTTCAGTTATCTAACGCTTCTTACAAGGAGGCTGCAGATAGGAGTTGGCGTTTTAAGGAGTTTGAAGAAGGAGAGTTGGTGATGGTACATCTCCGATGTGAGCGTTTTCCGACAGGAACTTACAACAAGCTGCGGCCCAAGAAGTATGGTCCATTTCGAATTGCAAAAAAAATTTCAAGCAATGCCTATGTGCTTGATCTTCCACCAGACTTACAGATTTCTTCGACATTTAATGTGGCTGATTTGCACGAATATTTTCCACCTGATGATGCCATTGTTCGTGTAGAACTCGGGTCGAGTTCTTTTTCTGGAGGGAGCGATTGATGTAGCAGTTTATGTGCTGAGGTGTTTTTTTGTAGTCACTGTCAGTTGTCGTTTTCCTTTTGCTGTTAGTTTTCACTTTTCCAATTATTTTCTGTTTAAAAACGTTTGTTTCCTTTTGGCTGTTGGCGGGTTGTTTTGTTGGCGGGTTGTTTTGTTGGCTAAGAGAACATTCGAGAATTAGTTTTTGGCTTTCGGATTATTGTAATTAGTTTGAAAATGGATTTGCTCCCAAGGTTTGAAGCTTGAAGCTCACCTTCGGTTGAGATTTCTGAATTGAATCTGGTTGTTGCACCATATACTTCTACAATCGAGTTTATATTTTCATAGCACGTAAAATGTGTATTGTAGAACTCAAACCCCCTACCGCTAACGTTCAACGAGAGAGGTGTACGATCATTTATGTTAAGAGAGAATGTGTCGATAAAGGGTAATTTATGACTAAATTACATGCTGGGCGTTGAGTGTCTACCATCTACATAGCAAGTACTGCAAGGAATGGAAAGAGTTCAATTTTTAGATTTATTCTTATGATCTCACAATTGATTGATTTTATCTTCATATGTATTTATTTATTTTTATTAATCTTTAATTGAGTGCATCAGCCTATATTAACCGAAACTTTTCATTTAAATATTAATGTAACTTCAATATCTATAAATCTATCATCTTTCAATCTAACGGTGAGAAAAATAAAAACAAATGAATCAAAAATAGATTATAACCGTCCAATTATGGATAAATACATAAATTGATCGATTTAATGATAAATTTAAGTCAAAATTTCATAGACGTGGAAGCAAATTCCAACCAAATGTTGCCTAGAATGACACGTGTGTAATTGAAGTTTGTAGATAGCCGAGCAAATTTCATAATTTTGTGGGTCTCCCTCTCCCTCCTAAGAATTGTAATCTTAAAATTGTAAAGCTCTATTACGTGAAGTTGACATTTCCCAGCATGATGAGGTCTTTCGTTTTGCAAACACCATAGAAGTCTTTTAAATTGACAAAAACCTTGAACATTCTACCATGCATCCGTGACGTGAGTTGCATACGATCATTTTTAATATTGTATGGATGCATGGTAAATTAAAGGCGACCCCATATATATACACACAGTCTTTCTATTGTCGGTTCGTCATGATATATTGACGAAAAATGTAAACCATAGATTATGGAAAAGTTTTGACAAGTGTATACACTTTGAGTCAAAGTATGTAAATCTAATGATCTACATTCTTCGTTCTGATATATTTATATCAGGATGAACTGACAATAGAAAAACTATATATATTTATATATATATAAGTATAATTTAAGTAGTTTCACTTTCGAAAAAAAAATCGGACATTGACCGAGTTAGAGTGTTGGATCTAAAATACTACTCCTTATTATATTTGAGATTGAAACTCATCTCATATAAGTGAAACTAGAAAAGATTCGGAATCTCGAATCCACAATTTCTTAGGATAAGTGTGAGAGGTATCAATATATAGAGTGCACAATCTCTTTGTTGATGTTGATTTTGTATAATTGCTGTATCCAAGATTTCTTTCCATTCATTCAAGATTCAAGAACCACTCATTTAACTACCATTTAAAACCAATAAATTACCAAAAATAATATTAAATCCCACTAATCAATGTAGCCGTTGAGAGATTAGTATTTTCTAATTACAGTTGGGTGGTAATTTCAATAAATTTTCCCCAATTTTAATGACCGTTATAGTGGATAGTACTTCGGACAGAAACGAGCCACGTCATTTTTTACCGTTACTTAGCGCCGCGCCGGCCGAAAAGCCGCACCCGCACGCGCGCGGTCTTGGTCAAACTCGAAGCAACGGGAACACTTGCACGTGGATTGCTACAATTTCATTGGACAATTCAAAATCTCCGGTCCCACATATGCTGACTTGTCGACATTTCATTGGGCAGCAGCACGCATAACTGGACACAACATTGTTCACTTACCAGAGAGCACATGCCAACTAAGAAGGCAGGAACAATAATAAATAAATAAATATAATTTTAATTTAATTTATTAACAAATATATCTGGCTCATGTTTGCTGATCATGGTCCACCGGCGTACGTTAGAATCTCTCACTTGGTCAGAGACACTGCTTATTAAGACCATAAACAGCCCAGATATTGACACGTGTCATATAACTCTCCCGCGTTGTACATCTATCCGTTAACCCTAATCTCTCTCTCTTTCTCTCTCTGCCTGTCTGTCTGTTTCTGGCTCTCTCTCGCTCTTCTCTGCAATTCTTTGATTGATTTTGAAGAAGAGCAGAGATTTTTTTTTTTTTTTCTTAGAAGATCTTTAAAGATAATATTAGATAATTGAAAAAAAGTTTAGAAAATAAAAGGTGAGGAATTAGAATGGGAAAGCTGCTATGCGATTCAACGACAGCTGTCGCGGAGACGTTTCAGGCCGCGTCGTCGCCGACCGGGCATTGGAGAGAGCCGAAGTCGGCGGTCGATCTCGTCGACCAGTCGAGCGCCGTCACGATCACGACGGCTGCTGCGGCGGCGGCGGCGTGGGACGACGTAATCGGTCTCGAGGATCAGCAGAGGCGGCATCTGCAGAGGCTCCACACGAAGGGAGTCCTGTGGAAGCATCCAGAGGACCAGTCCCGCTCGGTGGTGTTCAAGCTCTCCCACGGAGGGGAGGTTTCGTCGGACGGGAACTGCCTGTTCACCGCGTCGCAGAAGGCCATGGCGCGTGAGGTCGACGCTCGGGAGCTACGGCGGCGGACAGTCAGGAGGTTCCTGGAGGACCTCGGATCTGTGAGCCAGGCGGAGAAGGAGGTGATAAACGACGCGATTCGGCACATGTACTCGCCGGATCTGAAGAGCGGGTGGGGGATCCACGTCGTTCAAGAAGTCAAAATGTTGGCCAAAAAAGAAGATCGGGTCGGTTTAGACTCCGCTATCGATGAGTTGGTCCAGCTCGGGATGCAAAGGTATCTTTTTTTAAAAAAAGATTATGTATTTTTTTTATTTGTGCGTGGATCTGTTTCAGTTAGATTTCATGCTTTTGTTGTCTGTTTGGTTGGCGAGAAAATGTAGAAATGATTTTTTTTTTTTTTGAAATTTTATATTTTCTTATTACCGTCAAATTGTATCGATTTATGAATTGACGTGCACGTTAATTAGAGTGAAAAAAATTCTAAAATTCAATAAACATATATCATTAAATTAAATGTATTAGTAGTGCTTTTATGTCAATTGGATAGATTAATATATTTGTACATTTGTGAAACTTTTCCTTGGATTGAACTTGTGATAATTCAGATTATATTATTGGTTTGTCCAGTTTTTTATTATTATTATTATTATTTTTTTTTTTCTTATTGAAGAGAACTGGCGGCAGAATCTATATACAAAGAGAGATGTATTCCGGTGAATGATGGCCCGAGTTGGGCTAAATACATGTTGATCTCTGGTTCACCTGATGATGAATATGATATCATCACTTTGCAGTATACCGAAGACGGTTTATTATCTGTAGACGAGAACAGAGAAGGTCATGCTGCAGCTTTCGGAGATGATATTGCCATCGAATGTCTTGCAACTGAGTTCAAGCGAGAGATATTTGTGGTGAGTAATTTGTTGCATAGATTGAAATGTCTTTCTAATATCGTTTTTCACGACGTGGTTCATATTTTGGTTTCACTGTTGTTATTTAGTGCCTTATTGTGTACGACTGTATCTGCTGCTAGAGGGTTTTCCTGTGATATATACGATACTGTTTGGGGGCGTAGATTCAAATTTATATACAGAATGCATGCTAATATTGTGATTTTACTTCGTAAATCTGATCTCTTCCTTGATGAATTACTTTGAGATTTGGGTCATTTCTTGCTGCTTGTTTTTACTTCATCGATTTCTTCATATTCAGGTTCTAGGTTTTCTGATCTCATACCTGGATATCTCTAACCAATCTTTGCACCATGCATAGACTTGCAAAAACTGTATGGATCCCTTGCCTTCAGACATGAAGAGAAATCCACTATGTACAATAACGGGAACGACTGGATTTGTTTTTAGTCAATATGTCACTACAAACCTTAGTCCAGAGTATTTTTATCTGGCCATTGAAGCAACAAATTCTACATTTCTAATCTGCTTTCTACTTGGGACATATGGTCTTTCAATTTTAGAATATCAATTTTCACAATTTAAGCTATGCATTCTCTATGGCTTCTTCCCTTTTTCCATCCCCCAATCCCCTCTTCATTGAGTAGTTGTCTGGTGACAATGAAGGCCCTCACATGTTGTTCTCTAGAGAACCTGGCTATAACTTATTGCATTGCATTGAGAGCATATGTATTATAAAAACTATTCCATCACATTTGCTCTTATATTTTCTTGGTCAATATATTCTCATGTGGTCACCCATAATTTGTGGGCATTTTGTGATAGATAACCTTTGTTGAATCTTATGGCTGCTCAACAATTCCTTCCTGTTCCAGCAATTTGTTGGACTCCTTTGGCATATTTCAGTTTCCCAGCATTGACTATATAATAGATTGATGTTCCATATCTGTTTTCTGATATCAATCTCTTTTTACTTGGCATCATGTGACCACTGGCTCTCTCTCTTCATATACCCTTGATTCTCTGGCATGTTTTTATGGTGCCCAGGCAAACATTTGAAGTTCTTTGTTTCTCCCCACCCCTCTTCCTCTTATGGAATATTGGGTTTGAGAATATTATAGTTGTAATAGTATGAAATTATGTATATTCTCATTTGAAAACGTGAATGCATTGTTCGCTGCAGTTGCCTCTTTGATACATTTGTTGTACTTGAAACCTCAATGTATTTTGTGCATTTGTTTATCCTTCTATTTTCTTTTTCATCACAGAGATAATGAGTGTTTCTTCTACTTTATCTGCTTTTTGTTGAACTGGGTAATTAGAGAAGTTATTGATAATCAATTTTTCTTCTTTTTACTTGTGCGATCTCCAGGTGCAAGCACATGGATCCGACGCAATGGTTGATGAAGAAAATTGTGTTTTCTTCCTCCCACATCGTCCAAGGAGTGAAATTTGTGAACCTCCAATTTTCCTATTCATGAAAGGAACAGGTAATTTTTTTTTTTTTTCTGATGTTTTCTTCTAAATCACAACCTCCCTTCGTTTCCCTCCCCCTGATTACGCAATTACTGGTATCTGAAACAACAAACTGAAATTCTTTCTTGCTTACAGGATGGTGTGGTGCCGGAGCTGATCACTACGAGCCTTTGATAGCTCATCCTTCTTCAATTGTCTCTCATGAGAAGGTTGCTTTGGTACTCTGAGGACATTTGTCCGAAAGTTTTGTGGCTTAGAGTTTGGGTAGGAGGTAGCTATAATATTCTTTCTTCTTTTTCACCCCCATGGCGTGCAGTCTAGTTCTCCCGATTCTTTTCTGGGTCACAAGGAGAATTTCATTGCAGTCTAGTTCTCCTGATTCTTTTCTGGGTCGCAAGGAGAATTTCACTGCGTAGAGTTCATTTCTATTAATTTTTTTTTTTTTAGAGTTGGTCGTCATTGACTCTAACTAGTAGGTTTTGTGCCTGCACTTGAGCGAACATGTAGTATGTTGTAGTGCTCTCTTCTTTTTTTTCTTTGCCGGCTTCTTTTTGCAGCGTTTTTTTTTAGTTCCCTGAGGGTTGCTTGTATTGTCCCTGTGCTATTTCGATACAAGTCCCGGAAATATCACTGTTCTGTTGTATCTTATGCTCGACTTCATTTCTTCGGCAAATTTTCCGAGCAAATGTTTTGTTGAACCAACAACTTTTTATAATCGTCATGTTCCGTTTTGGACAAATGAGTAATGAATGACATACTCTCAATGCATGGAAGTGTTTGGTAAAATTGTGGTGTGCAGATGAAATGTGAAGAAGAATATGTACCGGTTTCATAATGTTTGTAAGTTGTAACAAGCAGTCTAGAAGGAATCAAAACAAATCAAGAGTCATTTTTTGAGGTTGAGGCTGAAAAAGACACATAATTTTGTATGTATTAGTAATTCGGCCTTAATTCAAGAAATCATGTTAAGTTAATTTTATTAAGATTTAATGGGTTTTATTCATTAAAATGTTTTTTATTTTTTTTATTTTTATTTTTTTACCTTATTCGAATTTTAACGTAACTTTGCAAATCACCTTTTAGCATGGGCACACCGCCTCTTCCAAATTTTTAGGGGTTCAAGCTTCACCGTATGTTCAAAACATGTGTGAAATTTTCTCATTGGCACTTTGGTGGTAGTGGTCGATTGCCAATGGCCGATAATAAAAGTGAAAAATAGTAATTATTAAAATAAAATAAAAAAGTAATAGCACACCTAACAAAAATATCAAGATTCTTTATTGATTCATTTGCTTCCACCCATATAAATTAACAAAAGCATTAACTTTTTGATATGTCACACTCACTTTCCTAATTTTTTTTTTAAAGGACCAGAAGCTTCATTCGCCTCCAAACACATATACTCCCTCCCCCTTTCTCTCTTACATTAAGTAAAGGATCTCTTTTTTATTTTTTATATGGATCAAATCGAAAGAGAATCTAAGAATTCCTTCAACATTTTTAGCTTAAAAGTATGTAATTATGCCTTTTCTGTTCATTGAATTGAACCCTCGTTTAGTCGTTTTCATTTTCACGTTTTTTCAAAACCACCACTAAATTACACTTTTTTTTATAATTTTTATAATTTTTTTTAAGTATAATATAAATTCAGGTTTTTTAAGAGGAGAGGACTCGAACCAATAACCTTATGGTGTAAGTGTAAGGGGTATATACCATCGGACCAACCTCATCTCATCGTAAATTACACATTTTACTTAAAGAAAAAAATGAAAGGTTTTCGCTTGTTATGGGGGTTTTCTACTTTTCTCTTGTATCGGTTGAAGTCAAAACTATTTTATAGTATAAATAAATAAAAAGTAATTTTAACTCCACAAAAGTCTTTTTCAAGACAAAACCGTGAAACCCGATGAGCCAAAGCCGACAACACCCTGTTAGTGGCAGGCTCGTGAATTATTTGATAGTGATGATTACTGTAATTTAATGATTCATGAAATGTTGCATCTACTTTTTTTTTTTTTTTTTTTTTTTGGTATCCGTGGATGTCTGGGCCAATTAGCATGCACATCGACTAATCCCACGAGACTCTGAAGTTAACAGCCAGGTAAACCTCCAATGGCAGCCAAGTATCGAACCCAGGACAACCGAGTTTACGGCTCGCCCCAGTGACCAGCGGCACCACCCCATTGCATCTACTTTACAGTAAGCAACTTTAGTATCTGCGAATTTCAACAAACGTGCATGATTACGGCTTACCTAATGCTTCAATTATGGAGGGAAAAAGCAAAACAAATCCCAATTAACACATTTCTAACAAAACAACCAGTCTTTTTCGCTGTGCACCCTTTAAAGGCAAATCAAAGTACCACTCTTTTTTTTATTATTAACAATCAAATTTAATATTAACAGCAAAAGCAAATGCATTTTCAATAAAATATTTTAAATTTTCTATCACAAGAGTGAATGGTGCTCTAAATATCTTCAATAGTTCCTCTTTCTTAGATTATTTTTTCTTGTATTTAATTATATATATATATATATACATATATAATATAAAAATAATTTTAGAAATTCAATGAAAAAAAAAATGTAACGAACAATGAAATTACTGGAATATGCATGTGAATATGTGATAAATGTTAAATTTTAAGCTAATTAGCATGTTTAGAATCAACTGCAGATTAAAATTATTTTTAAAAAAATTAGTGAGATATTCGATACATATAGTAAGGTAATAAACTAATAATATTCATGAACTTGATTCAATTTCTTCAGTATAAAATAGATTAAATTTCATAATAAAGTTAATTAAATACTTAAAATTCTCCCACGAATATTCTGAAATGGAAAATTCAAAACCATCAACAGCAGCAACACTTTGAAAGCAAAATTGGGGGCTGCAAAGAAAAGCACCAGTATACACAGGCGTTCTCAACCTGCCATTCCTTTGTTTCTTTCTCAAATTTGACACCGATCAAGTCAGGAGTCTGCCTATAAGCACAACCAGAAATGCAACTCCGACTAAATCCACTATAAGAGATTGATCTCCCCCCACACTTTTATGATTTTAACGAGTAAATACGAGACTCGAACTCCCGTCATATATGTGAAAGACCACTTTGCTGTGGGTGGATGTGTCTGTCGTTCCTTTAAAATAAAGTAAACCCTCTCGTACATTAAACAATGACTCACTAAAAAGTAGAGCATGTTCTTGAATCCCACGTAAAAAAAATATCTCATACCCTTCATTTTTTTATTATTATTTTTTCACTATATAAACCCTTCATTGCTTCCACTTATACGTTCAGTCCAATGTGAATCCTCTCTGTAAAACATCTATACATACATACATCCTTAATTTTCTCGGAAAGTTCCCAAATTTTCCCAGAAAAGAAAAGAAAAAATGGGTTATGTTAAGAGAGAGAATTATAAGTTAGCCATGATCATGAAAAACCAGAAAAGGAGTTGGATTGTTCATGAGTTGATTCTCTACTCTGTCACAGCATTGGCTTGTAGTTTGTTTTGTTACTATCCTTATTGGTTTTCTTGTGTGTGTAGTTTGATTCAACAGTTGCCATATTTTTGGTCTTGTTTGTCTACACCAAAGTGTCTGTTTATAGTTGCCAATTTCATTATTGTCTTCCTTATTATTGGAGAATCTAAATCATCAACAAAGTCATCGTCATCATCATCATCCAATAATCCAACTTCTCAATACTATGATGAATACGTGGTGAGAAGCCGGAGAGCCAGATCATCATCTTCTAATTCTGCCTCATCACCATCATTCTCCAATATTACTGAGATGGGTTTGATGAGTAGTACTGCAACTACTGATCATGAAGTTATTAAAGAATCGATGATCATCAAAGAAGAAGAAGAAGAAGAAGATCACAAAGAAGTTGTTGATGAGGATCAAGTGAAGAAAGATGATCATGAAAAAGAAGAAGAAGAAGAAGAGGCTGGATTGCCTGCAGAGGAGCTGAACAAGAGAGTTGAAGATTTCATTGCAAGAGTCAACAAGCAAAGGTGGCTTGAAGCTACTAGATCATCATAATATTAGTTTCATGGTCACAAACTCACAATTGATGAATTTTTAGGGGTACAAAAAAAATTACTGGTTCTGGGTATAAATTAAATTAATTAATCTTCATAAAAGAGAATTGTTAATTTTGTAACATAGAAAATAATATATATTTTATTTTGTATTGTAGACTATGATATATATAGTTTATATTTATAATTCTAATCGGTTTTATTGTCTAGTACGTACGATGGTACTGAAAAAAATAAAATAATTTTTTTTTCAAGACTTTGTTCCCTAACGTTACCATCTGGCATCTGAGATTGGTGTTTACATTGATGATATTCATGACTTGTTGCATCAGTCGCGTTGTGCTGCAGTAAGTTTCGTTCCAAGATTGGCTAATCAGGTAGCCCATATGTTAGCCAGAAACGGTCTCTCCTGTGTTGAGGACATGTTTTGGCTGGAGGATTCTCCTCCGTTTGTTTGTTCTTTTCTTGCGGCTGATCGCCGTGGTTGTGTGTAATTTTATGTAACCTTAAAAAAAAAAAGGTTCCCTAACGTTACCACATAGCACTAAGGTCTTATTTATTTATTTTTTGTTTTCAAGGACCATCATGACGAGAGAACTCCCCTTAAGTATGTCAAGTTTAGGGATGGTAATGGATTGGATTGGGTATGGATATTCCAATATCCATCCCCGTATCCGTTTGAGATATATATCTCCATCCCCGTATCTATCTCTATTTCTAAGTAAGCGATGCAGATTTAGATAATCCGCTAATTAAGATAGAGATATCCATCCCCACTCCGTTTATATCCATATCCGATAAAAAAACTTTAAATTTTTATATTTTACAATATGTAAGGGTACATTTTATTCTATTTAAAGAGTAACAAATACATCCAATAAAGTTCAAATATAAAAATTAATAATAACTTATATAATTAGAATTAATAATTACATAATAAATTTTTATATTCTTAAAATATTAAAATCTATAATGAATCCGGATGGGGATCGATATCCATCTCTATCCCCCAAAATAAAATGGATATTAGGATGACATCTATCCCCGCTTCGTCCCCGAAATAATAGTATCCATCCTCATTTTAAATGGAACGGATTCTTACAAATATACGTATCCATGGATAATTTTGCCATCCCTAGTTAAGTTTTACAATCGTCCTCAAGTTCCAGGCCTCATTCAAGTACTAATGGGTTATGATATGCAACAAATCAATTTAACTAACACAGCGGCCCAATTTGTTAAGAACCCCACATTTTCATATCAATTATATATAGTTTTTTTAATGAACATGTAATTCGTGCATGTCCACTGGAATAAAGCTTCAATAAAACGCAATTGACTTTGCCACTTCATGAATCATGATACCTATTATATAAACTAAATTTATTATCATAATTTTCGTAACATTATATATATATATATATTTTTTAAATAATAAAAAAAATCTAAGGGGCTGTTTTTTTTTTTTTTTTTTAATCTAAAGTCTTATAAGACCTTAATTTATTAGACATATGGATAAGTCTTATAAATTAAGATACTATGATATGTTTGATTTTTTTTCATTTTTGATGACTTATTATAAATATAAAATTGATTAGATTGTGTTAGGATTTCTTCAAAATTAGAAATTTTTGGAAAATTGATTTTTAGGATTTTATTATGTGTGGATAAAATTATAAATGTATCAATTGTTATAAGATATTTGTGGAAATTTATTAAAAAACTCTACCGTATCACTTTTTTAATAAGATAAGAGTCAAAAAAATTTACTTATTCTAAAAGACATATATATCTTAAAATAAGATATAAGTTGAAAAAACAAACAAACTAATTTATCTTAATTTAAAATATAAGAGGTAATAAGTCTTATAGTGAAAAAAACAAACAGCCTCTACCCAAAACGGATTCATATCAAAATCAATTAGTATATACATTTTTCAATTAGTAAGTTTACCAATAATGCGCCTTCCATGGTTATAAAAAAATGTAATTTTTTTCTATAAATATATATAGTTATAGAATTTTTTTTTTTACATTTTTCAATTCAATTTTCAATTTGATAACTATGGGAGACGTATTATTAGTAAATTTACAAATAATTATGCGGTTTATGATATTTTACTCATTTTTTTTTTTTTTTTTTGTTTTCTTATAATATATAATATTGAAAAAGAGTTAATATACTTGTCAAATCTGTTTTTTGTTAAGCGTTGCCAAAATAATAAAAAAAATAATGGTTTTTTTACTAATCATGATTTATATATATATATATATATATTGTTAAGAATATACTTATCAATGAAATTAATAAAATTATAAACTGAGCATCTCCAACAGCCTCCCTTGAAGACATCCATTAGCTTAATTAAGGGAGTAGGTGTTTTTTTATAGCTCCAACAACTCCCCTTAATTGTGTTCTGGTGGATTTCACTCCCTTAATTAAGAGGTGTTTTCACACCCCCTTAAAGAAAGCTCCACCTATTTAAAATTATTTTATTTTCTTGAAAAACTTCATATATTTAAAACTCATAATTGATAAACAATATCTAATATTTAAACATAATATCTAATATTTAAATAATAATAAAAAATTATTAAATGGGCCATTAAGGGAGTATTATTGGAGCACATATTCACATACTCCCTTAATGGTCCCTTACAATAACATACACCCTTAAATAGGGAGTCTCCAGGAAGATTGTTGGGGATAATCTAAGAAGGTATCACTTTATTAGTTCAGGTTTTGGTCCAATCCTGGTTAACTTAATAAACATCTAATTGTTTCCTAAAAAATAAAAAATAAACATCTAATTAATTAATTTTTGTTTTGAAGACATAATTGATTAAAAAATTGGAATGTAACGTAACACAATTGCAATCCGTCTTTTCTCTCGAAGAGAGACAAAAGCAGCCTTTGGAGATCTCAAGAGACTAACCCCTCGATGTCTCCGAAGAAGTTCCTACCCTCTCCTTCTCTTCAAAAAACCACTCTAATAACAAACCCATCTATCTTCTTCAACTAAAACTTTCACTTCACTTCAAATTTCTTGTCTTTTGATTCAAAACAGACACAGATGGCGACTCTGTCTTCCTCAACCCATTACGGTTCCATTGCATATTCTCGCTCCTCACTATCATCGTCGTCGTCGTCGTCAGATGGGCATCATCAACGATTAGGATTCTCTTCCACCTCTTCTTTTCAACAGCGGTTTCTCCCAGCTAAGGTTTCTCTTCAATCTGTCAGAAATTCCCATCAAAATGTCGTTCTCATGCAAGATGGTTGGTGTTTCTTTTCTTTTTTTTGTTCTCTCTTAATCTGTTCATGTTTATGTGTTTTTTTTAATTGGGTTGTTTTTGTTTTTTGCTTTTAGTTTATTGGTTGGCTTGCTTTGCTGGTTAAAAATTAGTGAGACGATGAATGAGAATAAATCGATTGAGGGCGTTATAGGTCTGGTAGTCGGTTTGGCTTGCTCGTCTTACGTTTGTGCTTGCTGTGTTCTCTTGCTTCTTGTTCTGTTTTTTGGTGTAGCCTGTTTAGTGTGTGTGGCTTGCTCTGTTACTGCCGCTCTGTTTGCTTGTTCTGTTTTGGCTGCTTGGCCTCTTTTAATAAATTAGCTGTTTTAAAAAAAAAAGATAGATTCCAATGCTTGTATATGGTTTGAGTTATTTACATGAGATAATTTAGGAATTAGTCAAACAATGTAAAGTTCTTACTCTTAGATTTACTATTTTATGTTTTGGTTAATCTGAGTTATGCATTTTATTGAAAAGCATAAGAAATATGTAACACAAAGAGAATTGGGTTATCTAGTTTATTATCAATGCCTCTTTGTGCTGAGATGTTGCATTGATTTCAGTAGTTACTAAGTTTTATGGATTCATATTGTGTGGTAGATGCAGTGGCCACAACAGCAATCCCAGTTGGAAATGAAACACCTTTCAAGAAATTGAAAGATGGATTGATGTCGGGTACATCAACAGAGGAATGTAAGGATGCAGCTGGTTTTGATATCAATGAAAATGAGTCCACTGTCAGTATTACAGTGGTTGGAGCATCAGGGGACCTTGCTAAGAAGAAGATATTTCCAGCACTTTTCGCTCTATATTATGAGGGCTGTCTCCCTGAGGTTGGTACTTTTTTCTTATTCATTTCAATCCAAGAAAGTTATACTCCGATAGTTCGGATCAGCTTGACAGTGGTGTCATATTCTATGTTGTTATCCGATTTTGTATAATGTTTAGATTTATCTGGTGGCAGCATTTTACTATTTGCGGTTATGCTCGGAGTAAGATGACTGATGCAGAACTCCGAAACATGGTTAGCAGGACTCTCACTTGCAGAATTGATAAGAGGTGAGTCTGCCTTTTTCTTTTGCTTGTTATCTGAAGTTTACTTAGCAGATATGTTTTTAGTTCCGTTGAAGGAAGTGGGCAGTCTTAGTGTCGCAAATCAAGTGCACTTGCGAATTCTCGGGTTCATTTAGACATGATATGTGGTATTTTCTTTTGTTTTCAGGGAAAACTGTGATGAAAAGATGGAACAATTTCTTAAAAGATGTTTCTACCATTCCGGTCAGTATGATTCTGAGGAAAATTTTGCGGACCTTGACAAGAAGCTGAAACAACATGAGGTAATTAGGGCGTGGGTGAGCGTAGTGATGTGATTGCATTGCACATTTCACTTTACGCGTAGTTTGTTAATTGGTGATTCTTGCACGTTGGAATAGGATGCATTGTTATATTGGGGCATCTGGTGTTAATCTCAAACTGTGATAGAAACCACCAAATGCAACTGCTTAAGCTTGTGGGTTGAGCAATGGTAGTATTCACTTGTCAGTGAGCCATGTTTCTTCTTTAATTTCAAGATAGAAAGGGTAGTTGTTTAGGCACAATTTTGTTTAACGTGAATCAATTATTCTTTCCACATCAAGATTCAATTTTGTTTGATGATGATAAATCACTTGTGCAGGGTGGGAGGGTTTCTAATCGGCTCTTTTATCTGTCCATCCCTCCAAATATATTTATAGATGCAGTCAAATGTGCAAGCTTGTCGGCTTCATCTGGTAATGGATGGACAAGGGTCATTGTTGAGAAACCCTTTGGCCGAGATTCAGAATCTTCTGCTGCTTTGACAAAATCCCTCAAGCAGTATCTTGCAGAAGAGCAAATTTTTAGGTGGAGTTTTGGTAGTTTTGTTTGGTTCTTATTAAGGAAGGAATTGGACTATAATCTGATTGGATTTGTGGTATTCTTTCTACAGGATAGATCACTATCTCGGAAAGGAGCTAGTGGAAAACCTATCTGTTCTCCGGTTCTCCAACCTCATTTTTGAACCATTGTGGTCAAGGCAATATATTCGGAATGTACAGTTTATATTCTCCGAAGATTTTGGCACTGAAGGACGTGGAGGGTATGTTTCATTCTAATATAGGCATCTTAGTTTCAAATATGCCTTTAGAGTTTCTGATTTTCCTCTTGTTTTCATTTTTCAAACCTAGGTACTTTGACAATTATGGGATAATAAGAGATATAATGCAGAACCATCTGCTTCAAATTCTCGCCTTATTTGCTATGGAAACCCCTGTCAGTTTGGATGCAGAAGATATCAGAAATGAAAAGGTTTCTATTGAAATATAGAAGTGGTGTATATTAAACTTGTAATGGGGATTTTTTTTCTTCATAAATTTATGATTGATTTCTGGGTGTCAGGTCAAAGTTTTACGGTCTATGAGGCCATTGCAACTTGAAGATGTGGTTGTAGGGCAGTACAAGAGCCACACAAGAGGAGGAGTTACTTACCCGGCCTACACTGATGACAAGACTGTGCCAAAAGGCAGCTTG
Source organism: Acer saccharum (assembly GCA_030490815.1). Lineage (NCBI taxonomy): Eukaryota > Viridiplantae > Streptophyta > Magnoliopsida > Sapindales > Sapindaceae > Acer > Acer saccharum. The sequence goes on along the minus strand of CM059873.1, from coordinate 2,923,210 downwards.
ACACCAACTTTTGCCGCTGCCGCTCTCTTTATAGACAATGCAAGATGGGATGGAGTGCCTTTTCTAATGAAAGCTGGCAAAGCATTACATACTAAAAGGTATGTGGAATTGGATATCTTAATTTTATATTGAATAAAGCTATTGGACCCAAAAAACCAACCCAAACCCATGTGGCAACATCACATGGGATCTTGGAAAGAGTGACGTGGGCTCATGTTGTGTGTGATGTTGCCACATGGCATTTGGGTGGAAAAATTGGGTTCAATAGCATTACTCTTTTGTATTTCTCATGACTTGGGACCTATATCTTCCAATACCTGCCTGCTTCGTCTTGGCTTAATTTTCTTTTTTCTATTTACAGCGCAGAGATAAGGGTGCAGTTCAGGCACGTGCCTGGCAATTTATATAACCGTAACTTTGGAACAGATCTTGATCGAGCTACTAATGAGCTTGTCATCCGAGTACAGCCTGACGAAGCTATTTATTTGAAAATCAATAATAAGGTCCCTGGTCTTGGAATGAGATTGGACCGTAGTAATCTAAACCTTCTCTATGCAGCAAGGTAAAACTTCCAACAGTGCTTTTCGATACATGAAATGTGATACATTATGCCTGTAAATCTTCTTAGTTATTAGATGATGTACTTACCATGGTTAGTTTCGCCTGACTAAAACACATTTTCAGATTTACCATGTTATTGTTGAAATTGAAAGTGGCAAGGCATCTAGGATTGTCTGTTGGTTTCTGTTCAACAACATTGACAGCTCTAAACGCTTGAATTTGATTTATATTGAACTAATCGACTACATGTTCTTTATAGATACTCGAAGGAGATTCCTGATGCATATGAGAGGCTTCTGCTAGATGCTGTTGAAGGGGAAAGGAGGCTGTTTATTCGGAGCGACGAGCTAGACGCTGCTTGGTCTCTTTTCACTCCTCTTTTGAAAGAGTTAGAAGAGAAAAAGATTATCCCCGAGTACTATCCTTATGGAAGCCGGGGCCCCGTTGGGGCTCACTACCTTGCGGCCAGATACAATGTCCGGTGGGGCGACATCAGTCTAGAGCAGTAACCACATCATAGAGAGACTAGGAGAATAGAAGCCGAGGGTGCATCAAGTATTATCCATGTTAAGTCCATGATTGATAGGGAGCAGCAGGGCATGTAAAGCAAGGTAGAGGCCATCAAGGAAGAGCAGGGTCCTTTGTTTTCTGTGACTTTGATTTTTATTTTTCCTGTTTTGATCTGCTTATGTGGTCTCTAAATTTTTTTTCCCCAAAAGTTGAAAGGCAATAATGTCAAAATCTAATACATGTTTCATCGAGACAAATCTTTCATTGAGAAACAATTTACTTGAGAAACAATTTACTTACCGGACCAATTCCTGTAGACTTTGGCAACAAAATGTCAATATTGGAAAACCTGGATCTCTTTAGGAACCTTCTAAATAGCAGCATTCCACCATACATCAGTGAAATGAGGAATGTCATTTCTTGACTTATCAAACAATCAACTATATGGAGAAATCCTATATAAATATTGGGGCGGGTCGAGACACAGTGGTTTGACCCATACCGATCCGGTTATAAATTGGGTCAACAACATTTGACCTATATCCGATCTGAACTCCATTTTAAGTGCTCAAAACCCGCCTTACATGGATTGGTTCTCTGTCGGTTTGGGGTGGATTGGAGATTGGAGATTTTTGCTCTAAACCCGCCTTACACTGTAATCTTATGATTTATGGTAGAGACGGACCATAACAGGTGGTGAGCCCACCCCGGCACATCTTTAAAAAAAAAAAAAAAAAAAAAAAAAAAAAAAAAAATTGAAAAAATTGCAGAATAATCCTTACTATTTATTTAATTATCTATTTAGATCAATTATATAAACAAATACCATGCATGTCTTTGTTATATGTCTGCAGACTGCGACTTCCTTTCACTTTTTTTTTTTTTTTCTTTCAATTTTTACTCACTCCCACCACTTCAAACATAAAAGACTTTTATTAACTACTCTCTCCCATTCTCTAAATTTGGCTTAAGCTCTCTATTTAAAGTAATTGGTTTTCAAATTGGGTATATTTTAATGAATTATATATATTTTATTATTTTATTTTATTTTGAAATTTTAGTGTTTAACTAATTTATAGTTTATTAACTTTATATTATCAAATGTGGCTTAATCTCTTTGTTAAAAAAAAAAAAAAAAAAAAAAAATTAGTCTTCAAAAAATTTATGTTTTGTGAATTATACAGATTTAAATATTTTGTTTTGTTTTGAAATTTTAGGGTTATTATAATTTTTTGTTTATAAAATTCTAGAGTTAATCTAAAATTATTAAGTATTGATATAAAAATTGAGTGCAACAGCAAATGAAAATACAATTATATAATACATTGTTTAGTAAATATCTTATTGGTGTTGTTTAGGTTTGGCTTGAGTTAACAAATAAGGAATTTATTTCAAATTTTTTAAAGTATTACATAAGTTCAGGGTTTTTTTTTTGGGACTCGAACCCACAACCTAGTAGTGTAAGTGTGAGTGTGAAGAGTATACCACCTGACCAATCTCATCTCCTATAAATTTATTTCAATTTTTCCTTGTTAAAGTTGAGCTACAACTTTTAAAAAAAAAAAAAAAATCGGTACATTATTAGTAGCCTTACACCGAAAATGTATATTTTGAAATGTATACATTATTACTTCAATTTTACCTTATTAAATACTAGATGCATCTTTATTTTTCAATTATTAAAATTTCTTCATTCCGCAAAGGCTTATTAAGAAGATTTATTTTAGCCTCCCTAGAGATGAATCTAGGTTACATCCTTGATTTACAGGATCTTAACAACTCACATATCATATTATTCGGATATAATTGTAGACGAATATTTTAGGCACCCTAGTATTATTTTTATTTTTATTCTAACAAACAGCAAACACGTTTCTTTACTATCAAGCAACCAACCACTTAACATTTATCGGAAGAAAAGCAAAATCATAATAAGTTACATTTCTTCATAATAAACAAACAGACTCTCTGTTCGAGCAATGTAAGTTTCTTTATTTACATAAACTGTCCCTACAATTATGCATATGTACATAAACTGCAAAATATCACAACTGATAATCATATATATATATATATATATATATATATATATATATATATAATTAAAAAAATATATAAAAAATTTGCTTAGGGTATATTGTTGTATGGGAATGGACTGAGATTAGTTCCGATCTTTTGTTCCCTTTTTTATTATTTATATTTAAAATATTAAAATTATTTAATTTGAATTAAAAATTAATTTAATATATGTTATTTTTTAAATATTAATATATTTTATTCTAATATTTAAAAAATACGAACTACAAAAATAATAAAATAAACTAAATAAAAAAAGTTACTGATAAGTTAGGGAAGAGGGTTGAATTTATATAGAGTTAGGAAGTGTTTGTTTTTTTGTCTAAAATCCGAATAGGTCTGAAGCTGCCTAAAGTTTAAATAGTGATTGAAATTTGAAATCTAGAAAATATGTTTGTTTTTTATTTACGAAGTCTGAATATCATTATCTGAAAACTAGTAAGAAGACAATTATACCCTTATAAATTTTATTAGTTTTATGTATTTGTATTTAATATAATTATATTGTTCATATTTTTATTTTTATTTTGTTAGACACCATATTTTTTATTTTAAATTAAATTAATATTTGAAAACATAATTTAATTAATTTATATTTTAAAAAGATAGGAAAACAAAATTATGAATAAATAATAAAAATACAAAGTAAATTAAATTGTTTAATTGGTAAAAAAAAAAAAAAAAAAAATGACATCAGACAAAAGAAAAGAACAAGAGAAGTACGTACAGTACTACAGTATAAACACTCTTTCACTGGAAGAGGAGTACAGAGTACTGCCCATGTGAAAACTTAAAAGTAGAAAAGTACAAAGTACTTCCCATGTGAAAACCGAAAAGCTGAAGCCACTCTCTCTCACCACTTTATACTTTTATTATTTTTTTTATCTTTTTAATTTATTTTATTCATATGATTAAAATATAAATATATTTTAATAATTAATAAAATATTTTATTTTAAAATAATAATTTTCAATTTTATCAAATAAAAATTTAAATTTGGTTTTAAATATTTAATTTTGTTTAAATTATCAAATAAATATGTTCTGATTTCAGGTTAATTTGTGAAGATTTCCAGAAATATTGAAGAAGGCAAGAAGAAGAAGATAATTTGTTCAGAATTCGTTACATAGCCAAAAGCATAACACACACGTTTAGGGATGGCAATGGGGCGGGTACGGGGTGGGGATACCATCCCTATTCCCCAAACCTAAATATAACTAGGATTCCTGTTCCCGCCCCATTCCTCACTTGGGGCGGGGATGGGGAATTCACATTTGGGGAGAGGGCTCCCTGTACCCGCCCCACCTTGCCCCGCCCCGCCCCTTTTGATTAAGACAACATTAATAATTATATACCTTATATTGTAAGCCACACTCACAAATGTCAATCGGTCTTTAAAATTTTTAAACAATTGAAGAAAAAAATTAGTTAAAAATTAAATAAACTTTAATTCATAGTAAGTCTATCGCAAACTAAACTATCAAACATATGAATATTACACCGTTCTTTTTCAATAAAAATGAAATTGAAATACAAAATCGTTATAATTAAATCTGCTAAAAGAAAATAAAGATTGAATGTTTAACTCATGATACTTGTCTAAAAACAAGTGCTAATGACAAAAATGTGACCATGCATCTTCCATCTCCATGCATACCTATATCCAAAAAAAAAAAAAAAAAAACACAGTACAATTTAATTGTTTATAAGAAAAAGGTTTCTTACCAATTATATTTTAAAAGTAAATTAAAGAAAAAAATTATAACATAACTGTGTTTCTTGTTTCTTAATCATCCATGCAACATGTTAATTGAGGTATGGGGCGAGGACGGGGTGGGGACCAAAATACCATTCCCCACCCCAAAATTAATTGGGTTTTAAAATCAAATCTCATCTCCGCCCCATAACCCAATTAACATGTACCAAACCCACCCCAAATGGGGTGGGTCCCCGCGGGGCCCCATACCCATGGGGATTTTTGACATCCCTACACACGTTAATTAGAATCAGGCATGGGAAATGATTCCCTGCAACTAGACACACATTAATTATCATGGATATACCAGAAGTGAATCCCTACACCTGACACATACTAAGGCCCTGTTTGGTATTGCTGTAACTTTTATAATAATCACCGTTAGCTGTGCTGAAGGAATAATCAGCTGTGAAGTTAATTAGCAAATGTTTGGTTAATTGTATTTTTAAAACTATTGTATAGCTCAAAGGCAGTATACATATGTTTGGTAATTTTATTGTAAAAGTGCTGAGATTAGTTATAATAACTAAAATATACATGAGTTTGGGAACCCTATTTCATTTTTTTTTTTTCATTAATTATATATATTAAATCAATATTTGAATTGAATATTTAATTTTGAGATGAAATAAGGTATATAAATGATTTTAATTTGATTTCACAAGGATAATAATGATCTTTTAAAAGATGCATTAAATGCTAAAATAGATTATTCAATAATCACTTTCAAAAAGTAATCCTCTAATTATTTCTTAAAATCACTGTCAAAACTTACCAGATTATCGATTAATCACTTTTGGAAGTTTACCAAACATCATTTTATGTCAAAATTATAAAATAATCTGATTTTAACTTTTCAAAAGGAATATCAAACTGGCCCTAATTATTATGGACACATGACCTACCAAATGGTGCCGTTTATTTGAACATGAGAAACCCTAATCTTAAATGAAACGTGGCGTTTTGTCACACTGGGAACAGCCAAAACGCAGGTCGTTTTGAGTTGTGCATGTTGCCCGCACCCCATAAAGCCATCTCTTCTCGTTCAGACAACCAGTTCCTGATTTCAAACTCCATCTCTCACCTAAAAGAAACTCTGATTCCTCTATACAACGGACTTCGAAACTCTTCTAAAAATGGCTAAAACTCCACCAAAATCGCAACCTAACACAACCCAGCTCAACCTCTCGACTAGTCATGTCCACACCCAGATCCAGTTCCACTGTTTCTTCACTTTCTGCTCAAAGGTAAAATCTTCTCATTTTCATGCTCCAATTCATTCTTCAAGCAAGCATTTAGTTTCTTAAATTGTTTGTTTTTTCATATATGTGGTTTTTTTTATTGTGTGTTTTTGTGATCAAAGATCATGCTCTTGGTTTGCTTTTGGTGGGTTTGTGATATAATCATAGTTTTCAGATGAAAAGTTGTCGGATTTCATTTGATGTTAGCTTGCTAGCTCTTGTGACAGTTTTTATGCTTGATTTTCTTTTAATTAATTGTAATTATAGTTTGGTGAATCACAGCTGTTTATATATATATAGTTTAAGTGTTCTTGGTTATTTGGTATTTATGCTAAAATTTTCCAGATATTTTCCCATAATAGCCAAATTGACAAGACTATAACAATCTTGTAATTGGGTTTGATTAATCTTTGATGTTGTGGTCGAATTTTTGAGGTTGCAACCTGATTTTCCCGGTCGATAATTGAACTAGAGTTGAAATGGGTTTGTGATATGTTGAATGTTCCAAATTTCCAAGTTTATAGTATTTGTCTCTACTGCGCGCCATTTGTTGTGTTTCGATTTGTTCTTTGTAAACTAAAGGATAAGATTCCTGTGGCTGTTGAGCATGTAATAATTGGTGTGGGATTTTAATGTAATAATTGGTTGATGACAATAATACTTCATATATGGCTTAAATGGAAGCAATATCCAGGAAAACGGGCCTTTGCAAGATTTGGTTACTCCCTCTAAAAAGTCTCAGGAATTTGTCAGCTTCCTAACATCAGTACACATGTGATCCATCTTGTTGCTAGCTGCACGAACAACAAAATTAATATGAGAAACATTATGTTCTTCATTTATTTTGTTGTTCGTGCAGCTAGCAAGCAATAAGAAGAAGGATCACGTGTCTATTGATGTTAGCAGATTCTTTGAGAGGTAAAGTTTGAAACCTTGTCTTTCTTGCAAATCTCCATGCCACAAGTGGAAGCAAAACTATTTCATCACTCCACGGGCCTCTCCATCTCTGTCATTGCAGTTATCTTTCTTATGAACTGTTCAGTCATTGGATTGTAGATTTTGTTTATGGTATTTGACAAAAGGATTGATGATGTACCTTTTATAGGTTTGTATCATGTTTATAAAATAATGAATTGAGTTGATATGAGCTTATTATTCTTCTTGGTTCGATTACAATTGTTTGAAATCTTATTGAACTTCAATCAAATCTGCATTTTTTTTTTCTGGTGCATAAAAAATTAAAAATCATGGAATGGCCTAGAAAGTGTTTCAAGTTGATGGTTATAAAACAATTATTTTCTTTTGAAGAAAATTAAACATGATGGTGGAGCAAGGACCCCAAAAGAAATAATAACACATGCCTTTCACTTCCTCCACTCCTTTTTGTTTCCAAATTCTAACAATCTAAGAGATTCTAAATGAATATTTTTCAAATAGACCAAGAAAGAGAGATCAATTTAGTACTATTTGTCATAGATCAAATGTTTGTGATCATTAGTAAAACTAACCAACATGTTCGAGAAATCTAGCTGATGGAGAGTTTTATATTGTTCGGACATTTACTTGATAGTTTAAGCTTTTGAGTTCGCAATCACTGTCCCTGATTGATAGTAGTATAATTTCTGGAATCATTTGCTAAACTCAACGGCCGACTGAGTTTCATATTTGCCCTCTTTTGCACATTTGTGACAATCCCCATTCTGAACCAGGACAACATCAAACAACAAGAGCTCTCACCTTGTTTGAACTAATCACATCAAATGTTACGGAGATTACAACTGTAAACATTCGGCGTATAAAACAAGACGTACGTTTTGTGTTAATTGTATATCAATGTTAATCGCTGGGAGAAGGATGGAGCTTGTAGTTGAAGTAACTTCAACAGAGATTATCAAACCATCTTCTTCAACCCTGCACCACCTTCGCCATTTCAAGTTCTCGTTTCTTGATCGTTTGGCTCCTCCTGTTTATAGTCCTTTAGTTTTCTTTTACCAAGCTGATAAAAACAATAGAGAAACCACCAACAATGTCAAAATTGCCAGTCACCTTAAACGATCATTATCAGTTGTCACATTTGAACCATTTTGAATCCGCCCTTTTCGTAACAGATGATAAAATGGATCAACTTTGATATCTTTTTTCATATATCAAAAACATTCAATCACTAAAGAGACTTAATTAACATATATAGTCATATAGTCTACTCACAATATAGAATCCAGCATCATCGGATTAGCTAAGGATCACATAAATGTATGGTAAATGGAAAAACAAGCATGATTATTTTGGAATCGTTAATGAATTATATATTTGCAATGTATAGACACGATAATTAACCAAGTCACATATAGCATAAATAATGATAATGTTGTCTTGCAGATGACTGATATAATTTTCATACAACAAAGACATCACCCCAACAACCCTTCTTTTTTTTTTTTCCTCTCAAATACAATGTTTCAGACAGAATCATTGTGCAACAACTGGACTAGTTTGGATGGAAGCTATTCCTAATTTAAGAACGACTGTTCCATTATTGGAGGGTGTTCCTCTCTTTCCTTCCTATGATAGGTCTAATTAGCAATTATTTTGAATACATATATCCCGTTTTATGGTTCGATAGTGTAACTGTGTAAGTAATTATTTCGAAGGTATATCAACACACGTAATTAAATGAATAAATATCAATTTTTACTTAATTTTTTGGAAAATTCCCTTCTATGTTAATGTATTTTACAAGTACGTGTGTGAATAACTATTTAACAAGTTTGTTTTATCTTAAGACTATCTCCAATGCATATGTCAATGTCAATACTAAATTTGGCACGAAATATAGTAAAATGTTATATTTGGCACATCATTTTAGCATTGTACTCCAATGCAAAATTCTATTTAATATGCTATTTTTTATTTTTTAATTATTTAAAATTATAAAAGTCAACAAATACAACCAATGCATTCAATGGATGCACTGAATATTATTTAGAATTATTTTAATCTCAATTTTCCCTACCAAGTTTGTTAAATTTTTATTATTTAAAATTAAAAAGTTAGCAAATACGGCTGCATTTATTGCTGTGCCAAATCTGGCATATACTATACACTGTGCCAAATTTGGCACAATTTATAGCATATGCCAAATTTAACACAGCTTTTAGCATTGCATTGAAGCATGTTTTTTTCACTTTGTGCTAAATTATAGCATTGGCAAATTGATTTAGCCTCGCACTGGAGATGTTCTAAGTGCAAGATGATATAGTTTTGTTACCTTCCCTCTCTGGTGAATGAGGCATTTTTTATTTAAAAAAAGAAAAAGAAAAAGAAAAAGTCTTTTTACTCTTGATTTCTTCTAGAGAGAATTCAGAGAAGTACTTAATTACTTAATTATTTACTTTGAACCTGTACATGACTTCATGGAAAGGTGTTATCACTCAAAATCATTTTGATAACCTTTCAGGATTAACTTTCATTTACTTATCCATCCACAAACAAATCCTTGGTTTTCAATGTGAAGCATGATTGGGTTGCTGTGAATAATAGCCTTTATATATGTTGGGCCTGTACAAAACACGTGGTGAGCTTGCCAGTATATATTAATATATTTCAATATAAAATATTTCTTCAAAAAAAAAAAAAAAAAAAAACAATATTGTTAAAAATATAAGTATATCATTATTCTAATATTAATATATATATATATATATACAGATTTTCTATTATCAGTTTGTTCTGACAATAAATATATCATAACGAATAATATGGACCACTAGATTTACATACTTTGACTCAAAGTGTATACACTTGTCAAAACTTCTTCATAATCTATGGTCCACATTATTTGTCCTAATATATTTACTGTCAGGACAAACTGATAATAGAAAAACTATATATATATATATATATATATATCAGTCTTTCTATTATCAGTTCGAACTGACAAAAGTTATATCAGTTCCTTGCATGTGGGCCACTGGATTTAAATACTTTAACTGATAAGTGCATACAGCCAAGTCAAAGTATTTAAATCCAGTGGCCCACATGCAAGGAACTGATATAACTTTTGTCAGTTCGAACTGATAATAGAATTTCTGTATATATATTAAATAACTATCTATAAAACTTAGAATAATATTAAACATCTCACCTAAAATCCCACATTTTTCATCCCAACACATGAAGCATATGAGATGTCAAATTGTGAGTGGATACACATTAATGATGCTTTATCTCACTTACCATATGTATCCACTAAACATTTGACATTTCAAGTGCTGCATGTGTTGGGATAAAAAAATATGGGAATTTAGATGGGATGTGTAGCATTACTATAAAACTTATCACCTCATAGTATAGCTGGTATTGTATCTCACATCTACATTGGTAATGGTGGTTCAAATCCCACCGTTTACATTTTTAGGAATATCCTTTTTACAAATTTAATTTTATCAAATTTTCATAACTTTTTAAGCCTCTTTTTTTTTTTAATTTTTTTATTATCTTTTCCAATTCCTTTCTCCAATTTTCATCGTATTTTGAAACAAACCAATTCATTTTTTCTTTTCCATTATTGTCATTTCTTAACTACTTTTAATTTTTAGTTACTTAATTCAATTTATTTCATCAATATTCCATATTTATTGAATAAAAATGTGTTTTTTTTAATACAATATAATATAATACCACAAAATATTATATATTAGCTAATATGGTGTTTGTTGTATTAGACAATTAAAATGTAATAAAATAATATAATACAATGTATTATTTTAGTATATTTTAATTGTCTAATACAATACAATACATGATAACAAACATGACCTAAAGAAATTAAGCATATGTTGGTTTAAGTAAGATGAAATGAGTTGATATGAGCTTATTATTTTACTTGGTTCGATTACAATTGTTCGAAATCTTATTGAACTTTATCAAAATCTTTTTTTTTTTTTTTTTTTATAAAAAAAATCTTAGTGAATTATCCTATTCATGTTAACATGTAGATATATATACGATGAATATATTGTTTATCCAATTTAACATTAAGAATCACTTTGCAAATAAAAAATTTAAACCATAACGTAATTTTTTTTTGAATAAAACAGACCAATCCCAAGTGGAAATGAGAGAATTTTGTTAGAAATTGCAAATTTACATGAATTTTTTGGTAGTAAAAAAGAGCAGATACAGTTCATATATAAAATTGTAGATAAAGATAACACTTAGGAATTCTAAAAATGTAACTGTCAGTAGTTCAAAGACACAATAACAAAGTTTAAAACCTGTTGTAGAATTGCAGTCATGCCTGATATTGTAGAACTTTCATAGATTTAATTATCAACAATTCAAAGTAAATGAATGTTCAAGTAAGGGAAAAAATGAAAGGAAAAAAGAAAGAAAGAAGTTATGCTAAATATTTCGATAAATGAGGATACATCAAAATCAAAACAAGGACGGACATGTATATAAAATTAAGAATTCAGCATAGCCCTAAGTTAACTCGTGACGTGCTTGTCTGTGTATTCTTTCTCTGCCCAAAACTTAAAACTTATTTAGGATTTAAATTAGAAACAGGGCCTTTTAATAGCATTAGCTCTTATATTCATTTAATTCATAATCAATGAAATTAATTTGAATAAATATTACTGTACTTATCAAATTGTTGTTAAAAAAAGAAAAAAGTGAATTCTACATAAATTCATCTCTCATTATAAGAGCCAGGTTCAAGACCAAAAACTATCACAAATCAATCAAATAATTTTCTCTCAGGAACAACTTACAAGTACTTCGGTAGAAATCAGCTTGGTAAAAAAAAAAAAAAAAAAAAATGCACTTAAAAAGTGTTGAAAGTATGTAGCAGATTTTGATAACTACGAGGCATCAATCAAAAAGTAAAAAATAAACGGCAAAGGAATTGTAGATTTTGATGTTATAAATTAAGGATTTTGTTCGGAAAATACTTGTTAGCACCAAAAATATTGATTCAGTGATGTGGCCTAATTAACACATGTCCTTTTTTTTTCATCCATTCCAAGACTTTTAATGCATGAGAATATAAAATTCCAACAAAACTAAACTTCATACAACTACAAAGTCTTAGAATAGGTGAAAGAAAAAAAGATATGTGTTACGGTTCAATTGGTAAGACATGTGAAACAGGTATTTTTTTTTGAAATCTTTTGCCATTGGTAGGATTTGAGCCGCTGACCTGGAAGTCATTTACCCAAACCTCAAGATCGTTCATCTACCAGCTGAGTTACCCCCATGTTGGCTCATTACATAAAATACTTAGGAGTGTGTGTTCAATTAGGATTCTTAAGGACATTTAAAGACATTTTTTAAGTGACAGATTTTCATGGATTTCTACGGACTTTTATAAATCCACATGGACTTTCATTGATTTGTTTAGACATTTATCTCAGACTTTTATCGAATTGTTTAGACATCTATCTCAAACTTTTATGGATTTGTTAACTCTGACTTCTATTATAGATGGAGAATTATACCACTATATAGCCCAATAATACAATCTATACACTCAACCAATATGATCCATTAATACATTTGCAATATTAACAACAATCTCTGCTTTCTTCTTTTTCTCTTCTATTACTTTTCACCTCCTTAATCAGCTATTTTCCTTTTCAGTTCTCCATTTGGACTTTGCTTATGGCTTCCTTATAGTTTTTTTTTTTTTCTTTTTTCGGTCATGTATTATGTTTCAATAATACAAACGTATTACGACGTTATCTATATAATAATTTAATAACATACATCTATGAATTTAATTAAAAACCATTATTTTTAAGCAAATAAATGTTGATTGATTATTAGGCATTTTTTTTTAAAAATATTTGAATATATAGGACGAGCTTATCATGTATCATGTCATCAATGTAAAGCGAATTGCCACATCTATAAGGGAAGATCATCCAAAATTTAATTAAAAATAATTTATGTGCAATAAGTCTTGATCATCTTTATGTGCAATAATTTATGGTTCGGTCCAATTTTAGCATCATTCCTAACATTCTCAAGAAAGCAAACAACTTTGAATTGAAAACATATTATTTCATTCGCCACATACTGCAATAACATGTACTATACAAAATATATAAACGACATGAAAATCTTCATCCAACTCTGTCATTTTATTTTGTAATACGTGAAGTCGTGAAGCCGTCTTCTTTCAGTATCCCAATATTAGTCAAGTCTTGCATGAAACTCTCTACCTCTGCAGCTTCACTGTTGAAATGATTTTCAGCATGTCCTTCCTCTTTACTCATCACAAACTCTACTATTCCAAGTTCATGCAACTGCAAAAATATAGAGTTATAAAAGAGGTTGGGTTCCTGACAATTATGTTCTACTGCTCAGCATCAAGTACCTTAACGACATCTTCATGTAATAAAATATAAAAACCGATTTAGATTACTCAAAAGCATAAAGCCTGTGATTTCAATTGCATAAAAAGAAAGCAACACCTCACAGAACATGAAATATCATAACTTTTTAGAAACATAAAGATGATATTATTTTGTTTATTTCGATTGGACTTGTACGTACAATATAAGTCAGAACGTCAGATGTTAAAAAAAAAATGCAATCACCAAAAACAAGCAAACAACTTTGAATTGATTGGCAATTCGTTTGTATACATATGTTGCAATTGTTGTCTTACCTATACCACCAGCGTATATTCGTTTGAATTGATTGGCCTTTTTTTTCTTCAGAAATGTTTATTGATTGGCAGTCGAAAAATCAGCAAGGGAAGATTATCGATTAGGATTATTTGAGCAGAGAAAAAGTGAGAAGAAGCAACACGTTTCTGTTTTGAGAGAGAGAGCAAAGTCCACACCAAAATCTTTGGTGAGAAGGCCGGACATGTTATGGCATTTGATATTTATATCTCTCACCGTCATGTCCACCAAAATCCATGACCTAAGAAAATCCTTTAAAATCTAGTCATTTTTAATACACCTTGATTCTTGTAGACATTTTTGAAGTCTCAATTCAATACACCCGGATTTGAAAGGATTCTTTAAAAGTCTATAGAAATTTGAATTGAATACCCCTGGATTAATATAGAATCTTTTAAAGTCTTTAAATGTCCAAATTAAATACACCAGAATTTATAATGTCTTTAAATGTCCTCAAGAATCCTAATTGAATACACCCCCCTTAGATACACATATAAGTAGGGATGACAAAATTATCCACGGATACGGATATCTGTAAGAATCCGCTCCATTTAAAATGGGGATGGATACTATTATTTTGGGGACAGAGCGGGGATGAATGTCAACTTAATTATCCATTGTATTTTTAGGGACGGGGATGGATATTGTCTATGGATATCTATTTCCATCTGGATCTATTATAGATTTTAATATTTTAAATATATAAAAAAATTATTATGTAATCATGAATTCTAATTATATAAGTTTTTATTTTTTATTTTTTATTTATTATTTTTTATTTTATAATCTGATCTTTATTAGATGTATTTGAAACTTCCTTTAAATAGAATAAAATGTACCGTTACATGTGTTAATTACATTTATCTCTTGTAAACTATAAAAATTTACATTTTTTTCATCGGATACGAATATAGATGGAGTGGAGATGGATATCTCTATCTTAATTCGGGGATTATCCGAATCCGCTCCGTTCACTTAGAAATAGGGATAGATACAGGGATAAAGATACATATTTCAAACGGATATAAGGATGGATATTGGGGTATCCATCCTCGATCCAATCCATTGCCATCCCTAGACAATAGAGAAAAAGTGTGAAAGGAAAGTAGGATCAGCTATTAATTGCAGCAAACAAATATTGACCGGAAGGTTTTTGCCATCATGAAAGCTTGAGGAAGAATATTTTGTAGAGGCGGTGGAAAAATGACAACAAATTTGATTGGTGTTTTGAATTAATGGTGTTATTCGGTTGATTAGCATCATCAATCATCATCAACTCCAACCAATCAAAAGAATTCATCGTCTTAGAAAAAGAAGAATTCTCTTTTTAATATACTCTAATAGATTGTGATTTGTGAAATATCATGTATTTCAAACCTAATAAAGTAAACACCTTTTTTTATTTTCCATGAGAAAAAACTTGAAAAAGCCCTAAAATTCAAGTGAAGTTGGGTGATATGTCAATAGCAAACTTTTAAAGGGGCCCTCAATTGTCCCCCAAGAAGAGCAACAATTTCAAAAGCTTTTCAAACATCAAACCTATTGCTGATTTGCTTCACACCAACCCATTATTATGGATTATGATCATTTCACCTTTGCAAGTTTTATGACTGAAATGAGAGATTTAACAAAGTTATACAATTTAAACTCATCTTATGTGTATATTTAATTCAACCTAATTCACTCTAAAGTCTAAATCTAATAAACAAAAACTTTATATGATTTGAAACTATACTGAACTCTAAATGATCTCGTAAAATATTATCAATAGAGTATAAGTGATAAGAGATTTGAATGTCAAAATTCTCTTGTATCCCTTTTCTCACTCTATACAGTAACGACCATTTAACTTATTCGTCGGTTTAAGTTTTTGAATTAAATGACTTGACTGTCGTTACCGTGCGAATTTGGAAAGAGCGTAGAAAGCGAAGAAGATGAAAAATATACTGTCAAAAGTTTGCATCCATTTTCCCTACGTATTCAATTTATCATATATATATATATGATCATATCAAGAAGATGAGAGTGTGTGTGAGACCCATGTTTCATGATTGGGTCCAACTATATATTTATATATATATAATATATAGTCTGTCTCTGTTCAAGGACCCACTTGTTATCTACAATAAAACTCCCTACCTGGGCATCCATGACTTCATATATATCTCATACCCCATCAGATTCATTATCTTCATCATTTCTTTGTACAAAATAGTTACAATCCCAAATGCCTCATTCATGGAGACATCGCCCATATTTCAATCACCAGACCAAAACTTGAGGCAAAGTGGTCACCAAACAAAAACCTTCAATCATAAAATCCCAAATCTTGATGCGGTGAGATTCGTGTATTGTTTTACATAATTATAACACACATATAAGATTTAGTTTTTTTTTTTTTTTTTTCTTTTCTTTTACGGTTAATTTAATTTCAACATCCACTAAAAGTAAAAAAAGAAAATTAAAAGTTTCAAATTTAATGATAAAGAGATGTCAATTTAAGTTAAATTATTGAGGAACTGTAGTAGTAACTTTAAATTGAAACTTTGTGGTACCAAAGTTTGAATATTAAGCAGATAAGTTGATGCTTTTCACTGAAAGTTCAAGATAAAAAAAAAAAAAAAGTCTTTTTGAGGTCACCTTTTCCAATCAAACAAAGCCTCCTTTTTTCCTGTGTTTCCATTTGAAACCAAAGTCCATGAATCACCACCACCATCTCTAAGAGAAGGAACCCCACCTTCCACAGAAAGCAAAAACATGGCAGAGAACAACAACAAGACTGGGGAGATCAAAGATTTCCAAATCATCAAGGTGCCAAACAAAGATGGTGATGTTGATGGTGATAACAAAACAAAGCTACTGGCACCAAAAAGAAGCTCAAACAAAGATAGACACAAAAAGGTTGATGGCAGAGGAAGAAGAATCAGGATGCCAGCTTTATGTGCAGCTAGGATTTTTCAACTGACAAGAGAATTGGGTCACAAATCTGATGGAGAGACAATTCAATGGCTGTTGCAACAATCTGAACCATCTATAATTGCAGCTACTGGTACAGGAACCATTCCTGCTTCCATGCTTGCAATTACAGATTCCTCTGTTTCTGAACAGGGGAGCTCTGTTTCTACAGGTTTGCAAACAAAGATTGAAGGGATGATGATGGGGATGGGACCTGGAATTGGGTCTATAAATAGAGCACCAAATTGGGCTATGATGAGTGCAAATGGGTTGTGGCCACCAGGTTGTTTAAATAATGGGATCGGATCAGGGTTTGTGCAGAATTCTTCGAATTTCGGGAGTGAAAACATGAACACCAACAACAACAACAACAACAATATGTCTAAATTTGGGTTCCATGGGATTGAATTTCCAAATATGAATATGGGTTTGATGAGTTTTCAATCCATGTTGAGTGGTGGTGGTAATGGTAACCAGCAGCAAGTTCCGGGGTTGGAGCTTGGACTCTCACAGGATGCTGGTGTTGGTCAGTTTTATCAGCAGATGGGGATCCATCGAAACGGTGTCGGATCTTTGAATCATCATCAACATCAACATCAGCAGCATCAGCAGCATCAGCAGCAGCAGCAGCAGCAGGAGTCTCCAGATAAAGATGATTCTGATGGATCAAGACAGTAATTTGGATTGGAAAATGAAGAGTTGCTAGTGGGAAAATTTTGGTCAGATCAGATGTGAGTAAGTAAAATAGTTCAGAAGCTGATAAGTCTTCAAGAAATTCAAGATGAGACTTGAAGAAATTTTCTCATGATTGGATCTTATAAGACAACAAAAAAAGTTTGTTAAATTTGTTGTACTTGTTTACGAGAAAGTTCATCGTAATGATCGAGAGAGAACACAAGATGATGAATGATCGAGACAACAATGGCTTTGAAGCTGGATTTGACTTTTGTTTGCTAGAAAATTTGAGGTGTGTTGTTTATTGTTATATTCTTATATTGTCTATGCATATTTAGTGATTTGATTCTCAAAGATGAACTTGATTTAGTGGTTGTAGTTGTAGGAAGTGAAATTTGATTTTTACCAATTAATGTTAATATCTTGGTTGAATAAGGCCAAAGTTTTATATACCTTCCCCCTATCATTCTCTCGAGAAGGGAATCGATCTATTTTATCAAGATCACAACGGTAGATGCATATGCATTCTCAGGATTATCTCTTGGGGAGATCGCTAGCTTTTAGTATTCCTGCGAAGGTGCAATATTTGAAAAATTCTTATGCTTTTAGAATGTTTCACCATACAAGATGCTCTCCAACTTAGAAACCTCAAACTGGATAACTCTGGTCCAAAAACTCAAGATATATCATATATGTAAGTTAACAAATGCTGACATTACAAAAGAGATAATTGTCAAAAAGACACAACCAATGTCTATACATATTATTTAACTCAAATGACGTAACAATTAATCTTATTAGGTTCCGGTAGATCCCTGACACCCGTTAGCCTGACTATGTTATTCTTGGGCTTGGACTTGTGTCAATAAACTGGGTTTAATCTTTAAACCCAGAAAATATGGCCCATAGCTATTAAAGCTATTATCCTCCAACATCTAAAACATGTACAATTCCAAGACCAAAACCAACCTACTTGCATGGCCATGTGCACCAAAGTTGCACTCTTTGTTGTAAAATGGGCCAGGCCAGGCCAAGCGCCAGGTTTCGATATTACAGTAACTTTATCTAAACCATCCAACGATTAGATATTAGAGACTATTAGATTACAATGACCAGCAATCGTTACCGTACCTTAATTCCTTAAAGTTAGCTCCGAGGGGGCCCGATTGGCAAGCTGTGATTCATTACTTAGAAGACCCTCCCTGCTCCCAGAATGAAGCACATAAAATCATGTCAACAGATGGGCACAGTGGTGGAGGCATCTTTTAAAAAAAATTCTTGACTGGGGTTGGTTGGAGAAGAATTTTTGAATGTTGAAATAATTGGAATCTACACATAATATTGGGGCAACAAGTGGGGACGAAATTCCATGTTCAGAAGTGGCCATGTAATCTCATGTTGGTTGGTTTGGTGGTCCGGCTAAGTGTGAGATTAGTTGGAGTGCTACTAGAGTTTGATCTGGACCACACCCATATTTTGAAGACCATCATGAACTGGATATTCAATCACATTTTTCATTAACTTATGATGAATCCATCCATATACGTTTTTGTTTTCAGACTTGTTAGATTCCCAAATAAATAAACCAGGAAGAAGAAGGTGATCTACTGGTTCTTTTTGCAGCTGCTGTGTTTCCCAAACGTTGAAAAACATACTCTGGACTTTGCCCAATTAATGTGGCAGCTACTCACAGATTCTGTATAAATTAAATGAAGGTTTTTTACGACCAAGTCACATTAGTCGGTGATACTTTTGATGTTGATGTTGGAAAAATGAATCCCACTTTGCACAGAGTCCATTTTTGCTCATCCCCCTTCAAGGTGGGTAAGCATCACCCCCCCTCCCAAGGATGACAAATTTACCCCTCCCTGGACACGTGTCATCCATTTGGGAGGGGGGGGTGATGCTTACCCACCTTGAAGGGGTGTAAGCAAAAGTGAACTCCTTTGCACATGATTTGTTGAGCCATTCTAGTGATAATTGATATTATATATAGATAAATATAAAGAGAAAAGATTACCAACTAATGGATATAAAGTAAAGAATAAAAAAAAATGATAATCTCATGTAGAATGAAGAAAATCTTTGGCACACCAAGTACACTAAATCACCAATCATATAAACTAAAAATTTGACATACGAAAATATTATATTTAAATTAATATTAAAATAAACCATAGTAGAAGAAATAACATGTCACGTGCTAATTTTTTAATTTTTAAAGAACTCGATACACCACTCAATTGGTACACCGGATGTATCTATAATTTAGATTTAATTTATAGACCGAGAAGAAGATGGAATCACATGACTCAGCTCCCTTAGTGGACGTGCCTTTACTAATTACTACTGTATACCTTTACTTCGTGGTACGGATACCTTTTGTTGATCTCTTACTTTTTTTTTAATTACCTTTTACATTTTTAATATAAAATTTCACTTTGTTTAATAATTTTATAGCAAAAGGAAAGTTTGAGTGTCATGTATTGAATCCAGTAATGTTTTCTAATATTTTTTTTCTAATTTGATAAAAGTCAGAGGTACAACAGGTTTACTACTTAACCACTTAATTAATTAATTAATTTTTTACTATTATTAATATTTTGATAAATTACATATAAAATTACACAAGATGGGTGAAAATTATGTTATATTAAATAATATCATGTTATTTTATTTTGTAAGTGATGATATTGGTTGGTATTGCACATGCAAAATGCAGCCTTAAAAATCAAAGAAGGAGACAGGAGCAGGAGAGCAGAGCTCTATAAGTCAGTCTCTCCCCATGTGCGTATCATGTGACAGGACAAATGCTGTTAATTGCAGATAGAGCATTAATTGCCTGCTTCACTGTTCACCTGCACTTCTCTTTGTTCATCAAATCATCATTCTCTCATTATGTTTTTCATTTTACTAGTCAAACTTGCATTCATGCCTTGATCTTTTTTTTTTTTTTTGTTCCACTTGATCCAACGGCCCTCATGCTCTGCCAAATTTTAAAAACCATTATTTTAATAATACTTCAAGAAAGAAAAAAAAAAAAAAAAAAAACATTTATTCTCCAAATCATAGTGAGTGTTTAAAAAATAAATGGGTAACTGTAAAAGATACTTTTGAATTTTTAAAGACAATATACCTTATTCGTAGTGGACTCCTGTATAAAATATAATTAACAAATATGAAGAATAATTATATAATAATCAACAAAAAAAATTAAAAAAAAAAGGAGAAAAAAATGGTTGGATTGATAAAAGTGATGGCATAGGATAGGCCTAGGGATAGGGTGATTCTATTCCTAAAGTAGTCAGACAAAATCAAATCTTGAAATAAGTAAGAGAGTCAAATAGGGAGAGACCCAAGGATCCCATACAGCTTAGCAGAATCTTGCTAGATTTGGGAAGAAAATGAATGCGATCCTCACATTTCTTCTAACCCTAAACAGAAGGGTACCCTAAACCCCAAAAAAATAAACAAAATCCAATTAGATTTCAATCTTTAATGTAGATAAGGGTTCCTTTTACCGTTTTACGTCCTTTTTTTTCAGATGTGATGAGGGGTTCCTTAAAGCACAGCAAAATCCTGCTAGATTTTCCGTTTGTTATTCTAATGGTGACATTGGCAAGTCAAAAAGATAAACTAGGAGGATTGTCGGTCTTTTTTATTTTTCTAAATCCGAATATTATCGCGTTGAATAAATTTTTATACGAGGTAAGTGTTTGTTGTAAACGCATTAATGGTTATGATATGACACCTATAACAAATTTGATTTTTCTTTTACACATTATGAGATCAATATTAAATATCTATTGACTATTTATAATATAATTGGTGAGTCGTATAGATTTGAAATTTGGCCCTTTGATTTATCATGAGTCATGAGTCATATCAAATTCACAAGAAATTTCTAGAATTTAATAATAAAAGTAAAAAACAAATTCCAGCTTGTATAAAGCTGTCAAAGATACAACATCTGTATAACAAATATCTGTAACCAACCACAAATTTCTATAACAAGAAGAAGAAAAAAAAAATGTGAAAAAGATATTACCCATCCATTTCTAATAAAACTTAATGCGAATACGAAATGAAGTAAATATCGGGTTCAGTAAAAATATCGAGATCTAAATTTTTGGTAAAAATACCATAAGTAACACTGAAATATTTAAAATACCTAATTGTTTACACGAAATGAAGTAAATATCGGATTTGGTGAAAACATCGAGGTCGAAATTGTAGAAAACTTTAGTAGAAATATCTTGAGTATCACCGATATTTTCAAAATATAAGATATTTTCAAATGCCGGTTCCTCGGTTTCTTGAATATACGAAAAATATCAGGAATATTTCGATTAAAATATGAATTAGGTTTTCGAAAACTTTTTTTTTGTATGAAAACACAAAGAGCTAGGCTCTGTAAAAGGAGACCTAGAAAGGGCACACCCTGAAAATCTAAAAAAACAGAGCTAGTAGTTGTGAAGGAAACACAAAGCAAAGCAACACAACACAAACACACACAGTCACAGACTCACAGAGAGCAGCCGCCTTGTGAACACTGAACACACAACACCCCAAAGAAGGAGGACCAGGTGGTGGGTCTTGCTGGAGGGGTCGTCGAAAGAGTTTGGTGGGGGACCCACCAAAATGAGCAGCGACAAACCCGGACCATGGGGTCCATATCTCTCGTACTCTCTCTTTCTATCTCTAACTTTCTCTTATTTTTATATTCCTAGTCTACGTGTGTGTAGAAGATGAGTAGTGATTTTTGCTAACAATTTGTTTGTTGAATGTGTTTTTTATGTCCCTCCAAAACTCTTCGTCCAACTCAAGAGCCACCACCACCACCACCACCCAACAAAACACACAACAAACGCTGATCAACACACACATGACACAACCGAATTCAAAGAGACCCTCATAGAATTTGCTTGATACTGGTAGAGAAAACAGCCAACCCCATTTCTACAATTCTCTGTTTTCGAAACATCTTGTTCTCTCTGAAATGGATCACTTGTATTCTTATGTTACGATGGATGATGAATTTGAGAAGCTTGTTATCAGAATGAACCCTCCAAGGTACTTACCTTTTTTTTTTCTTGCTTAATATTGTATTTGAGCTATAATTTTGTGGAATCTAAGTGGGGTCTTTTTGTTTTTCTTCAAAGTTCATGTTTTTTTATTCTTGGAGTTGAAATGGTGAACCTTTAAAGGTTCTGGCTTTACGGGTATGTGATTTCGTTTGTGTTGGGGATTTGCAGGGTCTCTGTTGATAACAAATCAAGCAGGACAGCTACTTTGATCAAGGTATTTGATAATTTGATTGAATTGTATGGATTTCTTGGGTTATATTAATAGCAATTCCTTGAAGATTGGCGTGTGATGTTTTGTTTTCGGAATATAATGTTTTCAGGTGGACAGTGCTAATAAGAGAGGCAGTTTGTTAGAGGTTGTTCAGGTTTTGAATGATATGGATCTTATAATTCGTCGAGCTTACATTTCTTCAGATGGGGAATGGTTCATGGATGGTTAGCTTTTTGATTCTTGACAAAGTTGTTAGCTTTATAAATTATGTTCTATGTGTTTGTGATTGATTGATTTTCTTGTTTCTTTTGCAGTGTTTCATGTCACGGATCAACATGGGAATAAGTTGTCTGAGGACGGTGTCGCCGAAAGAATTCAACAGGTAGATCTTAAAAAACCAGCCTCCATTTTCACTTGATTAACTAGTTTTTTTTTTGGAAAATAACTGTATAGAGATCCAATAGAGAAGTAGAATTGAAATTGGAATTTGTATTGTACTTCCATTAATAGACACACATTAGAGTAAAACATTGTCAGACTAGAAACCTATTATAATTGTTATAACTCCAAAACGGGGGAGAAGCACAGTTCATAGAGTCTTTGTTGGATCTTAATAAGTTGGTCAAATTGTACTTATTTTGGTACTGTACTCCAATGTCTTGCTAATTTTGGTTACTGTGTTTCCATAATTGTTGTGTTAATGATGATATATATATGTTCACCTGTTACAGTCACTGGGACCAAGGGCCCGTAGCTTCCGGTCCTTGAGAAGGTCTGTGGGTGTCCAAGCTGCTCCTGAACACACAACCATTGAGTTGACTGGAAGAGACAGACCAGGTTTGCTTTCGGAGGTTTTCGCTGTTCTCACTGACCTCAAATGCAATGTGGTAGCCGCTGAAGTCTGGACCCATAATTCAAGAATGGCATCGGTTGTTTATATTACGAGTGAAGCTACTGGGTTGCCGATTGATGATCCTGATACACTTGCTAAGATCAAGAAGCTTCTTTTGTATGTTCTAAAAAGCAATAGAGATAAACAAGCTGCCAATACTGCTGTATCTGTTGGTTCCACTCATAAGGAGAGGAGGCTGCATCAAATGATGTATGCTGATCGTGATTACGATATGAATGATACAGAAAGTGGGTCAAATGATCGGTGCAAACCCCTTGTAACTGTTGACAACTGTTCAGATAAGGGATACACTGTTGTGAACTTGAGATGCCCGGATCGCCCCAAGCTACTCTTTGATACTGTGTGCACATTGACTGATATGCAGTATGTGGTATACCATGCCACTGTCATAGCTGAAGGTCCAGAGGCTAATCAGGTACTCATAAATTCTTTGATGTCACATTTTAGATTCTTGTTGAGTAAGTTTACGTTTAATTTGAATCGAAACTTTTGCTGTGTTTCTCAAAGTTCTTCAGTAGCAAGTGACTGATGATTTACTGTATACTTTCAGGAATATTATATGAGGCATATGGATGGGAACCCTATTAGTTCGGAAGCAGAGAGACAACGGGTAATTAATTGCTTGGAGGCTGCTATTAAGAGGCGAACGTCTGAGGTAAGGACTTGTGAAAAGCTTAATTTAAATGTCTGGTTCCATTTCTTGTCCATCTGGTTCATGTCTGATGTCGTGCATTATTTGCAATACAGGGAATAAGTCTAGAACTCTGTTGTGAAGACCGGGTTGGCCTTCTGTCTGATGCAACTCGCATATTTAGAGAAAATGGTCTTTCAGTCACCCGAGCTGAGGTTACCACCAGGGGTTCTCAAGCTGTGAATGTTTTCTATGTCATCGATTCATCAGGAAATCCAGTGAAGAGTGAAACAATCGAAGCAGTTCGAAAAGAGATTGGCCTAACTATACTTCGTGTGAAGGATGAAGCTTACTCGAAATCTCCTCCCCAAGAGAGTGGAAAATTCTCTTTAGGTAATCTCTTCAGAACTAGATCAGAGAAGTTCCTCTACAACTTGGGTTTGATAAAATCATGCTCGTAATTGGTTCACCGGATAAAAACTAGATCTTCATCATCTTCTCGGAACCTGTATATGCTTGGTTCAGTTTACCTCCTTTAGTTGTAGGATCTTGCTAGACTGCTTGCTTCAGAACTACATTGCACAGCTTTTATCGGTCAATCCTTAGTTGATCTTAGGGTCCGGCCTCAAACTTAATTTCCAACTTTGTAGAGCTTTCTTCATGTAAATACGTTGTTTTTTCGACGTTGCATTTGTATCTCTCAATCTTGGAAGGATATTGTGAATACACATAGATTACTCCAGAATCTTGTCACTGATAATGTGTTTGTTTGTTCATGGGGTACAAAAGAGAGAAATTTCAATCTATGAAAATGATGTTGTGAAAGTGTCAAGAAATTTCATTTTAGTACTGTTGTTGATAGCAATCTTTAACAATGCTATAATTTTGTCACCATTTCAAGAATAGAAAAGTTTGTGTTCAACAAGGTTACGGCAAATGAGTGTGCCTCCACAAAAGATGGTAAATTTGATAAGATTTTTCAAAGAAAATCTTTTTGTGGGGGCAATTTCACACAGCAAAGTTAGATAGATAGACAACAATGGTTTTCTTCCCCAGACAAGGTCAAACGAACTTGTCTTAGTTTGATGTTTCAGTTCAAATTGGACTGGTAGACATGGTGATCTGCTTGCACAATTTCTTTTAGTCATCAAAGAGTTTGAATTTTTTGGCAGCCTACCAGACATTGTCTTTTTCCTCCAAAAGAAAAAAAGGTAGGCGTACTGTTAGAAATCGGCTGGATTGATAAAGATTCTCCTGTATTGAATAATGAATTTGATGAATTCATTTGTTTGGATGCTTGTATTAAAAAATGATTAAGAATAATTTGATAAAACGTGTCCAAACTAACTACCAAGAATCAGTTCAATTGATAGAGATTCTCTAATGTCGAATACTAAATACGATTATCCATATTATCTAGACGTCCACCCTAAAGAATGACTTAGTTAAAAAACGAGATCCAACCTTATTGGAATTAGGGATGGCAATGGATCGGATCAGGGGATGGATACCCCAATATCCATCCCTGTATCCGTTTGAGATATTTATCTCCATCCCCACATCCATCCTCGTTTCTAAGTGAATGAGATGGATTCGGATAATCTCTGAATTGAGGTAGAGATATCCATCTTCACTCCGTCTATATGCATATCCATCTCCATCCCCATTTTAAATAGAGCAAATTCTTACGGATATCCATATTCATGGATAATTTTACCATCCCTAATTGGAATATACAATCAAGACATCAAGATTGACTTTTGTGATGAAAAACAGTTGACTTAGGTTTAGGGTAAATTTTTGTTGATAAGATTCAATTTTGAAAAAAAAAAAAAGAAAAGAAAGGCATTCACATTTTTCATGATTTTCAGGCATGGAAATTGAAGTGGTGGCAAGCAACTAGTGCTACGAGTAGGTAAAGGAAAGTGCCTACACAACACACACAAACAGAAATACATGAAAAACGTGGAAACCAACAAATGGTGTTTGCTAATCTTATAATCTTTTCAATTAATTAAATATTAATCTTTTGTTTAATCATTCTTAAAAGTTTTTTTTTTTTTATCTTGTTTTTAGCTCATTAAAGACAATCTGTCTGTCCCAATAGATATTGAAGAAATTATTAATTAAAATTAAACAGATTACGATGTATCATATCCTAACAAGATGAAAGTGTCTTGCAGTCTTGCTTCTCACTTTTGACATCTTATATAGAATTATTTGTTTACATGTGACTTTCTAACATTAAATATGATTTCTTTAATAGCCTTCTTAAAAATATCTTAATTACAGTAATTTGAGAAATGGGATAGTGGTTGGTGAGTAAGCCTTCTAGTGGATCTCATTTAATTTCGATTTTGAGGGGTTCCTTTCCCATTAGTCGGGTGTTTGAGTAGAGTTTCATCTTACTCGTTATTTTATAAATATGCTTGATGAGTTTTCTCTTTCGTATTATGGGATTAAATATTTGGGACACACATGTATTCGTGCAGTGTGAATGAAATTATTGGTACTCTAGGAAATTATCATAACGCTCAAGGGGGTAACTTAACTGGTAGATAGACGAGCTTGTGGTTTAGGTAAATGATTCCTAAATCAACGGTTTGAATCCTAACAATAGCAAAAGCTTCCGAAAAATACCTAGTTAAAAGAAAATACCTAATACCTAGGGACCAGGATCCTCTCCTCTCCTCACCTCACATTTTCCTCACATTTTCAAAGCACGTGATTGGTTATTAATAAAGTGTCAATCACATCATAACCATTTATTAATTGCAATGCTTATGTGTCATAAGATTAAGTGAGGTGAGGATGAGGTGAGATGAGGAAAAGATCCTTGTCCGTGTGATCCTTGTCCAACACGTAGATAGATATTGTAGAAAGAAAAAAAAAGAAAAAAAGAAAATAAAAATCATAACACGTAATTAAGGAGAAATTAAAGGGCAATGATGTTGGCAACTATAAAATCATTGATGATGTTGTAATCACAACTTTTTTGATGGAAAAAATGAATCCAAAAACCTGAAGAGAGAGAGAGAGAAAAAAAAAAAAAAAAAAAAAAGTTTAGACCACCGACAGAATCTCAAAACGAAACCCAAATAACAATTTAATAATATATGTCAAAAAAAACAAAAAAATTAATAATGAAGTGGGTCCCACGTCGTCTTGTCACGCAGCTCCATGCCCCCACTCCTCTCAAAACGACTTGTCCCTTTCCACTTCCGTTGTCGTTTTGTGTCCTTAGCCAACTCATCTGTAACTCATCTGTACACGTGGCGCGACGGGGATCACACAACAAATAAAGCCGCCGAGTACAGGTAGGGGCCCAATCCTTTTTGATGGTCCACTGCAAAGATTCACGTGGTCCGGATCGTATCGGATCCTCATCGAGGCACGTGCGGACGTGGAAACGTTTTTTTCCTCAGACCAGACCAAAGTCCAATGTAACCGGTTTTATCATCAAATTTATAACATGTAATGTCACTGATAATTGAAAAAGTTCACTAAATAAAAAAAATATATATTTATTCTTTTGAAATATATAAAATTTTACATCAATAAATCAAAAGAATTAAATATAGTTTGTTCAACTTATAAACCAATAATTTTCTCCATTTGTTTATTATATTTCTATTTCTAATTATCAATAATTAGTTTATGTTTGTAAACTATCATGATAATGAAGTGTACGGACTTTTCCTACTATCCTTACTAATTATTCCACAATTTGGGCTTTTGTTAGAGTTAATGGTTGATATTTACATTAATATAAAATTAATAGCGAGTGATTATCAAAATAAGTGAGGTTGAAATAATCATAAAACCTATACTACTATTTGTAGTCTCGAGATTATGACAACAAAACCTCATTAATTAATTATTTAGTACGATTTGTTCTACTTGTAAACCAATAATTTACTTCATTTGTTTATTATAATTATCAAAATTAGTCTATATAAACTTCCGCTCATTATCAATAATTAAGGACTTTGGTAGAGTTAAGGGTTGAAATTTGTGAAGTTAACATTATGTTCATGTAATATAATTCAAGCTCGGCCCGAGATTCAAGCTTGTGATCTTATCTTGTGCAAATACTTTAATTTTTATACTTTGTTTGTATTAGGCATTGTTTGTTTATATTTGATTATGTTAGGCCAATGGCCCCCAAGCTTGATTAATTCTATTATTTTTGTTACAAGATCATAACAACAAACCCCCCACCCCCCAACACACACACCTAATTAATTGGTGATTAAATTAATCGGTGATGTTTGTTCAACTTATAATTCAAAAACATAAAATTAGTAATGAGAAAAATAATCATGAAACCTATACTACTATAATTTTCACAAAAAAGAAAAGAAAAGAAAAGAAAAAAAAAAAAAACACCTGTACTACTATTTGTAGTTATGAGATTGTGACAACAAAACCTCACTGGTCTAAGTAATATCTAATTAATTAATTGGTACGATTTGTTGTACTTATAAACCAATAATTTTCCTCATTTGTTTATTATATTTTTCCTTTAATTATCAAAATTAGTCTATATAGACTTTCATGATAACAATTCTCAATCATCATTAAATTAAGGATTTTGGTAGAGTTAAGGGTTGAAATTTGTGAAATTAACGTTAATATCGTGTAATATAATTTGAATTATGTAATCACAAAAGTGATTCTATTATTTTTGGTTACAAGATCATGATTCTATTGTTTTTATTCAACATATAATTCAATAATTTTCTATGTGTCTTCATCATATTTTTCATTTTAATTGTCGATAATTAGTCTATATTAATCTATTCAACAACAAAAAAGTAAAATTAGGCTATTAGCTAATTGGCTTACTTATTTTGTTTATTTATTTGTTCTTCATGAAATTACAATATTTAATCAAATGAGTGTATAAAGACGACATATAAATCTGTACTGACGAAAATGCTTTCCAATTTATACACACATAATCATCCTTACAAGATAATTGAAAAGTAAATTGAATGGTCTTGATATCCCAACACCATGAGTACGAGTCATTCAAGAGAGAACAGATGTGTCATGTCATGTGTGTGTATATATGTTGGCTTTAGTTTGAAGACTGGTTTCTTTGTCTACAAGGACCACCTTGATACTTTTTAATTGCATCTGATTTATTGGATAATGAAGTGTCATGTGATGGTGGCACTTTCCGGGTTAAAAGTTGGCCACATAAACAATATCCTTTGCGACCTGCAAGCGGCAACCCTACTTTTATCTTCGTAACAAGATAAGGATGTTTCGAACCATCCCTCACCAAGCTTTCGCGTCACCCTCGGATATGATTAGACTTATATGGTACCGGATGCTAACGGATTTTTTCAATCTCGAATCTCAATCACAACAGGATTTGGGGGGCTAATTGTGATTTATGAAAGAATGATTGAAGACGACAACAGTTTATTATGGAGTATGACAAAGATAGTGAAACAGTGTGGATGCATCCACTGGGTGTTCAAAATCCAACTCAGTTTTGGGATGTGATGATGCTACAATTCATGTCCACAACTTAGGTTATGTTGTAAAAGTGGGATGTGATTTTGCATTGAATTCATCAAGACCACATCTATATTTGTTTTTTGTGAGCTTTGAAAACCTGACTAGTTCAGGCCCATTACCATGTACAAGGTTGCACTTTTGGGCCCATTACCATGTAGATTATAACATGCATTATGATTAAATTTTTCATACTAATTTGTAGTAAAACTTGTAGGTTTTGACTTTTGAGATATTGGTGAAAATTAATTTTTGAGGCAGCAAGAGATTAATTTCAATTTAATTTCTACCCCAAATGCTTTGATTCAAATATTTTTTTTTTTTCAAAGTTCCAATTGATATAAATGGACCGTCCATTGAGATTGAATCATACTCTTAAACTTGTAATACACGGCCATTCAAACATTACATTAATTCTATCTATGTTTACGTTCTCTTTCTTGTTCCCTAGAGCCTGAGCCTCTTGAATGTCAAAATGAATAGTGGGATGTTTAGCATTATTCAAAATGAATTGTGATAGTTAAATTATCATTTTAAAATAATATTTATGATTTTGAATATATAGCATACTTGTATTCAAAATAAGAATATAACCAAAATTAATTCTGCTATAATATAATAAGATTAATAATTTTAAATAAATATTAATATTTACAACATTTATTTAAGTAAATTCACTTAAGCAACGTTGTACACCTCTCAGTGCTCCAATTACAAACAATGACTTATCGTATAATTATAGTGTATAAAAATCACTCATGGTTAACTTCTTCAGATTCATATTACGTAAGTTCAACATAAACATGTTCAACAATAGGAAGAGTAATAATTACTAAAATTTCACCAACCGGAGAGACAAGATCAACAACCTCAATGCCAAATTATAATTTGCCATCATCAACGTGTGACTGTGAGACAATATATATATATATATATATATATTATTCTCATCAATTTAAGTTATTTAACTTTTTTGGGCCTTGAAAATGGTGTATAAAAAAATTGACAATATTACTTGTCTGGTCGATCTAAGACGCGTAAAATCTTACAAAAAGATCATAAAAAGTAGATACTTGGGAAATGTACCAGTTTCTCATGGGAAGAAGCAATCTAACCACTGAGTCAACCTTATCTTGTCGGATAACGGCTAGTTGTTGAGGTTTTTGCAAGATGATTAATGTTGTATCATTTATTAAAGGTTAATTATTATAAGTGTTTCTCATTGGGTTTCTTAATATAACTGTAAATAAATAAATAAAATAAAAATAAAAACATTATAGGTAACTAGATTATATTGTTCAAGTGCAAAGTACTGAATTTGGCTTTTAGTTGTTTCTTAAATTTGTGCTGTCTTGCTTTTGCAAATGAGATTGTTAGAATGGGTAAATAGTTTTAGTAATTTGAGGTAGTTGAAAACTTGAAATTATATATGTTCAAGGTTTTATTTATTTATTTATTTATTTATATCATATATGTTGAAAACTTGAAACTTGAAAACTTGAAGAAGAAAATAAAAAAATATAAAGCATTACTAATTATGACAAACTAAACATTATAAAAAGTAAAAGGAAGATGAAATTTATCATAAAATTAATGAAATAGTCACACTTGGACTGTTGTTCAACATACAGAAAAATGGCAAGTCATCTCTTCATGAAATTCATCCTCATTTATTAATTATTCATGTACACTTTGGTTGCTCTCAGAAAACAGAGCAGCATTGTAGACTACATGTAGTATCTATCAGGTCAAAATCTCCATCTCTGGCTATCAAACATTTACATTAATTCTATCTATATATGTAAGTTTACATTCTCTTTCTCGTTTTTCGTTCTCTAGAGCCTGAGCCTTTTGAACTTCCCACTCGGTTGGTCATATCTTGAAGCCTTCCTCCAGCACCACTGCTACTCTTCATTGCTTTGGCAGCAGACGACTCATAATACCCACTTGATGATGACTTGTGATGGGCAGAAGGGGCTGCTTCTGTTGTTGCTGAAGAAGAAGACGTCTTTCGTTTCTTAGCAGCATTGATGGCTTCTTGTTTAGGGAAATTGATGATAGAAAACACACCCGCCTTTGACTTTTTGTTCCATGTTGATGAAGCAGCTTTGATAGCAGTTTCAGAGGATGGCTTTGAAGAAGACTCTGAACGGTGGTCACGTTCTCGCTCATGATCATGGTCATAGTCACTGTCACGATCATGGTGGGAGTGATCAGACTTTCTCTTGGATGGGCGCAGTGATTGTGGTTCTGGTGAAGACCTGATGGACCACTGCCGCTGGTGGTGATCTGCATTTGACCATTGTGGAATCGATTTCTGCACCCAAAGGAAATAAAAGAGTCAAAAACGATTGTCCAGTTCACTTTTCTAGTTTCAAGTGTCTTTTTCTTCATGTTTTTTTAAGTCAACCTTATAATCTTTGGGCATCAAGATTGCAGTACACAGTGAAAAAAGGGAAGTTTGGATCTTAAAAATACATACCGATTTTGATTTCATTGAACTAACATCGCCAACACCGCTGCTCACTTCCCTACCATATTCTCGATCTCTGGGGAACTCCCTGCAGCAGATTAAACAAATTAAACTACCTTAACTTCATCGTGTAACAACTGGAATGAAAAAAATATCAGTGATGCAGTATTTACCAAAACAGCATACCAGAAAGAAAAAGTATGCAACACGTAGTGACATACTATGCAATAACCAGCTAAAGATGATACCATCCCAAGCCTAACAGATTGTAGATGAATATGTTAAATAAAAGTAACAAATCACCTTACTCTAGTACACAAAACTATCAACCCATCGCTATACTATCAGCCCATCACTATACTATAGAGGTGCTACTACAGAAGAACTAGCTCAACATAACATTGAAAATCAAACAATGTGTACTCTGAAGAAACAGAACTGAAAAACATATAATTCAGTACAAAACCACATTATACTATATATTCCAATGCTGTCCACTTGACTCGATATTTGGCATCATTATGAAACCAACTTTGAAAAATGTGCAATGCAAACAAGGGAGCATGCTCATGATATACATCCATCCTTTTGAGAGAGCAGTACAATTGATTACAAATGTGCACATAAAGCATACCTCTGAGGTGGAACAACAGGCATCATATAACCTTGAACACCAAAAGGGTCCTGAGGCATGACCCCACCGAAAATCATGTCTATGGGACTTATTCCATAACCCATAAACATATAAGGCATTGCACCACCAAATGGAGCCACATATCCAGATTGCATGTCATTCCAATAAGGATTATTATAGGCAGAGGGGCCAAGAGGCATCATATCTTGGGGGTAGGTTTTCCACTGTAAGTCATTTGAAGGCATGCGGGGCTGCTGCTGCTTCTTCTTCTTCTTCTTCTGCTGCACTTGTGATGCTGGTGCTGGCTCCTTCACACTCATCGACTCGTGTGTAGCTTCGGACACATCAGGTGCTTTTGCTGCTATCCTTGTTTGTAGTGGGGCTATAACAGCTTTTCCCTCATCTGTGATCTCCTTTGGGACTAGAGTTTCTTCAAAACCAGGTGGTGGCTTTTGCTCTCCCTTTGATGCAGCAGAAATAGTAGGAGAAGGTAAGCCCTCAATTTCTTTCTCAAAAGCTGCCCTGTATATATATGAAAGAGACACATTATAATTCTTCCAAAGCATGAAGAAACACATTCAAAACAGAAACTAAAAATAAACTTACTCATTCGGCCTAAAAACTGCAACTGCCCCACTTGGCAGAGCATATGAGCCATCTGGAGTTGCAATTAACATCGACTTTGGAATGCCGGTGGGATGTTTAAATCTCTTGACATCGGACTTTGGATCACCATTCGTAGGACAATGCTGAATAAAATGTCCTGGATAGGAAAATTTAAATACATTCAAAAAAGATCTCATACATAAATTGATTTTACAATCTTGTTTAGGTGTGAACATACCAGGAACCTTACACCTGTGACAAACGTAGCCCTGTGGTGGCTGTGGCTCCAACATGCGAGGCCTTCCAGGAACTCGACGAATTAACACGGAAGTGTTTCTGGGGATTAACATCTCTCCCGTATATTCTGAAATCAAAAAACAAAAAATAAACCCTAATGACAATCAGTTGTGAAATTGAGAAAACAAAATCATAGAGAACAAAAACTAACCTTCGTTGGTTTGGGCATTAGTGACCAGGAGGTCCGAGTCAGTACCCCCCAGATACTTTGATTCATATATCTTTTCTTTCAAAGTGCCAACCGATATCAATGGACCGTCCACTGATATCGAATCAAAGTGTCTTGCACTCTTAAACCTATAGTAAACTGCCATTCGAGAATCGATATGCTCGAGTGAGAGAAGAGGCAGCGTGGAGTCTCTTGTCACCCTAGTGGCTGTTTGTTTCTCTTTTAAAAAAAAAAAAAGGTTTCCTAAAAGATTTGAGTGAGTGGAAAAAAAAGTTTCCTAAAGGATTTGAGTGAGAGGAGGCAGAGACGGCAGAGAGTCTCTTAAAAAAAAAAAAAAAAAAAAAAAAAAAACTGAGAGGAGGCGGAGAGTCTTCAAAAAAAAAAAAAAAAAAGACTTGGGCCTCAAGCGTCAGAAATAAGAAAAAATTAAAAAAAAAAAAAAACGCAATTAATGGGATTTGAACACTCACCATCAGCAAATACCGGAAGAACAATGCCAACTGTACTAACAAATGTTTTGTTATGATGAGTGTTATTTGTTATAAATAAATATATCGGTATAAGGTGTAGTGATGCATCCACTCGGTGTTCAAAATCCGACTCAGTTTTGGGATGTGATGATGCTACAATTCATGTCCACAACTTAGGTTTTGTTGTAAAAGTGGGATGTGATTTTGCATTCACTTCATCAAGACCACATCTATATTTGTTTTTTGTGAGCTTTGAAAACCTGACTAGTTCAGGCCCATTACTATGTACAATGTTGCACTTTTGGGCCCTAGCAAGAAAAGAAGGAAGATCAATCGAACGAAAAGAGAATTTTCAGCCAAGGAAGTAAATATCGATAATATCTCATCGCAGAATGCTATGACAATAATCATAAGTTTATGCTTCTTTTCGAACTCACATAACGCATAAGAATCCGTTTTACAAAGTGATTAACAGTACTGGAAGGCTCCATTACGGTAAAGGTTACGTTACATCACAACATTTGACTGGTAACTCACAGTACTTAGTTTCTCTACTGAGTACTTAGGACCTGGGGAACTTATAAAAAGGGCTCCAAATAAAAACTATTTCATAAGAGAACATTAAACTGGGAAATCAGTCCAAAATTTCAAAGAAGTCGGAAAAGAACTGGGATTAGTCAGATCAGATCATACTTCAGTGACCGGAAGCTCACCACATTCACTAATGACCACCTTCTTTATGGGACGGTCTCCTCTGTCAGTCTCTTGTGATTCAATTAGCTTAACGATATCCATGCCTTCCAAAACTTGGCCAAACACAACGTGCCTCTGATCTAGCCATGGTGTCTGCCATTTTCCAAAATCAGACAAACATATCAACATGTGGCCTATCAAATAACTGCAACGAAAAATACCTCATATCCTGCTTAATAGCTAAAACTTAACAAGGATACAACGAAAAGTTGCACAAACCATCCAGTTAAATGAAGTCTCTTTCAAAAAAATGACCCCACTACCATAATCCAATGACTCATTTTCAAATCTAAAGTGTCAACTACACGTAGATTAACAAAATATGAAGGCTACATAAAATGGAAGTTAATTGATTTGAAAAACAACTTTGGCCTACCTATTGCTGGTAAAGTCACTTTAATATAATAATCTGACGTGAAGGAAACTTAAAAAATATTGTAAGAGCACGAGCAAGTGCATATAAAGTTTTATCAGATGGCATTTCTAAAATTTAAAGCCATTCATTCATTTGAAGTACACATGGCATTCACATCAATTACAATCATCAAGCTATTTTCTCTATAGTGAATATTGACATTAGTCACAAACGACGTGGTGTTCTTTATAGTCAACATCTATTTGCATTTGTTAACAGTGGAAGACCCCCAGAACATTTGTTTATTTAAACAATAGACGACCCTCGAGATACATAATGACATCATTTTCAACATCAGAGGTCTGACAAGCAATTGGAGGGAATAGGCGGAGAGAAAAAAGATTATTCCAAAATGCAGGTTAGACATAGTCAAATACATCCAGCTACTATAATCTGCCAATGATCATTCTGGTCCACTTAAAAAAATATATTAACCTTGTATTTGAATTATTCTCAGCAAAATCTTAATCATGACTGTTCTTTCATGAGAAAAGCCATCACATACCTTGACAGTGCAAATGAAAAATTGGCTCCCGTTGGTGTTGGGCCCTGCATTTGCCATACTAACTATTCCAGGTCCAGTATGAACCACTGCAAGAAGTCACACACCTCGCATGTTCAGTAATAATAATGCATCGAAAGATATTCTATATAAAACCAGCTTAACAGAAGAAAAAAAAATGACCATAAGATGGAAATTTTTAAGCACCAGCACCAGTCAATAATCCCACTGTGAATGCACATAAACACACACACACACACACACACACACACACACACACACACACACATACATACATATATATATATATATATATATATACTTGTTTAATTAATTACCGCTACATGGCATAATATTTAACAGATTGCAAAGGTACAATAATAAAATCAGACTCCTCAACATTCTCTTTTATTTCCTCTCAAGGCAAGGTTATATCCTACGTGTGCTATATTGAGGTGTGGGTTCTAGAAATAGTCACAAGAGTAGCATGAGAAGTCAGGATCAACTCACACTTGAAATTCTCATCCTTAAACGTGCGACCATATATACTTTTACCTCCAGTTCCCTGCAGTAAATTTCAGCTTTCAGACGATTAGTTCACATACCTAGTTAATAGCATAGCATAGCTAAAAGCAACTCGAAAAGTCAAGAGTTAATAATCAGCAGAAAAGAAGATTCAAGGTCATAATATTTCACACTTTTTCATTTTCCGAAAAATAATAGAGTAAGTAAAGACAAGTTGGTTTAATACACTATCCTAAATCAAGCAATACTAAACTCTACTCTAATATTAGTATGAAAATGAAAAATTGCATGCAAATCAGACGACTCCAGTAGGTTAATAAAAAATGTAAAATACTAATGACAGACTTCACAATGAATTTAAAATCAAACATCCCCTTCACACATAATTTTGAGCAAAACCATGCTTGATGCCAGTAAACATCCAGTAATACAAATTTTACCACATCCTAAATGAACAGGAGTTCGAAGGCTAAATCTTTTACTGTGACAAATTTTAACTGTCTAAGAAATCAATGGAAAATTGCCCTGATCTAAGTCACATATGGAAAAAGATAGTTATAATAATGACAACCAAATATTTTCTCCAAGTATTAGTATTCCAAGAAAACCATATTCACCAACTAGGTAAAAGAAAAATCGAAATAAAGTTTAGCAATAATATTAATTGCCTCCACGTGCTAAACACAATAGCTACCAAATGCTCTTTAAAAAAAGTGTATGGATCATACAGGACTATCAGGCCATAATCCTAGTATCCTACATTGATTTTAATCTTCACAAAGAGATATAATCGTTAACATAAAAGACTAATGAGCTCAGAAACTTGAATTTCATTAGATAGGAGATCATTCAAGATGTAACTGACAAACAAGTGAAACAACTATCCTTATTTAACATTTTAGCCATTCAACACAGGATTTTTGGTCTCTTATCAGTTTAGATTTTTTTTTAATTCATAAAAAGAAAAACTAAGATGCCTTTTTACAATGCTGAAAAGCCATTCTTACTACATACTGATTGATAGGTTCAAGCGGTAACCTAAATGGAAAAGTTGGGGCATCTATTTCTATTGGGCTTGAAGGCCCAAATAGTGTCCAGGCCAACGAGGGTTCAAGGGACATGTTGCTGTAAGAAGAAACTTGGGTGTGCCTTTTTTCCGTCATTCCACCTTCGATTTCTTTCTTTATTTCTCTTTTTTTATCTCTTGGCCGCACAACACATAAAAGCAAAACATGGTCTTGCTTTTATAGCAAATGGTTTAGGGTTATTAAACCCTCAAAATTACCAACAACATGTGACATGTCCCTTGAATATTTGGACCACCAATAGCCCCTCATTGGGCTGGACACTATTTGGGGCTTCACATGCGGACACGCAACTAGTAATATCGGAAAGCGTACTTTTCTGTAACAATTTCCAACAACTGATTAACAAAATATACATTCAAAGAAGGAATATGAAGACAGTAGTTGCACCAAATAAAACATTAGAAGTTGTAGAATCTAAAAATGTGAGATAACACTCACATTTCCTTTATCAAAGTCCCCTCCTTGAATCATGAAATCTTTGATGACACGATGAAATGTGGAATTTTTGTAGCCAAAGCCCTTCTCTCCTGATCGAATGCACAATCGAAATCAAATTATAACAGGTTCCAAAACTAGACAAATCAAACACAAAACAAATACAAGAAAATTGAACCAGCACTAATACTAAAATAAAAATTACACACAACCTGTGCATAGAGCACGGAAGTTCTCTGCCGTTTGAGGCACATCGTCACCATATAATCCAATCACAATTCTTCCAGCAAGCTTCCCCACGGGATTCCCAATGCTTATATCAAAAT
The DNA here is from genome assembly GCA_030490815.1 of Acer saccharum. Lineage (NCBI taxonomy): Eukaryota > Viridiplantae > Streptophyta > Magnoliopsida > Sapindales > Sapindaceae > Acer > Acer saccharum. Next base: position 2,884,678 of record CM059873.1, on the reverse strand, counting down.
ACACTTTGTGGGTAACTTTCGATTGTAAATCCACCTGAAACCAAATCAATTACACGCTTATTCGAAACTCAAAAGAACAGTTTTTTGCTCCAGAGAACCAAAATTCGGGCTAGTCATTCACTGCAGTTCTGATTACAAAAAAATATTCCATATAAACCTGAATCCCAAATTCATTGACTTAATGACTTCCATCCAGGGTTTCTACCATCCCACAAAAGACTTTGCACATGAGGAAAATGTTATTAGAGCTCCAATTTCTCTTAATGTTAACAATTTGATAGCCCAGAACATGTAAGTAAAATAGTAAATACACCATTTGAACATACAGAACTTTGTTATTTGCAATTATCATGTCTAATAACAATAATTATAAAAAAAAAAAAAACACAGATAAATAAATAAATAAATAAGACAAAACCACAAGAAACCCACCTCAGCACTAGCCCGGACACGAAGACTGGTTTTTCTCGGAGAAGTAGAAGTCAGAGGAACCGGACGCAGCGAACCGGAGGAGAAGAAGCTCGAAGACGACGAAGCATTCAATGAAAACGCAATTTTTCTCGGAATCCTGATTGTATTACACGCGGGACTCAGAAATTTCTTCTGGGACTCGCTTCTTCTTCGTGGACCCGACACTGAGCGCACATTAAACTGTCGAAAAACATATAAAACAGAATCAGATTAGCACAGATGAAAAAAAATAAAAAAAATAATAATAATTAAAAAGGAAGATTGAAACTTGAAAGTAATAGTAGCAGTACTGGGGTTGTCAACTGAGCCGCCATTGATGGAAGTTGCGTTCTCGTCTCTCTTCGTCGCTGAATGCTGATAAGAGTTTCTGTGTGGGACTGACTGTAGTCTGTGGGTTTGGTGGGGAGTTTTCGACAAAAATAGTGTTTGTTGAAATGACAGATATGTCCTCTAGTGGTATATTTCTATGGAATATCTTCTTATAATCACTACAATTTATGATAATTATAGAATTTATAGTAAAATCCACTAATTTGCTGAGTATTTACACAAAAAGGTCTCAACTTTATCATTATTATTATTATCTCAAAAAGGTAATGGCAGCAGTGTTGAACTTGAAGCCACTGATTTCATCTTCAGTCCTCCCTAAATATTCTCACTCAGTGATATTCTCGAGTACTAATTATAATAAAATAAAACTACCATTCAAAGTCTCTGCTACGAAAATGAGCTCTGCTGAAACTGAGGCCAATAAAACAGCCAAAACCATTGATTCTCATCTTCATGTTTGGGCATCTCCTGAAGAGGTATGATATATATAGATGTATTAATAGTAATTTTACTCCTTTAGTTATGTAAAGAGACAAAAATTGCTTCCAAAATGCTTATGAATCTTGAAAATTTTGTGAAGGCTGCAGATAAATATCCCTACTTTCCTGGCCAAGAACCCACTTTGCCTGGACATGTTGATTTATTGCTCCAGGTAGGTAGGCCTCTCTTATCAGCAAAAAGATTTCTACTTTTGTGTTGTTTGGTATTCAATCTTATGTGGGTTTTCACTGAATTGGATTTTGCATGATTGTTTGTTTATTGATCTTCTATGCACTGTAAAAGTTTAGTCAATGGACCTGAGTGTTTATGGTTGTTTACATTGTAGTGTTTGATATTTAGCCAGTTTGCTTATGCTTGATGAGTGGCTGCAACTTTTGGCCTCATTGTGTTGTCTAGTAGTTTTCTTTTAGTTGTTAAACTATTGAAGACAATCAACCTTTGCAATACATGGCCTATTGTCGTGATTTGTTAGATTTTGATGACACTTTTAGAATGTAAGATCTTGTTTATATGTAGAACTTGTGCACTTTATCAGCGTGTTTAGTTAGGATTGATTCAGATCGTGAAGGATCATGAAACTCTTGTTATAAACTTATAATGCATATGAGGACAGATATGTCTCATTATTAAGTTCGTTCGTTTCTTATAGTTCTTTCCCTTCACCTTTTTTCTTTGCCCTGCAGTGCATGGAAGAAGCGAGCGTGGATGGTGCACTCATCGTGCAGCCCATTAATCATAAGTTTGATCATTCTTTTGTGACAAGGTCTGTTGAGATTATGTTGTGACAAAATATTTAGTTATAATCAACATTTCACATAGCTGCAAAGCCACATAAAAAATTGTAGTTCACAAGGTACATCATCATTCAGGTGAGTTGATATGGGTGCGGCTTATAGACGATTCAACACATATAGGAAGTAATTAGTCCGTTGTTGTTGACCTTATAGAATTCATGGCTTATAGGTCATACTCAAACCTGAATCTTTTCACTCCCATTAGACTTGGATTCTTCTAACTCCTCTAGACCGAAGAAAAAGTTAACGATCAGGAATATAGGAAGTTGTTATTATGTTTTCTGGCTTCTACACTTCAACGAATTGATTGCGATGTTGAAGAAGTTGCCTTTAGATCATTCTGTACAGACATGAATTGCTGGTCGGAAAGAAGCTTAAAATAATAGTTTTTTCCTTTCTATTTGCTTTTCTTAATTGTCTTTCGCCATGGTATTATCTAATGAATGCGAATTTTATCATTGGACAGTGTCCTAAAGAAGTACCCAACCAAATTTGTTGGTTGTTGCCTCGCAAATCCTGCAGAAGATGGCAGTGGGATTAAGCAGCTCGAAAAGCTCCTTTTGGAGGTCTTGGATCATCTTTCATTATTTCACAACCCTACTATTCTCTTAGAAAAACCATTCTGACACAAATCTCTTTTTCATGCTAGGATGGTTATCGTGCTGTTCGTTTTAATCCATATTTGTGGCCATCTGGTCAAAAGGTACTAATCTCAGTATAAAAATTCACTGACAGCTATCATGCCTTAAACTTTGTACATTCACGGAGTCTTTTATCTCATTATTAACATGTTTTTTAGGATTTCTGTCAAATTATGTGTTCTGTTCCTCTGATTAGTTGGTGCATGGCATGGTGAGGAAACGACAATGATGATGTTTTGTCAATTTTCTGTTAATCTATGTAGATGACAAACGAAGTTGGGAAGACAATGTTTTCTAGAGCAGGAGAACTTGGAGTTCCAGTGGGTATCATGTGTATGAAGGTATCACAGTTCTTTTTCAACTCCACTTAAACCAACAAAGAACAAGAGAATGTGAATCTTTTAACTCGATCACTACATTTTTTATCTTTATGTGGAGCTAATCAGCTATTAAAGCAAAACTTTATATTTGATCTCCAAGTGAAATAAAAATGCCAACTATAGTTCTAAACACGATTGGTTGAGGTGCTATTATAATCATATGGTGGACTTTTTTCAGGGTCTCGGTCTACACATTTCAGAAATTGAGGAACTTTGCACAGAATATCCTGCAACGCCTGTATTGCTTGATCATTTGGCTTTCTGCAAACCACCAATGTGAGCTCTCTCTCGTAATTTGACTCAGTTAGGGAAGTCCTCCAATATGTATGTATCTGTGCAAAAGTAAGAAAACACTAGCTTGCTCATGTGTGTGTCGTCTTTGCAGAAATGATGAGGAAAGTCTTGCCTTCTCTAGGTTTCTTAAGCTATCCAGATTCCCACAGGTAACATTGACTAGTGTGGCTTCAATGCCTGCTATGTAATGCAAGTTTTTTTTTGGTAGAGAACATCATTCTTTTTATATCTATGTTGGCATTTTTTCAAGATCCCGGGACCAATTTATTGTCATTAGTATTGTTGTCGTCTTTTGAAACAGTATCTAAAATTCTTAAAACCGTTACTTTGCAGGTATACGTAAAATTCAGCGCTTTGTTTAGGTTGTCAAGAATGGCATTCCCATACCAGGACCTATCCCCTCTTCTCTCCCAAGTTGTCTCCAGCTTTGGTGCAAACCGTGTAATGTGGGGCAGGTAACACTCGCCGTTTCCTTCTAAGGTTTCAAACGAAAAGCTATATTCTACAATCCTAAGATTCCTATTCATGATTTATATACATTACAGCGATTTCCCATTCATTGTTGCGGAATGTGGTTACAAAGAAGCAAGAGAAGCTGCGACTGTCATTTCAAATGAAGCAGCTTTGTCATCTTCCGAGTTGGAGTTGATCATGGGTGGAACTATCAAGCAACTTTTCAAAAATCAATGGCTTCCTTGAGCAAAAATATCATCCATGTCACTTCCTGATAGTCAAAAATTGTTTTCTTATAAATTTTCTGGGTTCTATCAAATACTTATTGAACAAGAAACACTATACCGATGCAAAGTAATTTATCGATCAATTTCCAAATGGTTTCTTCAATCTAATAACCCAGGTGAGACCGTGAGACGATGCAAATGCCAATTGTAGCTCGAAAAAATTGTAAGGATTCGAATTGTGAAGAAAAAAAATTATATAAAAGAAAAAGAATAACAACATTCTCTACAGGATCTGTGAAGTAATGATCTTGCTTTGTAAAACTTGTTAGTCTATACAAGACTCTACACCCTATCAATGTAAGGATTCCTAAACCAGGTATTCTTCCTGTATAGCTAAAGATGTATAAAACGGCCAAACTGAAATGAAATAATTTCAACTGAACCTATACAACTCGTAACAAAATGGGAATTACAGAAGAAAAAAAAAAGAAAAAAAAAAAAATCAACTGCTGTGCCTAATCCTCTATGCGTTGGATTTCACCCATCATTATTCGATTGCTTGTGACTTTAAAACCAAGGAGAGCCGGGTCGATTTGCCTCCCTTTTTTCCCTTTCTTTTTCCCGCTTCGTCCCCCTTGTGTTACGTCTGATGAATCTGGGATCCCTGCAGGATTGTACGCCTCTGGACCAACGGCCTTCTTGCTATTACTCTTCAACATGTCAATAAATGATGGCTCTGACACGTCCGCGTCACTGCAAGATGCGGCACGTCGGAAGCGCATCTCTTTCTTCCCTGCTGCCGTCATGTCCGAACCTCCGTGGCTTACGAGATTCCCCCCTGGGTCTTGCCTTCCTGAAGATTTCACAAATGTAAAATTATTTGCTAGATCAACAGTGGATGCTAATCAATCATGCTCTATACTCTGCACCTCAGGAAAATGAATAAATAAATTCGAGGTTTTAGAGAGATATCAATACCATCAGCAGTGCTTGACGAAATCTTCCCTCTGATAACGGGATTTGAGTTGAGGTCAGACAATCCTTCCTGGGATGATGAAGCACGTGAGGCTGGTGGGCGTCTTAACAAAATATTGTCTTGCATTCTAGATGCAACCGACACACTGTTAAAAGAAGATTATGATAAGGAACTGATAATAATATCGAATGATATGAAGCGAATGTGTAGGATGATATCAAGAAAAAACCATAATAGGAAAATTACGCATTTGTTTACTAACATCCTTATAACTGATGATATTGAAAAATAATTTACAAGAGAGACTCTGCCAAACAAAATGGGTAGATTTATTCACAATTGCTATGGCATATGTGGTCCATTGTTCATGCTTCACGTTCAAATATCAATCGGTGTTAATATAACAATGAAAAATCTGTTCATCGTAAAACAAAGCAATAGCAATTGTATAATGAAATGTAAAAACTTCTACATGCATCGTTTCCTTGTAAGAGAATGAAATCAGACACATACAGATAAGCAGATATATGAAAAATATCATGTATTAACACAAATTTGCTTACTCAAAAAAACCCAGGTTAAACCACACTTTATCCAAGACAAACATTTAAGGGAAAGCTAATTAGTAAAAAAATTCCAATGGTCCATTCATGTTTTTGACAACTCCTGAAAAAAATGGGATATCTAGGTTTAGGCAATCCAAAGAATAGACACTTACTGATCCTTGGCAATATCTTCTACAAATGAATCATAAAAACCTGCTTCAACACCTGTAAAAAGATATAAAATAAATCAAAATCACTTATTCACTTAAACAAAGTGCAAAACTTCCAAATGAAAACAATGAGAAACGTACTTGCAACTTGTGAAGTATGTCTTCCTCTAAGAGCATTACTTGGAATCTCCACCCGATCAAGAGTAGCCAACCGAGCTTGCTTGGCCGTGCCATCTTGAACCTCAAAAACTGAACCTTTTGTCATATCTTCGCTCTTAGACCCATGTCTTCTTCCCTCCATCTCCGAGAACTCTTTAGTCAGAGATGATTGACCAATCATGTTCGAATCTGTGTAAATCGTTCGAGTGCTGTCATGGATGCTTGACAAGAACAGCTCTCCCTCATGCATCGACCCAGTTTCAGATCTTAACCGAAACTTTTCATTGCTTTCTAAGCTGTTGGCCTGTTTGTCAGCTACATAAAACTGTGGCGGTTCAGATGAGTTAGAACCATAAGATCCTACTGTAAATGAGTTTGTTAGACCTGCTTCTCGGTCTGGAATACTAAATGGGTGATCAGAAGTGTTTGACCCAGAGTAGACTCCAGATGGTGACCGCCTTCCAAAGGATACACCATTCACATTCATGTCCAATGACTCGGAAGGGTGATGACCTGATTTCTGATGGAGCAATTCCATAAACAATCGCCTTGATTTGTCATCATGGGATCCATCTGACATCCATAAACTTGGATCATCAGAAGTCATTTGAACTTCTGGCTCCCTTCTCTGCCGCTCAGCATTAATATGCAGCTGCTGAATTCGAGATTCTCCCCACTCATTTGCCAGCTCCCCGTTGCCTTCAGACCAGCGACCCTCTATTGCATCCGAATGTGAAACATTGAACTGGTTAGGAACCAAAGGGTGATGAAGACTATGGGAGTGGGTACCAGAAGAAAATGACCCCACTTGACCACCAAGTTGCATACGCGTGCTCAACTCCTGTACATCCAGACCATGAGAATGAGCCATAGCATTAACCGCATCCAGATTCATCCCTGGAGCACCAACAGGCATAGACATGGACCGCTCAAATGGCAGTGAGCCAGGCTCAAAAAGCCCTTGCCGGAGTTGTTCTTGAAATGAAAGATTTCGTTCAAGGTGACCCAGTTGCTCTTCATGGGGTGGCCTCTGTTGCTGCTGGTAAATATCTAGCGGGCTAAACCCTGAAGAGTGAGCACCAGCAAGAGTCCTGAGAAACTGATTGGGTTCATCAGCTGACCAAAGAGAATCAATATGCCTCTCTTCTGGCACATTGCTTCGCGGCCTTAATCCCATTGATAACTGTCTAGCCCGCATCTGCTCTTGAAGAAGAATCTGATGTTCCAAAGCTTGCATTTGTCCATGTTGTGAACGCGACATTAGCTCAAATAAATCTCTTTGATGTTCTTGTTGCGGTGCCTGACCTAATTTCATTTGAATAATTTGATCTAAAGATGGGACAAATTGCTTTTGAGGATGAGGAGATCGCTGTTGCAGCTCATGTAGAAGGCGTTGTTCTAATAAAGCCTGATCAAGAACATTGTTTGCTCTGATAGGATCAATATGTGATTGCCCTAGGCCAGGATCAGTCATTTGATTATGCAGCAACTGCTCAAGAAGCACCTGCCGAGCTTGCTGTCTTTCCTGCAAAAGCTTCTGTTGTTGATGAAACTGCTGTTGTTGCTGCTGGAGCTGAAGCTGCCGCTGCTGTTGCTGTTGCTGTTGCAGATGAAGGGTCAAAATATGCTCCAGGTCTGGTGGATGGTTTGCCAACTGTTGGTGGTGAAACAGGTTCTGGTTTGGTACTTGCTCTACAATTGAGTCATTAAGGCGTGCATGAGGAGAAAACATATTCCGCTGTTGGAGCTGCTGTTGCTGCAATTGTTTTGACAAAAGCTGCTCTGCTAGATCAAAATGATTGGATTCCTGTTCCATGCGTCTCATTTGGTGAGCAGCCATGGCATCTTGATACACATTGGATTCAGAAAAAGAGTTTTTCCTATGACTATCCGGCCATGTCTCTGCAGCAAGAGCTGGATCAGCCATGGAATTGAACTGGGATGCCCTTTCCATGCTAGAAGGCATGTTAATAGGTCTTGTATGAGTTCCTTCAAGCTCAGACCACAGCAAGCTAAAAGGATGCGACTTCTTTTCATTGTTACTTGGCATGCCAGACTCTGTCAGGTCAGTATGAGAGGGCTGGATAATAGAATTTTCCACAGGATCATGAATGCCCCCCAAAGATTTTACAAGAGGATAGCCAGTATTTCCAGGTCTTCCTGGAAACAAAATTTCTGTACAAAAACAACCAACCATTAGCGAGGGTTATAGAAAAAATGACTTGAACAATCAATGAGCTATAATAGAAAAAACCAACCTTCATCTTGGGGAACAAAATCATGTATACTTTGACCCTCAGAATGAGACAGTGGCAAAGGATCTCTGGGTTCTGACAATCTTGATTGAAGATGTCGATCTGAGAGGTCATCAAACTCAGATAATGCCCGCCGCATGTCATTTACCAGGGATGAATCAGTAGTTTCCATATTTCCTTCCAAAACACCAAAATGCTCCAGCTCAGAATTTGATTCGTCAGTATTGGCATTCATGTCTTTAGCTTTCAGATGTGGCATGAACTCACCCAATTCATGAAAAGGTGTTCCTTCAGGTGCATCTGCCATGCGGACAGGCAAGTCTGTCCCAAAAAACCCTTGTTCAAACCATGAAATGATGTCAGCGCCAAGAAATGGTCCCTGAAGTCCTCCTTGAGGATCAATGTAGCACAAAATTAGTTGCTCAGGTGGCGTATCCCTCTGTAACTCTGTCACCGCACCATTACTAACCAGGTGCTGCGTATTTCTACCCTGCTTTTGCTCAGCAGAGGCTGCAGCCAACAGAGAGCTTGGGTCATCAGGAAGCTTGGATGTTATGTCAAAAGAAGAAGCAGTCTCAATGTTATCAAACTGAGGATGTCTGTTAAAAGCAGAATCTATCCTTTGCCAATTTTCACTATTGTTTTGATCAGCAGAACTAATATCTACAGCACCGCTGACACCATTGCTTTTAGGAAAAGCTCTATCAGAGTCCGATCCAAGATTTTTTCTTGTGGCAGCCATTCGTTCTTCAAAATTAGCCTCTCTTCCTGAAACAATAAATGTTCAAGTTCTTTCAGACATACAACAGGTGCTATAATCACACTCCAAATTTGATAATTAGAACTTAGTGTTAAAGAGCTAAACCAAAGTGCCACTCACCGTCCTCCACATTCATATCTGAACCATAGCTTCTCAAGGTACCATCATCATCAAATTGATGTGCAATTCTGTTTTCAGCTTCTTCCAAGGTCTCATCAAGAAGAACTGAGGGGAGGACACCCTGTTTTCCCTCGATGGATTCCAAGTCTTCAGCACCTACACAAGGAACAAGCTTGTAAGCACAATCAGAAAGGTAGCAACAGAAAAGAGGGCTAGAGTAAATGAGCTTAAAATTTTGCACAAGGCACCTGTAACATATTCAGTTGATTTCCCCTGTTTGAATGTGTTGTATACCACCCCACTACTGGTTATTTTTCCCTTCCATATGTCGCTAAGGACAACCTGTTAGCATCCAATGACCATTTTGTCAATTAACAAACAGCATCGACAGACAGGTAAATTAATTGCATGGATCTCAAAGTTTACCTCCTCTTCAGGATCAGGGGAAACAAAAGCCAATGGTTCGATAAAGCCTGCTTGAGTTATAGGGGATAGTTCATCCATCTCATCAGGTATGGTAGCCATAGATGGACTACTCTTTTGTCTGCGGTATATATCAAGAAGCTTTCCTCTTGGATAGTGAAATGTATCAGCTGAGAGGCGAGGTTTCCCAGGGACACTTTCATTTTGGTATGATTGAACAGCACCGATGCCCACAGATGACCTCCCAATAGCATTTGACCTTCCTCGTCCAATACTAAATCCCGTGTTTGAACCTTCCACCCGTCCTTTCTCAAGTCCAAATCCAGGTGCAGCACGGTAGGAACTTGAACCACTCGAATGAACCTCCATTATTCTATGGCGTGGCCTCCATTTATCACGAGAATCTGAGTCACGCTCAGGAATTGACCTGTTACTAGTTACAAAAGGTTGATTGTCATTGTGGGCATCTTCCTTCTCCTTCTCCTTCTCCACATCTGTCTTCTTTTCAGTTCGGGATTCCTTCTCTTTGTCTTCAGGACCCCACCTTGATGACCATTTGCTATCACGCCGTGCATTAGAATCATGCCACCGATCAGAAGATGGTAAAGCTCTATTGTCACTGGTTTCTCTAGTCGAAACATTGTCAATGCGACGGTCTGCTTTCCTGCGATCTCTCCTACCACCAAGTAAGCCAGTCTCTCTTTCCTCTTCACGCCAGCGGCGGCTAGTGTCACTTTCAGTCGCACTTCTCCTCCAATCTTTTTTGTCCTCAGATCCTTCCAAACGCCAACTCTCCTTCTGGTTGAGATCAGAGGAGCTTCCAAGAGATACAGAAGTTGGAGCACGCATATCCTGTATTACATGAAAATACATCCAAAACAGTTCCGTTGAGAAATAGTATCTCCCAACATCAATTAACCTACATATTTTTATTAAATTAATACTTCAGAAAGTTGACTGACATGGTCCACACATAGTAACAGAACTAAAAGGAAAAGGTTTTCAAATATAGTCTTGAGGTCAGTGGCATATAATGCCCTCTTTTGTAGGAGTTCCATCAAGCAACTCTATCAACAGAAAGGTAGAGTTAGAGCCTAACACCCTTGGTAGTTTACCAATTCAAAGAAAAATCCATTTTGAAAAAGTGAAAAAACGGAAACAAACATAGCCTACTCCCTAGTTAACTAGTTTACACTGCTTGCAACTGCAAATGAGTGCTCTCTAAAGATTAAAAAAAGAAGCTTACTCAAATTTTTCAGTACAAAAGCCTTAAGTCTCTTGTAAATTTTAAATGTTTCACCTACTTACCATCAACCAACCCCCACAGCCATCTCAAAAAAATAAATTGTTAAGGAAACAAAATAAAAGTGGCAGAAATCAACAGCCACTCTTATTATCCAAGTTTCAGTTACAAGAGTAGTTATCATCTAAGAAGAACTGGTACATAGGAGATTATTTCAAGTATAAAAGGAGATCTTAAAACAATAAAACAATTGCAATATGCTGTGCCTCTAAGGTGCCAATATGCCAACCGTAAAAGATGTGATTAATGCAGCAGTAATTGTAAAGCCACAATATCGAAAAACGCAGGCAACTAAATCAACAAAATAAAAAGTACCACCTTAGTCTCACTCGGTTTGGCATAAAGCCACTGGGGAGACAACGGTATGCTGCTTTCCGATGCACCTTGATCTGCATTCATTAACCAATCAACAGTATCAGCTAAGTAGAATCAGAAAGCACTAAAACGCGTGAAAATGAAATAAAAACGAAATTATATGATCACTTAAAATCCAAATTCTCCCACCTTTCGAGACATCAAGTAACCCCATTTGGCCCTTATCCTCATTTCCTCCTGAAGCATCTCCTGATATATCACAAAGACCGTAAATTGAAAGCTAAAATATACAAAAATAAATCAATAAATAAATAAGCATATCTAGCATTCATAAACGTCAAATAAAAAAATTACAGATTCACTTGACTAAAATGTGAATACTGAAGTCCTCAATGCTCAATTGAACTATCTATTAGCACATTTTGGGGGAAAAATCAAGAAATGAATCGCAATCCAACACAAAATAAAAAAAAATTGAATCAATACATCAAACGAATATAAGAACCCTAATTGTCAAAGCTCGTGTGTTGCACTAGAAGATAAAAGAAAGCTAACCGAGTTCAGATCAATGAACACAAACCTCACATTAACTCCATATAACACCATACGAATCGAATAGAATAAATAATCGATACCTTTGGGGGTCCAGGGATGATCGGACGGCTTGGAGGAGAGGAGATCGTCTGGTAGATCGAGCTTGCCTTGAGCCATCGGACGGCAGAGAAGCGACGAAGCTAGAAGAGATGAGATTAAAGAAAGAGAAGAGAGAGAAAGAGAGGATCGAGAACGAAGAACACCACAGTGATTTTCTAGTAACAACGACGACACAAGTGAACCACAGAGAGAGAGATAGAGGGAGACTTGTTTCGATAGACGCTTGTTGTTTTAAAGCTTTTTTTTTGTTTATTTTGTTTTCGTTTTTTTCGGTTTTCAGGGGAGTTTCGGGGATCCCGGCGTTTCGAAACGTCTGAGAGAAGTGCAAACGAGAGAGACAGAGAGAGAGGAAGAAAAGAGTAAAGAGGGTTTGGGTGGTCAGAACAGCGAAATCAAAGCTAATCAAGTAAAATGAATATATATATTTTTTGCAGGTAGCTTTGCTTATTATAATATAATTATTATTATTATTTGTATTTTATTAAAATTAATATAAATTGGTTAACGTATACATGTATATCCACTCGATTGAGTGATAAATGAACTACAATATTTGAGAAGAAATTTATATTCATTTATTGATGCAATAATAAAAAATAATAAAAAATTCCCAGCTCTCAAATTTTTATTTTTTATTTTAAAAAAAAAAAAAACTAAGGGGCCATTTACTTTTTCCACTTAAAACTTAATGGGTATGAATCATAATTATTAAATTATTTTGTTTGTTTTTTAAGTGTTAAACAACTTAAAAATACCAAAAAAAAAAAAAAAAAACTTAAAATAAAAAGTAAAATATCCTGACTTTTCACTTAATTGCAAAGCACTGAATTGTATTAAATGCAATCCAAAAAATTTTCTTCCAATATTATCCCCCATATATAACATATTACCAATTTCATCATATTTATATACCATTATATATTGTATATAAATATTTATTTTAATATATTAATTATTTTACATTTTCTTTTCTTAATAAAAATGAAGTTTGTTTGTAATCGAAGAAGAAGATCATGATTATATGTATTCTATATAATTATTATTTTTTGATTGTTTTTATTACATATTATATGTATAATTGTTTAACATTAGTATAAATGTAAAATTATTTATTTTCAAACAATTTTACTTTTAAAAAACAAACGTACTGACAATATATTCGGATGTAAGGAAAAAGAAAAACAAACATATTATTCAAGTTAAGATTTCAATATTTAGAAAAATTCAGGACTGTTCAACCTTCAGACAAAAAAACAAACGACCCCTAAAATATATTTACTCTCGTTTTTTTTTATAAAATTAATAAGATTGAGATTCTAACTCCCACTAATAAATAGAAGTAATTTAAAAATGAAAATGTGACTTACGATACGATATAATTTATGTTGGTAAAATATAAGACTGTAATAGAAGTCAGACAATTCTGCGAATGATTGGATTTAAATAAGATGAAACAATATTTTTTCATTGGACTTGTATTTATAAAATCAGAAACTGTAACCAAATCCCATCATATCGTGTGTGTGTTTTGAGTTGATGGTTTTAAGATCTCAGATGCAGAGAAAATCGTCATCATGTCCCTGCCGTACAAATCTCTGTAATTTAGAATGAGCCAGACCGAACCGCCTTACTTTCATGGGCCTTCCAGCGATGACTCGAAGTTCATTCAAGGGCCGACCTAAGCCCAAAGTCAATGGACCACCTTAATATTATGCAGCAGCAAAAATATCGACTGTCTTTACCCATTCTGAATATAGATATTATTCACACGATTGTATATTTGTTATTTGTATAAATACTAACATAAATACATGACTAGATATGCACATTTGAAGAATGGGGATGGATATAGATTTCCTCATTCCCATCCCCACTTTCCAGACCCTTCCCCCATCCCATTTGGGGAAAATAAGGATGGGAAATTTTTTAGGGAGGTATATCCATCCCTAACCCCAGTTCCCTATTTTTTCCCATTCCTCCATTTTCTCATTTCTCTATTTGACTAAAAATTACAAATTGAACTAAAAAAACAAACATTCCATTACAAATCTTAAGAGGAGATTTTAGATTTAGATTTTAGGTTTTGTCTTTTAAAAGAGTAAATGAGTATATATAGTTAGGATTTTCAAAGAATTAAAAAAATTACAAAATACATATTATAATTATATTTATATATTATATATGTTTGAGGGAATAGGAATGGCAATGGGGATGGTTCGAACGAGTTCGGCAAAATCCAAACCCAAACCCACGAAATTTTGTGTCTACCAAACCCCCCACAAACCCGCGAAAATAAACGGATTCGGGTTCAGGTTTTACCTTTTGGGTTTGGAGGACACCCAAACCCACCCACGAACCCATGAAACAAGCGGATCCATGGGTAAAATCCGCAAACCCACCATTTTTTTTTTTAAAAAAATTATTTAAATATATGAAATATTATAATTTTAAAGAATAAAAACACTTAATAAATTGAAATGTTTACATTTTATTCTCTATATAAAGAAAAAGTTTTTATTGGAGTTTAAATTTATAATATTTTAAATAATAAAATATTATATAATTTTTATTGTTCGCGGGTACACAGGTACGTGTATGGATTTTTTTCCAAATCCATACCCGAACCCAAACCCAAACCTGTGACGGGTAAAATTTTCAAACCTAAACCCACCCACGGGTACACTTATCCCAACCCAAACCCTCTTTAAAGGGGTTGGGTTTGGGCGAGTTTCACGGGTTCGAGTTTAATTGCCCTCCATCTGAGAGAAATGGGGATAGGGGACCTCCTCGCCATCCTCATCCCCATTTCAATATAATTATAGAGAAAATTGAGAAATGAGAATGGGTAGGGATCCCCCCACCCCCATCCCAATCCCAATCCTCATCCCCATCCCCATTTCAATTTGGGGATGAAAATCATCCTCATCCCCCTCATTTCCCTGCCCAAAAAAATCCCCAAAAAGGGATGGAAACATGGGAATTTAAGGATCCGAAGGAAAATGTTCATCTCTATACATGATATCAACAGGAGCGTAGCTCATATGATAGATGGATGAGCTTGAAGCTTGTATAAATGACTCATAGATCAACGGTTCGAATCCTTTCAAAAGAAATACCTAGTCCCGAATTATAGATATTGTCAAAAAATAAAAAATAAAAAATGATTACATGATAATATGCATACGAGCACTACCGTCCAACATTGCTAAGTAGTATACAAGTGGTATATAACAGGCATATGAGCCAGAAAGGGGTACAAATTCTGCATTCCAATTGAAGAAATAGACCTATCACACAAGTTGCAATAAAGCTTGGTTGATGTATACGGTATACCAACAAAGTATCAAAAGAATATAACTTCCAATACGAAATCAAACCAAACCAAACCGAGAAAACAAGCAACGGAAAGGTAAGTGTAACAATGGCACACACCAATTTTTACAAAAAGGAAAACTTTGCATTGCATCCATCAACAATTTGGATTGGGCTTTACAAATATCAAATTTATTGAACAAAAAACATAAAAAGTAAGATGCAAAAGAAAATCTATTAAGTGATCCTAAACTCACTATCTCTTCCCGCATTTCTTGACATTGGGAGACAAATCACAACCATCAACAGTGGCCCCCACCGCCGCCGCAGCAGCTTGCCTTCTCTTCTTCTTCCTCCTCGACCTGTCACACAAAAAGGCTCTCTCCAGCTGCTCAACTCTCTGCGATAACGAGCTCAACAACCTCGTCTGAATCTCATTCCTCTCAAACAACTGCGCCATCAAACCCATCATCTTCTCATTATCCTCCACCATCCTCTCAAACAACACCTCTCTCTTATTCATCCTCACACTCTCCTCCTCCTCCTTGCTTTCCCTCTTATTCTCTCCCTTATCTTCGATTCGATCGCCTTCCTTCTTCAGCGATGAATCAGCGTCGTCGATCTCTTCACACCCTTCGACCAAACTCTCAGGATTCACAGAGGATGAGCCGGACTGACTCTCGGTCTGACTGCTCTCTAAACGACAATCACTCACCGACGATGGCATAGCATCGCAATTAGGAGAAGTTTCTTCACCATCATGATTCTCACCATCTTCTTCCGTACACTTCTCCTCCTCCACCGCCGTCTGATCAACAACAACATCATCCACTACCGTCCGATCAAGATTGTTGTTGCTGTTGTTGTTAACAACTATGGAGTCCAGGATCTCCTGCAACGCTATGGTTCTCTTGATAACAGCTTTTCTGAAATCCCTAACTCCGGAATCCACGCCTCTAACAGAGTCCAACTTGAAGAGCAGACTCATCAGCGTCTCGTTGATTCTCAGTCTCGCTTTCGAGTCTCTTCCAATCAACTCAATCGTCTCCTTCTCCGAGATCCTCCTCTCGATCTCCTCCACTTCCGCTCTAATCTCAGCGATCTTCTTCACGCTCTTCCTCACCAGGAACCCTC
Organism: Acer saccharum; assembly: GCA_030490815.1. Classification (NCBI taxonomy): domain Eukaryota; kingdom Viridiplantae; phylum Streptophyta; class Magnoliopsida; order Sapindales; family Sapindaceae; genus Acer; species Acer saccharum. The sequence continues at coordinate 2,868,461 of CM059873.1, read as the reverse complement.
GGAACACTCTCTGGATCTTCACAGCCGACTCCGAACGATTCTCCGACCGGATCTCCCGCCTCTCCGACGCAACGAAGTGGACCGGAATCTCTTTCACGGTCGGCGTTTGACGAGCGCGAGGACGAGATGGCAAATCCTTGTAGGCTCTGTAGAACGGGCTATCCATCCTCTCTCTTCGCAAAAACAAAGACGGAAAATTAAAAAAGAGTTTTGTGAAATTGATTTGGTTTTTTTGTGATTTTGTGTGTTTTTTTTTTATTTCGATGGAAACAGAGGGATTGGTGTTGGAGAGATTTATAGAGAGGGATTGATTTGGATTTTGATTTCGATTGCTTCTGTTGGCGCTGGAAAGTTCGAGAAGTTTCCGGGACGAGATATTGTTTTGGTCTTCTTTCAAGTTCTAGATCACTGGAGATTCTTCTTTTAATTTTTTGCGCGGGAGTAGGGCCGCGCGGTTTTATTTTTAACGATTTTGTGTCACACGTGGTTTTATCGTATCTTCTTGATACGATACGACGTAGCTTCCAGATTTTTTTTTCTATCAGAGGTGTTTGGTAAGATGTCAAATGGGCCAGGCGGGCTCAAATTGAGGGATTAGCTCAGATCTCTAATCCCCATGGTTGGGTGGACCGGATTGGACTAACAAGCCCGTAAACCTGGAGGACAAAACTTGAGGGTAGGGTCAGACACTCAGACTTGTAAACCTTGGGACGCAACTTGAGGATAGGGTCAGACATGTAAACCCAGAGGACACTACTTGAGGGTAGGGTCGGACTTAGTTCACGTGCAAGGCCGGTCTTAATGGTATTACATACAAAACAAACTAAAGTCAGGCAGGCTGCCAAGCTTGTGCGGACAAGCCCGCTCTGGAGCCTGGACAGGGTAGAGCTGAACCTCACCGAAAATTTTAAGGTTCGTCCCTGTTAAAGTAATGTTAGACATTTCAAATTCATCCGGTGCTATATGAATTAAATTGTTAGATGAGTTGGGACTTGAAATACCTAGCACTACTCCATTTAAAAATAGTTAGAATTAAATCCGATTAATCAGATATTATATTATTTATAGAATGTGGTTAGATGATCAATTTTTATTGTAATACAAAACAATTAAATTTAATTATCTAATGAGTTCTATAAGATTCTTTCTCAAACATTTAATATTTGATAGTTTCAAACTTATAAAACATTGAAACCAAATTCATTTCGATAGACTTACTGAGAAGCATAACATAGTCAATACGTTTGAATTGAATTCATCTGTGATCAAATCCATTTAAATTCAAATAACTAAAAAAGCTTTTCCAATATGAACAACAATTTCCATAAGAACAAGCACTTGTTCTTGCTCGAACTGTTCGGATTCAAGTAACCAATTACAGTCATAGTACATTCATTCTGTTGGGTATTTTAATCCCTGCCCTTCTCAAAAGTTCGTGAGACGCATGTTTGGCTGCTGAAATAATCGCTCTCTGTCACATTAAAGATCATCATCTATGAGTAAGCAGTAAAAAATTTCAATGACATGAGAAGAAAAGGAAAATAAATAAATAAAGCAGTGGACAATATACCTCATCCACATTCAATATTTTCTTATCCTTCATAATCCACTTGCCATTGCACATTACAGAGACAACATTTTCAGTTCGCATGCAATATACAAGGTTGGCGATGCTGTAATTAGATAACCAAAATGTGAGTCCTCACCAAGATAATAAGCATTAATGGATCCTATGAATAGAAGAAAATTACAGAGCAAATGTTTTTTCAGTGATTGCTAATTGTTACATTATTACATACCAGTCATGAATAGGAATCATAGACCAAGAGAAAGCATCGACCACAACCATGTCAGCCTAGCAAATCATGAACGTAAAGATCAGTCAGTCTTATTAGTCTTAAAAAGCATGCAGAAGAACCAAAACTGTAATCCGACATAGGATTCACTTTTAAACATAATTCAGTGATGAAAATGTGTACATGAGCAGGCAAGTTGTAGGCTCTTGAGAAAAAGAGGCTGCTCATTCAGATGCTTCTTTTACTCTTTTTTCTTTTCTATACTTTTCCGTTCGTGAATTCCATAAATTTTATTCAGAACTTCTTGTTTCAGCTAGTCGTCCATACAATATATTAAATATTTGTCACTTCTCACAAGTTTCTTTCAATTGATTTCCTTGTTGGTGAATTATTATTGTTGCGTTTAAATGAAAAGAAATTTTGAAGGACTATTCTGCATCAAGTAGTCCAGCTTCAATGGTATATTGACATAATTCCATCAATTCCTTTTACAAGTTAAAAATATTTATAATCGAAAATTAAGGAGGCCAAACTCAAAAACTATGCCTTTAATTGAGAATTAAACACTACATTACTTTATTCAGCATACTGGAAAGAAAAACAAGGGTAACTAATGTAATCCATAGATCTAACCTTTTTCCCAACCTCAAGTGACCCTATTTCATCGTCCCACAGTACTGTTTTGGCACCATTTACGGTCGCCATTCTGAGAACAGTTTCAGCAGGGAGAGCTGTAGGATCCGTTGTTCCTTTTGTAAACACTTCACGTCCTTTGTTTATCAAGGAAGCTAGGTACATCTCGTCAACTGCAAAACGGTATATCCATAGATAATCGTTAAACAATTTTGACGTGTGAGCTACAAGGTGTGTTCAGGATTCTATAGAAAGAAACTTTTTCAACAGAATATATTATGCGCAAAGCATGAAAAGCCTAGTCATGATATTACTGAATATGGAAGAAATGTAAGGATGAGAAAGCAAGGGTTCATAAGTCAAACGAACCAATGCTCATTCTATTATTTGATGGCGCCCCATCCGTCCCCAAGGATACACAGATGCCCGCATCAAGCATCTCCTTTATAGGTGCAAAACCAAGCATGCGCATTGCAGCTGCAGGACAGTGTGATACTTTGACCCCAGCCCTAGAGAGAAACCCAATCTGAAGATGACATGAGGTAATGTTACTTCACGGTTCATCAAAACAAACAATACTAATATTGTTCCCTCCACCCCCACCAAAACAAATGTTCAAACTTTCCATTATAAATCTATAGCCTAACTGTTCTTGATAAACAATCTCATGGTCACTCAATAACTGAAATCTATCTCTGATTTTCTGTTTAAGTTTGTACATTGATGAAAATTTACACGGATTGATTAAATTCCAAAAGTGTAACGCAAAGTAGGAGAAACAATTACCTCAGAGTTGTTGACCCAAACTGTATGAGCTGAAAGCAGGTTGTTTCGCAGGAATCCTAATTTTTCCAAGTATGTAACTGTTCCATAATCAACGTTTCGAGTATTCATCACAAATTGATTCTCATAGGATATCTCTGCAGTATGCTGAACATTGGCAAAGTAATCAATATGAAGAAAATTATAATTTATTTCTTTATTTTTTTTCCCCTTAAAAGAAAGTTTCCCCTAACAAATCAATGTAATATTCTCCAAGTCACTTCTAACATCTTTATATGCTAACACTGCCCTGTGGCTTTAGATAACATATAATTGCAATATAATACTATTTCAATATCAGATTGGAGCCTCACTGTATGTTGAAAATCTCAAGATGTCTCCACATCTTTATTATTTACAACTCAAGTTAAAACAATAAATTTACAGAGAAGGGATAATAGACAGTAATTTGCTAAATATTCAGCACCAAGCTCATTGACAGTCCATGTGCAGGCCCCAAGCAATGAAGGGACAGCAATGTTTATACAATTTTCTACTCCAACATGAAGACTATAGCATGAATCAGATAAGTTAACCAGTAGATAATATATCATCAGAAACATTTACCATCTTCATTTGCAATCAAAGAAAAGAGAGGGAGAGGTAGAGTTCAGTACCATGTTGATTCCAGTATTCAACTCTCTAGCCACGTCTCTTGTTTCGAGAAGTAACTGCTCAGTTGAATTCATAATTTGCCTTATCCCAAACCATACTCTAATGCGCCCGTCAGCTGTATTATGGTGCTTCTCATAAAGCTCCTTCTGAGACTGTACCATAGCATTGAAAAAAAAAAAGCTTAAATTATGGACCGGTTGAAATCTAAAATGATTCAATCAAATTGGAATGATACTCACTAAACGAAGAAAAGAAAGCAATTATGAGAAATGACACTTTAGCAAGTCGAATAAAATTAACAGTGGAAAATATAACTATACGCTATAATCTAAGTATCCAACCTCAACTGAAATACCCTTCTTGAGATTCCAAAGCATGAATCTCTTGTACAGAAGTAACAGAACCAAAGTACTAAAAACATGGTTGATTTTGGCCCAACAAATAGCTACCAGTCTTATACATTCTTTTTGTTTCCTTCCTACAAAATCTTTAATCATCGTGATATATGCACCATATCCAATAATATCATGCCATGTGACATGAATAAGTGAATAACCAATTCTAATCACAAAATGGACGATGACCACTAATTTAGACCATTAACCATAAACCTGCGGTCCAATTAATTAAACATAAGAACACACATTTCCATACAAATTTACAATAACTCAATCATACATAAATTACTCAGGAATTCTAGAAAAAATAAACATCAAATTATGAAACAACCTGAATACAGTCATCAGTAGTACGAATAGCCCAAGAAGCCGGTAAACCCTCACCAGAATCCATTATTGACTCGACCAAACACGCACGTAGACCCAGTAACTCAACTGCTCTAGCCATTCCAGTCACATGTTGCCCTCCAGCCTCAGCAAAACATGTCACCTAGTTTCCCAAAATTCACAAATCATCACTGATCAGTAACTACATTATAAAATTAACTTCGCAAATTAGCTCTCAAATTGAAGAGACATATAAGAACCCGAAATGGCGAAATATCGAGTATGGTTTTCTTACACCGGAGTGAATGAGTTCGATTCCGCAGAGTAAGGTGGAGATGTAAGAATCCTCCTCCGTCATGTTGGACTCGTACGGCCAGATTCGGTCGTGAAGCCACGTCAGCAAATCGACGTCGTCGGCTATCCCTCTCGCGAGCTGCTGGGATGTGTGCACGTGCGTGTTCACGAATCCTATTCAAAATCAATCAAAGTAAGTTTTGTAAACACTTTACTTGCTTTCAAAATCAAACAACAAAAAGAAAAACAAAGAGCTGAGAGATTTTACCTGGAAGTAGGATTTGGCCTTGGAGGTCGAGGATTTGATCGGCGAGAGGCGAGAATTGTTGAAGAATATCGGCGGACTGACCGACGGCTCTGATTCGATCGTGGTCGATGAAGACGGCGCCGTTTCGAAACAGTCGGTTCTCAGAGTCCATAGTGACGATCACGGCGTTGTGGAGTATCATGGTTGAACTGCTGCTACTCAAGTTCTTCTTCTCCATCTCTCGGTCGTCTCTCAAGTCTCAACTGAAGAAATTGGACCCGCTTTTTTTAAAATTTTAGGGGGTTAATTGCACAAACATGCCTCTATTTATCTAATAAATCAATTTTTCAAACAAAGGTCCTATTCAAACACAAACATCCTAATTAGAATGTGCTTAGGTTATGGAAAGTCAATAGTGCCCTTGGGTAAAAGGGAGAGGCTATTTTGATGGGTAAATTTCACAAATAACCCTGAATTTATGTGTAATTGTATAAATATTCATTCTTTCTAATAATTACATAAATATATCCTACCGGCTACCGTCATTTGATTTTTGTTAACTTTAACCTTTAACCACATTTGTATCCCGAAATGACTAAATTACCCTTGAAAACTTATTTATCTTTTCTTTTATTATTTAAATATATTTAAAAAGTATTTACTTAAAAAATTAAAAAATCGGTACAATTTTTTTGTTGTTTTTCTTTCTATCAATTTTTTAACAATATCAGAACCCACAAAACTGGAAAAAAATGGTTGTGTTTAGTGGGTTTTGATTGTGTTTAGTGAGTTTTGTGGGTTTTGATTCTGTTGATTAAATGTAATTGTTGGTGGGTTTTGATTGTGTTGATAAAATGAAATTGTTTGTGGGTTGATGAGTATGAAATTGAATGTTTTGATGATAAAGTTGGTTTTTTAAATCTGAAAATTTGGTGTTTGGGGACATGGAAAATGTTTATATATAAAAATAAAAAAAATAAAAAAAATTGTACTGATTTTTTCAATTTTTTAAGTCAATTTTTTTAAATATTTTTAAATATTTTTAAACAATAAAAAAATAGATAAATAAGTTTTCAATGATAGTTTAGTCATTTCGGGATATAAATGTGGTTAAAGGTTAAAGTTAACAAAAGTCAAATGACGGTAGGGTATATTTATATAATTATTAGAAAAAAAATGAATATTTATACAATTACACCTAAATTTAGGGTTGTTTGTGAAATTTATCCACCAAAATAACCTCTCCCTTTTACCAAGGGCACTATTGACTTTCCATACCTCAAACATATTCCAATTGGGATGTTTGTGTTTGAATAGAGCATTTGTTTATTTTGCTTTATTAGAGAAATAGAAGGTATGTTTGTGCAATTAACCCTATTCTAGGACAGGAACAAAATACAAAACAAAACGCACCGTTTTCTGAGGAACAAATTTTTAGGATAGGAATACAAAAAGCTTTATATTTATTGCATTTTAGCAAAATTTCCCTATTATAGGGATCGAATTGCAAATATACATTCGTCTGAAACAGATTAGCAAAAGTACATTTAAATGATCTAATTGCCTTTTATGAAATCATAGATAAGGATGGCCAATGGGGGAATGGGGGCGGATGTAGGTTCCCCCAACCCCATTTGGGGGAAATGGGGATGGGGTAGTTTTGGGGGGAGGTCCCCCCATCCCCATTTCCCCATTTCCCCCATTTTTCCCCGTTTTTCCCTGTTTCCCCCATTTCCTCGTGTCCCCTGTTTCCCCATTTCACCATTTTCCTTGTATCAGTCAAAATTATATATTAAAAAAACGCACAAATGCACAATCCATTAAATTCAAATACAAAATAACATCCCATACATAAATAATAAAAATATTATTATAAAGATGTATATATAGTTAGTCAAATATAAATAATAAAAATATTGAAAATATAAAAATAAATAAATATATATATATATATATATATATTAATAAATTATAATATTATAATATTTGGGGGAAATGGGAAAATGGGGATGGGGCCGGGTCCCCCCATCCCTAACCCCATTTGAATTTGGGGTTAAAAAGCTCCCCCCGTTACCCCATTTTCCCCAAAACAATTTCCCCCAAATGGGGGTGGGGGAGCGGGGTTTTGGAGCCCCGGAGGAAAATGGTCATCCTTAATCATAGAACACAATTGAAAGAGAGAACCCCCAAATTACTTGCCATCCCGAAGCTTGTTGAACTCAAATTACTTGTTTAATTTAGTTTGCTAGTAAAGATTTGTGTTAAATTTGAATAAAAAATTTTATTGAACCTTAACCTTTAATTTTGTTGTGTCTCTTTTTTTTTTTTTTCCCTTAGCAACCAAACAAAAATTCAAACTTGTCTTGCTTCTGGTTTCTCTCATAGGTTGATTAAAAAAATAAAAATAAAAACATAACTTGTGTTATTTTTATTTTGTGTCGTGATTAATAAAACAAGAAAATATAATAAAAGCCAAAATAGCATACAATCTCAAATAATCAACCGTGACGTTTCATATCATATTAAGGTCGTGAAATTGATAAAGTTGATAGCTTCATGCCAGAAAATAAGTTAAACATAAATCATACGTCACATTATTTGAATAGATTTTTAAGCTAATTAATATTATTTGATTAAAAAAATAGTTTAAAAATCAACTTAAATGATATATGAGTAATTTGTTTTTATTATGTTTTTAATCACATCATCTTATAATTTATAATTACATCATTTATATTAATTTAATATAATAATAAACATGAAAATACTAAATAAACATACCTAAAAATAAATAAATAAATAAATAAATAGCTCGCTCCGTGTGACTAATTCACTTAATTTAATCGATTTTCATTTTTAGTCTTTTTTGCTTCACTTTCCAATGAATCAATGGATGGATTCGAAATTTCGCAATGACAAAATAATAATAATAATAAAGGCATCTTTTTATTAAATAGTTGCACTCACTAAGAAAATGTTATGTCAATTTATTTTTTTAATGTTTAAATGGAACTTGTCAATTTGATTTTGGAATCTTGCTTTGTGAATTGTATATGGCAACTATTATGTCCAATCTATGAAATCAGGATCGTTGAATAAATGAAAATCACATTAATTGATGTGATAGAGAAAAACGTCCATTATGCAATGCTTGAAAGAAATATGATTTTTTTTTTCCTATGTTCTAGACTCTAGTCAAAATTAATCGGATCGTGATTTGTGGATCAATTGTTAATTGAAGATTAGTAAGATTCAATTCAATTCCATCAAAACTTCAATTTATTTTATTTTATTTATTCTATTTATAAAAAAAAAAACAGTTAGACTAAAACAACTTAAATTTATGATTTAAATTTTTAATTTCAACATCTCAACCACCCATATATTTTTAATTCAAGAATTATAATTGCATTTAAATCTCGATTATTGGATTAAGAGTATAGAGCACATGATTGGTTGAAATATTAAAATCACAAATTTAAGTTGATTTAGATTAACCCTTTTAAAAAATACAATTTAATTCAAATGAAATCAAACCGATTAGATTTATTTATTTGTTAGTTATATCAAATGAAATAAATATTTATGTTAATTAATCAATTAAATCAAATCCACCTTAAATCTGAATGAGAGTGAGATTTGATCCATAGATATCTTAAGCAACTACAGTTTAGCAATGTCCTAATCAAATCGTCGCCATCACAAGCGGTGATATAATATATATTATACAATTATAAGAATTATCTCCGATTATATTAGTTCGTACTCGTAATTTAATTAAATATGTCGACATTCTTTTTTTAATTAAAATTTATTGAGAAATATATTAAATATTGTAATATGTTTGGTTCAGGTGGCGTGCACTTCCTTTTAATGTTAGTGATGCGTAATCCGAATCTCATCATACGTATTTTATAAATATATATGTGGGTAGTATTTACTTCGATGTTATAGGTATGTAGTGCTTGAGTTCAAACAAAACTTTGTTCTAACATTACACGCAGACAATCGTATAAACTTGTGCATAAATGTTTTTTTTTTTTTTTTTAAATAATAATAATTAACAATTAATATGTATATGTAATTATAGCAACAGAACCCATGATGATCAAAGAATGAAAGCATCGTCTAATTGATAAGGTTGTGGAAAACGATAGATTGATTGATTTATATATTTTCAAGTTAGAAAATTAAGAATAATTAGCTACTAATCAGTCACCCAACTAATTAATACTAAAATTTGATTAAATAAATCTAAAGTCAACTTTGCTTAGCAAGCAGCATGCGTGAGTAGTGATGAGTCTGATGACTTGGTGAAATTTCCATTAAAAACAAAAAAAATATATACATATATATATACAGAAATTATATTATCAGTTCAAACTGACAAAAGTTATATCAGTTCCTTGCATGTGGGTCACTGGATTTAAATACTTTGACTTAGTTGTATGCACTTGTCAGTCAGGGTATTTAAATCCAGTGGCACACATACAAAGAACTGATATAACTTTTGTCAGTTCGAACTGATAATAAAAAGACTGTATATATATATATATATATATATATAAGTGTTCAAGTCAGTGCGCACCGATATAACTTCATCAGTGCGTTGGATGTAGACCATTAGATTTACATACTTTGATTCAAAGTGTATACACTTATCAAAACTTCTTCATAATCAGTGGTCTATATACATTAGTATTGATGTAGTTACATCAGTATCCACTGATCAGAATGGGACCGTATATATATGTGGCTAAATGGCTTCCTAGCCTTCAAAAAAAACTTTTTATTATTTCAATGCCAGTTGATATGGTCCAATAATTAAAATCCACTCGCAACTACCACGTCAATGAAATTTGTAATGTTTATTTAAAAATATAAAAATAAAAAGTGTAATGGTTCGATTCAAAGATGTTTAAAGTCTTTTACGATAGGTTAAAATTAATACAAATAGACAATCCACCATATTCTGTTTCGATTATTTTAAAAAAGACACACACATATATATATATATATATATAATATTTTTCTAGTTAGATCGGTCCTAATTTTTTTTCATACGGGTCCATTAATTATCACATGTGCTAGCCATTAGTGAATCCATATAAAAAAAAAAAAAAAAATTAAAAAGTAAAGAATTATATATATAAATAAAGTTTGTAAGATTTTATAAAATCTATGAAAACTCTTTTGGGAATAATAAAATAAGGGTTATTATCACTTAGGTCCCTAAGTTTTTATGAAAGATCAATTTTTTTAAACGAGTTTGCTTTTTTAGCAATATTTTCCCTGACTTTTGAAAAGTATATCAAATAGGTCCTTCTGACTTTTTTTGTAACATTCAAACATCACAGAAAGTAATAATGTCTCTTTTGCCCCTGAATAAATATAAAAACCAATTATTAAAATAAAAAAATTGACCCACCCCACCTCCTAACAATAAAAAAATAATAAAAAAATTAATATTTATAATTAGAAATTTCAAAAATTTAAGAACAAAAAAAAACATGATAGATGGAAATCCAGATTGGATATCCATCATTCCAGACCAATAACCACCATCATCAAACACCATATATATCAAAACTCCAAAGATCCACATTGTAAAGAAGGCTCAATGATCAACAGAGCAACATCTGGTGCCACGCTGAGTCAGCAAGTTGTTATAACAAACTATGCTGAGTCAGCATTCTGTTTTGACAACACAAAGTGTGTGGCGCCAAAATCAGATTTGGGAAAAACTCTTTCCCGCTTAATTCTGGAAAGCTTCCAGAAGATCACAGCTGTGATTTGATCTGATGACTAAGGATGCATCATCAGAATATCCAGCTGATAAGAATAAGAGGCGTGAGAGTTTGTTAGACTTGTAGTATAAATATGAGGCCTCTCTGTACAATCAAAATAACAAGAAATGAAATAAAAAGCAATATTATTCTCTCCAGATTATTTTCTATACTTTCCCATTAAATGTTTAGATCTATTACTCTTCAACATTTTCTCATGGTATCAGAGCAGTGAAGATCGGAGGCCATGGAATCTCCATTTAATCCGCAGCAAAGCACTATTCAGAATCACGATGATCAAGATGAACCTGTTCTTTCAAAAAAGCAAAGAGAGGCAAGGTCAAGTCTGATCTCGAAGAATCTGAACTTCAATCTACCTATAAAATTGAATCAAATCAATTTTATCTTCTGGAAGGCGCAGATACTACCAATAGTTCGAGCATTTGATCTTGAGGAGTTTTTACTTGGACCAATCAGGTGTCCACAGAAATATGGTGTAGAAAGCGATGAAGAAACTGGTGAGTCTATTCGAACTATTAATGATGAGTATCTGGCTTGGAAAAAAATAGATCAATTGTTAGTTGGCTGGATTTTCTCAACATTGAGTGAATCTGTATTAGCTCAAGTCACACAATGCATAACAGCTTGTGAGGTCTGGAGATGTATTACCAAATTGTTTTCACAAAATTCAATGGCTAGGAAAATGCATCTGAGAAATCAGCTACAAGTGACTAAGAAAGGCTCCCTAAGCATCAATGATTATGTTGTGAAGAAGAAAAGTATTGCAGATGAGTTAATAGCTGCAGGTCAAGATGTTAATGAGCAGGATCTAATCTCATATGTGCTTGGAGGTCTAGGACAGGAGTATGACCCCGTGGTAGTCACTATCACAGCTAAAACTGGTGAGGTCACTATGCAGGAAACTCAGTTTCTCTTGATGAGTTTTGAAGCTAGATTAGAAGAATTTGCCTCCTCTGGAGATCTGTCAAATGCTATGGCAAATATGCACGTGAGAACTCAGAGAAATGATGCAACAAATTTTCAGAGAGGTGGACAGTCAAGAGGACGAGCCAGAGGTCGAGCAAGAGGCAGAGGAGGTGGCAGGTCATACAACTCAAGGCCAATGTGTCAAGTGTGTGGCAAAATTGGACACACTGCCAATATTTGCTATCATAGGTTTGACCAAACCTTCACCGGTAATCAAGCTAGGCAAGCTGCACCACCTCAAGGAAATGTGGCTCATACAGTTGAATATGCTCAGGCTGATGATAACTCCTATCAGGTCAACAACAACAGTCTGAAGGCAACAACAGCCAGTGCTTCTTCAGTAGCAGACCCGAACTGGTATCTTGACAGTGGTGCAACTAACCACATTACACCAGATGTGAACAACCTGTCCACCAGCCATGAATACAAAGGTACTATGAAATTGGCCGTTGGTAATGGTCATACTCTTCCTATCTCACATATTGGTCACTTAACAATTATCTCTAGTACAAAACCTTATTGCCATATTGTTCTTAAAAACATCCTATATGTACCTGAAATAAAAAAGAATTTGCTTAGCATTGCTCAACTTACCAAAGATAATTCTGTTGATGTTGAGTTTAATGCCAATTCTTGCTTTATAAAGGACAAGGCTACGAAGAGAACTTTGCTTCAAGGGGTTCTTAGAGGTGGATTGTATCAAATTGTGTCCATTAGAGCTGGAAGAAGTTATCAGTCACAAGAAAGTCAGAAGAGTATCAGTCCCATGTCTAATTGCTTTGTGTCTAGTTTGTTTGATTTCAATAAAACTATTGTACCATCTGTTACAGATGATGATCAGGCTCCTCAGTGTAATTCGTTTACTGTAATGTCAGCAGTATCAACGTCTCCTAGGCAGTCAATTGTTAAGGTTTGGCACAACAAGCTTGGCCATCCTAATTCACATGTATTATCTTCTGTACTGAAAAGTCTTAATGTGAATGTCTCAAAGTTTGATTTGCAAATGTGCTGTGATGCATGTAAACTAGCCAAGTCACATCGTCTTCCTTATACTAAATCCACTCATGTGTATCATCATCCTCTAGAAATGGTGTGTGCTGATGTGTGGGGTCCTTCGCCTCTTCCATCCACACAAGGCCATCGATATTATGTCAGTTTCGTTGATGCCTACTCTAGGTACTCTTGGATATTTCCATTAACCTTGAAATCCCAAGTAAAGCAAACATTCATTTCCTTTCACAAGTTTGCTGAAACTCAGTTTAATACAAAACTTAAATGTCTTCAAAGTGACAATGGTGGAGAGTTCATATCCCTCTCATCATACCTTGTTGAACATGGTATTACTCATCACAAGTCCTGTCCTTATACGCCTCAACAAAACGGCATTGTTGAGTGAAAACATAGACATGTTGTTGAACTTGGTCTGTCATTGCTTGCTCAGGCTGCTTTGCCATTGTCTTTTTGGTGGGAGTCCTTCCACACAGCCATGTTTCTGATAAACAGGCTTCCTTCTCCAGTCATACACCAAGACACACCATATTATAGATTGTTCAATAAAAACCCGAATTATGCTGAATTAAGGACGTTTGGTTGTGCTTGCTTTCCTCACATTAGAGCCTATAACTCACATAAACTGCAGTTTCGATCAGCTAAGTGTGTGTTTATTGGTTACTGTGAATCCTCCAAAGGATACAGGTGCTTACATTCAAATGGCAGAGTTTATAGTTCTAGAGATGTGGTCTTCAATGAAGATGAATTTCCATATTCTTCACTATGGAATACCACACCTACTTCTACGGTTCCTAGTGCTACTTGGTCTGATACAAATTTCTCATTGAAAGATGATAGTGCAAATGTATCAGCTAAAGGTGTTACTCCTCAGTCAGTAATGTCTCGGCAGTATGGCTCCTCTTCTTCTAGTGCCATTCCAGTTAATTCTCACAGGATGACTACAAGAAGCAAAAATGGAATACATAAACCAAAAGTGTATCATGCGTCTCAGATCACTCAGGTCAATTGCTCTCAGGATTTTACGCCATCAAAAGTGTCTGAAGCTGTTCAAATTCCTGTTTGGAGGGAGGCTATGAAAGCCGAGTTTGATGCTCTGAAGAAAAACCACACTTGGAGCTTAGTTCCATTGAAAAAGGACATGAATGTAGTCGGATGTAAATGGATTTTTCGTATCAAACACAAGGCTGATGGGTCAATCGAAAGGTACAAGGCAAGATTGGTCGCGAAGGGGTTTACACAGACACCTGGATTGGATTTCTTTGAGACGTTCAGTCCAGTTGTAAAGAGTTCCACCATCAGGATAGTTTTGAGCCTTGCTGTGTCTATGGGATGGGACATACAGCAACTCGATGTTAATAACGCGTTTCTGAATGGAGAACTGCATGAATCAGTGTTTATGGCTCAACCGGAAGGGTTCGTTGATCCCTCTCAGCCATCTTTCGTCTGCAAATTGCACAAGTCCCTTTATGGTCTGAAACAGGCCCCACAGGCTTAGTATGCTCAACTTCGATCAGCCTTGCTGCAATGGGGTTTCCACAACTCGAAATCTGATACTTCACTGTTTTTTTACAGAAGTGCAACCTCATTCCTATTGCTACTAGTCTATGTGGATGACATTTTACTCACTGGCACTGATCAAGCTCTCATCTCTAAGTTCATTCGGGATCTCAATGACAGGTTTTCTCTTAAGTCATTAGGTTCTCTTCAATTTTTTCTTGGCTTTGAGGCTATAAGGAACTCTGGTGGTCTGACATTGTCTCAGTCCAAATATGCTTGGGACCTTTTACTTAAGACCAACATGACAGAATGCAAGCCCTGTCCTACTCCTCTCTCCCCAGGCTGCAAGCTTTCTGCATTTGATGGTGTGCCTTTTGAGGATGCCACACTTTACAGGAGTACGATAGGGGTGTTACAATATCTCACACTTTCTCGGCCAGACATAGCTTTTGCTGTGAATAAACTGAGCCAATTCCTGTCAGCTCCAACTCAAATTCATTGGCTAGCTGTTAAGAGAATTCTTCGATACATCAGAGGAACATTGCAGCTTGGTTTAGCTTTTCGACCTGCTGCGTCACTTACTCTGGAGTGTTATGCTGATGCTGACTGGGCAGGAAGTGTGGATGATCGCAAGTCCACTGGTGGCTACTGCTTATATCTTGGTGGCAATCTTGTTAGCTGGTCATCTAAGAAGCAGCGCGTTGTGGCTCGATCGAGCACGGAGGCTGAATACAGGTCTCTTGCGGCTGCTGCTACTGATGTTATCTGGTTTCAATCTCTATTTAATGAGCTTCAAATACCGTTGATTGGTACACCAATTCTTTGGTGTGATAATCTCAGTGCCAAGGCTTTGGCACATAATCCGGTATTTCATTCTCGAACTAAACACATTGAGATCGATCTCCATTTTCTACGAGATCTTGTTGCTGCTGATAAGTTGGATATACGATATATTTCAACAACTGTCCAGACTGCTGATATATTCACAAAGCCGTTGGCCATCTCTCGGTTTCAAATGTTAGCATCCAAGCTGGTCACTGATAAAGATCAGTTTTGCTTGAGAGGGGGTGATGTTGCTATATCAGATGATCATTTTTCTCGCACGAAATTCAAACTAACAGAGTTACCTCAGCTAAGTTTAAGGGGGAGTGTAAAGAAGGCTCAATGATCAACAGAGCAACATCTGGTGCCACGCTGAGTCAGCAAGTTGTTATAACAAACTATGCTGAGTCAGCATTCTGTTTTGACAACACAAAGTGTGTGGCGCCAAAATCAGATTTGGGAAAAACTCTTTCCCGCTTAATTCTGGAAAGCTTCCAGAAGATCACAGCTGTGATTTGATCTGATGACTAAGGATGCATCATCAGAATATCCAGCTGATAAGAATAAGAGGCGTGAGAGTTTGTTAGACTTGTAGTATAAATATGAGGCCTCTCTGTACAATCAAAATAACAAGAAATGAAATAAAAAGCAATATTATTCTCTCCAGATTATTTTCTATACTTTCCCATTAAATGTTTAGATCTATTACTCTTCAACATTTTCTCACACATGCTTGCCCTCTCACATCAAACGGCTCCACCATCATCAAACACAACCACCAAGATCAAACAAAAAAACCCACCATCGTCAAACATTAGTACCATACTATAATCATTGTCAAAAAAAAAAAAAAAAAAAGGGTACCACCATCATCAAACAAAATCCAAAACCTCCACATTCCTAGAAAAAAAAAAGAGTAGATTAAGTTTTAAAAACAGAGAGAGAGAGAGAGAGAGAGTAATCAAATCAGCGGCGATTAGAGCACCTCTCATCTGGTCGATGATTAGACCCAGAACCACCCTTCCATCTCGCCACCGAGTAGAGCTCCACCCCCACCTATCGTGCAAACTAGATCGCTCATCAACGATGGAGACACAACATTAGAAATGTAGACCTAGTTGGATCTTCAATCTCAATCACCAATTTGGGTCTCCATCTCCGGTGATGGAGATTCGTGATTGTGGTGGTTGTTTTGTCGGATTTTGTTGTGGATGAAAAGATGGAGAAATGAAAATTTTCTTTTTTGGATTTGATGAAGATGAAGAGAAGATGGTGTGGTAATTAAATGTGGATTTTTATTTTTATTTTTATTTTTGGATTGATGAAGATGGTTTGCTTGATTTTTTGTGATGTTCCATTTGATTTTTTCCATATGAGTGAGAGATGAAGATTTTTTTATTTTATTTATTATTTTATTTTTATGATCCAGAGATTGTGTTGTTTGATGATGAATAGTTGAATATGGTGGTGTTTGATATATTTTTGTTTTTTGTTTTTATTAATTTTTAATTTGTATTTATATATTAATTTTAGAGATATGATGAAATGACAAAAATAACCCATGGTCGCTAACGGTAACTAACTTTTGAGTTTTGACAGATAGGTGGGCCTATTTCATAAACTTTTCAAAAATCAGGGAAAATATTGCTAAAAAAACAAACTCATTTAAAAAATTGATCTTTCAGAAAAACTTAGGGACCGAAGTGATAATAACCCATAAAATAATTGTGAGTTAAAAGAGTCTAACCAACTAGTACAGTATGCTTAAAAAATAAAAAATAATTAAAAAAGTACAGTAGTATGTCATCTTTTATGTACACTTGTAATTTGTTCATGAATCTTATCTTATTGTATGGCTTCAAATCAATATGATGTAAGATTCCTGCCCAATAGGCTTCGAAAGGTATCGACATGATGTAATTATCTGCACATAGAACTTTGTATGTGTTGTTTCTTTTAGTCTCCATCATCTTCAAATGATTTCTCACAAGCAACAACTCTAAAAGGACCACCTCTAATTCTCTCCAAATAAATAAACAAAATCATATACCATATTTCAAAATTTTATTCTATCTGGATATCGAATTTCATGAGAGTTTTGATCAGGTATCATATTCCAAATCAAGGATTTATCGTACTAACCACCCTCGACATGAGATGAGATTGGTCACGAGATTAGTGGGTTCGAATCCACCCACTCCCCAAAACCCGTGACTTACATAATACTTAAAATAAAAAAATACCAACAACCCTCATCTACATTTCAATATAATCAAAACATCCAAAACAAGAATATAAACAAACTTAAAAGGTTAAAATTATCTTTTGATCTGGTTAGGTGTCACTAGATTAGATTGAAAAATACTAGGAAAAAAGTTGGAACATAACAAAATCTGAATTCTAAAACATAAGTACTTCAATTAAACCTTCAAGAAAACAGCAGTGATAACAATCTTACATAGACAAAACATAGCTTGGATATGTATATATATCCTGCTAATACGTACATTCATGATCCTCTCGATCTTACTATGTACAATATTGTCATTATTAATTGACTACTCTTTGAAAACTAAACACGGAAAACAACAGGATAATTAAATAAGGAAGTAAATATCGTTAATATTTATAAAATATCGTCAAAACATCAAATTCTGACAATATTTTACTTTTCTGATATATTAATAGAAACCGATATTTACTTTGAACTAGCTCAGAACTGGTTTACGGCAATGTTTCGAGACGGGCTGACTAGACGATATGACCCGTGACCCTTCTTCGCGAACCCGCAACCCTGACGGGTCTCGTTATCCATGTCCTTGTCGGATTCCATGGCCGTCAAAACCTTGTAAAACACATCGACTTTGCACGGAAGAACCAGAGGTCCCTCGCTGTTGAAACCGTACTCCGACTCGGCTTCTTCCAGCAGCAACTTGAAGAGAGGGTGGTTCACGTACTCCGTCTTGATCACAAACCTCTGCTTCTGGGGTCCCACGTACACCGAAAAGCACCCCTCCGGCGCCACCCGCCTCTTCCTCGCCGGCTTCTCGTCCTCCTCCTCCGGAGAAAACGTCATGTGCGCCCAGGACTTGCTCTTCGTCGTCAGGGTCCGCGGCGGCTGCACACGGTTGACGCTGCTGCCGCTGCCTCCGCGTCCGATGGATTTGCATCGCTGCCATGTCTTGATGATCAAATTGTTCCCTTTCTTTGATTTTGATCCCTTATTTAAATCCATAATTATATATATATATATATATATATATAAGTGAAATATATATATATATATATAGATGTTGGAGGGTTTCAAAAAATCACACACAACACCTTTGAATTACGAAGAATTTAATGAAAACTTAAAAAAAAAAAAAAAAATTTAAAAAAAAAAATCAACCTCTATCATAAACCATGAAAAACATGCACTTGACTCTAGGTCTCATTGTGTTGCTCATGAGATTTTTTTTTTCTTTTATATATTCTAAAAATATAAACGAAATGATAAAACTGGAATCATATCAATCATGCAAAAATCTGGAACAGATATATCAAAATGGAAAAAAGATACCCAGAAAAGGAATAAAAAGAGAGCGAAGTGGAGGAATATTCAAGGTGATCAAAGAATCAAACCGCCATTAATGGAAGGAAATCAGAGATAGATAGAGAGAGAGATCGTCAAGAACCTAGAAGGATATGCTTATGTGATCTCTCTCAACTGCAAACTAAATTTGATATATAAAGTGTAAGTGGAAATTAAAAATAATAAAAATAAAAATAAGAAAACCCACTTGTCAAACTACGAAGGGCCCTGTGATTTTCGTTTAAAAAATATTGGTTTTTGTTTTTTGTTTCTGGTATTATTTTATCTCTATAGTGACGTGAAGAGACTAGTTTCTGTGAATGAGAATATTGATGGAAATATTGGACAAAAAGATTTTACTTTAAAAAAAATAAAAAAATAATAATGACAATTCTTGTTATGGTATCGTGTTAATATCAATCTAATTAAATACTATCTATTTAATTAATTCTATTATTATATACAAATCTAATCACTTAAACTCCAAATTTATAATTCTAAATTTCAATACGAGTTGATCGATGGTTGAAAACCCTTCACACTTCTATTATTCTATTGAGATTGCTGATTTAAGTCGTATCCAACTTTTTAACTTCTAATTTTATAATAATTTAAAAGGAAAATAAACGAAATTTAATTCATATTAATTTCGTGTTCACAGATAATATATAATATCGGGTTTAGCTACAATACAAGATTTGTATTGTTAATAGGTAGTTATGTGAGAGAGAGTTAGTTTTTTTTTAAATAAAAATAAAAATACTTAATTTTTATACATCCTTAGATTAACATCTAAAGACTATAAATTAACTCAGCAACTATACAAACATGTATAGTAACTAAATCCATAATATTATTGCCACTTTAGATAAAAGACAAAAATAGTTACAAAATTAGAAAATCTTATCTAGATTATTTAGGTAAAATAATATTAATTATGGTATCGTGTTACTATCTATCCAACCAAATACAATCTATTTAATTAATTCTATTATTATATACAAATATAATCTAATTAATCACTTAAATTCATTTCATGTTTGTGTTATATACATGTACATAGTGTAAAACAGTCAAAACCTATAATTCTAATTCTCCCATAGAGGCATAGCTCTGAGCTTCGGCTTGGGTAAATGACCCCTAAGACAGCGGCTCGAATCCTACTAATAGCAAAAAGGTTAAAATATATATATATAGATAGGTGGTTAGATAGATATTGTCACAAAAAACAAAAAAAAAAAACAAAAAAAACAAAAACAAAAAAAAAAAAAAAAAAAAAAACGAGTTGATCAGATGGTCTATTGAAAACCCTTCACACTTATGTTAGGGTATGTATATTGACACCCATAAATCTTATTAGTACACCTATTTTTATAAATACATCTATGTCTAAAATTTAAAAAATAAATATTACTATAAGCACCCATCCTAATACCAATAGTACCCTCATTGAAATAAATATATTCATTTTAATACATATTATTTATAAACACTCTTAAATTACTTATATTCATTTTAATACATATTATTTTTGGAATCAAATCCTCTTTTAATGATGGTCCAATTTACTTCTGGAAATATCTCGAATGTATGAGCATTCTAAAATGGAATATGTGGAACCGCATATGGGGTCAAGAGATTTTCAATTTGGAATTCTCTTATTTATACTGTTATCAAACAAAACAAAACAAAAAAAACAAAAAAAAAAAAAAAAAAAAAAAAAAAAAAAAAAAAAAAAGAAAAAGATAAAAACAATATGATAATCATATAAAATTAGAGTTTAATTGGGATTTATCATAAAAATTAGGGTTTATCCTAAGTTTTTTTTTTTAATAAATAAATATAGTTGAAGATATGAGTGTAATTAATGAGTGAATATAGTATTTGGTTTATTTTTAATTAAAGTAATTTGTCCTTACTGATAAATTTCTATTGGAATATTTTTGTAATTAAATTTTTAAATAAAATATGGGTGTACTAATAGTTTTATGGGTGTCAATATCGGCACCCCTTATATTATTGAGATTGTGATGTGAGATAGAGTTAGTTTTTTTTTTTTTTTGAAAAAAAATTAAAATACTTAACTTTTATACATCCTATGATTAACGTCTAAAGATTATAAATTAACCCAGCAACATTTTTTTTTATTTTTTTTTAACATTATTTATCCACCTATATAGATCAAGTATTTTTTTTAAGTTTTTTGTCATTGGTAGGATTCGAGCCGCTGACTTGTGAGTCATTTGCTTAAGCCCCTAAACTCCAAGCTCGTCCATCTACCAACTGCACCTGTGAGGACTAGATAAAAGACAAAATAGTTACAAAATTAGTTACAAAATTAGAAAATATTGTCTAGATTATTGAGGTAAGATAATATTAATTATTTCACTAATTTCTGTTTGTTTTGGATAATTATCTCAAAAGGAGCATGGAAGTTTGCTGGAAGTTTACTGAAAAATCATGAATAGCCGCCAGTAAACTCATGACCACTCCAATTTTTTTTTTTTTTTTTTTTTTCAAAGAACAAGATCTGCCCAAAAATCCACTTCTTAATCCTCTTCTTTGTTTTCTACTACTCTTTTGACTACTACTAGTGGTTTGATGTTTTTGTTTGTTAGCTTGTGAAGTGGAAATTTAATATTTAGCCCAATTTTTTTTAATATAAATTTTATTGATTTAGTCAAAATATGGTTTTAAATTTTAATATAAACGTAATATATGATTGTTACAAATCAAGAGCTATGTCATATTGTCACGTCATGTCTTTGATTATGAAATTCAAAATATTTGTTTGGGAAGGGTAGTATTTCTCATGACTTATAATTATTATTTGATGAAAGAATTTTAGATAGATTTTTACAAATAATAGATTCTAATTATATTTTGTTTACTAACTCTTATTACATTTAAGATGTGAAAAATTTAAAAGTCAATGAAATTTTATCCACCACACTTTTTTTATTTATTTATTATTTTTTTTTTTATTGACATAAACAACTAGATTACAACACCTGGAATGCAGATCCAGGACAGGATTACAAGAATACATGTTTACAATAGCAACTGGGACCCTTCAATTATCGACTTCTAAACGTAGTCCAAACTGGAGTTCCCACGGATGGGGAGAGAGAGAACCCACACGAAGGTGGGACAACAACCTTCACAAGAGGGACAAACACCCTCACGAAGAGGGACATCGGCCCCACACAAGGGGACCAAATCAAAAAGCTTATCTTCATGCGAGCCCTGGCACTCTGGTGGTGGAGGGCTCCAAAGGAGGGTCCAGCAACCGTGGCTAGCGTCTAACAGAGGTTCATAGAAGATACATAAACCAAAATTAAAACCCTAAAACAAAAAGAACCAAGCCCGATCGGAGGAAGGGAAGCCATGGTTGCCGGAAAATGTCCAAGACCAGGTCGGTGAAGATCCGGCTGGATCGGAGTAGATCTGGCGGGATCGAAGATCCACCACACTTTGATATTCCATATTTTGTCTGCCATTTTTTATTTATTATATTTATTTTAAAATTTGACAACGAGGACAACGGATAAGTATATGTTGTATGATGTACGTGTACATGCGTGGTACAATATTGACATATAATCGAAAGATATTTAATCTCATGTCACTCCGAAGAAAATTTCTTACACATGTGATATATTTGTAAAATATCTATAGTGAAACTTGAACCCTCCACCACTAACGTGCATACTAATTGTAATCGTGTTAAATGTATCTTTGGATTATAAATGGAAAGTCAGTAGACGTTTTGATTTTCAATTTGAAAATGGTCTCCATGTTGAATTTTGTATTTTGGAAACAGATTCATATCTATAATAAAGTGAGTAATTTGATCATGATTATCATGGAACAGAAAACATGTCAATGATTTTAATGTTTCCACTATCTCCTGTCTCCTGATGAATCGTGTCAAAAGTTATCAACAATGGACTAACCTTTGTTGGTGTCAAATTAGTACTGATTATGACCCACCATTTCTTGATTCTTGCACACTCGATTTCTTCGATTTTAGTAAAGTTAATTTATCATGCATTTCTGAATACTTTTTTATATTTAAATTATGTAGTGCTTTTTTTTTTTGATGGTGTAGTGCTTAATTTTGAATACATATATACCTTTATATATATATATATATATATATATATATAAAGAATTCTATAATATATTAAAAAAAAAAAAAGATACTTTCTTTCCAAATATTATATTTTAGCGTTAGTAATATTTAATAACATATCATTGATACAACAGATCCACCTCTTAAGTCTTTCTATTATCAGTTCATCCTGATAATAAATATATCAGAACGAAGAATGTGGACCACAGATTATGGAGAAGTTTTGACAAGTGCATACACTTTGTGTCAAAGTATATAAATTTAGTGGTCTACATTCTTCGTTCTGATATATTTATTGTCAGGACGAACTAATAATAAAAAAGCTACACATATGATATCTATTAGTTATATTTTATAAACATATACGATAGTGTAATTAATTTTTTGTCTGGTGTTATAGTGAGAGTAAATATCTCTCGTAACTCCGGTTATGAAAGTGATCCCGTTAGACCATCTTCAATGCCTATACCATATGCCAATGCCAAATTTGGTAAAAAAAAAAAAAAAAAAAAGTAAAATGCTATATTTGGCACATCAATTTAGCATTGTGCTTCAATGTACAATTCTATTTAAAATGCTATTTTTATTATTTTATTAATTAAATTATAAAAATAAACATTTACCATCAATGCATTCATTATTTCTTTTAATTCTCCAATACAAATTTTCATTATATATATATATATATATATATATATATATATAATGGTATTTTTGTAATTAAAAAATGAGTATTTATTGCTATGCCAAATTTGGCACATCATTTGGCATTGCATTGAAGGCAGGGATGGCAATGGGGCGGGTTTAGGGTGGGGTGGCCTTCTCCGCACCCCACCCCATTTATTTTTTGAAAACCCATCCTCTCATAAAACCCCACCATAGATGAAGCGGGGCGGGGCGGGGCGGGGCGGGGTACAACGGGGAGTGCTTTCCCCATCCCCACCCATTTATAATTTTTTTTTTTTTTTGTTTAAATAATAAATATATAACCATTAAATATGATATAATATATAAAGTAGTAAATAATTCCAAGAAACTATTAAAAAAACATCTCATAAATATAATTTTCACAAGTAAATTCAATCATTTTCAAACATAAACATAAAGTATGAAGTCAAAATATTCGAAAATCATAACGCTAATCATCTAATAGTTGCATTTATTTCTCTAGTTCTCTCTTCTTTAGTTTATTTCCACCCTATGTTGTTCTTGTATGTTTACACGATATTCTTTTGATAACACCAGTATTGGGTTTTCACTTTCTAGTGCATCTGTAGATATATTTGTACCTACCTGAAGTAGTGATAAACGAATTAAATTTAATTCAAGAGTTGAGAATTATTAAAGTAATAAACTTGAAAAAAAAAAAAAAAAAAAAAAAACTGTTGTTATTAAACTTTTAATTTTAAAAGTTATCTGAGAAAGAAACTTACTGTATGTCTTTTTGTGCTTGAGGTTGAAGCTTGAACGGTGAACTTCGAATTATTTGAGGATTAGAGACTTAGAGTTGAAGTTAGCGGCTAGGGTTTTTTTTAATAGTATTTTGTTTTGTCACTTTTTGTTAAGTAACAGTGAAGATGTAAAGTTAGGGTTAATGTATTTATATATATATATATATATATATATTTCCTTTTTTTTAGATATATTTATTTTCTTTGAAACTACGTAATTTAACTAAGGGGTTGTTTGTTTTTTTCACTATAAGACTTATTGCCTCTTATATCTTAAATTAAAATAAATCAATTTGTTTGTTTTTCTAACTTATATCTTATTTTAAAATATATATGTCTTTTAGAAAAAGTAATTTTTTATGTACTTTTATCTTATTCAAAAAGTGATACAGTAGAGTTTTTTAGAAAATTTCCACAAATGTCCTATAACAATTCATACATTTATAATTTTATCTGCACATAATAAAATCCTAAAAATCAATTTTCCAAAAATTTCTAATTTTGAAGAAACCCTAACACAACCTAATCAATTTTATATTTATAATAAGTCATCAAAAATGAAAAAAACAAACATATCATAGTATCTTAATTTATAAAACTTATCCATATGTCTAATAAATTAAGGTCTTATAAGACTTTAGATAAAAAAACAAACAACCCCTAAGTATTATTTAAAACGGGGCAGGGCGGGGTGGGGAGTATAAAACCCATTCCCGCCCCATCCCCACCAAATTGAAACCCATCTCCCGGCCCGGCCCTAGGGGAAGCCCAGTGAGGCAACCGCCTAGGGCCCCGATTGTAAAGGGCCTCCAAATTGTAGTTAAAAAATATTAATTCTAAAATATATTCCATATAAGATTTTAAACAAAATAGGCTCATAAATGACTTTAAAAATGGTTTACTATACACATAAAAAAAAAATTCCTTCAAAAGGCCCACCAATGAAAACCCAGCCCATAAATGACTTAAAAAATGACCCACCATATACAAATATTTTTTTTTAAAGGTCCACCAATAGAAACTTATTTATCATTTCTTACAACAACAACATTGGATCAATGGTGGCAGTGGGTTGAATCCTAACAATACTCATGTTTGTCATAAATAATCTTCTTTTATATCTCTAAAAAAAAAATAAATTAAAACTCTCTTGATACGAAAATTTATAAGTCATTATTTTAAAAGTAATTAAATCAATATACTCTTTTTTTTTTTCGAAAAATCTCATTTTTTTATGTAAGGTTAATTAATACTATTTATTTACTATTTTATTGTGTTATAGTCTTGAGTTTGAGTTATTATATTAATTTTTACAAGTATTTATTAGAGAAAAATAATAATCAAGTAAGCATTCATAGAGTATCGAGACCTATGTATGCTTACTTGATGACCTTTAATGTACAATTGTGCATGCATGATGTTCATAAATGTTGTTTTCTAGATGTGATGGGGTTTGGAAGATTATAAGAGAGCAAGTTTTTTTTGTCAAACTTGTGATACGGGGTAGAATTTTAAAATTATATTTGAAGAGAACAAATTCTAACTATATATATATATATATTTAAATAAGTTTGAAATGATGAAAATACCCTTGATTTTGTCGGTCAAACATGGTTAACGGTTAAGTTTGACTAACAGCAGGGGAGGTGAGTGTCAATTAACTAGCAAACCTCATAACAGTGTGCAATTGTGCATCCACGATGTTCATAAATGTTGTTTTCCGGATGTGATGGGGTTTGGAAGATTATAAGAGATCAAGTTTTTGTCAAACTTGTGATATGGGGTAGAATTTTAAAATTATATCTAAAGAGAGCAAGTTTTTGTCAAACTTATGATACGAGGTAGAATTTTAAAATTATTTTTGAAGAGAACAATTTCTAACTTTAAAAAAAAAAAAAAAAAAAAAAGTTTGAAAGGATGAAAATACCCTTATTTTTGTCAATCAAACATGGTTAATGGTTAAGTTTGCTCATGTTTAAGTTTGACTAACAGCAGGGGAGTGAGTGTCAATTAACTAGCAAACCTTATAACAGTTCGGTGAAATTTGCTATTTAATTAAAATGACCTTTAACGTGCAATTGTGCATGCATGATGTTTTCTGGATGTGATTGAGTTTGAAAGATTATAAGAGAGCAAGTTTTGTCAAACTTGTGATACATGGTAGAATTTGTTCTCTTCAAATATAAGTTTTTGTCCAAATTTCAAAGATTAATTTTTTTTTTTTTAAATTATTCATTTTGAACTCCCTTTTAAAAAAATCAAGTAAACATACGTACGAAGAGTATCGAGAGCCTCATTTTTTATAGTTCGCCTCGGGCCTCGAAAATCTTAGGGCCAGCCCTGCCCATCTCCACCCCAAAAGTGTGGGTCCCCGTGGAGAATTTTGCCATCCATTTGGATGATGGTTTTTACATCCTATGCTAAATTTTAGTATTGGCACAACATTGGAGATGGTCTTAGACACCTAACCTAATCATTTGGTGTCAAGATTTATTGTAATGCTTATAAAAAAAAAAAAAAAAAAAAAAATCATTAATCTGATCTCCATGTAAATTACTTTTTATTTTAAAAAATAATAATTAAAAAAATCCTAGCCCGACCCAAACTATGGGTTATATTATATAGCCTCCTTGGAATTGGACTCGTGTGTGGAAAATCAAGTGTGCAGTAGTGGAGATTGCAACTATTCCCAAAGTCATTGTATTTTGTATATTTTTTTAAGTGGCGAAATTAATTAAGTAATTAACCATCTCAATCATTGATCTTCTGATTCTCATTTACTTAATGCCTTAATGGCCATCTACACATTTTTCTGACTAAATGCTACCCATTTTATATGTTCATAATTTCATATTCTCTTAACATTTTTTTAGTATTATTGAAGTAGACTTTATTATTTTAAACGTTTGAACAGGTTCATAATTACAAATTTATAATATAATAATAATAATAATAATAATAATAATAATATTGTGGACAACTTCAAGAGTTAGTACATGTAAGTATTTGTTTAATTATTTATTTGGTTTTTTTTTTTTTTTTTAACATTTATCTAAGCTTATCTTTTTTTACAGTAGAATACAAGTTTTTGACTGGTTCTTTATATGCATATACTGTATGTTGTTATCAAGATTGAGATAGGAGGATTATGGATTAAAATGTGGCCCAATCAAGTTTGCCAATATAGAGAAAAATTAAAAAAGAAAAGAAAAGAAAAAAGATATCTAATCTAATCTCTAATCTAGGATTCTGCTCATTTGTAGAATTATAGTTGCACCATTTTGATTTAAAAAAGTTTTTTTGTTTTACTATGATTAAGACTATTGCACTTTGAATAACTACTCTTATGATATAGATGAGATGTTTCCTCATCCTTTAACTTTTTTTTTTTTTTTTTTTTTTTTTTTGATGTTCAAATTTCATCATATATATATATATATATATGTAAAATAAGGTGTACATCACACACTTAGCCTCTTGCCAATGTGGCTAGACGCTCTCTGGGAGCCTCCACCACCACGGTTCAAAGCCATGTGTGTGCAGATATTTATATATATATTATTTGTCCCACCCTGGCCTTTAAATCCCAAGTGTGGGTTGCTCTCTCCCGGTTCTAGGAGCATTCATCTCCCCGCTTATGGGAGCTGCAGTCCGGATTGCGTTAGTAGAGCCTGATCTCTCTGGTCTTGGTAGTTGTTGTATATTAAAAAAAAAAAAAAAAAAAAGTGACGATTTCGAAATTAGTTTATTAAAAATGTTTAGATAATTTATATTAAAAAAAGACTATGAATAAGTGATTATAATAGACCTCCCTAGTAGTTTTACTTTTCTCTCTTGAAATTTTCAATTGTACTTGGTGCTTTGGTGGTCAAGTGCTGATTAATTATACAACACTGACAGTTTATTAGTTTGGGTTTTCTATACTAAAGATTTTTTTTTTTTTTTTTTTTTTTTTTTTTTTTTCCCTATCTTAAAAAGGAATACATGGTATTAGGGGTAGGTGTTGATTGGATTGGTTCGATTTCCAAAGAACCGATACAAAACGGATAAAGTACTGTTTTTGAAAAAGTGAACTGATCCAATCAAATTGACATTTGTCAACCGATCAAAAACCAACCGAATTGGACCAGTTCGGATTAGTTTATTAAAAAAAAGTGACGATTTTGAAATTAGTTTATTAAAAATGTTTAGATAATTTATATTAAAAAAAGACTATGAATAAGTGATTATAATAGACCTCTCTAGTAGTTTTACTTTTCTCACTTGAAATTTTCAATTGTACTTGGTGCTTTGGTGTCAAGTGCTGATTAATTATACAACATTGACAGTTTATTAGTTTGGGTTTTCTATACTAAAGATTTTTTATTTTTTATTTTTTATTTTTTATTTTTTATATTTTTTATTTTTTTTTCCCCTATCTTAAAAGGAATACATGGTATTAAGGGTAGGTGTTGATTGGATCGGTTCGATTTCTAAAGAACCGATACAAAATGGATAAAGTACTGTTTTTGAAAAAGTGAACCGATCCAATCAAATTGACATTTGTCAACCGATCAAAAACCAACCGAATTGGACCGGTTCGGATTTTTTGGTTTTTGGTCTAATGGGCTAAATTTCTGGACTTGTTCAATTACACGGTTTTTTTTTTCATGTATTGAGCCGAATTTGACTAAATTAAAAAAGAAACGCCAAATATGTTGCCAAATTATATAAAAACATTGATGCAAATGGCCCAATACAATACCAAACTAACACAAATTATATATTAACACTAAACACAAATAGATCAATCCATCATCCCATAAACACAAATAAAT
Source organism: Acer saccharum (assembly GCA_030490815.1). Taxonomy (NCBI): domain Eukaryota; kingdom Viridiplantae; phylum Streptophyta; class Magnoliopsida; order Sapindales; family Sapindaceae; genus Acer; species Acer saccharum. The sequence goes on along the minus strand of CM059873.1, from coordinate 2,839,249 downwards.
CCTCCATTGTTGAGTTGTTTGAGCTCTGCAACTGCTCTGCTTTAACTTTCCTGTTAATATAAAATAATATTAATTAAAACACAAAAATTATTAAATAAATAAATTTAAGCTCCAAAAGAAAAAAATGTGAAGCAGAGAGAGCCTCTCTGTGATATTATGAGTATAGTAGAGTTTCAATACCTGAAAAAATAATCATATCTTTATTGAAAATGGTTTTATATTTATAGTAAAATTACGTGTTCTTTTATTATAAAATTTAGATTCAAACTTTTAATTTATGATATTAAAAGTGAATTTTATTTTTGTTTTTTTATAGTTTAGTATGATATTCTTTTTTTTATTTTTAATTTTATTTTTAAGAGTATAATATTCTTATTCAACCGCATATATGATTATAATTGGATATGCAAACAACATTTTAATGAATATAATGTTATTTATTTATTTATTTTCATTAAAATTGGAGTAAAACAATTGAGAAGCGACTTGTACTTTTTATTTCTAGATTATGTTTCATTTGATTTAGAAAATATTGAGTACAAGAGAACGTTACAAATTTAATCAACACAAAATACATGAAATCTCGAGGATATTTAAAAAAAAAAAAAAAAAAAAAAAAGAGGGGCTAAAATGAAAAAGATAGAATAATTGATCTTAATTATATAATTATTAAAAGAGAAAAAAAAAATATATACATTTTACAGGAAAATGGGCCATGGGCTTTGTGGGCTTCCCCTTGATCCACCACATTTTTTAAACCTCTTTACATATGGAATGTGAAATTAATACGAACAAAAAAAGAATGTGAAATTAAATTATATTGATTATTTACATAAAAATTATCAAAAATATGTACAATATTATTTATATTATAATATTTTATTTTGAAGACATTACACTTCAAATTCTTTAACTACTCAGATTTAAAACTAATGGGATGTCATGCCTATTAGCTTAGAACTAAAAGTATTTTAGATTTTCATATGACTAGAAGGCTTAAAAAAATATTTCATGGAGAAATCACAAATTAGAAGGCCCATATGCCCATATGGTCCATAGAGTTAAAATAATATGTAAAAAATTCAAAGTCCTATCATAATTGATTTAAACCTATGACGCGTTTACTAATCGGGAATGAAATAAAATTGAATTATTTTCATGGAAAAGAATCAGAAAAGGTATTCCTTAAGTGAGAGAGAGAGAGAGGAATCAAGTTCCCTTTCTCACATAACTTAATTCCTAATTTGTGTATGAGACTCACGTAATTTAATTTTCGATTGATTTTAATAAACACGAATCAGTAATTAAATTTCCTTTCCTTTATCAGGATTTCTGATTAGTAAATACGTCCCTAATTAATTAATTAGATTCACCGTGTTAATAGATTCAATTTTATTTTGGAAAGGATATCCGGAGTATCTCCCAAATAAGGTATACAAACGAGAAAAAGAATTCCTATTCCTACACTCACAGCGCGTCCTTGTCCAACTAGGAGTCCTTTTCCGTACATCATTCGTGTGGTTTTAGCGTATCCTATAAATAACACAGATCCGTCGTGCGTCTTTTATATTCTTTGCTAAAAACTTAGAACAAGAAATTAACGTTTCCAGTTCAAAAATTTTCTTCTCTCTGTTTTCTCCCCTGCCAAACACTCCTTAATCATGGATTCCTCTCCTGTGAAAACGAAGAACAACAACGCAACTTGCGATGTTTCACCGATCGGAATCAGAGAGAGATATCGAGAGACAGTTGGGGCTTCTGGTTTTCACGAAATGCATCGAAATTCCTTTCCAATTACCTTTGCCAATTGCTATGTTTCCCACTTGGCAAAGGTAATTGGAAAAAGAATTTCAATGAGTTTCGTGAAAACCAGTAGCCCAAGCTTTTTTCTCAGACTGGCTTCACCCGATAACAAGAAACGCAGAGCAAGCCTCTTCGACATGCATTATCAACAATCTGCTGCAATCTATCTATTTAACTTATTCTTACATATGTTCTTTAATTTTGTTAACCCTTTTTAGCTTGTTCATATATAATTATAAATCAGTTCTTGGTGATCTTTGATTCAATGTCTATGCCTCATAAAAATCTTTGATTAAAATTGTCTTGGTTGGGAGTTGAATTGGATATATATGTTGTTATAATTACATAGTACATATCATTATTATCACTTGCACCCAATATGTCATGTTTCATGCCCTTAGAGCTTTCCGTATGTTCTGGCTTTCGTATACATGCCTAGATATATCACTTAAACTCATTTGTTTGGTATCTCTTGTCCACAGTCAGTCCCAGGTTGAGCATTTAATACAAAATCAACCGACAAGGACTCACTTGAGTTCAAAATTGGACCCCCGCAATCACCACAATGAAGAGATATATCATCATCTCAGGAGTTAGATCTTTTAAGCTGTTAGAGAAGTACGATAAATTTAGATTTTTCAGTCTCATATCACTTTGTTTTTCTATTTTTAATCTTCTTTATTTGTCACGTATTAGAAATTGACATTATTGACCTATAATTTTTTCGAATTTTTTTTGGTATGCATTAGATCAAGAAATACAGTTTCTTCTCTTCTATCCTCTGTTTACTTGTTTTTTATTGTCTAGATAAACCTAATTTTTTAGTCCAGAAAACCAAGCAGGAAGGATTTGAATTCCTCATTGGCTGACCATTAAAGGGATGTGGTCCAAGAAAACCCTAATCATGAACTCCTTAAGATTTAAAAGATGAACAACAGGAAATTTTAAAGGATATATATATATATATATATATATATATATATATATATATATATATATTATATGATTTAAAAAAACAGTGGAGATTCTTTCTAATTTGTTTATTATTATTATAAAAAAAAAAAAAAAAAGTTTATTGAAACTTTGGCAATTACCAAATAAGTTTTGGATTTTTTTCTTTATTTCAATTAGCAAGTTAAACTTTCCCCATCCCTGTCTCATCCCCACAAAATAAAAACCTGTCCCCACCCATAAATGCGGGTCCCTACAGGGCCCCATACCCGCGGGTTATTTTACCATCCCTATCTGTGTTTTCAAAATTGAACCAATTTGTCTCTCATTTTAGTTAATCAACCCTTACAGTCAAAGGGTATTTTCATCTTTGATCTTGTAAAATAAAAAAAATAAAAAATAAAAAAAAAAACTAATATTTATATAACAAAAATAATTAAATAACATAAAAAAAATCTGACAAAGTAATTAATCAGCAAAAAAATATTTTCTTTAAAAACTAAAATAAATAAACCATGTGAATCAAACTGATGGTTTCGGAAATGTTGCAAGCTTCTATGTGATATTTCTATTACATGGTATCTAGTAATGTAATGGAATATCAAATACTGAATTCTGAAAACATATAATCTTCATTTACAAGCTATTTGAAAAAAAAAAATAATAATAATAATAAAAAAAAATTAAATAAATAAATCGAGCCGTAAACTAAACACATTTTATTTTACAATATGTTACACTTAATACTTTTCCGTGAAGCAGTAATATGGCACAAAATTGTATTTGACTTCTCATATCTTGTACTCTTCTTCAAGTTGAACCAAATATTTTAAAATAAAGTTTAATTGGATAACCATAAAAGTGACGATATTTGCACTCTTTAAAAACCGTACGCATACTCCAAATTAGTATGTTTTTAAAAATCCAATAATACCCTTAAGTAAAATTACTAAGAAGACTAATTGTTTGTTATTACACCCATAAATAATTATTAATTAGTTTCATATTTTAATCTTTTGTAATTTTTTTCCCTATTAATGGTTTGATATTAACATATATCATAAAAACTCTTTCTATTTTAATAAACCTTAGATTCTCTTTTAAATATATTTTCAATCTCTTTTTAGGAAATACAGATTAATTGCTACGTATGGAAAATGAACCAAAATTATGAGGCAAATTTGGTTGTGAAAAAAAGTAAAGTTTTAAATTAATTTTTATTAGAAGAACAAAATCATTATGCATATAAATAGACTTGTAAATTATCTATATTATCTATAATTTTTATTTATTTCTTTCAAACACACTTTAGACTTTTTTTATTTATCAATATTATATGTTTTTTCTTGTCAAAATAAAAATAAAAATATTAGATGTTCTTCGATTTCATTGAACACCTAATTTTTTATTTTTTATTTTTGAAATATCATTTAACACCTATACACTTCCATACCACTTGGGATATGACACAAATCTTGCATTCATACAACTTTCTCAAATAGAAAGTGGTTCTCCAATAATAAATAAATAAATCTTAAAATATATTTTTAACGAAAAATGGAGTTTGATATTGAAAAAACCAAGAAGAGAAAAGAAGTAGGGAAGATAAATAATAGTAAGAGAATTAAAAGTAACAACACAATTTGAAATAATAATATTAAAGTTGATTAAATAATATAATAATAGTCATAGATGGCGTGTACTAACAAAAATACAATATAATATAATTAAAAAAATGGAATTTTTGGCATTAAGTAGGGTTTATTTACAAATTAGAGATTTTAAATTTTTTTTGATGGGTGTTATTATGAAGAGTAATGCTATACAACCCAAACAATTAACCCAAATGATGTGGCAAGTGAGTTGTCATCACCACATACAACGTTGGTCAATGTGATTAATGAAAAGAGTGATGATATTTGCACCTCTTAAAAACTGTATGTACACCCTAAATTAGTATATTTTTTAAATCCAATAATACCCTTGAGTAAAATTACTAAAATGACTAATTGTTTGTTAGTACACCCCACTAATAATTATTAATTAGCTTCCTATTTTAATCTTTAGTATTTTTTTTTCCTATTAATGATTTGACATTAACATATATCATAAAAACTCTTTTCATTTTAATAAACCCTAGATTCTCTTTAAATATATTTTCAATCTCTTTTAAGGAAATACAAACCAATTGATAAGTATGGAAAAATAAATAGAATCATGAGACAAATTTGGTTGTGAAAAAGTAAAGTTTTAAATTAATTTTTATTAGAAGACAAAATCATTATATATAAACGGTAATGCTACACATCCCACCTATAATCCCACCATTTTTATCCTAACACACGTGGCAGTTGATGTGTCACTTGGTGAGTGAACAAACATTAATTGGTGAGTGAATACATGGGTAAGAGAGATAAGTATCAATTAATGTGTGTCCACTCACCAAATGACACCTCAGCTGCCACGTGTGTTGAGATGGAAATGGTGGGATTGTAGGTGAGATGTTTAGCATTTTTGATATATAAATAGACTTTTAAATTAACTATATTATCTTTTTTTTTTTTTTTTTTTTTTTCCTTTCAAACATTCTTTAGACTTTTTTTTATTTATCAATATTATATGTTCTTTCTTGTAAAAAAAAAAAACAAAACAAAAAAACATCACATGTTCTTCAATTTCATCGAACATCTATATTTTTTTTATTTGAAATATCATTTAACACCTATCTACTTCCACATCAATCGGGACATGACATAAATCTTGTATCCCTGTAACTCTTCAAACAAAAAGTGGAAATGGATTTGCTATGCTTAGGTCATCTTCTTGTTAGGGATATTCCTATTAATCACCCCCTGTTTAGTATTGCTAGAGGCTGCTCGGTTTTGATTGCTTATGACTGGTGTTGTGTGGTGAATCATGTTTACATGGAGGGTAATAGGTTGGCTGATGGTTTGGCGCGTATGGGTCATGATTTGGAGATTGGTATTCAGTATTTTGAGGCTACCCCGCTTAAGACCTGGTTGGTGTTCCAAGACGATTGGAAAGGCCTAGCCTTATCCAGATCGTGTCCTTCTTCTATTTCTTAGTCTTTCTTTCCTTGGGTTGTCTGCCCTCCTATGTACCACCCCCCCCCCCCCAAAAAAAAAAAAAAAAAAAAAAAAGTGGTTCTCCAATAATAATAATAATAAAATCTTAAAATGGATTTTTAACGAACAATAAATAACAAAAATAAAGTTTGATTTTGGAAAAACCAAGAAGAGAAATAATAGTAAGAGAAGTAACAACAAAATTTGAAATAATAATAAAGTTGATTAAATAACATAATAATAGTCATAGGTGGTGTGTATTTACAAAAATACAATACAGTATAATTAAAGAAAGGGTAATTTTGGCATTAAGTGGGGTTTATTTGCAAATTAGAGATTTTTTAAAAATTTTGATGAGTGTGATTACGAAAGGGGTGTAGATTCAGTTTTTGAGGGATGTCATTATCGCTACTCTAATGAAAAAAACCACTTGCAATATCATTTTGATTGAAATTTGAGTTAAGTTTTTTGGTTGTCTAGCATTAATGTATTACAATAGGGGTGTAGATACAGTTTTTGAGGGGTGCTATTATTTTCTCTCTAATCATAATTACAAAAGCCCAGATCAAAATAGACCAAATTAGACCAAATCGGACCAATCTAATATGGTTTGGTGTGGTTTAGAAAAAAGATTGGTCTAATTGATTTTGGGTTATGGGCTGTCAAATTTAGGAATAGATTTTGTTGGATTTATGAAAACGGGCTAAAACGAGACAGATAGAAGAATTAATCTTAATTATAAAGAGAGAAAAAAAAAAATTACAGGAAAATGGGCCATGGGCCCTGTTGGCTTCCCCTTGATCCGCCACATTTTTAAAACCTCTTTACATATGGATTGTGAAATTAATATGAACAAAAAAAGAATGTGAGATTAAATTATATTTATTATTTTCATAAAAATTATCAAACATATGTACAATATTATTTATTTATTTATTTATAATTAGATTGAATATTATAATATTTTATTTTGAAGACATTACACTTCAAATTCTTTAACTACTCAGATTTAAAACTAATGGGATGTCATGCCTATTAGCTTAGGACTAAAAGTATTTTAGATTTTCTTATGTCTAGAAGGCTTAAAAATATATTTAATGGAGAAATCACAAATTAGTAGGGCCCATATGCCCATATGGACCATATGGTCCAAGAGTTAAAATAATATGTAAAAAATTCAAAGTCCCATCGTAATTGATTTAATCCTATGACGCGTTTACTAATCGGGAATGAAATAAAATGGAATTAGTTTCATGGAAAAGAATCAATAAAGGTATTCCTTATGTGAGAGAGAGAGAGAGGAATCAAGTTTCATTCCCTGTATAGTTACTAATTGGGAATGAAAGGAATCGGAATCAAATTCCATAAGAATGAGGGTCAATTTGGTATTGCTGTAACTTTTATAATAATCACTGTTAGCTGTGCTGAAGGAATAATCAGCTGTGAAGTTAATCAGTAGATGTTTGGTTAATTATACTTTTAAAACTACTGTATAGCTCAAAAGCAGTATATATATGCTTGGTAATTTTATTTCAAAAGTGCTGAAATTAGTTACAATGACTAAAATAGACATGATTTTTAAATCTTATTTTATTTTATTTTCATTAATTATATATATTAAATCAATATTTAAGTAGAATATTTAAATTAGAAAAAAAATCCATAAGAATAATAAAAATATTTTTTAAAAGGTTTTATAAATCAAATCTATATTTAATTAGAATCTTTAATTTTAAGATAAAATAAGGTATATAAATGATTTTAATTTGATTTTATAAAGATAATAATGATATATTAAAAGATTCATTAAATGCTGAAATAGATTATTCCATAATCACTTTCAAAAAATAACCCCTCACCCACTTCTCAAAATCACTGTCAAAACTTGCTAGATTATGAATTAATCACTTTTGAAAGTTTTGTCAAACATTATTTTATGTTAAAATTATAAAATAAACTAATTTTAACTTCTCAAAAGCAATACCAAACTGGCCTTAAGAATGGAGGAGAATCGGAATTTAATTCCTAATTTATGTGTGGGACCAATGTAATTTGGTTCTCAATTGATTTTAATAAACACAATAATCAAATAAGTAATTAAATTCCCTTTCCCTTATTAGGATTCATGATTAGTAAATCCGTCCCTAATTAATTAGCTTCAGTTCACCGTGCTAATAGATTCAAATATGTTCAGAAAAATGAAAGCTGAATATTTTGCGGTTTAAATCTGTTTTGCTCAAAATCGAATTGAATCAAGCCATGTCGACCCCTAAATATGATGTGTACGCATGCCAACTCATATATGTATAGACTAATTTGATAGACTTATTTAATTTATTTTATTTGGAAATGATATCTGGAGTATCTCCCAAATAAGGTATACAAACTCTTAATATGTTATTTGTTTTGTTAAGAAAGGATAGTTTATTAATTCATATTATTTCTATACACTCAAAAGAAAAAAAAGTGTAGTAAGTCGAAAGTCGAAACTATATAGTTATAAACTTATCATTTATCCAATTGGGACAATACAACTTATTATTCCATCATCAAATCAGGCAAAATCTAAACCCTAAATAAAATTCTTTTGTTTATCGGTGAATTGAATGAGGTCGATCGATAAATGGTATACCGAAAACCATAATTTTTAGTTTAGGGTTACATCAAGCATTTAAATTTGTTCTATCCATGATACAATATTTTATAATAGATTTTTATTTTCTTATTACTTCAAAATTCTTAATAGATTTAGTATTCCTTCATATTTTTTTTAATTAAAATCAAAAAACTATTATGTGTTATTAAACAATTATTAGGTTTCGTTAGTTGTGTTTAATCTCTTCGGGTTCCGACAATCCATAACCCAGTCAGATGTCAATTTTGTTTTTTGAAAAAAATAATAATATTATTATACAATTTTAGTAGATTTTGATTTGATTTTTTTTTTTTCCCCTTGTTCTAGTATATATTATATATATATATGAAATTAATCTGATCGAATTACTTATTTTATTTACTAACTAATGCTATTTGAAATCCAGTGTTCGCAGGTAATACGTGAAGACCACACAAAGCCAAACAACACGCGTCGATCTAACACCAGCGAATAAAAGAATTCCTACACTCACAGCGCGTCATTGTCCAACTAGGACTTCTTTTCCAACTAGGACTGCTTTTCCGTACATCATTCGTGTGATTTTGGCGTATCGTATAAATAACACAGATCCGTCGCGCGTCTTCTTATTTTCTTTGCTAAAAACTCAAAACAAGAAATTTACGATTTTCAGTTCAAAATTTTTTTCTCTCCGTTTTCTTCTCTGCCAAACACTCCTTAATCATGGATTCCTCTGCCGTGAAACAAGAAAAGTCCGACTTTAACGAGTCCGAGAAAACGAAGAACAACAACTCAACTTGCGATGTTTCACCGATCGGAATCAGCAGTGACACTTGTAGCAGCAGCAGTACTAGTAGTAGTTCCAGGGAGGACGAATCGACAAACGAATTTTTGGTCCAACTTCGATCCGATTTGAACAAAAAGCGTAATTTGAGTGAATTGGAGGACGGTTACTTGTTGGCCAAGAAACCTAGAACTTCAGGCTTCGGCGGTGAATTTCTCTCTTTTTTTCCGAAGGATTCCATCCAGTCGCCAATGCCTTTGAGCTTCGTGCCGCCGCAGCCCGAGATGGTGGTGGAGGAGACCATGGTGGTTTCGGAGAGCCCGCAGCCAGTTGCGAAGAGGAATTGTAAACAGTTCTGGAAAGCCGGAGATTATGAGGGAGGCAATGTTGACGATTCTTCTTCTTCTTGTAAAGGTGAATATTTTTCTTGCTTTCTGTTTTCTATAATTTTTTTTTTCTTCAGAGATTTTGCTGTTAAACTAGATTGACATTGATATAATTAATAGAGAGTTCACTAAGTTTTTGTTTTTCTTCAATATTTATTTTAAAAAACAATTCTCCCTCTAGTACTATTACGAATTAATTCGGGTATAGACACAATTCGAACCCACAATCTAATTGATGGAGGTGTAATTCGGGTACGGGTGAGAGAGACACAATTCGAAGTTTCAAACCCGCAACTTCTTTGTTGATGTATGTGTGAGGGGAATATCAGGGGCGAATTTAATCTCGTATTAAAAACAATTCTCTTAACATAGTAGACTACATGCTGAGTTAGGATTTATCTGATAAAAATAATTTTTTTATCTGAATTTATATATGTATTGGAAGGCAACAATTTAAACTAGAAAAAAATATATTTTTCATTAAACAATGTACATTATATTTTTGCAGCTGCAATGGATCATCTCAGGGTTCATCCAAAGTTTTTACATTCAAATGCCACCAGCCACAAATGGGCTTTGGGAGGTAATTAAATTTCCATTGTAGCATAGAATAGCTTTTTAATTTACTGTGTATGGATTTTACTTACTCTGATTTCTACTTTCAGCTTTTGCAGAGCTTCTTGACAATTCTTTGGACGAGGTATATAACTTTGATCATCCTCTTTTACTTATGGAACAACAAACAATGCCAACAAGCATGTTTCTGTTCTAATTTATTTATTTATTTTTTTAATTAATTAATTAATTTTTTTTAATTGTGAACTTTGGTTAGGTTTGCAATGGAGCTACTTATGTTTGTGTAGATAAGTTGAAAAATATGAAGGATGGCTCTCATATGTTGCTAGTTGAAGGTACATATATAGCTCTGCTGTTCTTTTTCTGTGTCGTAGTAGTTTTGTTTAAGTTCCTATATAGTGACTCGAACTTAAGATATTGTCAAACTGAATGAACGCTCTTTATACCGCAAAGTTACATTGGGCGGTGGTGTCACATATACATAGCTGTATCTGCTTCTTGGTTATGTTTTTGATTTGTTCTTTGATGACTACAGATAATGGTGGTGGGATGGCTCCTGATAAAATGCGGCAGTGCATGTCTCTTGGGTATTCTTTAAAAAGCAAAATGGCAAACACTATCGGTCAATGTAAGTTGAATTGATAATTATATATATGCCATTGTTTCTAAAAAGATTAATTTCTTACATTAAGTTTTAAATTTCAGATGGGAATGGTTTTAAAACAAGCACAATGAGACTCGGAGCAGATGTTATAGTGTTCTCACGTTGTCAGGGGAATGACAAACAAAGGTTGGTCTCTTATCTACAAGTAAATTTTGAGTTTTGATGTGCCTTTATTGTTGCTATATTACTAATTTACTATGTGTTATCATTTTTTTTAGGGCAACACAAAGCATTGGAATGTTGTCCTACTCATTTTTGAGGGGCACTGGAAAGGAAGATATTGTAGTTCCCATGGTAAGTCAGTCAGGTCATTCTCTGGTGTTTTTTGTTGAGAGATGCACACTGGTCGTATGTATAGATTTCAAGTACATACTGCCGATTAAACAAATGGTGTTTATATATATATATATATATATATATATATGATATGACGATCATTTTTACTGTTTTATATGTTTTATTATCTCTTCTCAGTATGATTACTAAATAACGATAATCTGACATAATTTTCTTTTTTTTTTGTAATCATCAGATTGACTATGAGAAAAATGGAAAAAGTTGGAACAAGATCATACGAGCTTCTCGTGATGATTGGAATAAAAACTTAGAAACCATAATACAGTGGTCACCTTATAAAAATGAAGAAGATCTAATTCACCAGGTAAGCTGAGATGTTTATCCTTCTTTCGTCGTGTTTCGTACTTTCTATGTTATTTTTCTCTCCTGATCACCATATTTGCAACTATTGTTTCTATGTTTTGCTGCAGTTTGATTTCTTGAAGAATCAAGGCACACGCGTAATAATATACAATCTTTGGGAGGATGATGAAGGAAATTTAGAGCTGGATTTCGACTCTGATAAAGAAGTATGCAGTGTTCTTTTGCCATTACCGATCTTTTCCTCTGGTTTTCATGTAACTAAAAAAATGGAATTTGCAGTTATTCTCTTATGAAGTATCCAATATTCTTTGATGTTTGGGTTGATGACAGGATATTCAAATTAGAGGAGTCAACCGAGATGAGAAGAACATAGACATGGCACAAAAATATACCAACTGTATACACTTCTTGACTTATCGACATTCTTTGAGGGTATGTATGACATGAGAAGAACATAGTTGAAGTTGTGTTACACAATCCTATTAAGATAATTAACTATGTTTCTAATTTCATTATTGCTAGATTTATGCATCCATTCTCTATCTAAGACTACCACCAGGCTTCAGAATTATTCTACGCGGAAAAGATGTCAAACATCACAACATTGTCAATGATCTGATGCTCACTAAGGAGTTGACATACAAACCTGTACATCTTTCTGAGGGAGTGGTGAATTCTAATGTAATGTTAAAAATAACTGGATTTCGTTTATCGTTTTAGATTTTTTTTTTTTTTTCTCTTTTCCTTCCCTCCAAGCTCTAATGATGTTGTATATTACCTTGATGTTTGTATCAGATGGTTGCAACTGTGACAATTGGGTTTGTGAAGGATGCTCGATACCATATCGATGTTCAAGGCTTCAACATTTATCATAAGAATAGACTTATCAAGGTCAGTTTTCATGTTTCTCTAAGAATTTTATGCATGGTTGGATATTTTGTTGCAAGTAGCATTGTGATTCTTTTGGACCTGAGAATTAAAATAGTCATCATTATTCTTGGCCAGCCATTCTGGAGACTCTGGAATGCAGCAGGAAGTGACGGTCGTGGAATTATAGGTATGTCTTTCTGTTCTGTTTGCAAATTCCTGGAATTTAGAGCAGACCTGGTCACTTTAGTAATATTATGTCTTCTTGTCTTCTGCAACAGGTGTGTTGGAGGCCAATTTCGTTGAACCAGCTCACGACAAGCAAAGTTTTGAGCGTACTCCTGTGCTGGCAAGACTAGAAAATCGCTTAATCAAGTTTCAAAAGGCATACTGGTGTGTGGTTTTCTTCTTATTTATACACAATATGCTGTGCGTTTTCAAGATTTTAGAGATTTTGGATTACTGATGACTTTATTTTCATTAGGGGCAACAACTGCCAGGAAGTTGGTTACGCTCCAAGGCGGCATCCAAAGAAACCTGTTTCTCCTAAAGCAGATTCCAAAACATCTATTTCCAAAATGAAACCTGGTTCGAAATTGGACAAGAGACCATCACCATCACCATCACAATCACCGTCACCATCATCAGCAGCAGGTGATCATGCAAACCAAGATGGAAGTAGTCATGAGGAATCCCCTGCATCCATTGAACTTGAACAAGACCTTATACCACTTGGAAGAAGCTCTACGAAGGCCAGAACCACACGTTCAAGAGTACGTCTTCATAATAGTCGATTGCTGCATAGAGACCTTTACATTTTATTTTTTTACTGTTGTGACTCCCTATATGCAGGCAGCAGCCGTAGTCATTGGAGATGGACAAATTCTCTCTGATAGCAGTGATGAACATGTAAAGATCCCTCAGCCGCCCAAGGTGTTACGTTTGAAGGATGACATACTGAAAAATCTAGAGTATGAAAGAGATAGGAACAGATCCCTGGAAGATCAAGTACGTTCTCCCAAGGTTACTTTGTTTCAATTTTTTCAATCAAACAATCAGATATATACTTACTTCTCTGATTTTTTTTTTCCCTCTGCACACAAACAGCTCAAGGAAGCACAAGAGCAGCTTGAGAAGGCTCGACAAGAAGTAGAAGAGTCGAATCAAGAGCAGCATGCTCTGATTGATATTCTCCAAGAAGAAAGGGAGCGAAGAGAAGAGATGGAGGAGAAATTGAGGGAAAAACTGAGGGTCAGGATATAGATTTTCATCAACCTTTGCATCATTATCTATTGAAATTTCTGTTATTTCCATTGCTCATTTGAATATTTTTCTTATATGCTATAGGAAGCCTCCAACACCATTGGCGAGCTCGTCGAAAAGGTGAAGCAGCTAGAACGAAGGTGCAAGTAGAATTGCATCGATATACTGGAGATGGGGAGATAATTGTTATTCAGTTGATGATATGGTGATGATCACACAACAATTTTGTAAAATGACTCGCATTCATTTTGTAGTTTAATGATTATTTTAATGATTTATGCTAAGTTTATGTTTAAATTCTTAGAAAATCATGGTTGAAATTTCAGAGAACTTTTCATTATAAACAGTTCAAAATTGTATATAATTTACAAAGCTATTGAATAAGGCTTTTATTTATTTATTTATTTTGCTGTTACTTGAATATATGAAGGCTGTTCTTAGTTTTATGAAGATTAATCAACTTCAGTTCTCTAATCTCAAGCTAAACAATCAAAACCAAACTTAGAAATGTGTATTCAATCATATCTTTTTTTTTTTTTTTTTTAATATGATGTATTCAGGAGCATATAATCTAATACACATATCCGATGAACAGATTATTGGAGAAAATAATTCGACAATGGAACTTGTTCTTTAATCTCATTAAATCTTATGTTCAGGGTTCGAAATGTTTCAACGTAACATTCGTCTTCTTCTACTGGAATAATTAAGCAATACTTTCATAATTAATTGTTCATGTTTTCTGCATGGTCAATTAAGCCAAATAGAAAGGTGAAGCAGCTAGAAGGTAGGGGGAGCTCCAGCCTCCAGGTGCAATAAAAGAGAAAATGTTAATATGTTTAGGGAGGTTAATCCACTGAACAAAACTTCGTCACAAGGTTTATTTATTTATTTTATTCTTATAATATCATTTTTTTTTTTTTGAAGAACTTATAATATCATACTTGAAATTAAGAGAAGAACATCATTATATATGCACAGTTTAAAATTGTAAATAATTAGAATACAAATACTAGTTAAAAGTGTAAAACAAAAAAATACTAGTCTATAGAGCAAAGCAATTGGGCCCAAAATTAAATCATTGGGGCCCAACAAACGATCCAGGCCCAATATGCGGGGAAGGGCAAATGGCTCCGGTATTCGATCTGGTACAACCTCCTTTTTATGTATTTTAATTTCGAATCTGATTTAGTTTTTGTTAGCAGTCTCAAATTCTATATGAAGATCGTCGACGTTACCGTGTGTCGATGTGCTCGCCATTTCAACAGTCGGCGATGAACTGTGTGTGCACGTCATTGTAAAGCGCCGACACGTCAGCGTATGGGGGTGGTGCTGTCTCCGGAAATGTCAGCAAAGACTGTGAACGTGTCTGGGAACTCAAGTCTTAATGATGTGCCCGTACACCGGTACACGTCAACACAAAAGTATGACTTGTGTGGGCACGTCCTTACGAATGGATGACGTGTCAAGGCACGTCTGCACAAGGTTGCTTGTATGCATTGAAGTGTCAACAGATTCTGATGATTTGCCAAGTGACATCATTATAGCTGCTGATGTGATTGGATATGTCATTAAAAATGGTTGACGAGCTCGGCCACAACAGCATAGAATGCTTGCGTGGATAGACATATCAATAAAGACTGATGATGTAGCCAATCAATATAATTAGACTAGCTGACGTAGCTAGGTAAGCCAAGCCAGTCACTCCATGCTGATATGGATGGACACATCAGCCATTTGGCGTGACATGCCTAAACACGTCAGCAAAACTTCTGAAAGCTATCACTGGACATAAATGGGGAGAATCTGATAAAACCTTAAAATCGTTAAAATCACAGAGGAGAAGAAGATGAAGAAGACGAAGATGAATTAGCATAAGAAAGAACCAGAAAGCGAATTACCATGGTTGGCAACAATGGTACATTTTCTATAAGGTTCAACACCTTGTCTTCGATCATTTTATGCTGCTCGTACAAATACATATTGATTTCCTATAACTGCTATCAATCTCACAAATAAAGATTGCTCTTTGTAAATTACATTTTCTCTAGCAAAATCTTTTGTATGATTTACTGCAAAGAGTAATCTTGATCACACATACATGTCAATTACAAACAAGTGCATGTTGGTTTCTCACTTGTTAGGTTCTGTTGGGAAATCATCAAATTGGAATTAGCCAAAGGCTTATCCATTCATTTTGAAGTAGTGATTTGCAAAGTTCTGATAAACATTGGAACACATTTTGAATGAAAGATGTACCCTACACTTAGCAACCCACTTTCTATGCATAAAATTGAATTCTTATGAAATGTACCCTGCACGTAAAATATGTTGACCAATAATTAGGGACGAACCTTGGGCTGGGTCAAGCCCACCCTAGCCTTTTTTAAAAAAATTGAAAGTTAAAAAAAAAAAAATTAAAAAAATAATATGACTATCAGTGAAACCGTGTAGGACTAGGATTATCTAGAATGAACAGCCAACAGCTATATGCATATATATACACCGTGTAACTGTGTAAACTTTTACCTATCACTTCACGAGTCTCGAGCAGGGACGTAACCAGGATTAAACACTATAGTGGGCTAGAATAATTTTTTTTTTTTTTCCGATCATTAACATTATGAGAAAATTGTATTAATTAAAAATAAAGATACACCCAGTTAAGAAGACAAAGCGGGGATTACTTTATAAATGTATATTCTAAATAAATACATTAAAAAATTAATAAAAAAATAAAGTCAAAACAAATTATGAAATAAACATGAAATGCAAATACAATTAAATACTAATTAAGCTGTATTCTATGGTTTATTTAATTATTAGTTTAGTTTAGTTATGATGGAGCATTCACGTCATATATAAAAATAAATATTTACTTATATTACTATTTACTAACAAATTTAAAAACAAAAGAATAATTAAAATTTTTTAACAAGCATGTATTTAAATTTCAACCAAAATAAAAAGAAATTTATTAAACAATAATGTTCATTTGTAAATTAAAATTAGAATAACTAATAATTAGATTAATCATAAAATTTAATTATAAAACAAAATATTTAAATTTATAATATTCATAAAAATATAACTATTTGGAAGATGAATTATTGATGTTGATAAAGAGGTTGGACTAAAATTTAGAAAAAGATGAGAGAGAAAAGAATTATTAAAGAAAAAGCAAAAAATAAGAAAAATAAAAAAATTGAAACCTAGTTGTTGCCTTTATGTTGCCTCGATACTCATGAGGATTAATTGTCATTATGAGGAATTGAACTTGCAACATCAAAGTCAAAGTGGTGACTACAAGATTGGATGTGTTAACAATTGCACAATATTTATATATAACATATATGAGTTGTTAGAAATAATAATAATAATAAGGGTATCGATATTGACACCCATAAATATGATAAGCACACCCATATTTTAATAAAACATTTAAGAGTGGTGCTATTGGCACACCCCCTACTGATCTATTTATGCCCCACTTGTTTAAATTTTGATTTAATTAAATAAAATTAAATGTTTTTATTAATTTATTATATTTATTTCCAAAACTACCATTTTACTTGTTTTTCAAACTTAATAAACCTCATTTTTATCATTTTTATTTATTTTTATTTTTTTAGAAACATGGGCTTCATTAAAAAATGCTTCTCAAAGCAAACAGCACAAGAACAGCAACAAAAAACTGCAAAACAGGCACAGCCAAAAAAAAAAAAAAAAAAAAAAAAAAACGCAGAAACAAGGCAAAAAGACAGGAACAAAACAGAGAGGGGCAAAACACCACCCAAACAAACCCAAACACAAAAGAGATGCAAACACCAGCAACACAACAAACCAATGATCAAGAGTTATGGAAAAAAAAAAATCAAAAAAAAGATTAAAAGATTGTTGGTTTTTTATTTTTATTTTTTGAAAAAGAATGTGGGGTTTTATTAGATTTACTTTTTTAGAATTTTTTTTTCTTAAATTGTATGTCTTTTTTAGTAATTTTGATAAAGGAAAAAAATAATAATAAATAATTTAAAAAATGGGGCATAAATAGATCAATAGGGGGTGTGCCAATAGTACCACTCAACATTTAATTACAAAAATATCCCAATAAGAATTTACCAATAAGGACAACTTAGTTTAATTAAAAATAAACCAAATACTATTTATACCCATTAATTACACTCATATCTTCAACTATATCACTTTATTAAAATAAAAATAAAAAAACTAAACCCTAATTATATTTTAAGTATCAAAATTTTAGTTTTTGTAGAAGAGAAAACAAACTTAAATTATTTTTTACTTGAAAACTAAATTTTGAGTGTTCTCTTTGGATTCTTCAGCAATGAAAGTGTGCATACTACTCAAAGAATGACAGTAAATGAAATCTCTTTCTGTATTTCCTCTGATGTCTGATATAAACTAATAAACATTGCATAATTGCTTATAAATTACAGGACAAAATTATTGCACAATGCCACAATAATCAAGAATTTTTTTTTTTTTTTTTTTTGGCAAAGATGGAAACGATGCTTCAAAGGTCTGCATAAAGTTCCTTTACCTTATAATTAAACATCCGGTCTTTCCTCTCGATCCACCTGTTGCACTGATATATTAGAATATAATACAGAATGAACAACTTCTAAAGTGTTTATTTTTAAGTCTAATATGAATTTCTAATTCATAAAATAAGATACTAATTACACAAAACTCTATTAATATTATTTATTTTTGTAGCCATGATCAAACTCACCTTAATGCTAACAAACAAATCGTTCAACCATTTTGCAACCCCTTCATCTTCAAAAGACCCCACTTTCATTTCTCGTTCCACTAACACAAGAAATCCAATCTTTTTCTTCACATGATTCTAGTCATGCCAATACTTTAATTTCCTCAACCTGAGAAATTCATTGTCTTTCAGGTGACTAGAGAAATTGGGTGTTAATAACTTAAGAGGGTTTATAAATAAATTATATTAAAATGAAAACATTCATTTAAATAAGGGTACTATTGACATTAAGATGGTGTTTATAGTAATGTTTTAATTTTAAATTTTAGACATGGATGTACTTATAAATATGGGTGTGCTTATCATATTTATGGGTGTCAATATCCGTACCCTAATAATAATTAAAAAAAAAAAAAACTTGTTTGATAAATTTAAATTTACTCAACTAATCAAAATTCTAATTTCTACTACAAACATATATTAAAAAAAAAATATTGGTGGGTTTATTTTTCATTTCATTTTTTTTTTTTTTGTGGTTTTGTGTTCTGCTGGAGATATTTTTGTGCAAACTTTTTCCTTAAAACTATATCTTTTGGAAAGGAAATAAATTTTTTCGTCCATGTTGGGTTCTTCAATATTTCGATACAAATCCAACGGTATAAAAAACATAAAATTCTGAGACGTATTTTGTAAGTTATGATCAATTATTCAGTTAAAGGTCTGAAGCAATTAGAGATATTTTTGTGCAAACGTTTTCCTTAAAACTGTATCTTTTGGCAAGGAAATAAATATTTTCGTCCATGTTGGGTTCTTCAATTTTTCGATACGAATCCAATGGTATAAATAACATAAAATTATGGGTAGTATTTTGAAAGTTATGATCAATTATTCAGTCAAAGGTCAGAAGCGATTGGAGATGATCAATTTTTGTGCAAACTTTTTCCTTAAAACTGTATCTTTTGGCAAGGAAATAAATTTTTTTGTCCACGTTGGGTTCTTCAATTTTTTGATATGAATCCAACGGTATAAAGAACGTAAAATTCTGGGTGGTATTTTGAAAGTTATGATCAATTATTCAGTCAAATGTTAGAAGCAACGCGAATCTGCGAGTGAGATGTTTTCATCGCTCATTTTCACACTTTTCCAAATCGATTTTTGGAATATTTTCTGAATGAAAAGTGTTTGTTTGTATGTCTACTTTATTGTATCAAAATTTGAGCAAATAATGTTGAGTATTTTTAGAGATGCGCACTTGAATGTGGACATAGGTTAGATTTGAATTTCAGCAGAATTTTGCTTTTGAATCCATATCGGTTTTCCCAAAAACCGTTATTTTTTCTAACCGTAATATTTAAGACATCAGTTTTAATGGAAACCGATTTCTTATTGGAAAAAAAAAATCCATATCGGTTTTCCAAAAACCGTTGTCTTTTCAAACAATAATATTTAAGACATTGGTTTAAGGAAAACTGATTTCTTATTGGAAAATAAATCCATATCGGTTTTTCCAAAAACTGTTGTCTTTTTAAACCACAATATTCATGAAATCGGTTTTTCTAAAAGTTTTTTTAAATCGGTTATCTAAAAACCGATGTAAACAACCGATGTCTTTTAAGATTTTTGTAATAGTCTCATCATCATCAGCAGCAGCAATAGTGGAATATAAGGGTCATTTTGTTGTCTACATAGCTGATCAAAGGCGGTTCGTGCTCCCCACATCGCATTTGACCAATCAAATCTTTTAGGAAGTCTTGAGGATGTCTGAGGAAGAGTTTGACCTACTAGGCAATGAACCTATCATACTACCTTGTAATGCAGTTTTCTTAAAATATGCAGTGTCTTTTCCAATGTCGTGTTGATAGACACATGCAAGAAGCTTTGGTTATGTCTCTAACTAGCAGTAGATGCTTATTGTTGTCTCATTCTCTTCATCATGAACAAACCAGTCAGCCATTGCTAGTTTATAATTGTTGAGTTGATGATCATGACTTGATCACACAAAATTTTTGTGTACATTTTGTAGTTTTATAAAGCCAATTCACTAGCATTGCCTTTCAATCAACTCAAATTTAGATCTTGAACTAGGAGGGTAGTAGCCAAGTAGAGTCAATACTATGGAGCTTGTTTTTTTTCCAACCCTTTGTGATGGTAGGTGAGAGTCATCTTTTGGGCGGGAAAGTCCCGGCCCGATCCCTACCGTTCATTTGAATGGGATGTTGAGGTGATAGGAGTCGGAGGGCCCAAATGATGCCACCTAGGTTTGTCCCTTGATATGGTTCTGTTCTAGGTAGGTGGAACCCTTAGTCCCAAGGCTGAAATGTGAAGAACGGATCCTCACCGTTTCTTTGAGCCGGGTCAATAGGCGACACGCGCCTTGGAGGGCCAAGATTGCCCAATCTATGTCCTAGACTGCCTTAGGAGTTTTAATATGGTTGACATGGCACTTTGGTGTTTTGTTGCCTGTTGTGGGTGCTGTGGTTGCTGGTTGTCTTTTCATGCTTCCCCTATCTGGCTCTGTTGCCTATTGTCCTTGTAAGCCTTGTTTTTGGGTGTTGTTCCTATGTATAAATTGCTACTTTAAAAAAAAAAAAGTAACTGTTGATATCAAAGCTATGACAAACATAATTTTAAAGTTTTGGCAAGAGAAGAACACGTTGGCCCTCTATAGATAGATAAAAAAACA
The DNA here is from genome assembly GCA_030490815.1 of Acer saccharum. Classification (NCBI taxonomy): domain Eukaryota; kingdom Viridiplantae; phylum Streptophyta; class Magnoliopsida; order Sapindales; family Sapindaceae; genus Acer; species Acer saccharum. The sequence continues at coordinate 2,818,180 of CM059873.1, read as the reverse complement.
TTACAATATGATCTATCGAGTGAATTGGTAAACTTTGTATTCTGTTTAGAGTTAAAAGAGAGATGTGTTGTTGTTTTATGTTGTGTTTGCATGAAGATTATTGATGATTCCTTTTTGCCTCATTTAGGGTATTTCTAGATGTGCCCTACTTTACTCTTTTGGGACCCTTATTAGGCTAAAACTTGGGTGCAGCATAATGCATCATGCATCTCCCACCCTGATGCCGCCACATCAGTAACTTACGCCACATCTTACTGATGTGGCGGCATCAGGGTGGGAGATGCATGGTGCATCAAATGCACCCAAGACCCTATCCCCTTATTAGGGTATGTGGATCCCACTTTTGGGGCACTTTCATTTTAGTTTCATCTTAGGGACGGTACGTGGGTACCATTTTCGGGCCAGTTTCTTCTTAGAGTAGTGGATCCCACTATATTGAATCTATTGATTGATGGTGGAAAGGATGTTTGTGCACAACTACAATGAGTGGTCAGTGGGACTAGGGTTTAATAAGGCTAATTGACACCGATGCTCCATGAACTATACCCGAATTTGCACCTTACCCAACATACTTTTTTATTTTTTCGCCATTAAACCTCCTGAACTATCATAAATTGGCAATAGCTAACAGAACCCTGATTCCGTCTAAGGAAAAGTGCACTAAGTTACCCTTATTGTATGCATGATTGCATTAAATCGGAAAAATATAATAATATGATCTGAATACCCCTCTAGCCAAATTTTAAAAATAAAAATTTAAAATTTAAAATTGAAATAATGGTTAAATAATAATAAAATTCTGAATTTTATTACAAAGACAATTAAATAAATAGAGAAATGAAAAAATTAAATTGATTTAACAATGATTTAAATTATCTTTTTTATTTAAATATCCCTAAATATAAAACCCAGATAAATATTTAAATTATTTAAATAAAAATAATGGTTAAATAATAATACAATCCCCTTTCAAAAAATAAAAATAAATTAATAATAATACAATTTTGATTTTTTATAAAGAAAATAAAATCTTTAAAAAATTAAAACATTTTTAAAATCTCTACCATCCATCTCATAGATGGACGGTGGATAAATATTTATTAAAACAAATTCAAATAAAAAAGCATTTTTAAATAGATTGATTTATATATCTCAATTATAAAATAATAATAATAATAATAATAATAATAATACAAATTATTATCAACAACCAAACAAAACAAAAACCCTAGCCACCACACTCATCATCATCATCACCACCAGTTAACCACCACCACACTCATTAGTCATCATCATCTTCTTCCACCAACATTAGAGGTGTCAAAAGGGCCGGATAAATCCGATCCAGCCTGAGCCCAGTCCGGGTCCAGTTCGGCCCGGTACTGTAGATATTCCGAATATAGTCTAGGCTTGATATCCCAAAGCCCGAATAAGGGTTGGGCTTTTATAAATTACTGTGAGGGCTTAGCTCGGTCCGAACCCGAAAAATCCGGCCCGCATAGTAAATTAGTATTATATATATATATATATATATATATATATATATATATACAGTGGTTCTCTCATGAGGGATCCCTCATTTATAGAATTCTAAGGACCGCATTATTTGACCGTTGGATATATCTAATGGTCATAAATTAATGAAAAATCAATGAATCCGGACAGCTAAAATTAAGAAAGCTGCCCACTAGAATATGGAAAGAGCAATTAACGCTCCCATTTTATTTTCCATAACCATTATATTTAATTTTAAGCATTTACATATCAATATTTTTTTAATTAATTTTTTTCACATCCCACTGATTTCCCTTTCCTCTTCGGATCATCTTCTGATTTCCCTCTTTTGATTTCACTTTTAAGTTGCAAAGAATTTCCTGCAATTTTTTGCATCTTGACAAAAATAGAGAACTCCTACAACTATTTTTCCATCTAAACAAACTACTTTCCCTGGAATTTTTTGCAACTGTGGGATAGAAGATTGCAAAAGGATCGAAGTCAATTCGAGGTCAAGATCGAAAGAAGGTGAAACTCCATTGTAATGCTTGTAAATTAATTAGATAGTACAGTATGTTCATATTTCATGACAGTTTTTTTATTTTATTTTATTTTATTTTATTCTTTTTTTTATTAAATTTTTTTTTCATAAAAATTAATTAAAAAAATATTGATATGTAAATGCTTAAAATTAAATATAATGGTTATGGAAAATAAAATGGGAGCGTTAATTGCTCTTTCCATATTCTAGTGGGCAGCTTTCTTAATTTTAGCTGCCCGGATTCATTGATTTTTTATTAATTTATGACCATTAGATATATTCAACGGTCAAATAATGCGGTCCTTAGAATTCTATAAATGAGGAATCCCTCATGAGAGAGAGAACCACTGTATATATATATATATATATATATATATATTTAAATGTATATTTAGATAAATATCATTTTAAGTTAAAATAAAAAATGAAAAAAAAATATCAGAATTCGATTTTAATGTCTGATATGGTTTGTGTTTATTGACTTTTAAGTATCTTATTTATAGCTAAATGTTCCAATCAGTGACAATTAAATGAGTTTGGCATGGTGGAGATTCAATGACTACATCTCACCTGAGGATTCAGGTTCGATTCCCATTGAGTACAAATTTTAATGTTGAAGTTATAAAACAAATTTTAATGTTGAATTTATTTTATAACTGAAATTGGGCTTAAGGCCTGTTCAAGCCCATATCCGGTCCAATAGGGTCCGACCTAGACTGGGCTTTGGGCTGGGCTTGACAGCAGCTGTGTTATTGATAATCCGGCCCGGCCCTATCCGAACAGTACCAGGCCTGAAGCCTTATCCGGGCTGTACAGTAACTGGGCCTTAAAATTTCAGGCCGGCCCGACCCGGCCCGGCTCTTTTGACACCTTTAACCAACACCAACGACCAAACCCTAGCCACCACCACCATTCAAAAGCCGCCACGTCTTCTCTCTCTCTTCACATCCAATTCGTTGCTCTCTCTCTCTCTCTACGGATCTGGTTCCAACCGCCGTGTCAATTTCGTATTTGGATTTTGGTGGTGGTTTGACAAGTGCGATTTCGTGTTTGAGTGGTGGTGTCATGCTTGTGTTTGGCCGTTTGGTGGTGATGATTTTGATGGAGTTCCATCTGTTTCTCCATTGATGAAGATCTGAAGATCCTTCAATGTTCTTCTTTTTTTAATTTTTTCAATTTTTTTTAACTGGATTTCGTTTATTGGTTTGTGAATTGTGTTTTTTAAATTAATTTTTTAACTTAATGAACATAGAGAAGGGAAATCCTTAAAATAAAAAATTTCAAATAAATATTTTTAAATGAAATCGATCCATCCAATTAAATGAACATTTGTTTCTCTATCCAATCCTTAAAAAAATTTAAATTTCCAACACCAAGAAACCAAAAAATAAAAAATTTAATTTTTAATTCTTCTATATGTGTTTTTAATTGGATCGTTGTTCAATTTTGTAAAATTTGTATTATTATTATTATTATTATTATTTTGTAATTGAGATAAATCGATATATTTAAAAAAAATAATAAAAAAAAATTGAGATAAATCAGTCTATTTAAAAAAAATGTTTTTTTTTTTTTAATTTGAATTTGTTTTAATAAATATTTCTCCACCGTCCATTTATGAGATGGATGGTAGAGATTTTAAAGATGTTTTAATTCTTTAAAAGATTTTATTTTCTTTATAAAATAATCAGAATTGTATTATTATTATTTTTTTTTTTGAAAGAGAATTGTATTATTATTTAACCATTATTTTTTATTTTTCTTAAATAATTTAAATATTTATTTGGGTTTTATATTTAGGGATATTTAAATAAAAAACATAATTTAAATAATTGTTAAATCAATTTAATTTTTTCATTTCTCTATTTATTAAATTGTCTTTATAATAAAAGTCAGAATTTTATTATTATTTAACCATTATTTCAATTTTATATTTTAAAATTTGGTTAGAGGGGTATTTGGGTCATATTTTTTTTTCCGTTTCGATATAATTATATATATAATCAGGGGAACTTAGTGTAATTTGCCATGACAGAAAAATGGACGGTGTTAAGATTTGGGACCATAGCATAGCGAAAGAAGAGTTCAGGGGGTTTAATGGCGAAAAAAAAAAGTATAGGAGGTAAGGTGTAAATTCGGGTATAGTTCAGGGGACATTGGTGCCATTAGCCTTAAAAAAATTATATGACTAGCCCTTGTATCTAACTATGTTGAAAAGGGCAGGAAACAACAAAAACCATGTGTTTACAATGGTATGGCTGTTTAAAATCTGAATGATTTCCGACATCATAAAATTACTCTTAGGCATGCAAGTTGGTCAAAGTATCATGGAGATACTACAAGACCAGAGACTACTGGAATATGATAACGATCTTTTATAGAATATATATTAAAATAAATATTTATTGCCACACAACAGTACTGCAACTTCAAGATAATCAATTCTTAACCAAATGAAGCAGAGTTCACTTCCACAAGGTAACAACTCGGAAGCCTACAATAACTAGTAGTAGAAAACATAATGGCGATTGTCAGTTTGTCACTAATGAGCATTTCGTACCAACTTCAGTCGATGTTATCTCGTGCAAGCCATTGAACAGCCATGCTAAGAAAAACCTTGAAACATTTCAACAAGTTTGTGTCATTATCCAAAGCTACAATGATATATAAAATGTAAAGCTATTCTGTGACAATATATTGCTTTCCTACATTTGAAGTATCAGCCTCATAGTACAACAAAACCAAATAACTAAATGGAAAAGTCGAAAAATGTGATCGAATACTAAATAACACAATCAATCTATTTTGGAACTTTTTGTATGATAATAATGCACACCAGAACTTAATGAATTGAGCGAATAAAACAGAAGAGTTGAAAACTCACCTTCTTCGTATGATGCAAAGTCCCTCCTTTGGGAACTTTACTGCGTGGGAGGAGTGTGGAGGGCCAGCCCATTCGAGTCCCGCTTCTTCCGCGTCGCGCTCTCCTGCCATTGATTCGACGATGACAAAACATCGAAACATAATTTAGGTTCAGTTGATTCGGTTGGTTGTGTTAGTGAAGTAAAAACACGATTTTTGAAGAAAACGAAATTAAGAGAAGAAAAACAGAGATTACTTGTTAATAGGTGGTAGAGATGGTCGTTGTTGTCCGTCTTCATCCTCCACAACGACATCAGTTTGGGATGACGTGGCAAGGCACGTCATGTCCACACTGCAAGTTCTGGTGATGTGTCCGATCACGTCACCCTAAACTGACAACATCTATGGACAGACGTTGTTAATTTAAGGTGAAGTGCTTGGACACGTCATACCACGTCTGTGCATGTGATGAGATGCATGAGATGGCCATGAATCTGGCAAAACCATTAGTCTCCACCTAACTTTCCAAAAAAAATCACCAAACGAATACAACAACAACAAAAGGAGAACCACAACATCATTATTATTCCTCAAAAAAAAAAAAAAAAAAAAACATCATTATTATTTTTGTTTTTTCCAAATTTCTTCCTTATATAACTACAAAAACAAAGGCTTTAATTAATTCTATACTAAAGAAAATATATTATAAATATCAAAAAAAGGTTAGATTTTCCCTTCTCACACGAAAACTTTTATAAAATTTATATTACTTTTGCGTGAACAGAAAAATACCAACAACATAATCCAAAAACGTAGGGCTGACGAGGCGAGGCATGATTATTTTTTCCTTTTTTACCTGGCCATTTTTTTCGTGAATAACGCTGTTACAAAATTTAACTCTTAATAAAATCGATCGAAACAGACAAGTAATAATTAGGGGTAATTACCCTGGTGGCCATCAACTTTTTCCACCACTATCAAAATGGCCACCAAATTGAGAATTGGTTTCAAACTGACCATTTTTGGCAAACAATGTTATACTAATGGCCATTCCATCAATTTCCATCAAATTTCATCAAATTCCATTTAATGAGTGGCATTTTGGTAAATAAGGAGATGATATTAATTTATTTTAGATGGTTTTTGGAAATCAATTTTTTCTTTTGTTTTTTCAAACAAATAATTATATTTAGTGTGTATATACGTATAGCATATTTCAAATATATATATATATATTTCTTTTTTGAGAAGATTAAGACTACAAAATTTAAAAATTCTAAAAAAATATATTTGATATAAGTTGAATATATATATATATATATATATAAATTTTTTCTTTTTTGAGAAGATTAAGGTTACAAAATCTAAAAATTCTAAAAAACATATTTGAGATAAGTTGAAAAGAAATCTATATACATATCAGAAATTTTCAAGTCAGTGCATCATGATATAACTTCGTAAGGATATTGAATGTGAGCCACTCGTTTTACATACTTTGACTCAAGTGTGTATGCACTTGTCAAAACTAGTGGCTCACATTCAATATCCTGATAAAGTTATATCAGGATGTACTGACCAGATCGGGACTGATATATATATATATATATATATATACATACATATATATGTTTGAGATATGCTATATGTATATACACACACTAATCAAAAAACAAAAGAAAAAATTGACTCCCAAAAAATATATAAAATAAATTAATGTCATTCTCATATTTACTAAAATGCCACTTATTGGATGGAATTGGATGTAAATGGATAGAATTGGATGGAATAGCCACTAGTGTAACAATGTTTGTCAAAAATGGCTATTTTGAAACCAATTCCCCATCTGGTGGCCATTTTGATAGTGGTGGTATAAGTTAATGGCCACCAGGGTAATTATCCATAATAATTATTTTTTTACTCATTTCCCGGATTTTTTTGGGAAAAAAAATTAAATACTATAAGACCATCTCCAGTGCATATGCCAATGCCAATGCCAAATTTAGCACGAAATATAGTAAAATGTTATATTTGACATATCATTCTAGTATTGTACTCCAATGTAAAATTCTATTTGATATGCTATTTTTTTTTAATTATTTAAAATTATAAAAGTCAATAAATACAATCAATGCATTCAATGGATGCATTGAATATTTTCTTAGAATTATTTTAATCTCAATTTTTACTACCAAGTTTGTTAAATTTTTATTATTTAAAATTAAAAAATCAACAAATACGGCTGTTTTTTTATTGTTTATAGCATATGCCAAATTTAGCACAGCTTTTAGCATTGCATTGGAGCGTGTTTTTTTTTTTTTTTACTTTGTGTTAAATTATAGCATTGGTACAGTGATTTAGCATTGCATTGAAGATGCTAAGATCCATCGTACATTTTCGATGTTGCACGCTGTTAACAAGTGACAAAATCAACCGGAACGGAAATTGCATGCTGTTGTGAGGTTTCATTGAGAAGCCAAAGTGAAATGCGAAACGGCTAAAAAGTGAGAAAAGATTTTCGAGAGGTCACGAGAAAAGAAACTCTGAAGCACGCCACAGCACACCGCGCTCCACCTCGCGAGTGCTAAATATCAACCCAACTCACGCTAAAAAAGTAAAAAAAAAAAAAAAAAACAAATATCTATTTGTACGGTGCTAACTCTAGTGGTGCACGCTTATACTTAGTGTGGTACGGTGCACACCACCTTTCTAAGATAAGACTTTTTTAACGTGTATACTTCTAAAAGAACAATTCAATTTCTCTTTATAATACGATGTGCGGATACCATTTACTTCTCTACATTAAACTTGAAACCATTATAAATAATCAATTTATTTACAAATCAAATAAACCACTAACTTCTTAATTACCCTTTATTTATTTACTAAATTGCTATCTAATATCAGTTTTTTTTTTAAGGAAATAACAAAGGCGGTTAGTTCTTCACTTTATCATCTACATAGTTATGTAAGAAAAAAAAAAAAAGAAGGAAATAAACCATGGGTAATTTAAGAAGTTAGTTGTTGGTTTGATTTGTAAATAAATAAATAAAAGCATGTCATTTATAATGGCTTCAAATTTGGCGTAGAGAAGTAAATGTTGTCCACATATCATATTATAAAGAGAAAGTAAGTTGAGAGAATGGATTGGGAGAGTGATTGTAGCACTCCTCTACTTTTAATCGAATTATAATGAGTGGTGCCATTGGCACACCTACTACTAAACTATTTATATCCCACTTTTTAAATTATTTAGTATTTTTTTTTTTATCAAATTATTTAAAGAGACATACAATTTTTATTAAATTTTTTTTTGTACAAAGTAAAACTAATAAAACCTCACTTTTCTTATTTCAAAACCCTAATGACAAAATCTTTAATGATAGCTTATTTCAATGTTTACTATTTTTGTTTATATTTTCTTTTAGATCTCGATCTCATGTTTACTATGTTTAGTATTTATTGATTTTATTGTTTTATATGTTTGTTTTATCTTCTTAAATTCCAGATCTATGTTTGCTATTTTTTTTTTCTCTTGGTTTAATTTCTTTCAGATCTTCCAAATATATTATAATTTGTATCAATTTATTGATCATAAGCACAAGAAACAAAACTAGTTCGGTTATTGATCTAGAACCAGACTCCCAGTGTGGACTATCTTCAATCCAATCATTCTCAAAATCAAAGAGACAAAGCAAACTTGGCCAAATTATGAGCTACTCCATTACACCTCCTAGGAACAACTTGCACTTTATCAAAATGGAAGCTGCAGAATATCCTCGATCATTACCCCAACATCTCCTCCTGATTCAAGGCATGTGATTCCAAAACAACATGCACTCAAGCGGTATACCTCATTCCGCAGCAAGATGCAAACCACACAGCATAGTCCCAATTTGCTTGTTTTCATCTTCTCTTTTATTTTTAATATACTCTGTGTTTGATGTAAATGTTAAAACAATGATATTTTTATCCATGCAATAGTTTACAACAACAAAATCACACAAGAATTGCAACCAAGAAAACCTAATCTCTGACCAAACGAAACCACATTAAAACTTTAACTCAATCGCTCAAAAAAAATCATCAGATGATTAATATCACAATCCAATAATCCAATCAACTGATTTTTTTTTTCCAATATAATAAAGAAAGTTTTACCATGAAATAAGAAGAAAAAACAAATCCTGCAAATGGATGTGAGAAAACTATATATAAAGATTAGCGATAAAATGTATTTTTATTTTTATTTTTTTGAAAAAGATATGGGGTGTATTAAGTTTGAAAAACAAATAAAAGGGTAGAAATAAATAAATAAAAATTAATAAAATTATTTAATTTTATATAATTAAATTAAAATTTTAAAAAGTTGAGTATAAATAGTTCAGTAATGGGGGTGCCAATAACACCACCCTTATAATATACAATTATAATAGTTCAACATCATGGTAGATTGACAAGTTTGGGGTTTGAGCAAATGACTCCCAAATCAACGGTTCGATTAATCCTACCAGTAACAAAAACTTAAAAAAAATACATGGTCTAGGTAGGTTAATAGATAGATATTGTAAAAATATAATAATAATAATAATAATAGTTCAGCATCACAATATATGAAAATAGAGTTTATGCCCACTAAAAAAAATGACATTACTTTGAGGAAATAGGCTGTAATCAGCGTTAAAAAAAATTGTTACTACTATTACAAAAGATTCCCGGTTTTCTAGAGATGGTACCGTACACGTGTCCTTTAATCGGAGAAACGAGTCACGCGCTAGTAGAGATAGAGGTGGGGTGTGTGGGAATGTGGAATTAATATGATTGGGGTAGTGAGTGATTTTAAGCTATTCCACCAACTAAAAGCTCCACTTGTCAGTTGTCATGCAAGTGAAATCGATATTCACTCCTCGTAATATTTGCTTTTCTGCGAAAAAAATTGTGTATATAAACACCTCTCCAACCCTGTTATTGACCATCCCTTGTTCTTCCTCCTCCTCCTCAAGAAATATATTTTCAGGGCTTCTCTCTTCTTTTTCTTCTTCTTCTTCTGCACTTTTCATTAAGGGAGCTGAGAGCTTTAGAGATGGCCATTATGTTCAATCAACATCTCATGACAGTAGTCTTTGGCATCTTAGGTATATAGTAGAAATTAATATGCATTCATATTATTCCCACCTCTCTCTCTCTCTCTCTCTCTCTCTCACTTTAACATTGATCAATAGACATGCAGTTTAGCACACCAAGCTTACAGTTTCAGGTTTCAGGTCCGGGATTCCACGTATTTTTCTCTATAAATCCTGGATTATCAGACCTGATAATCGCTTTATAGTTTGTTTGTGTGTTAAACTCAGGTTTTTCTGTTGTCTTGTTCTTTGAGAGAAGGATTTATTTCTGTATTTGATGGTTTTTTGTAGGCATTGAGATACTTTACTATTATTATTATTATTATTGTTAGTAAAATTATTGTTTTGTAAAAATTAATGTTGTCATGTGAATGATGATCAACCTTCTTCATAAGATATGATTAATTAAGTAATTATTAATTTATTTGTGTACTTTATTGATGAAAATGAAATGAAAGCTCATGATCTCTAAATAGAATACCTTTTCATACATTTCTTAAGTAGAAATTCTGTTCAACTATATACACGCATGTTATCGCTACAGGTAGGTTTTGTTTGCTGTTCATGATAATTTACATTTTGTTTACAATTAAAGTTGTTTTTTTCTTGCTTTGAAAGATATTCAAAAGCTATACTAATTAGTTAATATCTTTATTTTGTAACGATAGGTAACATCATCTCGTTCCTCGTGTTTCTCGCTCCAGTGTAAGTATTTGACGTATTTTATCTTCCGTAACTTTTTCAAAAGTAGTTTTATACTTACACGAAAAATGTGGTTCACAAACTAATATGAATGGTTATTTTTATTCTTTCTCATCCAGGTCAACGTTTTATCGGATTTTCAAAAGGAAAACGACTGACAGCTTCCAATGCTTGCCCTATCTGGTAGCTTTGTTCAGCTCCATGCTCTGGTTGTACTATGCAATGGTCAAAGGAAATGCTTTTCTTCTCATCACCATCAACTGCTTTGGATGTGTTGTAGAGACCATTTACATAGTCATGTTCATTGCTTATGCACCAATTGAGAATAGAGTACATATCTTGAAACTCAACATTTGTATATATATATATATATATATACAGTTTAATTATTTATTTTACTTAATTAACCAGAAATTTTAATTTATTTTTTCAAATTTTTGGCTGCAGAAATTAGCTCTCAAAATACTTTTCTCTATGAACATTGGAGCTTTCACTTTGATCCTTCTGCTCACACACTTCCTGCTAAAAGGTAACCTACGAGTCATAATCATCGGCTGGATTTGCGTCGGCTTTTCTGTGTGTGTCTTCGCAGCACCCTTATCAATCGTGGTGAGTATTAATTAATTAACATAAACGCGTATTAATCCTTCTCTTGTCAGAATGAGTCCTGACTTTACTTGTTGTGCAGGCACATGTTATTAGAACCAAAAGCGTTGAGTTCATGCCATTCAATTTGTCATTCTTCCTTACAATTAGTGCAATCATGTGGTTCGGCTATGGTATTTCCCTCAAAGATATCTACATTGTGGTGAGCTTAATTAGTTAATTAATTTCATCGAACACTTTCGATTTCAATCATTGCACATCACTGCTGCAGCCATTGATTGATGACTAATGTTTTTTTGATGATGGTGATTAATCAAACAGCTTCCAAATGTTATCGGGTTCGTGTTGGGATTAGTTCAGATGATACTCTACATATTTTACAAGAATATAAGGACGATCAAAAAGGTTGCAGTGGAGACAGCTCTGCCTGAATCGCCAGTCAAGAACGTTGTCATAACTCGAACCATTGGAGACGATGTGCTGATCCCAGTTGAAATTCAACGCTATGTGAAGAACAACAACAAAGACGCGGCAGCAGAGGTGGTTGAATTACAGGGAGTGGATCGTCATGAGCCTAAAATACAAGAGAAGAGCTTCGAAATCTCGAATGACATCCACCAGGATGAATCTCCTGTTTGAGTTAATAAAAGTACCCGAAAAATGTCATCTTGTTCGTATGAATCAAATCAAAAACTTATGTTATTATTCTTAGTCATCAGAAAATAAATGTAACAGATACAGATACAGTGAACGGCGTATAGTGTTTTTTCTGCTTTGTATACAGTTGAATATATAAACAATCTGAATGTACTGCTCTCTCTTAGCTTTGATTTTCGTATAATATATGAGAACTTACCGTGTTAATAATGTTGATGTGTCACGAGATATTTCGAGGTGAAAAGCCGAAAAACGTTATTGTGTAGATGGGAAATGATTGAAGGTATCATCAATCATCAATCTGACATCACTTTGAATAAATGTGTTCCAAGTCTATCAATCCACAATCACAAGTGATTGACCCATTTTTAAAGGCTGGTGCTGTCAATCGCTTTTCGTCCAGTAATCAATTCTAAGAAGACTACCCTGAAACTAGAGACATCAGATTTCACGGTTAATTGTCCGGTCATGGCATACTCAGGAGCACAATAACCATAGGTTCCCCTAACCCTGGTGGAAACATGTGACTTGTCTCCAACTGGACCAAGCTTCGCTAGCCCAAAATCAGAGAGTTTCGGATGAAATCCCTCCTCCATCAATATGTTGGAGGACTTAAAGTCCGTATATATAACCAGAGGGTTTGCTTTATCGTGAAGGTATTCCTAACCTTTGGCTGCACCAGCTGCTATCTTCGTTCTTGTGCTCCAAATTCCAATCAAGTAGTTCATTCCAGATAGCTAGTGATGGAAATGGTTGAAACAGTCAAGGAAAATTGTCATTTCCCCGTTTGCCATATTAGATAAACTGGTCCCTCTAGTTTCAATAATGGTTAGTCAACCCCTTGAAATCCAAAATATTGATCATTTTGCCTCTTCTATCAAGTTTTCCATCCAAAATCCATTTGACCGTTAATTAAAAAATTAAAACGCCTCTATCAAGGATTGAAACTTCGATCTTATAGTTAAAAGCCACACGTTCTAACTAGTTGAGCTACTCCAACTTGCTGTTGGAGATTTGTTGATTTAAATGTGTATATATATATATATATATATAGTTATATAATTTGTTTAAAATAATTTAAATATGTTTATATAATTTAAAATAAACTCATATTTAATAATAATATATAAAAACATATTTATGAAAAAGAAAAAGAAAATAAGAAACAAAAGGATTTTTTTTTTCTTTCTTTCTTTTTTTTCTTTCTTTCCATTTTCAATTTATGGGCTTTAAAGGAAAAAAATTCAAAAAATTCAAAAAAAAAAAAATAAAAAATTACGGGCTTTGATTTTCTGGGTTTCCTTTTGTTTTCTTATTTTCTTTTTCTTTTTCATAAATATGTTTTTATATGTTATTATTAAATACGAGTTTATTTTAATTATATATATATGAGTAATGAGTTTATTTTAAATTATATAAAGTTATAAACATATTTAAATTTCTTTAAACAAATTATATAACTATATATATATATATATACACACACATTTAAATAAACGAATCAACAAATCTACAACAATAAGTTTGAGTAGCTTAGCTGGTTAGAGTGTGTGGCTTTTAACCAAAAGGTTGGAGGTTCAATTCTTGATGCAAGTTTTTTTATTTTTTAATTAACGGTCAAAAGGGATTTTGGATGAAAAACTTAAAAGAATGGTCAAAATGACCAATATTTAGGATTTCAGAGGGTTGACTGACCATTATTAAAACTAGAGAGACCAGTTTATCTAATTCAATGATTACATTTGAAAATTATTATTTATTATTTTAGTGATCATAGATTTTGTTAATCATCCTCAAAGATCAACATAGTTCAACAGTGAAAAAATCCGGCAGAAGATCTTAGTCCATACTAAATATTGAACTCTCTATTTGGTAAGTCATTGTATATTGGATTCTGTACTAATTATTGGACTCTATATTTGGTAAGTCATGCATGAATGACATTGTCCAAATAAATTACTACTAAGTATTGGATCCTATACTAAATAGTAAATATTGTAAATATTATATTGTATTATATAATATTGTAATAGTAAATAAATTACTACTAAGTATTGGATTGGCTCGTAGAGTTTTATTTATTTATTTATTTATTTATTGTATACTAAATATAGATTGTATAATATTTGGTAAGTCATAATGGATTGGCTTGTAATGGTAAGTTACTAAATGTTGGATTGTATACTAAATATTGCATTTGTATAGAACTTACCAAATACTATATTCCTGACACGTATAAATTATCAAGATTCAACAGTAGCAGAAGAATTAGACTATTTTTAGAGCATGAATTTGTTTTCCACCCAAAAACACACATTAAAAAACATAACTAAAAACCAAATATTAATAATTCATTAACTATTAAACATGTTATACTTTCTATTCCAATCTGTTCTTCACCCAAAAACACACATTAAAAAAAAAAAAAAAAAAACATAATCTTTGATGAGATTAAAGCCAATATATGAAACTAAGGGTTTTGGTTTTGGCTTTGAGGTGTACTAGAAGGAGGAAATGGAGGGACATTAGGTATCCAAGTTCTTGGATCCAATGGATTAAAAGCTGGTGGTTGTGGTGGAGACAATAAAGGAACATTAGGTATCCAAGTTCTTGGATCCAATGGATTGAAAGCTGGTGGTGGTGGAGGAGACAATAAAGGAACATTAGGTATCCAAGTTCTTGGATCCAATGGATTGAATGCTGGTGGTGGATTTGGAAATGGGAAGGTTAGTCTGGGAACAGGAGAAAGTTGAGGTAAAAGAGTGCTTTTTTGCAAGCTCTCTTTGCTACTTCTTCCACACAAGGTTGAGTTTCTTTTGGAGGGTCTAAAAGTAAGTGCTTTTAAGCTGTATATACATAGACTTTCTTGTTTTGATTTCACTGATATCTCATTCGTTGCAGTTTTTAAACCTGGAACATTGCAGACCGAAGACGTGCTCCCTATCAAGCTAGCTTGACAGAGTGACTCAATCGCCATTCCATCCACACAATCAACCCCATCAACATGTGGTATTTCCAGCTTATATACTCCATAACTGTCTGTGGTTCTTGTCACTGAGAAGCTGATATGCTCATTGGTTTTCGGAGAATTCGCTTCGAATTTGCATTGTTTTTGAACATCAGCTCCTGCTTAGTAAAAAAAAAAAAAAACATGAAAATTAAAATCATAATTAGTTCAAGATTCATTCTCCGGTGTACGTTTGAAATATACATAAACCCCGTTGGATGCATCTAACAACCGAGAATCCAAGGATCAGCTAAATATTACAAATTTACAATACCATCACCCGGACCCTGAGACATTAGAGTCTGTTTTACCTGGCAAGAAGTAGCTATGTCTGGAGAAAATATGCATTTCTATATATTGAATCATAAAATATATGTAGTTGTTATATGTGTGTTTATGTACTTAATCATGAATTTTAATTACTCTAATTTATACTTTCAGGTTTTTCAGAGCTTCTCGACACTTCTTGACTTATCGACATTCTTTGAGGCAATCAATGCAATTCATCGTCCGTGTTATTGTATTCCGACATAGTATATACGCTTTTTAGCATATAGTTTGTTGTCAACATAATTTTATTTAGTTTATGAATTATTTGTATCAAGACAGTTTTTGAGCCTGTAATGCAATAAAAAAAAAATATTTATTCCTTTATTTGAATTAATCTCTCTCTGTAAATTTAAGTTTTTTGTGTAATATATCATTGTCAAACATGTAATGGCAATAAACTGATCAAACATGGACATCTTTGACATATATAAATCAAGATTCAACAATAGTTTAACAAGCTTTTTACACATTGATGAAATCCACTAGCATGAACCACAAATTCATGAACCAAAAGGCAAATCTTAATAATTCATCAACTATTAAACATTATAGTTTCTAGTGATTAAGGTGATTCATCTAACATAACACATGACAAAGAAACTTATTATTGATAACTAAATTAAACTTGTATTAACAGGAAGTTGGATTGATGATGCAATTGGGTACAAGCAGTTTTCAATTGCCCCAGGCAGCTGCCTCTTGTATAGGTAATGTATATTGACATTGTGATATTCATTTCCCTATAGTCATTTAACTTTACATTGATTTGAGTAACTTTCTTGATGATAATATGTCTTGTAATCCTAAGGACATGTCCTGGGGAGTAAGGATAAACGTTCTTCAAATTCCTTGTAACGGGCAAAATCATTATCTATATGATGCTGAATTATTCTTAACTTTAAACTTATTTGGTTCTTGCATTTTGAGCTATATTTCCGTTTACTTTTTTAATTTCAGATTTTGTATATAAAACATTGAATTTATCCTTATTTAGTTTTAGTTTATTTAAGCTTGGTTGAGGTTTGTTATATATATATTGTTTTTACAGGTTATGAAAATTATTGTCAGAACAATGTAATTGTGTTCACTTGGGACTTTTTTGTTTTAGAATTTTATTTATATTTTTTTAACTTTACTTTTATTTAAACTCTATTTGTATTTTTATTTATTAATTTAATGAAATCCACTTGATCAAATATTATATATTGGCAGGATTTCTCCCTATTTTATGACATGGTTTCATTTTTTCAATTTGTTATCTAAATAATTTTTTTGGGAAAATTTTATATTTTAAAAAATAGCATAAAAAAATTGGTAACAGCTAAATATTAAAAACATACAACAGCCCAATTGATGTAGAAAGAGGCTTTTTTGCCGCAGGTAACTTGCCGCGGTAAATACAAAAAGGTTTGCAACGAGCTTTTGTTGCGGCAAAAACACCTTTTGCTACAGTAACATCTGTGGCAAAAAAATTTACCACGGCTGTATTTGCAACACCACAAATCCGTGGTAAAAAGCTTTTTGCCCATATTTTGCCGTGACAAAAAGTCCTTTTTTTGTAGTGAGAACTTAGGGCGCGTTTACTAATCGGGAATGAGAAGAATCGGAAACAAGTTCCATCAGGAAGGGAATGGAAGGGGATCAGAATTAAGTTACTAAATCCCATTACTGTGTTTACTAACTTTATTAGAATTAGAGATGGAATCAAATTTATACAAAATTGATTACAAAAATACCCTTGTGTACAATATATATATATATATATATATATATATATACATGGGCGGACATAAGAGAGGGCTTGCCCGGGCTACAGCCCGGGCAGCCCTCCAAAAGAAAATTAAATTCAATACATCTTGAGGTCTAATTACATAAACACCCCTAAGGTTTGATGATATTACAAAACTATGATATTTTATCTAAATTTAGTGAAATGTAAATGTTTTATTGTTCATTTTAAAAATACATATAATATTATGGCTTCTAACATTATAGAATTAAGCCATTTACAAGTTTAAATATTTTTTTTTTACTACAAGTTTAAATAATTGTTTATGTATAAATTTTACAATGTATTTCATATTATTGAGTAGTCCATTATTGAATTGGTGTCATCTTATTATTAAAAATAAATAAACAAATACTTTTATCAAGAATTGTATAATTTTTGTTTATTCTTAATGAATGACTTGCATGTCTTGCACTGATGTTATTAATTCCATATACATTGAGGAAGAAAATCATAAGAGTTTTCTCCATAATATACAACGAATTTAATAAATTTAATGTGAGAGAGTTTGTGAGTCATTAATTAAGTATTATAATATATGGACTAAATAAAAATAGATAAATAACTATTGATAGTTAAGGAGTTGGCTTTATAATATTAGTGTGTACTGAGAAAAAAATATTATATATATATATATATATAATTTAGCCCGGGCGGTAAATAGTTCCTGGGTACGCCCCTGTATATATATATATATGAGATGTATAACTGTAACTAATAAAAAAAGTTTATATTTAAAGAAAAAACAATAGAAATCAAAAGCAAAAGCAATATGAATTCATATCAATTCTTTTTTTCGCCGTAGAATAGTGTTTTGATTTTCATCAAACAATTTTTATTTTATTTTATTGTAATTAACAATTCACACACATAAAGTAAAAATACAATGACAGAGGTCATAGCTGTGGAATTGGGGTGCACAAAATCAGAGTGAACTCAATACCCCCTGGACTTTTCAGATCTGAGATTATTGAGGTTCTTATGCAAAAAGAATGGCTGAATAAAGTGGCCTTGAAAATTACTCCTTTAAGGACTCATGGCACCTCAGATCCAGCTTGAACGTCACTTGTACGCTACCTGGTTCATGACTCTTCTCAATATGTATCTGGAAACATATTCATCGTAGATGCAGGGGCTACACTACTAGGTCTCCCTATTTTCTCTTCCCTTTAAAATACTTCTAAATATATATATTATTGTGTGTATTCCTTTTATTAGTGTTAGGCTTCTGGCTTGATGATGAAGTTTGTCAAAAATGTCATACAGAGAAACCATTTTACCATTTTGTGGTATATATGAAAATGCACGTTAAATTTTGAGTTCCCAACAAAAATAAATAAATAAATAAAGTAAAATTCAACTGCGAAGTATATATATATATATATATAGTTATTTATATATTTATATATGTATATATAGTTATTTATATAGATATAGTTATTTAAAAAAATAAGTGGGGATATTTCAGTAAGAACATATGAATTCCCTTTTCAATCAGGAAAGGGAACTTGATTCTTAGGGTGAATGAGGGGAATCAAGTTTCCTTTCAATCAGAAACTTAATTCTTAATATGTGTGTGAGGTCCACAGAATTTAATTCCCAATAAAATTAGTAAATACATGAATTCGAAAATCAAGAACTTAATTCCCTTTTCAAGATAGGATTCCCGATTAGTAAACATGCCACTAATGAATTGAGCGAATAAAACAAAAGAGTTGAAAACTCACCTTATTCGTATGATGCAAAGTCCCTCCTTTGGGAACATTACTGCATGGGAGGAGTGTGGAGTCGTGGAGGGCCAGCCCATTCAAGTCCCGCTTCTTCCACGTCGCACTTTCCTGCCATTGATTCAACGATGACAAAACATTGAAATAGAATTTAGGTTAAGTTGATTCGGTTGGTTGTGTTAGTGAAGTAAAAACACGATTATTGAAGAAAACGAAATTAAGAGAGAAAAACAGAGATTACTGGTTAATAGGTGGAAGAGATGGTTGTTGTTGTTCTTCTTCATCCTCCACAATGACATTAGTTTGGGGTGACGTGGCAAGGCACGTCATATCCACATTGCAGGTTTTGGTGACGTGTCTAAGCACGTCACCCCAAAGCCACGTCACAGACGTTGTCAGTTTGGGGTGACGTGCTCGGGCACGTCATACCATGTCATCGTAATTTGGCTTACTTGAATGTGCACATGATAAGGGGAAAATCTTCAATGCATCGGGTGCATGAGCTGAGTGTTGCACCCGGCCACTCAGATGTGACACCTCAACATGTGTAAGCTTTTTTGTTTGGTTTTTATATTTTTTTCATCATTATTTTATTCATTTCTCTTTCATCCCATCAAATTTAGGGTCAGTGGTTTTTAAAGTCGCTGATTTGGTGAGGCTGTCCTTAAATGGCCATTAATTTTTCAAAATGGTTCAAATTAGCCATTTCATAGAAAGAAAGTATTAATTGTTGCTACTTTACCCATTAATTGTTTGAAGTCTGATTGCTTATGTCATAATCTATTAGAATCGAGGTCAAAACAATAAAACAAGAAGGGGTAATATTGTAAAATCATCAAGTTACCATCTTAGAAAAAAAAGAGAGAAAGAAGCAGAAGACAAACTGAGTTTTGAGTTTTGAGTTTTTTAGTTTAGACAGTTTTATATTGAGTTTTACCTGTATTTTGACTATTTTTTGATTGATTTTGAACGGTTGTTTTACTCTAAATGGAACTTTTTATGATTACTTTATAAAAAAAGAAATATTGCCCATAAAATTCTTATAATCAAATCATTACTTTACATATATAATTAAATAATAAATTAATCATGAAATAAGTTTGATATTACTCTAAATTAATCAGGAAATAATAATAAATTTGTCACCCATATACAGGAAATATTGTCCATAAAAATAATAATTTAATCAAATCATTATTATATATATAATTAAATAATCAAAATACATAAAATATTGCTAATAAAATTCTTTATAGGTGCCATGTCACAGATAACAGTTTTCTATTAGATTTTAACAGAATGGCTACTAATGAATAATGTTTTGTTAAAATGGTGATTTTGAAACAATTTAAATAATGAATGACCTTTCTGGGACTCCACCCACCAATTAATGGTGTCTAGTGCTATTTTCTCTCAAATTTATTATTATGATTTTAGCTGACACATACTAAGGTGTCACCATCTGAGTGACCAGGTGTAAAACTCAGCTCATACACCCGGTGCACTGAAGATTTTCTCTGTGATGAGATGCATGAGATGGTCATGAATCTGGCAAAACCATTAGTCTACACCAAAGAAAACCATGAATCTGGCCATGAATCCTTTTTATTATTATTTTAATGCCATTTTTAGTGTTTAATAGTAACCCAATGAAAACCACATGCAATCAATGAAGTAAGGAAGTAGGTAGACTCCTTCAGAGTTCAGGTGCATTCCATTCAGGTGCATTCCAACTAATTATATTATTTATTCAGTATAACACGTGACAAAATCGACCGGAACAGAAAATGCATTCTGTTGTGAGGTTTCATTGAGAGCCAAAGTGAAACGCGAAACGGCTAAAAAGTGAGAAAAGAGTTTCGAGAGGTCACGAGAAAAGAAACTCTGAAGCACACCACGCTCCACCTCGCGAGTGCTAATTAATCCCCAACCCAACTCATGCTAAAAAGGTTATAAAAAAAAACAATATCTATTTTTACAATTCTAACTCAAGTGGGTGCACGCTTATATTGAGTGGTGCACACCACCTGTCTAAGATAAGACGTGTTTAACGTGTTTAACGGTTATACTTCTAAAAGGACAATTCAATTTTGAATTTCGAATTTTGAATTTCTCTACGGTATGTGAATACCATTTACTTCTCTATACTAAATTTGGAGCTATTAAACCAATCATGTGTTGGTGTGAGTGGTTCGGCGCTCTCATCCCTTAAGTAAGGTCGTGGGTTCAACTCCCTTGTAAACGGAGCTATACATATTGAGAGCACTTTACCCTTTAGTGGGCCGACCCGGTGCGAGTCCGGATTAGTCGAGGTGTGGTCTGGACTGATTGCACCGTATGATAGATCCGCCCCACCCGGAAACCGGATGGTGTAAACCAAAAAAAAAAAATTGGAGCTATTATAAATGATCAATTTATTTACAAATCAAACAAACCACTAACTTCCTTAATTACCCTTTATTTATTTACTAAATTAATATCTAATATCGGTTTATTTATTATTATTTTTTTTAAAGGAAATAACAAAGGCGGTTAATTCTTTACTTCTTCATCTACATAGTTACGTAAGGAAAAAATAAATAAATAAACCATGAGTAATTTAAGAAGTTAGTTATTGGTTTGATTTGTAAATGAGCAAATTGCAGTCAACCTCCCTGAGGTTTGACCTTTGACAATAAAAAAATAATTTTATCATTAATTGACAATAATCTCCCTTACCGTTAGTCAAAGCTAGTCAAGTTTAACCGTTGACCGGATTTGACCGCTACAAATACCTAAATGCCCATAAATAATAATAAAAAAAATCTGATTTTAAATATATATAAATATATGAAAACAAATTTGGATCTCCACCGTAAAAAAAATTGAAAATTACAAATTAAAAAAAAAAAAAAAAAGCATGGAGACATAGGTTGTATCTTTATATTTTTCTTCAAATTCTAAATTCTAAAAAATTATAATCCAGATCATCAAAATTCAATCCAATAACATTTTCTTCAGATAATTTTTTCTTCTTCCACATGGATTCCTGGATTTTTCTTCATATTCAAGTTTTTTAGATTTATCAAAACTAAAAAAAAAATTCGGCTCATCCAAATCTAATCTAACAACATTTACTTCTTCCATTGATGTATTTTCAGATTTTTCTTCAGATTCAAGTTTTTTAGATTTTTCAAAAAAAAAAATGTGGCAAAGATGAATGGATTTAAAGCTTTTAAATCTTTTTTTTTTTTTTTAATAAATAAAAAGACTTGAAAGGATGAAAATACCCTTATCTCTGTTAAGTTTGACTAACTTTGACTAATGGCAGGGGAGGTCATTGTAAATAAAGCTTAAAATTGTTTCTGATTGTCAAAAACCAAACCTCAGGGAGGTTGGTTGCAGTTTGCTCTTTGTAAATAAATAAATAAAAGTGGGTCATTTATAATAGCTCCAAATTTGATATAGAGAAGTAAATGTTGCCACATGTCATATTATAAAGAGTGAGTGGATTGGGAGAGTGATTTTAGCACTCCTCTACTTTTAATCGAATTATAATACGAGTGGTGACATTGGCACACCCACTACTAAACTATTTATATCCCACTTTTTAAATTATGTAATATTCTTTTTTTTTTTCCTTTATCAAATTATTTAAAGAGGCATACAATTTTTATTAAAAAAAAAAAATCTTGTACATAGTAAAACTCAGTGTTTGAAAAATACGCGCCTAGGCGGCTGCCGGCTGTCCCGATTAGGACAAAATCACCCGTATTAGGCAGTAGGTAAAAACACAGGTGATTTGGCCAATTTATTGGCCGATTTTGCCGATTAATCGTTTAGGCGTAGTCAAAGTCATTTTTATATCCTAGTTACACTGTTTAACATTTGAATATTGATTTTTTTTTTTTTTTTTTTTTTTTTTTTGAAGAGATTGAATATTGATTTTGTATGTAGGAAAAATAATTTTAAAATAAAATAAATTCCCGGCCACCTAGATGCCGTCTAGGTTCCGCGTAGGCGCTAGGTGCTGGGATGCCGGCTGACTAACGCCTAACGTTTACTAGAACATTGGTAAAACTAATCAAACCCCACTTTCCTTATTTCAAAACCATAATGACAAAAGCTTTAATGACATAGATTATTTCAATGTTTACTATTTTTGTTTATATTTTCTTTCAGATCTTAATCTCATGTTTAGTATTTATTGATTTATTATTATTATTGTTTACATTTTCTTTCAGATCTCGATCTCATGTTTACCATGTTTAGTATTTTTTTTATTTTATTGTTTCACATGTTTGTTTTATTTTTATTCTCAAATTCCAGATACATGTTTGCTATTTTTTTTTCTCTCGGTTTATTTTATTTCAGATCTTTCAGATATACTATAATTTGTATCAATTCATTAATCATAAGCACAAGAAACAAAACTAGTGTGGACAATCTTCAATCCAAACATTCTCACACTCAAAGAGACAAAGCAAACTTGGCCAAATTATGAGCCACACTCGATTACACCTCCTAGGAACAACTTGCACTTTATCAAAATGGAAGCTGTAGAATATCCTCAATCATTACCACAACATATGAGGCAGCGGAGGAGACTTAGTTGGAGGCAAGTAGGCAACAGCATTAACAACATTCAAGGCATATGATTGAATGATTCCAAAACAACAGGCGGCACTCAAGCAATGCAAACCACACAGCATAGTCAGAGCTCGAGCATGCACATGAAGTCATCGCAGTATTATCGGTCCTAATTTGCTTGTTTTCATCTTCACTTTTATTTTTAATATACTCTGTGTTTGATGTAAATATTAAACTAATGATATTTTTGTCCTTGCAATAGTTTATTGTTATTTATATAAGAAAAACGAAATCACACAAGAATTGCCATCAAGAAAACTTAATCTCTAACAAAACAAAACCATACAAAAACTCTAACTCAATTGCTAAAAAAAAATCATCAAACGGTTAATATCACACTCACAATCTACTACCAAAAATCCAATCAGCTACAGGAAAAAAAAATCGAATCTAATAATGGTGGTTTTACATGAAATAAGAAGAAAAAACAAATACTGTAAATGGATGTGAGAAAACTATATATAAAGATTAGCGATAAAATATATTTTAATTTTAATTTTTTTGAAAAAGATATGAGGTGTATTAAGTTTGAAAAATAAATAAAGGGTAGTCAAGGAAATAAATAAATAAAATTTAATAAAACCATTTAATTTTATATAATTAAATC
Organism: Acer saccharum; assembly: GCA_030490815.1. Taxonomy (NCBI): domain Eukaryota; kingdom Viridiplantae; phylum Streptophyta; class Magnoliopsida; order Sapindales; family Sapindaceae; genus Acer; species Acer saccharum. The sequence continues at coordinate 2,794,109 of CM059873.1, read as the reverse complement.
AAAATTTTAAAAAGTGGAGCATAAATAGTTCAGTAATAGGGGTGCTAATAGCACTACTCTTATAATATACAATTATAATAGTTCAACATCATGGTAGATTGGCAAGTTTAGAGTTTGGACAAATGACTTCCAAGTCAACGGGTCAATTAATCCTATCAATGATAAAAGCTTAAAAAAAATATATGGTCTAAATAGGTGAATAAATAGATATTGTCAAAATAATAATAATAATAGTTCGGCATCACAATATATGAAAATAGAGTTTATGCCCACTAAAAAAAAAAAATGACATTACTGTGAGGAAATAGGTTGTAATCCGCGGTAAAAAAAAATTGTTACAAAAGATTCCCGGTTTTATACACGTGTCCATTAATAGTGAATGATTTTAAGCTATTCCACCTACCAAAAGCTCCACTTGTCAGTTGCCATGCAACCAGAATGAAATCGATATTCACTCCTCGTAATATTTGCTTTTCTGCGAAGAATTTTGTGTATATAAACACCTCTCCAACCCTGTTATTGACCATCCCTTGTTCTTCCTCCTCCACCTCAAGAAATATATTTTCAGGGCTTCTCTCTTCTTTTTCTTCTTCTTCTTCTGTAGTTTTCATTAAGAGAGCTGAGAGCTATGTTCAATCAACATCTCATGACAGCAGTCTTTGGCATCTTAGGTATATAGTAGAAATAAATATGCATAAATATTATTCCCACCTCTCTCTCTCTCTCTCTCTTTAACATTGATCAATAGACATGCAGTTTAGCACACCAAGCTTACGGTTTCAGGTTTCAGGTCCAGGATCCCACTTATTTTTCCGTATAAATCCTGGATTATCATACCTGATAATCGCTTTATAGCTTGTTTGTGTGTGTTAAACTCAGGTTTATCTGTTGTCTTGTTCTTTGAGAGAATGATTTATTTCTGTATTTGACAGTTTTTTGTAGGCATTGAGATACTTTATTATTATTATTATTATTATTATTATTGTTAGTAAAATTATGGTTATGTAAAAATTAATGTTGTCATGTGAATGATGATCAACCTTCTTCATAAGATATGATTAATCAAGTAATTATTAGTTTACTTGTGTACTTTATTGAAGAAAATGAAATGAAAGCTCATGATATCTAAATAGAATACCTGTTCATACATTTCTCTTAGTTGAAGTTCTGTTCAACTATATACACACATGTTATTGGTACAGGTAGGTTTTGTTTGCTCTTCATGATAATTTACGTTTTGTTTACCATTGAAGATGTTTTTTTCTTGCTTTGAATGATATTCAAAAGCTATACTAATTAGTTAATATCTTTATTTTGTAATGACAGGTAATATCATCTCGTTCCTCGTGTTTCTTGCTCCGGTGTAAGTATTTGACATGTTTTATCTTCCGTAACTTTTCAAAAGTAGTTTTATAGTTACACGAAAAACGTGGTTCACGAACTAGTATGAACGGTTATTTTTATTCTTTCTCATCCAGGTCAACATTTTATCGGATTTTCCAAAGAAAAACGACCGATAGCTTCCAATGCTTGCCCTATCTGGTAGCTTTGTTCAGTTCCATGCTCTGGTTGTACTATGCAATGGTCAAAGGAAATGCTTTTCTTCTCATCACCATCAACTGCTTTGGATGTGTTGTAGAAACCATTTACATAGCCATGTTCATTGCTTATGCACCAATTGAGAATAGAGTACATATCTTGAAACCCAACATTTGTGTATATTTATGTATACAGTTTAATTATTTATTTTACTTAATTAAACAGCAATTTTAATTTATTTTTTCTAATTTTTGGCTGCAGAAATTTGCTCTCAAAATACTTTTCTCTATGAACATTGGAGCTTTCACTTTGATCCTTCTGCTCACACACTTCCTGCTGAAAGGTAACCTACAAGTCATAGTCATCGGCTGGATTTGCGTTGGCTTTTCTGTGTGTGTCTTCGCAGCACCCTTATCAATCGTGGTGAGTATTAATTAATTAACGTAAACCCTTATTGATCCTTCTCTTGTCAGAACGAGTCCTGACTTTACTAGTTGTGCAGGCACATGTTATCAGAACCAAAAGCGTTGAGTTCATGCCATTCAATTTGTCATTCTTCCTTACAATTAGTGCAATCATGTGGTTCGGCTATGGTATTTCCCTCAAAGATATCTGCATTGCGGTGAGCTTAATCAGTTAATTAATTTCATCGAACACTTTCGATTTCAATCATTGCACATCACTGCTGCAGCCATTGATTGATGAGTAATGTTTTTTTGATGATGGTGATCAATCAAACAGCTTCCAAATGTTATCGGGTTCATGTTGGGATTAGTTCAGATGATACTCTACATGTTTTACAAGAATATCCGGAAGATCAAAAAGGTTGCAGCGGAGACAGCTCTGCCTGAATCGCCAGTCAAAAACGTTGTCATAATTCAAACCATTGGAGACGATGTGCTGATCCCAGTTGAAATTCAACGCTATATGAAGAACAACAACGAAGAGATTAAAGAAGACACGGCAGCAGAGGTGGTTGAATTACATGGAGTGAATCGTCATGAGCCTAAAATACAAGAGAAGAGCTTCGAAATCTCGAATGACATCCACCAGGATGAATCTCCTGTTTGAGTTAATAAAAGTACCCGAAAAATGTCATCTTGTTCGTATGAATCTAATCAAAAACTTATGTTATTGTTCTTAATCATCAGAAAATAACTGTAACCGATACGGTGAATGGCGTATAGTGTTTTTACAGTTTTGTATACAGTAGAGTATATAAACAATCTGAATGTTTCTTTCCGACCTTCGGGTTCAATGAATAAAGTTGGCTGTTAAAAAAAATAAACAATCTGAATGTACTGCTCTCTCTTGCTTTGATTTTCATATAATATTTTTTTTGAAAAGCACACTTTATGCAAGAGGCTAAAGGCTAAGCAACACAAACAGCAGGAAAACAAAGCACCAACCCAACACTGTCAAAAAGCCACGACAGAGGCAGCAACACACCACAGCTACTGTCGCTGTTAATAATGTTGATGTGTCACGAGATATTTAGAGACGAAAAGCCGAAAAACATCATTGTACGGTAGATATCATCAATCATCAAGCTGATATCACTTGGAATAAATGTGTGCCAAGTCTATCGATCCACAATCACAAGTGATGGACCCATTTTTAAAGGCTGGTGCTGTCGATCGCTTTTCGTCCAATAATCAATTCTAAGAAGACTACCCCAAAACTATAGATATCAGATTTCACAGTTAATTGTCCGGTCATGGCATACTCAGGAGCGCAATAACCGTAGGTTCCCATAACCCTGGTGTAAACATGTGACTTGTCTCCAACTGGACCAAGCTTTGCTAGCCCAAAATCAGAGAGTTTCGGATGAAATCCCTCCTCCATCAATATGTTGGAGGACTTAAAGTCCCTATATAAATCCGGAGGGTTTGCTTTATCGTGAAGGTATTCCAAACCTTTGGCTGCACCAGCTGCTATCTTCATCCTTGTGTTCCAATCAAGTGGTTCCTTGTCAGGTGGAAAATCTGCACAGGATCGATCAACAAATTAGCAGTTACTTTACCTCCCATAGGCAATCCATGAAACTCAAAAAAAAAAAAAAAAATGTGTTCAATGTAATAAATTGCAATTGCTTCTTGACATTTCTGTGCACTCATACTTTCGACAGCTTTTAACATATTATGGCACACAAGTGAGTGTCAACAGAACAACTCTTATGAAATCATTGCCTATATGGTTCACTATTTAGGTACCTTCTTACTCGGCAGTGCCACCCGTTCCTCACTGATCCATTTTTAACTAACTAAAATAATTAACTAAAATAATAAATAATAATTTTCAAATGTAATCTTTGACTGTTGGGAAATTATCATTTTCCCTCAAAGGTTTGTCATATTGGATAAACGGGTCCCTCTAATTTCAATAATGGTCAATCAACCCCTTGAAATCCTATATATTAGTCATTTTGCCCCTTCTATCAAGTTTTCCATCCAAAATCTCTTTGACCGTTAATTAAAAAAATTAAAACACCTCTATCAAGGATTGAACCTTCAACCTTATAGTTAAAAATCATACGCTCTAACCTGTTGAGCTACTCCAACTCTCTATTGGAGGTTTGTTGATTTAAATGTAAATATATAGTTATATAATTTGTTTAAAATAATTTAAATATGTTTATATAATTTAAAATAAAATCATATTTAATAATAATATATAAAAAAAATATTTATGAAAAGAAAAAGAAAATAAGAAAACAAAAGGAAAAAAAAAGAAAGGAATTTTTATTGTTATTATTTTTCTTTCTTTCTTTTTTTGAATTTTTTCCATTTTCAATTTATGGGCTTTGATTTTCTAGGTTTTTTATCAAATTGAAATAATTTATTTTTTTAAAAGGAAAAAAATTAAAATAAAATAAAATCACAGGCTTTGATTTTCTAGATTTTCTGGGTTTTCTTTTGTTTTCTTATATTCTTTTTCTTTTTCATAAATCTTTTTTTTATATATTATTATTAAATATGAGTTTATTTTAAATTATATATAAATGAGTTATGAGTTTATTTTAAATTATATATAAATGAGTAATGAGTTTATTTTAAATTATATAAAGTTATAAACATATTTAAAAAAATTTAAACAAATTATATAATTTTATATATATATATACACACACACACACACACACATTTAAATTAACGAATCAACAAACCTACAAGAACAAGTTTGAGTAGCTTTGTTGGTTAGAATGTGTGGTTTTTAACCACAAGGTTAGAGGTTCAATCCATGATGGAAGCATTTTTATTTTTTAATTAACGGTCAAAGGGGATTTTGGATGGAAAACTTGACATAAGGGTCAAAATGACCAATATTTAGGATTTTAGGCTGTTGACCGGTCATTATTAAAACTAGAAAGGCCAATTTATCTAATATGGCAAACCTCAGGGGAGAAAATGATAATTTCCCAACAATCAAAGATTACATTTGAAAATTATTATTTATTATTTTAGTTAATTATTTAAAAATATATCTTACTTAGATATTATAATATATTTTTTAAAACATTATTAAATTACATTTTTATTAAATATTATAAGTAGACTTTGTATTCTTGCCCAATACCAAACAGGACTAGGAACCTCTACTGATTTTTTTGTTTTCTCATGTTCAACTATTCTGATCTTTAAGGATCCCGTGACGAATTTGTATCATCTGTTGATCTAATCTTTTTCCTGACCTCATCTAATCTCATAACACATAAGCATTGCAATGAATGGGTGGTTAAAATGTGATTGATTTTTACAATCATTTTATCAACAACCAATCACATACTTTAAAAAGTCAGGAAAAAGATCAAATCAGCAAAGGATCCAAATCCTCCGGTGACATGTGTTAATTAATTAATTAAATTAATGGACAAGATTAGTTTTATTTTGTGTTTTTCTTTTTTGGACTGAAAGTATGGTGTTTTGGTACTAGATGATACAAAAAATAAAATGAAATAAATCTTGATCATAGATTTTGTTAATCATCCTCAAAGATCAACATGGTTCAACAGTGAAAAAATCCAGCAGAAGATCTTAGTCCATACTAAATATTGAACTCTATATTTGGTAAGTCATGCATGAATGACATTGTCCAAATAAATTACTACTAAATATTGTATTATATAGTATTTGGTAACTCATAATGGATTGGCTTGTAGAGGAATTTTTATTATTTTTTTATTATTGTATACTAAATATAGATTGTATAATATTTGGTAAGTCATAATGGATTGGCTTGTAATGGTAAGTTACTAACTTACCGTTACAAGCCAATCCATTAAGACTTACCAAATATTATATCATCTATATTTAGTATACAATCCAATATTTAGTAGTAATTTACTTGTACAATTGCCATTCTTGTATGATTTACCAAATACTATACAATGCAATATTTATTATAGAATTTAATATTTAGTGTACAAACCAATATTTATTACATAATCCAATAAATAGTAATTTGCTCCTTACAAGGCAATCAAGTATAGCTTGCCAATACGCCTGGCCCTGGGGGAGCCCAATGAGGTAGCCGTCTAGAGCCCCCGATCTTTAAGGGGCCCAAAATAAATATTAAAAAAAAAAATGATTTCAAATATAATCCATGTATGATTTTAAACTAACAAACCCATAAATTAGTTTAAAATAGGCCCATTAAACATATAAATTTTTAAAACTAACAAACTCATAAATGAGTTTAAAATAAGCCCACTGAACATATTTTTTTTTTAAGAAAGACCCACAAATTATAAAACTCAATTATCATTCTTAAATTCTTACACCAAATCAAACGTGGGTTGAATTCTATTCCTAACACTAATTGTCTTTTATATATCTAAAACAGGAAAACAACACTATAGCACTACTCATATCACTTATCAGACAACGAGGAGCAAACATCGAACAAAAATCAAAAAATCAAAAATCAGATTAGGGTTCTTCAAAACTCTCTTAAATCTTGCTATAAAAATTCATAATTTAAATACAAAATCTTAACTTGAAATCACAGGGCCCCTTACATTTATTTTCTAACAATTTTTGTATCAGTTGTAATAAAAAATTATTGAAGCAGTATGAGAAATTGATGAAGTTCATGTCCTTGCATATTCATAATTCCAAGTGCATTAGCGCTGCTTACTACATAAACAATTTAAGCATCACTGCAAGTTAACTGCCACTTGGGACTGGTTCTGAGTTGACAGTGACCTCAATTTATGTGGCGGGACGGTGACGCAATTTTTTCAGATTACGATGGTAGCAATCATCAACTCGCAGATTTTTTATTTTTTTGAAAGTACATTGCTCACAAAATGTTTTTGGTAGCTCAAAGCTACCTTCTGGATTGTTCATCAGCCAAAGCCCGTTACCTTTTTCAGACCAAAAACTAAGAATATAAAAACCGTTGGGCCCAAAGCCCATCATCATTACTGTATGCACTCTCAAACCCCACAAAATATTTTTCTTACTCCAAAAAAAAAAAAAAAAAAACCACATGCTTGTTATGTGGCAGCATCAACATCGAAAAAAAAATTATTTTATTTATTTCACTTTTGCTGTGACAAGAGATTGTTATTGAAGTACCAAATTACCCTCTAAAATTAACGTTCATTTCAACTTTTTAACGTCTAATAGATGGTAAGGGGGAAATGTCGATTTCTGAAAACCAAGGGGGTAAAACGATGTTGATTGAAACGTCAGGGGGGAAATTAATAATATCCCTTTATTTTTTTTTTCAATAAAATGAGTTGATTTGAGAGAGAGAGATTATGTACATGATGTACATGATAGGTAGACTTTTATTTTTTTAATTCAATAAAATGCGGTGGCAATGACTTGAACATGAGACATTGCGGTTCGTCGGTTACGGAGAAGGTGGAATGCAGCAGGAAGTGACGGTCCTGGGATTATAGGTATGTCTTTCTGTTATGTTTGCAAATTCCTGGAATTTAGAGCAGACCTGGATTAATTGGTCACCCAACTTCACTTTTGTAATATTATATATGTCTTCTTGTTCTTCTGCAACAGGTGTGTTGAAGGCCAATTTTGTTGAATCAGCTCATGACAAGCAGAGTTTTGAGCGTTCTCATGTGCTGTCAAGACTAGAAAATCGGTTTGTGATTTATTTCTTCTCATTTGTATGCAATATGCTGTGTGTTTTCATGATTTTTTTTATTTTTTTTTTAGATTTTAGATTATTGATAACTTTATTTTTATTAGGATCAACAACTACCATGAATTTTGTTGGCCTTGGTGGTTTCGAAGAACCCGAAGCTGGTTGCGAGGAGTTGTAAGCAGTTCTGGAAAGCGGGAGACTATGAGGGAATCAATGCTGGCGATTGTTCTTCTTCTTATGGTGATTATGTTTCTCACTCTCTGTGTCTCGTTTAATAAATTTTGGTTGATTTTTTTTTTCATTCTTGTGATATATAATGTTTTTCATCTATATTTTTGCAGTTGGAATATATAGATCATCTCAGAGTCCATTCAATAAGTTGATCAAATCTGGACATTCCTGACTTGTATAAATCAAGATTCAACAGTAGCAGAAGAATTAGATTATTAGAGCATTAATTTGTTTTCCACCCAAAAACACTCATTAAAAAACATAACCAAAAACCAAATATTAATAATTCATTAATTAACTATTAAACATTTTATACTTTCTATTCCAATCTGTTTTTCACCCAAAAACACGTACTCATTAAAAAAAAACATAATCTTCGATGAGATTAAAGCCAAATATGAAACTAAGGGTTTTGGTTTTGGCTTTGAGGTGTACTAGAAGGAGGAAATGGAGGGACATTAGGTATCCAAGTTCTTGGATCCAATGGATTAAAAGCTGGTGGTGGTGGAGGAGACAATAAAGGAACATTAGGTATCCAAGTTCTTGGATCCAATGGATTGAATGCTGGTGGTGGTCCTGGTCGATTTGGCAATGGAAAGGGTAGTCTGGGAACAGGAGAAAGTTGAGGTAAAAGAGTGCTTTTTTGCAAGCTCTCTTTGCTACTTCTTCCACACAAGGTTGAGTTTCTTTTGGAGGGTCTACAAGTAAGTGCTTTTAAGCTGTATATACATAGACTTTCTTGTTTTGATTTCACTGATATCTCATTCGTTGCAGTTTTTAAACCTGGAACATTGCAGACCGAAGACGTGCTCCCTATCAAGCTAGCTTGACAGAGTGACTCAATCGCCATTCCATCCACACAATCAACCCCATCAACATGTGGTATTTCCAGCTTATATACTCCATAACTGTCTGTGGTTCTTATCACTGAGAAGCTATATGTTCATTGGTTTTCAGAGAATTCACTTCGAATTTGCCTTGTATTTGAACATCAGCTCCTGCTTAGTAAAAAAAAACATGAAAATTAAAATCATAATTAGTTCAAGATTCATTCTCCGGTGTACGTTTGAAATATAAATAAACCCCGTTGGATGCATCTAACAACCGAGAATCCAAGGATCAGCTAAATATTACAAATTTACAATACCATCACCCGGACCCTGAGACATTAGAGTATGTTTTACCTGGCAAGAAGTAGCTATGTCTGGAGAAAATATACATTTCTATATATTGAATCATAAAATATATGTAGTTGTTATATGTGTGTTTATGTACTTAATCATGAATTTTAATTACTCTAATTTCTACTTTCAGGTTTTTCAGAGCTTCTCGACACTTCTTGACTTATCGACATTCTTTGAGGCAATCAATGCAATTCATCGTCCATGTTATTGTATTCCGACTTAGTGATGTAGCGGAAGCTCTGTCGAGAAAAACCTGCAAGAAACAAATTGAAAACAACTTACTAACGTTCCGTTGATTCGCGCACGAATACCGGAAGATTAGGCTTCAAATTCGTTGATTCACAAAGAATACCGAAATTGGGAGATATTTAGAGAAACTCTAATTTTTATAAATCAAAAACTGATTAGCCTTTTGGCTTACATCCTTATTTAAAGCAAATAAAACCTAACCCTAGTCGTATTCCTTGAAAAACAAGAAAACGAGCCCAAAAAGGAAAAGTTACCAAAAATGGAAAAAAACGAGATTAAAGCAAAAACTAATTCTATTAAAAATCCTAAGCACCCCGGAATTGACGGAAGTCGATTCGGACTTGGGAAACTCGATTTATTGCAAAAACGAAACTTTCCTAAAACAGCAAAAACGGCCTTTTCGAGGCCTAAACGATGGAATTCGGCTAAATTTGGGTATGCCACACAAGTAAAACTTGTGATTTTGAAAGGTCTCGCCGATCCGCATCAACTGTCAAAATTTCAAATCATTCTGACTCCGTCGCCCGGACTAGTAGGATTGAAATGGCTCTTTTCCTTGGCTTTTCTCTTATCCCACCCCTCCATGTAATCTAATGTCAATTGATCTACTGCTGCTGCATCACTTAGTATATACGCTTTTTAGCATATAGTTTGTTGTCAACTTAATTTTATTTAGTTTATGAATTATTTGTATCAAGACAGTTTTTGAGCCTGTAATGCAATAAAAAAAATATTTATTCCTTTATTTGAATTAATCTCTCTCTGTAAATTTAAGTTTTTTGTGTAATATATCATTGTCAAACATGTAATGGCAATAAACTGATCAAACATGGACATCTTTGACATATATAAATCAAGATTCAACTATAGTTTAACAAGCTTTTACACATTGATGAAATCCACTAGCATGAACCACAAATTCATGAACCAAAAGGCAAATCTTAATAATTCATCAACTATTAAACATTATAGTTTCTAGTGATTAATCAAGGTGATTCATCTAACATAACAATCAGAACCTCATGGATAACAACGGTGCTGTGTGCCTGTCCTAAGGAATTCTCTCGCGATCGCTAGTTATGTGTTTTTCTCTATCTAGTTCGAATTTCTTATTAAGTATCAAGTAAATAACAATAACATAAATTACAATATTAATTGGAGGGGGCCGATGATACGACAATACCTTATCCAACTATTATGCTTTGAAAACTCAAAGAATTTGTTGCACTATCTGTGGCATTCAGTAACTGTTGATGTTAGAGCTATAACAAACATATTTTTCAAGTTTTGGCAAGAGAAGCACGCGTTGGCCCTCTATAGATAGATAAAACGAACATTAAAATATGATCTACCGAGTGTATGGACACAGAAAAATGTATTCCCACATTCCCACACACCCCAAAGACCTTCATTTGTAATGAAGGTACAAGCTTCAATCAAGCTACTAAAACAATTTTAGTACCAAAACATTGCAGCTGTTTGCTTTTTTGCCCATCTCTGGGCACGACATCTAAAATATTTCTCGACTATGTTGAAAAGGGCAGGAAACAACAAAAACCTTGTGTTTACAATGGTATGACTGTTTAAAATCAGAGTGATTTCCAGCATCATAAAATTACTCTTTGGCATGCAAGTTGGTCAAAGTATCATGGAGATACTACAAGACCATAGATTGGAATATCATAACGAGCTTTTATAGAATATATACTAAACCGAAACAAGCCTAGCAAAATTAAAATAAATATTTTTATTGCCACACAACAGTGCAACTTCAAGATAATCAATTCTTAACCAAATGAAGCAGAGAGTTCACTTCCACAAGGTAACAACTCGGAAGCCTACAATAACTAGTAGTAGAAAAACCTTGAAACATTTCAACAAGTTTGTGTGAACATTTCAAAAACCTTGAGAGGGGCAAACTTCGGTGAGAGGGTCCACATTACTCACCTCTAGTTTGCGGATGACATGATACTTTTCCTTGAGCCAAAGTTGGAGTATCTTCGCCATGCAAGGAGGATCCTTCATTGTTTTGAATTGGCAGCTGGGTTGAGGATTAATTTTCACAAATTTTGTGTTATTAAAATAGGGAAAAGTGGTTGTAAGGAGAATGGTTGGGCAAATGCATTTAAATGTAAGGAAGCCTCCTTGCCAATCACATTTCTAGGCTTTCCTCTAGGAGTCAGACCGAGTTCGAAGGCCTTTTGGAACCCCATCCTTCACAGCCTTGAGAAAAGATTAGCTCCATGGAAAAGAAAATTCTTGAATAAAGGAGGAAGGCTTATCCTTATCAAGGCGGTTTTGGCAAGTATCCCTTTATACTTCATGTCTATGTTCAAAGTTCCTGTTGGGGTGGCAAATGATATTGAGAAGCTTCGGAGATCGTTTTTTTGGGGTGATGGTGTAGCAAAGAGGAAGCTTCATGCTGTCAGCTGGAACACCATGTGCAAAAGTAAGAAATTCGGAGGTTTAGGTATTGGCAGAATGTTGATTAAAAATAGGAGTTTGCTTGCAAAGTGGGTTGGAGATTTGGGACTGAAGACAAAGCCCTTTAGGGAAGAGTGATTGGTGCTAGATATGGGATTCCTGAAACTGACTTGCTGTGGGACTGGAAATGCAATAATTTAGCCTCAACTTTCGTAAAAGTTGTGGCTAGCCTTTTTGATGAAGGATCGAACTCTAAAAAGTTTCTTAAGGAGGGTTTGAAAGTTAATATTGGAGATGGCAGCAAAGCTAAGTTCTGGGACATCATTGGTGGGGATTCGATCAAGCTTAAAGAAGCTTGCCCGAGATTGTTTGCTTTAGCTGTCAAGAAAGAGGGTGTTGTCAAAGAATTCGGGAACTGGCGAGAATCAAAATGGGTTTGGAAGGTGGATTTACGACGTCAACTTTTTGACTTGGAAAGGAACAAGGGTGGGCTTTTATGAGCATCCTTGACAGCATAATCATAAGGAGATCGATCCCGGATACTCTGGCTTTGTCGTATTGTGTTGACAGCAAGTTCTCGGTAGGTTCCTTCCGGTATGTCCTGAAAGATAATTCCTCTGACAATTCTTTGGACCTTAAATCAGTGTGGCAAGGTAGCTGTTCGCCAAAGGTAGAGATCTTCATTTGGCTAGTCTTGAGAGGTCGCGTAATGGTTCATCAAGTGTTACAAAATTTTGGTGTTGGTACGATCTATTCTTTGGCTTGTCCCCTGTGCAACAATGGGAAAGAAACGATAGATCATCTCTTCCTAAATTGCCTGTGGTCATGGGAATTATGGTCATTATACATGGATTGGTGGGGGTGGCGAGTTGCTCCAATAACTCAATGAAGGCTTGGTTCAAAGAGTGGTCTGGCCTTTGTACCTAAACAGTTATAGTCGTGCTTGGGACACCTTGTTTGCCGCTGTGACATGGACTGTTTGGGAGGTAAGGAACCAGTGGATCTTCAAGGGTATGGCGAGTTCGGTTACGCAAGCTTCTGACATCGTGAAATTCAGGATTTCCTGGTGGTTTAAACACCATGGGAGCGGTTCAAAGCTTTCAATCTCGACTATGCTTTTAAATTTGAAGAAGGGCTGTACTGATAATATTCCTAAGAAAAATCAGAATGAGGTAGTTTGGACCCCTCCTATCTGTTTTGGCCTGAAGTTTAACGTTGATGGCTTGGCTTTAAAGCCAAGCAATGCTGGGATTGGTGGCGTTCTTAGAGACAATTCTAGTAATTAAGGTCTTGGGTCTATTCTCATGCTATGTGGGAATCCTTGACTCCAAGTCTCCAACTTTGCTGAGATTTTAGCCATTCACAAGGCAGTGTCCTTAATTATGCGCCGAGACAACCATGCTTGTTGGTAAGGAGATTGACATCGTCAGAGACTCCAAAATTGCGGTTTCGTGGGTTAATTCTAATGGTTTGGGCAGCTTGAAGCATAACAAGCTCATCTATGATATTCAATCTCTTTTGAATTATCTGGGCAATACTTGTGTCATTTTCAATCCAAGAGCTAGCAACTTTTTCGCTGATAGCCTTGCCAAAAATGGTTCTGCTTTGGAGGGGGATATTCTGACTTGGGAGGTTTAGTGATCTTTTTGTTTTATGCTGGGGGCTTTGCTTTTGTTTCCCCTATTTTTCCTTTGTTTTGTTTTGTCTTAGGTTCTATTTTTCTTTGGTTCTTGTGGTCTCCTGTTATTTGCCTTTTCTCAGGGTGTGTTCTGGTTCTGGCGTGGTTTCTTTTGTTGGCTGTTGCCTTTTCTTAATAAAATTGTTATACAAAAATAAAATAATTTTTTTTGTCATTTTCCAAAGCTACAATGATATATAAAATGTAAAGTTATTCTGTGATAATATGGCTCCTACATTTGAAGCATCAGCCAAATAGTTTTCCTCATAGTACAACAAAACCAAATAACTAAATGGAAAAGTCAAAAATGTGATCGAATACTAAATAACACAATCAATCTATTTTGGAACTTTTCGTTTGATAATAATGCACACCAGAACTTAATGAATTGAGCGAATAAAACAAAAGAGTTGAAAACTCACCTTCTTTGTATGATGCAAAGTCTCCCCCTTGGGAACTTTACTGCGTGGGAGGAGTGTGGAGGGCCAGCCCATTCGAGTCCCGCTTCTTCCACGTCGCGCTCTCCTGCCATTGATTCGACGATGACAAAACATCGAAACAGAATTTAGGTTCAATTGATTCGGTTGGTTGTGTTAGTGAAGCAAAAACATGATTATTGAAGAAAACGAAATTAAGAGAAAAAAACAGAGATTACTGGTTAATAGGTGGAAGAGATGGTTGTTGTTGTTCGCATGTCATGTACACATTGTAGGTTTTGGTAAAGTCATAGACGTTGTCAGTTTGGGGTGACGTGCTCGGGCACGTCATACCATGTCATCGTAATTTGGCTTACTTGAATGTGCACGTGATAGAGGAGAAAATTTTTAGTGCACCGGGTGCATGAGCTGAGTGTTGCACCTGGCCACTCAGATGGTGACACCTCGGCATGTGTTAGTTTTTTTGTTTGGTTTTTATATTTTTTTAATCATTATTTTATTCATTTCTCTTTCATCCCATCAAATTTAGGGTCAGTGATCTCTAGAGCCACTGATTTGGTGAGGTTGTCCTTAAATGGCCATTAATTTTTCGAAATGGCTCAAATTAGCCATTTCATAGAAAGAAAGTATTAATTGTTGCCACTTTGCCCATTAATTATTTGAGGTCTGTTTGCTTATGTCATAATCTATTAGAATCAAGGTCAAAACAATAAAACAAGAAGGGGCAATATTGTAAAATCATCAAGTTACCATCTTAGGGAAAAAGAAAAAAAAAACCGATGGCCTAAGAAAGAAGCAGAAGACAAACTGAGTTTTGAGTTTTTTGGTCTAGACAATTTTATATTGAGTTTGGATATGTTCTTGAACATATTAAATAGTTTAGAACATGTTTTGCAATGGTTTTTGAATTGGTTTTCAATTGGTTTTTAATTGGTTTTTTACCTACATTTTGACTATTTTTTAAGTTGATTTTGAACGCAGGTTGCTTTACTCTAAATGGAACTTTTCATGATTACTTTATAAAAAAGGAAATATTGCCCATAAAATTCTTATAATCAAATCATTACTTTACATATATAATTAAATAATAAATTAATCATGAAATAAGTTTGATGTCACTCTAAATTAATCAGGAAATAATAATAAGTTTGTCACCCATATACAGGAAATATTGTCCATAAAAATAATAATTTAATCAAATCATTATTATATATATAATTAAATAATCAAAATACATAAAACATTGCTCATAAAATTCTTTATAGGTGCCATGTCACAGATAACAGTTTTCTGTTAGATTTTAACAGAATAGCTGCCAATGAACAATGTTTTGTTAAAATGGTGATTTTGAAACAATTTAAATAATGAATGATCTTTCTGGGACTTCACCCACCAATTAATGGTGTCTAATGCTATTTTCTCTCAAATTTATTATTATGATTTTAGCTGACACATACCAAGGTGTCACCATCTGAGTGACCAGGTGTAACACTCAGCTCATACACCCAGTGAACTGAAGATTTTCTTCGTGTTGAGATGCATGAGATGGTCATGAATCTAGCAAAACCATTAGTCTACACGAAAGAAAACCATGAATCCTTTTTTTTTTTTTTTTTTTTTAAATGCCATTTTTAGTGTTTAATAGTAACCCCAAAGAAAACCACATGCAATCAATGAAGTAAGGAAGTAGGTAGACTCCTTCTGAGTTCAGGTGCATTCCTGTAAACCAACGTAACTAATTATATTATTTATTCAGTGTAGCTAAATGATTAGTTCGTAAGTTACGGAAAAAATACCGAACGGGTTCTAACAAAAACCATTAAAGGAAATTGTACAGTTGCGAAAGAAATCTAAACCATTCGAGATTCTTCTCTTTCAAGAAAATGGCCATGAATCTGCAAAACCATTTGTCTACACCTAGCAAACTTTCCAAAAAAATCACCAAACGAATACAATAACAACAAAAAGAGAACAACAACATCATTATTTTCGTGAATAATGCTGTTACAAAATTTAACTCTTAATAAAATCTATCGAAACAGACACGTAAGATCCATCGTATATTTTCGATGTTGCAAGCTTTTAACACGTGACAAAATCGACCTGAACAGAAAATGCATGCTGTTGTGAGGTTTCATTGAGAAGCCAAAGTGAAACGCGAAACGGCTAAGAAGTGAGAAAAGAGTTTCGAGAGGTCACGAGAAAAGAAACTGTGAAGCAAACCACGCTCCACCTCGCGAGTGCTAATTAATCTCCAACCCAACTCATGCTAAAAAGGTAAAAAAAAAAAAACAATATCTATTTTTACAATTCTAACTCAAGTGGTGCACGCTTGTAATGAGTGGTGCACACTACCTTTCTAACATAAGACGTGTTTAATGTGTTTAACGGTTATATTTCTAAAAGGACAATTCAATTTCGAATTTCTCTACAGTATGTGAATACCATTTACTTCTCTACATTAAATTTGGAGCCATTATAAATGATCAATTTATTTACAAATCAAACAAACCACTAACTTCCTTAATTACCCTTTATTTATTTACTAATTTAATATCTAATATTGGTTTTTTTTTTTTTAAGGAAATAACAAAGGCAGTTAGTTCTTCACTTCTTCATCTACATATATAGTTACATAAGGAAAAAATAAATAAATAAACCATGGGTAATTTAAGAAGTTAGTTATTGGTTTGATTTGTAAATAAATAAATAAAAGTAGGTCATTTATAATAGCTCCAAATTTGATGTAGAGAAGTATATGTTGTCCACATATCATATTATAAAGAGATAGTGAGTTGAGAGAGTGGATTGGGAGAGTGATTTTAGCACTCCTCTACTTTTAATCAAATTATAATATGAGTGGTGACAATGACACACCCACCACTAAACTATTTATACCCCACTTTTTAAATTATGTAGTATTCTTTTTTTTCCTTTATCAAATTATTTAAAGAGGCATACAATTTTTATTAAAAAAAAATCTTGTACATAGTAAAACTCAATGTTCGAAAAAAACATGCCTAGGCAGCCACCGGCTGTCCTGATTAGATGCCGTCTAGGTTCCGCCTAGGTTCTGCCTAGGCGTTAGGCACTGGGATGCCGCCCAACTAACGCCTAGCATTTACTAGAACATTGGTAAAACTAATCAAACCCCACTTTTCTTATTTCAAAACCATAATGACAAAAGTTTTAATGACATAGATTATTTTAATGTTTACTATTTTTGTTTATATTTTCTTTTAGATCTTGATTTCATGTTTAATATTTATTGATTTATTACTATTTTTGTTTATATTTTCTTTCAGATCTCGATCTCATGTTTACCATGTTTAGTATTTTTTGATTTTATTGTTTCACATGTTTGTTTTATTTTTCTTCTCAAATTCCAGATACAAAATTTTTTTTCTCTCGGTTTATTTTATTTCATATCTTCCGAATATACTATAATTTGTATCAATTCATTAATCATAAGCACAAGAAACAAAACTAGTGTGGACAATCTTCAATCCAAACATTCTCACACTCAAAGAGACAAAGCAAACTTTTCCTTTCTCAATAAATTTTTTATTTAAAAAAAAAAAAAAACCTGGCCAAATTATGAGCCACACTCGATTACACCTCCTAGGAACAACTTGCACTTTATCAAAATGGAAGCTGCAAAATATCCTCGATCATTACTCCAACATATAAGGCAGCGGAGGAGACTTGGAGGCAAGTAGGCAACAGCATTAACAATATTCAAGGCATATGATTGAATGATTCCAAAACAACAGGCGGCACTCAAGCAATGCAAACCACGCAGTGATCAGTCTAATTCTATGCTTATATTTTGCCCGTTTTTCCTATGTTTATGCTTGTTCTTGGGTCCTTTTGGTGGGTTGATGTGTTTGCTAAGCCTTTGTAGGTCTCTTTGGAAAGATGGAGTAATAAGATGAAGAAAGAGGATGAATTTGCCATTTACCGCGGCTCACGCCGCTCAACAGGCATATGCACCATCGGCGGCACTCCAGGCGGTCAAGAAGGATGATTTTCCTTGGCCCATGCCACTCAGGAGGCAAGTGCCTCCCAAGCGGCCCACCCAGCGAGCCATATCAGTTTGTCACCGTTTGATTACCGCTGCCCAGGCAAGTGCACCATCAGCGGTACGGGCAGCGGTAATCCACTTTCCTCGTTTCCTCAGGACAAGGCAGAAGCCCTAATAAAAGAAGATATTTAAGGGGCCGATGGCAGACAAAAAGGAGACGATCAGATCGAGATTCATATTCATCCATTCATTCTTTTTCCAGCATTAGAAGATTATTGGGAACAAGAAGACGACGGAGATTTCAAGTCAAGAGCATCTCACCATAATGGGTTTTCTCTTCATCTCTTCTATGTTTTTATTCTCTCCATTGATGTGTAACTAAACCCCTAACTAGGGGATTGATGTAACCAATTTTGGATAACTCTATGTAATCAATTAGTTTATCTTTTGTTAATCAATTGGGTTTTAGTCTTGTCTATTGAATTAATTGCTCTACATTACTGATTCATATTATTTTGTGGCCTCAATTGATATGAGTTTGTGATTTAGTTTATCCATGAGATTAGGGTTTAGATGTGAATGGCCTTTTCCATCTAAATCACAATCATAAGCTTAATAGATTTGAAAGTTAATGTTTGCATGGCCTTGTTGCATTGATTTGGCTTAGAGTTTTGGTCCAAAGGATTTCGTTACTATCACTTGACACATGGCCTTTGTGAGAGTGGTGGGAAGGAGATTCGTTCTTAATTGTTTATCAAAACAAGCCCTAAACTTTATTGAAGTGTTTAATGAGACTAATTGAGAGCATTGAGTGTCTAAGAAAAGTGCATCGATTCCCTAGTATTTCTCTCCATATATTCATTCCTTGTGTGTGATCTTTGATTTGATTTGATTCAATTTTAGTCTTTAGTTCAAGTAGTCATAATTTAGGTTAATTTTAGAATTAAACAATTTCCAAAACAAAGCATTATGCAATTTAAGTTTTTCGCACTTAGAGTAATCCTTGCTAGATTAATTGGCTTTGACCGATAGAATCGCCGATCCCAGTGAACGAACTTTCTTAGTAAATTGAACACAGATTTTACTGCATCAATTTTGGAGGCAAATAGGCAACATCATTAACAACATTCAAGGCATATGATTGAATGATTCCAAAACAACAGGCGGCACTTAAGCAATGCAAACCACGCAGCATAGTCAAAGCTCGAGCATGCACATGAAGCCGTCGCAATATTATCAGTCCCAATTTGCTTGTTTTCATCTTCACTTTTATTTTTAATATACATGTAAATGTTAAACCAATGATATTTTTGTCCTTGCAATAGTTTATTGTTATTTATATATTAAAAAAAACAAAATCACACAAGAATTGCAATAAAGAAAACCTAATCTCTGACAAAATGAAACCATACTAAAACTCTAACTCAATCGTTAAAAAAAATCATCAAACGATTAATGTCATACTCACAATCTACCACCAAAAATCCAATCAGCTACAGGAAAAAAAAAATCGAATCTAATAAAGGAGGTTTTACACGAAATTAAAGAATCAATTCAAATTAGTGAAAATGTTATGTATTTTTATTCAGAGTAGAATCGATCTTTATACAGTAAACTATAAGACATATAATAGGAAACTAATCCTAGTGATTGAATGAAAATAAACATATACTTGAATGAGAAATATTACACAGTGATTACAAAGTAAATCAGAGATTGTTTCCATGTATTGCAAACTAGAATCAAGGTGATGAGAGAATTGTGGCTTGATGAATGGAGCAATGGAAGGTGTTGATTTGTCACAATGATTAGCGAGAGGATTGAGGCTTGATGAATGGAACAATAGAAGGTGTTGACTTATCATGCCCCCGTAAGATTGACAGGCCGTTCAGGACACCAATCTTGGTACAATGAGTGTGAAAGTGAAGTCGAGGCAGTGGCTTGGTGAGGGAATCAGCTAGTTGGTCAGAAGTGTGGACATGAGAAACACGTAGACGTCCTGTAGCAACTTGATCTCGAACAAAGTGGAAGTCAATAGCGATATGCTTCATACGAGAGTGAAATACAGGGTTGGCACAGACATATGTAGCACTTATATTGTCACAGTAGATGATTGGAGCTGGGAGGACATGGACACGTAACTCCTGAAGTAGATTCATTACCCAATTGACTTCAGCTGCTGTGGAGGCAATGGCCCGGTATTCAGCTTCGGTGGAAGAACGAGCAACCGTCTTTTGCTTTTTAGAGCTCCAAGAGATGGGATTGGTGCCAAGAAAGACTACATAGGCAGAAGTTGAGGTTCGATCATTGGGATCCCCTGCCCAATCAGCATCGGCAAAGGCATGGAGAGTCCGAGGAGATTGTTTACGAAGCATTAGACCATAATCAAGAGTCCCAACTAGATAACGGAGTAACCGTTTAACTGCGAACCAGTGAATAGCGGAAGGGTAGTGCATGAACTGAGACAACTTGTTGATGGCAAAAGAGACATCCGGTCAAGTTAATAAGAGGTATTGCAAGGATCCAAGAGCTTGGCGATACAGAGTAACATCAGCTGGCGGAGAACCATCAGCTAATTTAAGAACATCAGTAGTGGCAAGAGGCGTAGAGATAGGTTTTGCATCAGCCATATGAAGTCTATGCAACAAATCACTTATATATTTCCTCTGAGATAGAAACAAACCATTAGATATAAAATGATCTTCAACTCCAAGGAAATATGAGAGATTACCGAGATCCTTTAAAGAGAACTGCCGAGCAAAAGTAGAGACAAAATCAGTTACGTGAGCAGCGGAGGATCCAGTTATGATGATATCATTAACATAAACCAGTAGGTAGAGAACCAAAGCCAGGGAATGAAGCATAAATAATGAGGTATCCGAATGAGAGTTGGTGAAGCCTTCGGAGAGAAGAAAATTATGAAGTTCGTGGTACCAAGCACGAGGGGCCTGTCGAAGCCCATAGATAGCCTTACGCAGCTTGCAGACATGATTTGGAAGGTCAGTATTGACAAAGCCAGGGGGCTGGTCCATGAACACGTCGTCAGATAAGGATCCCTGCAAAAAACGTATTATTTACATCAAGTTGGCGAAGTGGCCAACTGTTAGTCACAGCAAGAGCAAGTAACAACTGAACAGTCGCAGGCTTGACCACAGGGCTGTATGTTTTAGAAAAATCAACCCCAGGTCGTTGATGAAAGCCTTTGGCTACTAAGCGAGCTATTGATCCATCAGGATTTTTCTTAATCCTGTAGACCCATTTACACCCAATGACATTTTGTGTGGGGGTACGGGGAATGAGAGACCAGGTTTTGTTGGAGAGTAATGCATTATATTCATCACTCATGGATTGACGCCAAGTGTGATGTTATTGGGCTTGTTTGAAGGTGGATGGTTCGATGTTTGGAGAGGCAGTAGTCGTATGAAGGTCAAGTATGTGTTTCAGCTTGGTAATGTTATTTCGTAGCCTGGTATTGTAAGGGTGTGGTTCGATTATGGTGGGAGGAGAAGATGTGGTAGATGAAGTACTTACCTGTGAAAGATGAGAAGCATCCCGAGTTGGAGATGTGAAGGAGGAACCTGTGGATGAGCTGACTTGATTCGGAGAGCTAGAGCTATAATGAGAGAGCTCATGAAGTGAACTGGACTGATTACCCACAGTCTCGGCTTGATGAAGAGATGACACAGATTGGTTGGAAATATTTTGAGTGTCCACGACCAAAGAGGAGGAATTAATTATAGTATCAGGTGGAGATATGTGATTCAAAAAATTGGAAGATCCATGAGTTGACTTTGTTAACCACGTGTCTAAGTGAGGCAATTTGTAGGGTGACTCAGGATGGAAATTGCTATCTTTGAAAGGAAATGTGTCCTCCACAAGGACCACATGTCTAGAGGTGAAGATTTTTTGTGTGGAAGGATCAAGGCACAGATACGCATGACAAGTGATTGAATAGCCAATGAACACACATGGGCGAGATCGTGGTTCAAGTTTGTTGGAGGCGTAAGGTCTTAACCAAGGGTAACAAAGACAACCAAATGTTTTTAAAGATAGATAGTTTGGTGACCGTTGGAAAAGATGGAAGAAGGGAGATTTTTTATTTGTGACTGGGGACGGCATACGGTTGATTAGGTAAACTGCTGTTTGAAATGCCAAGGACCAGTATTTGAGTGGGACGGAAGCGTGATGAAGTAAGATGAGGGCAGTTTCAACAACATGACAGTGTTTATGCTCAGCTGTGCCAACATGTTTGGGAGTACGAGGGGGAGATTTGAGATGTTGAATTCCAACACGAGAGAGGAGGTGACCGAGACTAGTGGCTTCGCCACTTCCATCTGTATAAACAGTTTGAATTTTAGTAGAAAAATAGCGTTCAACAAGGGATTTAAATCTGTCAAACACATTTGTAACATCGGATTTATTTGTTATCGGATAAAGCCATGTGTACTTTGTGAAATAATCGACAAAGATAACATAATAACGGAACTTGTCAAAAGAAATGAGAGGAGCTGGTCCCCAAACATCCATAAAAAGTATCTCCAGAGGTTTAGAACAATGTAATGAAGAAATGCCAAACGGAAGTTTGTGGCTTTTATTACATAGACATGCATTGCAAGAATTAGAAAATGAACTAGACCTAGATGATGGTAGTTTTTGTGAAGCAATAATTTGATGGAGGATTTTGGAGGACGGGTGACCAAGACGACTGTGCCAGGTGTTGACGATTGGAGAACTTGACATGGTTGCCGTGAGGGCTGATTTTTATGGGGAAAAGGATGATCTGATCACCGAAGTTGGCCACTCATACACATTTCCTCTACTCCGGCCTCGTACTAAGGATGCCCCCGTAGTTAGATCCTTCACAAGAAAGAAATCAGGGAAAAATTCAATAGAGGTGTTATTGTAAGAACAAAATTGAGAAATAGAGAGAAGATTTCTCTTGACGTTAGGTGCACACAAAACATTATTAAGTTTAAAGTTTGAGTCATAAGATTTAAGAGTAGTAAATCCTGTATGAGTGATAGGAATGTTATTACCATCTCCAACCATGATATCATCATTTCCACCATACTCAGAGTGAATAAATAGGTTCTGTAAGTCTGAGGTGATATGGTGAGATGCCCCATAGTCAACTATTTAGTCTGAATGATTGTCTGGAGTCCCTCGAGTCGTGAAGTTAACTTGTGGCCAGATGGAGGGTATGGGTCGTGATCTGCATACTTTAGCAACATGACCAGGTTTATCACATAATTGATAAAACAACCCGAGTTTGATCCCCGTTGGAAGCGGATCGCCAATTCTGATTTGACTGGTTGAGCAAGGGTCCTTGAGTGTATGAGTTGTTAGAGTGATTTTGATTGCCACGGTTACCATAGAAATTCTGCTGGAATTGTTTGCCATTGTTGTTGTTGTAGCCATTGTTGCTTCCTCCATAGTTTGACTGTTTTTAAGAGGAATTGAAGTTGTTGTTTCTGTACTTCTTGTTGTGTTGTTTCTGTGAATACTGAGCCGTGAATAGGGAGTCTTCTTTTGTTGAATCTGAGTACCTGAGACTGGTTTCATAGTCTAGAAGTTTCTCAACCAGTTCTTCAAAGGAGATAGGTGATTCTGTTGCACGTAAGGCAGCCTTAATTTCTTTGTAATCTTTGGTGAGACCATTGAGTGTATGAACAACAATTTCTCCATCACTCAAGTCATGCCCAATCATAGCAAGGTCATCAATAATTGTTTTAACAGATTGCATAAAGTCAGAGATACTTTTCCTTCTTGACTAACCTTGGTGAGAGAGTCAATGAGACCAACCATCCGAGTGTTGGATTTGTTGGCGTAGGTTGTTTCGAGTTTGTGCCAGGCCTCCTCAGAGGTTTCACAACCAGACACAAGTGGACCTGCTGCTCCAGTGACAGCTGTTTGAATGGCAAGGAGTAGTAGTCGATCTTGACAAATCCATGCTTTGTATTCAGGAGCCTTGTCTGATGGACATGGATTGGTTCCGTCCATGAATCCCATGAGATCATATCCGTGGAAGAGGTTCTTCATTTGTGAGCTCCACATTGATTAGTTTCCTCATTTAGACAATTTTTGAGGAATTAGTGTGGCCGTGTTGAAAGAGACGATTTGAGAGGAAGAGGATGATGGAGAAGGATTTGTGCTGCTAGACATAACCGTGACTTCATTTGGTGTAGTCATGGCCGAGAATTAAAGAAGAAGAAAAGAAAAGACAAGTGAGTTTAGGGCTCTGATACCATAAAGAATCAATTCAAATTAGTGAAAATGTTATGTATTTTTATTCAGAGTAGAATCGATCTTTATATAGTAAACTATAAGACATATAATAGGAAACTAATCCTAGTGATTGAATGAAAATAAACATATACTTGAATGAGAAATATTACACAGTGATTACAAAGTAAATCAGAGATTGTTTCCATGTATTGCAAACTAGAATCAAGGTGATGAGAGAATTGTGGCTTGATGAATGGAGCAATGGAAGGTGTTGATTTGTCACAATGATTAGTGAGAGGATTGAGGCTTGATGAATGGAGCAATGGAAGGTGTTGATTTGTCACAATGATTAGCGAGAGGATTGAGGCTTGATGAATGGAGCAATAGAAGGTGTTGACTTATCAGAAATAAGAAGAAAAAACAACAGTAAATGGATGTAAGAAAACTATATATAAAGATTAGCGATAAAATGTATTTTTATTTGAATTTTTTTGAAAAAGATATGTGGTGTATTAAGTTTGAAAAATAAACAAAGGGTAGTCATGGAAATAAATAAATAAATAATTAATAAAACCATTTAATTTTATATAATTAAATCAAAATTTTAAAAAGTGGAGCATAAATAGTTCAGTAATGAGGGTGCCAATGGCACTACTCTTATAATATACAATTATAATAGTTCAACATCATGGTAGATTGACGAGTTTATGGTTTGAGCAAATGACTCCTAAGTCAACGGGTCCGATTAATCCTACCAATGAAAAAAGCTTAAAAAAAAATTCATAGTCTTAAAAAAATACATAGTCTAGATAAATAGATAAATAGATATTGTCAAAATAATAATAATAACAATAATAATAATAATAATAATAATAATAATAATAATAGTTCAGCATCACAATATATGAAAATAGAGATTATGCCCACTAAAAAAATGACATTACTTTGAGGAAATAGGTTGTAATCCGCGGTAACCAAAAAAATGTTACAGAAGATTCCCGGTTTTATAGAGATGATACCGTACACGTGTCCTTTAATCGGAGAAACGAGTCACGCGCTAGTAGAGATTGAGGTGGGGTGTGTGCAAATGTGGAATTAATATGATTGGGGTAGTTAATGATTTTAAGCTATTCCGCCTACTAAAAGCTCCACTTGTCTGTTGTCAGAGCATCCACAATGGGAGCACAACTATTCAAGACCTATTTATTGCCACATCATAAAAAATGAGTCTTGAATAGTAAAAAATGGGTCTTCCCATTTGGGTCCTATTTATTTGGGTCTCATTTTTCCACAATGGTGTTCAATTGAAAAAGTAAAAGTGGATCCACTTTTTTAACTTTTTTCCAAAAAATCATTACTCTTCTTGAAAATATTATATATATATATATATATATATATATATATATATATATATATTCAATAATTATTTAACAAATTATGATTAATTTAAAATAATTTTTCACAACCGAATTACATCAACAATAAAAATAATATTTAAAACAAAATATTGTATAAGATTAGACATGGCGCCGGTTTCAGTTCGGTTTCAGTTCGGTTCAATTCGATTGGGTTCTGATCCGGTTTCAGTTCCGATGGTTCAGTTTCAGTTTCGATTTCGGTTCCGATGGTTCGGTTTCGATGGTTTGGTTTGGTTTGGTTTGGTTCGGTTCCGGTTTCGATGGTTTGGTTTGGTTTGGTTCGGTTCGGTTCCGGTTTCGGTTTTAGTTCCGGTTCCGGTTCCGGTTTCGGTTTCGGTTTCGGTTCCGGTTCCGGTTCCGGCTTCGGTTCCGATTCTGGCTTCGGTTTCGGTTTCGGTTTCGATTCTAGTTCCGGTTTTGAAATTAATGTTTTCATTCAAATTATTTTAATTTTATTGAACTAAAATTTTATAATTGAAATTAAATTTATTTATATTTTTTTCATTATATATATAATTATTGAAGTTAATAATAATATATTTAAATTTAAATAATTGAAATATATATATTAAATTTATTTATATTTTTTCATTATATATAATTATTAAAATTAATAGTTATATATTTTAATTTTAATTATATAAATATATATATATATATATATATATATATATATATATATATATATATAAAAGCCCAACCCAGCGATTGGGAAGTGTTGGGAACACAACCTAATCATTGGGCAAGACCCAAATTGAGTTCCAAATTTGGAACCCAATTTGAGTCTACTTAGGTGGATCCCACATTTGGCTCTCTTTTTTTGGGTCTCATTTTGCACCATTGTGGAAGAATGTGATGGGTTCCAAAGTGGGTCTTGTTAAAGTGGGTCTCATTTTGGCACCATTGTGGATGCTCTCATGCAATCAGAATGAAATCGATATTCACTCCTCGTAATATTTGCTTTTCTGCGAAAAAAATTGTGTATATAAACACCTCTCCAACCCTGTTATTGATCATCCCTTGTTCTTCCTCCTCCACCTCAAGAAATATATTTTCAAGGCTTCTCTCTTCTTTTTCTTCTTCTTCTTCTGTAGTTTTCATTAAGAGAGCTGAGAGCTATGTTCAATCAACATCTCATGACAGTAGTCTTTGGCATCTTAGGTATATAGTAGAAATAAATATGCATTAATATTATTCCCACCTCTCTCTCTCTCTCTCTCTCTCTCTCTCTCTCTCTCTCTTTAACATTGATCAATAGACATGCAGTTTAGCACACCAAGCTTACGGTTTCAGGTTTCAGGTCTAGGATCCCACGTATTTTTCTGTATAAATCCTGGATTATCATACCTGATAATCACTTATAGCTTGTTTGTGTGTGTTAAACTCAGGTTTTTCTGTTGTCTTGTTCTTTGAGAGAATGATTTATTTCTGTATTTGATAGTTTTTTGTAGGCATTGAGATACTATATTATTATTATTATTATTATTGTTATTGTTGTTGTTGTTGTTAGTGAAATTATGGTTTTGTAAAAATTAATGTTGTCATGTGAATGATGATCAACATTCTTCATAAGATATGATTAATTAAGTAATTATTAATTTATTTGTGTACTTTATTGATGAAAATGAAATGAAAGCTCATGATCTCTATATAGAATACCTTTTCATACATTTCTCTTAGTTGAAGTTCTGTTCAACTATATACACACATGTTATTGGTACAGGTAGGTTTTGTTTGTTCTTCATGATAATTTACGTTTTGTTTACAATTGAAGTTGTTTTTTTCTTGCTCTGAATGATATTCAAAAGCTATACTAATTAGTGAATATCTTTATTTTGTAACAACAGGTAACATCATCTCGTTCCTCGTGTTTCTCGCTCCAGTGTAAGTATTTGACGTATTTTATCTTTTGTAACTTTTTCAAAAGTAGTTTTATACTTAAACAAAAAACGTGGTTCACGAACTAGTATGAACGGTTATTTTTATTCTTTCTCATCCAGGTCAACGTTTTATCGGATTTTCAAAAGGAAAACAACCGACAGCTTTCAATGCTTGCCCTATCTAGTAGCTTTGTTCAGTTCCATGCTCTGGTTGTACTATGCAATGGTCAAAGGAAATGCTTTTCTTCTCATCACCACCAACTGCTTTGGATGTGTTGTAGAGACCATTTACATAGTCATGTTCATTGCTTATGCACCAATTGAGAATAGAGTACATATCTTGAAACTCAACATTTGTATATATATATATATATATATATATATGTATATATATACAGTGTAATTATTTATTTTACTTAATTAACCAGTAATTTTAATTTATTTTTTGCTAATTTTTGGCTGCAGAAATTAGCTCTCAAAATACTTTTCTCTATGAACATTGGAGCTTTCACTTTGATCCTTCTGCTCACACACTTCCTGCTGAAAGGTAACCTACAAGTCATAGTCATCGGCTGGATTTGCGTTGGCTTTTCTGTGTGTGTCTTCGCGGCACCCTTATCAATCGTGGTGAGTATTAATTAATTAACATAAACGCATATTAATCCTTCTCTTGTCAGAATGAGTCCTGACTTTACTTGTTGTGCAGGCACATGTTATTAGAACCAAAAGCGTTGAGTTCATGCCATTCAATTTGTCATTCTTCCTTACAATTAGTGCAATCATGTGGTTCGGCTATGGTATTTCCCTCAAAGATATCTTCATTGCGGTGAGCTTAATTAGTTAATTGATTTCATCTAACACTTTCGATTTCAATCATTGCACATCACTGCTGCAGCCATTGATTGATGACTAATGTTTTTTTGATGATGGTGATCAATCAAACAGCTTCCAAATGTTATCGGGTTCGTGTTGGGATTACTTCAGATGATACTCTACATGTTTTACAAGAATATCCGGAAGATCAAAAAGGTTGCAGCGGAGACAGCTCTGCCTGAATCGCCAGTCAAAAATGTTGTCATAATTCAAACCATTGGAGACGATGTGCTGATCCCAGTTGAAATTCAACACTATATGAAGAACAACAACGAAGAGATTAAAGAAGACGCGGCAGCAGAGGTGGTTGAATTACATGGAGTGGATCATCATGAGCCTAAAATACAAGAGAAGAGCTTCGAAATCTCGAATGACATCCAGCAGGATGAATCTCCTGTTTGAGTTAATAAAAGTACCCGAAAAATGTCATCTTGTCATATGAATCTAATCAAAAAATTATGTTATTGTTCTTAATCATCAGAAAATAACTGTAACCGATACGGTGAACGGCGTATAGTGTTTTTACTGCTTTGTATACAGTAGAGTATATAAACAATTTGAATGTTTCTTTCCGACCTTCGGGTTCGATGAATAAAGTTGGCTGTTCAAAAAAAATGAACAGTCTGAATGTACTGCTCTCTCTTGCTTTGATTTTCGTATAATATATGAGAATTAATTTACCGTGTTAATAATGTTGATGTGTCACGAGATATTTAGAGACGAAAAGCTGAAAAACATTATTGTACGGTAGATATCATCAATCATCACGCTGATATCACTTGGAATAAATGTGTGCCAAGTCTATCGATCCACAATCACAAGTGATGGACCCATATTTAAAGGCTGGTGCTGTGATCGCTTTTCGTCCAGTAATCAATTCTAAGAAGACTACCCGTAAACTATAGATATCAGATTTCACAGTTAATAGTCCGGTCATGGCATATCAGATTTCACAGAAACATGTGACTTGTCTCCAACTGGACCAAGCTTTGCTAAAATCAAAGAGTTTCGGATGAAATCCCTTCTCCATCAATATGATGGAGGACTTAAAGTCCCTATATAAATCCGGAGGGTTTGCTTTATTGTAAAGGTATTCCAAACCTTTGGCTGCACCAGCTGCTATCTTCATTCTTGTGTTCCAATTAGAGGTGACACGGTTCCGGTTCGGTTCCGGTTCCGGTTCCGAACCGGCGGTTCCGGTTCCACGGTTTAGTGGAACCGGAACCGGAACCGGTTCTAACCGGTTCCGGTTCCGGTTCCGGAACCGTCGGTTCCGGTTCCGGTTCCACAGGAACCGCCGGTTTTGAACCGGATTTTTTTTTTTTTTTTTTTTTTTTTTTTTTTTTTTTTTTTTTTTTTTACAAAATTAAATTACAAAATAAAATTACAAAATTACAAAATTAAATTATAAAATAAAATAAATATATAAATGAAAAATTACAAAATTAAATTATAAAATAAAATTACAAATGACAAAAGAAAAAGAAAAAGAAAAATGGGTTCTTATGGGTTGTTGAACCATGGTTGCAAAACAACCATGATAACACCCTAACCAATGAAGCCACATTCAATTCTAGTATAATAATTGAAACAAAAACTATAAGTAGTATAAAGATTTATTTTAAAACGTGTCCATTTACACGAGGCCTGACTTTAAAGTAATTCTCCGGACCAAGACGGGCACGGGTGTGGTGTCGGATCGAGAGGGAAAAGTTTCTTACTAGGTTTAAACAAGGTTCGAAATAAACACGACACTTAAAAACACTTTTTTTTGATGAAAAAGGGGTTTTTGGGGCTCGAAAAGTGGGCACAAGCCCTCTGGACTTGCTCCCATTGGATTCCTTGCATCATTCTATGCGATTTCAAAAAAAAAATCACCCAATTCGGACATCCGAGCACAAAGTTATGGCCTTTCAAAGTTTAAGGCATATATACAAATTTTTTTACCGCAATTTTTTTTTTTTTGAGGCAAATTTTTTTTTGAGAGTGTTGGAGAGAAATTAGAATTAGAGAATTGAAAAAAAATTGGTGTGAGGAAAAATGAAAGGGGGGTGGTATTATAGAAAAAAAAAAAAAAAAAAAAAAAAAATTGTGTGAACCGGCGGTTCGAACCGGAACCGGAACCGCCGGTTCCAATCCGGTTCGAACCGCCGGTTCGAACCAACTAACGAACCGGAACCGGAACCGGTCCAACCGGTTCAGGTTCCGGTTCTTGAACCGGAACCGGAAATCCGGTTCCGGTTCCGGTTTTTCCGGTTCCGGTTCCGGCCGGTTCCGGCGGTTCGAACCGGAACCGTGCCAGGTCTAGTTCCAATCAAGTGGTTCCTTGTCTGGTGGAAGATCTGCACAGGATCGATCAACAAATTAGCAGTTACTTTACCTCCCATAGGCAATCCATGAAACTCAAAAAAAAAATAAAAATAAAAATAAAAAAAATTAAAAAAAAATTAAAAAAAATGTTCAATGTCATAAATTGCAATTTCTTGACATTTCTGTGCACTCATACTTTCGACAGCACAATCCTGAGTATTAACAGCTTTTAACATATGAAATCATTGCCTATATGGTTCACTATTTAGGTGCCTTCTTACTCGGCAGTGCCACTGATCCATTTTTAACTAACTAAAATAATAAATAATAATTTTCAAATGTAATCTTTGATTGTTGGGAAATTATCATTTCCCCCTAAGGTTTGCCATATTGGATAAATTGGTCCCTCTAGTTTCAATAATGGCCAATCAACCCCTTGAAATCCTATATATTGGTCATTTTGCCCCTTCTATCAAGTTTTCCATCCAAAATCCCTTTGACCGTTGATTAAAAAATTAAAACAACTCTATCAAGGATTGAACCTTCAACCTTATAGTTAAAAATCATACGCCCTAACCTATTGTGCTACTCCAAGTCTCTATATAGTTATATAATTTGTTTAAAATAATTTAAATGTATTTATATAATTTAAAATAAAATCATATTTAATAATAATATATAAAAACATATTTATGAAAAAGAAAAAGGAAATAAGAAAACAAAAGGAAAAAAAAAAGGAAATTTATTATTATTATTTTTCTTTCTTTCTTTTTTTGAATTTTTTCCATTTTCAATTTATGGGCTTTGATTTTCTAGGTTTTTTATCAAATTGAAATAATAATTTTTTTTAAAAGGAAAAAATTAAAAATTAAAATAAAATTATGGGCTTTGATTTTCTAGATTTTCTGGGTTTTCTTTTGTTTTCTTATATTTTTTTTTTCTTTTTCATAAATCTATTTTTATATATTATTATTAAATATGAGTCTATTTTAAATTATATATAAATGAGTAATGAGTTTATTTTAAATTATATAAAGGTATAAACATATTTATAAAAAAAATTAAACAAATTATATAAATATATATATATATATACACATTTAAATCAACGAATCAACAAACCTACAACAAGAAGTTTGAGTAGCTTAGTTGGCTAGAGTGTGGCTTTTAGCCACAAGGTTAGAGGTTCAATCCATGATAGAAGTGTTTTTATTTTTTAATTAACGGTCAAAAGGGATTTTGGATAGAAAACTTGACATAAGGGTCAAAATGACTAATATTTAGGATTTCAGGTGGTTGACTAGTCATTATTAAAACTAGAAAGATTAGTTTATCTAATATTGTTGAATAGTTTAATATACAATCCAATATTTAGTAACTTACCATTACAAGCCAATCCATTATGACTTACCAAATATTATACAATATATATTTAGTAAACAATCCAATATTTAGTAGTAATTTACTTGTACAATTGTCATTATTGTATGATTTACCAAAGGACAACACTTGGGTATTGACCGGTCAGATCGGTCAATACCCAAGGTATTGACCAACCCAATGGTTGGTTGTCACGTAACCCAAAGCAAGGAGAAAAATGTAAAAAGTGAAAAAGTTTTGGCTACGTGGCAACACCTCATTGGGTGGTCAGTATACTTGGATACTGACCAGTCAGTACCCAAACATTTTTCCTTTACCAAATAGTATACAATGCAATATGTTGACGGTGAAATTTGGATTGCCACGCACTCAACAATTAGATCAATTTAATATGAAGCAAGAAAATTAAGAACACATGCAAAAGACAAGTTTTACGTGGAAAACCCTTGAATGGGAAAAAACCACGGCGCCCCTAAGGACAGAAGAATAATACTAGGTTTTCGTTGCTTTGTTACACACTCTAATCTCTCACAATTGCTCTCTTTTCTCTCTCTATCTTTCTGAACCCCCTCCTCGTGGGATAAGTGGTTCTATTTATACATGTTTACTTAGGGTTTTTTCTTTGTTGATTTGTTCTAGGATCCTTCTTTGTCGCGGATTGGGTCTTCTTTCCTTTTACGATTCCTTGTTGCTTCGGGTCTTCTAAAAGAGTAGGGTTTACTTCTGTATTTTTACCGAGTTAGTTCAAGCTCAGTGTGCTGGTCCAGCGAGTACCTTTAATTTCTGGGTATTACGTTTTCTGGCGAGCACACTTCTATATCCGGCGAGTAGGTTTTTAGTTTTGGCGACCATACCTTTGATTTCCCTCTGGTCTAAACTATTCTTCCATCCTGACTGGTCAAACTTCTTTCCTTTACCCGGTCAACGAATGACGTGGCAACCCTTTGTTAGCTCCTTTGATGACGTGTCAGTTGGGCGAGTTTATACATACAACAATACCCCCATGAATACTTCGAGCTGGGCGAATGACTTATCCTTCATACTTCGTTTGTCTCTGCGAGTAGTATTTATAAGACTTCAGCGCTTTTGTGCAACAACTCACTCTTCCCCCTTTTATATGTCCCGCGTTGTTTCACTTAATTGATTCTTCTGGTGCAAGCTTTTAATCTGGGCCACGTGATTTCCACGCTTTCATTTGTTTCGTCAGACGAAGGGACGTTCTGACTGCTTGGTTGTCCCCGAGAGGCCACGTGTCCTTTGCTTGGTGGCGGCTGTTGTAGTTGGTCACTGTAGCCGTCATTCTCATTAATTGCGTATCACTCACTTGATTTCTTTTTGTTTTTGAATTTCGAAGTTCCCCCTTTTAACGCCTAAACGTTCCTTCTTCTCCTTTTATCTCTTCATTTTTCCCTTTTCGTTATTTCCCTACCGTCTTCTTATAACAGAAAGAACAGCTTGATTTCCTTTGCTTTTGTCTGCCAAATTTCTTCGAGTACCTGCTACAATCCTTTCCTTTGTATTCAATTCCTTTTGTTACCGGACGGTTTCGTCGGACTCGGTTGTTCCTGCTTCTCTGCGTATCCTTCGTGAATCTAGGGTTTTCTGGTGAGTTCCCATGGACCCTTCTCTACGTTCCTCTCTTTTTAATCGGATGATGCAAGCTATGGAGCTTGGTGACAAAGACACCGCGGACAAGATCGAATCTCTGATTCGTAATTTTCGTCCGGGTTCTCCGGTGCCAATTTCTGTTTATATTCCGTCTTTTGAGGACGCTTTTATCCCTAACACTTCTCCTCCATCTTCTGGCAGTGATTTTCCCACGATGCCGAGATCTTCTAAGCCGAGCGCGAGCAAACGACGTGCCTCTAGGGCTCCTCGTGGATCCCTTCTGGATGCCCAAACAACCGTTGATTCAGATGTCGATGATCATCAACGAGACAGGCTGAACTTTTCGTTTGATCGCCCGTGCTCCTTTGATACTGAAGTCAACGTGGTTGGCGAGGCGGAGCTTGGCAAGTTCAAGAGTCGCTTCGGGATCCCAGACTCGGTGACTTTGATTTTGCCTGGTGACCGAGCGGCGTGGAATCCTCCTGAGAACGCAGTCGCCATCTACGGTGCCATGCTTAGCTGTGGGATCACCCTTCCTCTGCAGCCCTTTATCGCTCGGTTCCTCGCGGAGGCCAAAATTGCACCCGCTCAACTTGCCCCGAACAGTTACAGGATCCTCATGTGCCTGGGTTTGATGTGGAAATTGAAAGGTTTTGGATCCCCTACGCCCCGCGAGATTCGTCATTTCTACACCTTGAGGCAGGCTGGCAACAGCGGGACTTATTTTCTGCTTTCCTCGCCCGTGGAGAATTGGATTCCAGAGGGTGTATCGAACCCTGGGCAAGTGGAGGTCTCCAGCGACGAGAAGAAGAAAGGCTTTATTTGGGGCTTTCCTTCTTCAAACAAAAGATGGAAAAACAGCTGGTTTTTCGTCGGTGGCGAATGGGGTAGAAATGTGTCTGCCAATAGCCGCCTGAGTCTTGTAGCGAGGAAGGTTCCTAGGCATTTTACTTCTCCTGATGCCTGGTCAAAAACGGTCCCTGTTTTGCTGGATGCAGAGATTTCTCACCTTGCTGTTGCAGCCGTCCTTCCTCTAGACGAAAGAGGCCGATCATTTCTCCTGGACGAGGACAAGATGATTGCAAAAGGGTTATTCCCTCGTCTACCAGCCAGACTTCCTCGCCGTAAGTTTTATTCCTTTCTTTATGGTTTCCGTGTGTCCATTCGCTAATATTTGATCGGTTTTTGCAGTGTATGATTTTGACAGAGTTTGTGACCTGCAAGCTCGGGCGGTCAAAAATTCTGAGGCTGCCAGTAAGAGACACGCCGCTGGTTTGGCCAAGGAAGGCGTTGCTAGCCCGGATGGCGGCGATCCTTCGGATGACGAGAATGTTGGCGATGTCGATGGGGAGCGAGTCGATTTGGGGACATCTGTTTGTCCGGATGATGCTGCGAATACCCCCGTCGTTAAAGATGGTGTGGCTGCGAGCACTGCGGCGAGTACTGCTGCGACAGCTCCAAGCCGTAAGGGGAAGGAAAAAGTGGGGGTTTCGGGGATGGCCAGTGAGATCCCTATTTTCGATGCGAACGTCCCTGAAACTCCCCTGGATCCTTCAAGCGACCTAAACCCCAGAACTGGAAGGGGTAAGCGTCCAGCAGAGGGCACGCCTGATCGTACTGCTCGGCCCGTAAAGCGGGCGTCAAGGGTCGTGCAATACGTGGTTTCTTCAGACGAGGAGGTCGCCGAGGAACCTGTGCTCGCCGAGGTTCCTTCTGCTGAGACGACCGTCCCAGGGGCTCCTGTTGAGGGACCAAATTTGGCGGAGTCTCCTCTCCGGGAAGGGGCAAGTAGTTTTGGTGCTACTGCCAGTCCCCCAATCAGTGCAACTCCTCCTCCAGCAGCTGCGGAAAAAACGAGTGCTTCTTGTGCTGGTCAGCCCGGGTCATCTGGTCAACAAGGGCCAACAGAGAAACCTGGGTCGTCTAGACAGGGGGAGGCTGCTGCGTCTGGTTCTGGTGTTGCTCATGGAGCTCCTCCTGTTGACCCAGCTGAGGCTGGTGAGGGGGATGAAACTGTCTCCCTCTCGGATTTCACAGCTGCCGAGATTTGTTCTTATTTAATGAATAACAATGTCTATGTCGGCGAGAGTTGGGAACAGATAAAGAAGGGATCCTGCAACAAGAAAATGGAATTCTTCTTCAACTGCTATTCTTTGGTGAGCTTCTCGCTGTGTTTTTTGTATTCTCTGTTTAGCGCGTCTCCTGACTTCTGCTTTTCTCTTTTTAGATGCTGTCTGAGTTGACTGATAACTACAGACGAGGGAATTTTTTGTCGAAGGATTTTAAGCGCCTACGGGAGCAGTCCTCTCTTTCGGAGGCCAAGAAGCTTGAGGCTGAGGAAACCCATGCTCAGCAACTTGCGCAGCTGAGGGAGTCGGCAGATGGGCACCTTTCAGCCCGATTGGCTGCTGAGGAGAAACTGGTTGTTGCTGAAGAAGAGATTCGCTTGCTGCGAGAGCAGCTCTCCGCTAGTCAGGAGTCGCTCGCTGCACGTTTAGAGGCTGAGCGGCTAACTGAAGGTGCAAAGGAAAAAGCCGAGCGTGAGGCTGCAGATTTGCGCAACCAGTTGGCCTCGCATGAAGTTATTCTGACTGACCTTAAGGCCGTTTTGGAGGTTGAAGCGGTTGATCGTTTCAAAAGATCCCCTGCCTATGACGCGCTCTTGTTGCGTGAGTTTGAAAAGGGCATGAGGCAGGCGAAAAAGTTTTTTGCCATGAAGGACCATTCAACCGATAAAGCTCTGCGGCGTTTTGACAGGTCTCTTGAGCAGCATATGGCTGATGGTGTGGGCTCGATAAAGGATCAAATAAAACGATGGCGAGCCCATTGCCGTTACAATAGGACTGACCCTCATCCCATGCATTTGGAGATCCCCAGCAAACGCGCCTTCAACACATATTACTCGGGTCAGAAAGGCAGTTTTTCTGGTTCGGGCGCTGAGCCAGACTTGGGCCCTATTGCTGGAAGGGATTATGAGCCCTTTATGCCAGAAGGGGATGAGGAAGTCATCTGGCCTTCAGAGGAAGAGATGGAGGATGAGGAGGACAGTGAGGGCCCCCCTACAGCTGGTTGAGGACTGTGTTTTAACTTTTTCTTCCTTTATTTGTAATTCTTTATTTGTACATAACCTTTATTCAAGTTATAAACTCTCTTTCATTTTTGTGTTCAGCTGCCTTTGCTGATTTGTTGGCTTCGTTCAACTTTTTCTTTTCACCAGGTTCTTCTTAGCATACTGTATAGCTTTGTTCAGCTGCCTTTGCTGTGTTTTCGGCATACTCAGTGTTTGTCAGGACGTATCCGACCATACACCAAGTTTTGTTTTAGCATATTTTAACGCTTTGTTCAGCTGCCTTTGCTGTATTTTCGGCATACTCAGTGTTTGTCAGGACGTATCCGACCATACACCAAGTTTTTTTAGCATATTTTTTGTTTGTTCAGCTGCCGTTGCTGTATTTTGGCGTACTCAGTGTTTT
Source organism: Acer saccharum (assembly GCA_030490815.1). Taxonomy (NCBI): domain Eukaryota; kingdom Viridiplantae; phylum Streptophyta; class Magnoliopsida; order Sapindales; family Sapindaceae; genus Acer; species Acer saccharum. The sequence goes on along the minus strand of CM059873.1, from coordinate 2,757,065 downwards.
GGCAGGTTTTATTCGACCATGCCCTGAGTTTTTATTTCTCGCCAGTTATCGCTGCAGCGAGTATAAAGCTCGTTTTCTTGTAATGATAGCTATGTGATGGCGAGTCAGAATCGAGAATCTCTTAGTAATAAATTACTCTATTGAATACTTCCTGCAACTTTATTAACTGTTATAAAGAAAGAAAACTAAAACGAACAACTGTTCTAAACTTAAAATGGAAGAATAAAAAGAATTCAAAAGAATCTAACTTGTCCCTTAGGGATAGTATATCTTCAAGTACTGCGCATTGCATGGACGGGGTAGCTCTCCAAGTCCTTCTCGAGTAATGCGATATGCCCCATGGCCAGCTATCCCCGTAATCTTGTAAGGCCCTTCCCATTTGTCTGCGAGCGATCCTGCAGTCTTGTCTCTTGTTCCCGGATTGACCCTCTTCAGTACTAAATCCCCAAGTGTGAACCTCCTTTCACGCACATGCGAGTTGTAATATCTGGCTACCCTCTGTTGGTACGCCGCATTCCTTATTTGTGCGCGCTCTCTTCTTTCTTCTAATTCATCTAGGCCGCACTTTAGCATATCAACGTTGATTTCTGGCTGGAAGAGTTGTACCCTTGGTGAAGAGAAAGCTGTTTCCACAGGAATAACAGCTTCTGCTCCGTAGGCCATGGAATATGGGGTTTCGCCTGTTGAGCCCCTCTCTGTTGTTCGATATGCCCAGAGCACTTGTGGTAACTTATCCGCCCAGCTCCCCTTTTTGGTTGCCAATTTAGCCTTCAAGTTGTGTTTGATGATTTTGTTCACTGCTTCAGTTTGGCCATTCGTCTGTGGATGTGCTGGAGAAGCGTAGTAGTTGTTGATGCCATACTTATCACACAGTTCCCTGAATTTCCTGCCGTCAAATTGGGTCCCATTATCTGTGATGATGGTGTTTGGTATCCCGAACCTGTACAAGATATTTTTCTTCACAAAGCTAATGGTGTTTGCTTCTGTTATATGTACCAAAGGCTCGGCCTCTACCCATTTTGTAAAATAATCCACGGCTACTATGGCATGCTTTGCTCCTCCAGTTGCTGTTGGCATTGGGCCGATCAAGTCTATTCCCCACATGGCGAATGGCCAAGGTGAGGTAATACTTTGTAGGAGCTCAGGTGGTTGTCGGATGTTATTTGCGATCTTCTGACATGCTTCACATCTCGCTGCCACCCTTTTGGAGTCGGCGAACAGAGTTGGCCAGTAAAAACCCTGTCTCAATGTTTTGTGGGCTAGGCTGGCACCCCCAGCGTGGTTCCCACAATTTCCACTGTGTATGCTTCTTAGGATACCTTCTGCTTCTTCAGGCCCGACACATCTCTGCAGTGCCCTCGAGTATCCCCTTTTGTATAGTTCTCCATTGAGTACCGAGTACCTTGTTGCTCTGTATTTTAGTCGCCTTGCCTCCAATGGGTCACTCGGGAGTACATCGTTGACGAGATATTCTTTTATTGGCGTGATCCAGCTGTCCCTCTCGCCAAAGACTGCCCCGACTTCCTTTGTCTTAACTATACTCGGTTGCAATAGGCGGATCATAGAGATATTGTTGGGCCAGATGTTGATGGTGGCAGATGCCAGTTTGGCTAAGGCGTCAGCTTTTTCATTTTCTTCTCTGGGGACGTGAACAATTCTATACTCTTTGAATCTTTCTAACAGCTCCCTTGCTAATTCCAGGTAAGTGATCATGCTTTCTTCTCTCGCTTGGTATTCATCTAGTACCTGATTGACAACAACTTGAGAGTCGCTGAAAATTTCCACCTCGTCTGCACCTAAGATTGTGCTAATCTTTAAACCTGCTATGAGCGCCTCGTACTCAGCTTGATTGTTGGTGGCTTTGAAATTGAAACGCAAGGCACATTCAACTGAATCTCCTTCCGGTGTTGTCAGTACTATACCTGCCCCGCTGCCGTGCGTGTTTGATGAGCCATCAACGCGAAGTTGCCATTTGAATACTTTCTTATTTTGCTCCACCATCATTCTCGCCACCTCTGTGCTTGGTTCAGTGAACTCTGCTACGAAGTCTGCCACTGCCTGGGCTTTAATTGCTGTCCTTGGGAGATATTCTACATCGAATTCACTTAATTCGATCGCCCACTTTGTTAACCGACCGGATACTTCTGGTTTCTGCAGGATTAACTTCAGTGGGCAGTTGGTGTATACCCTGATTCTATGAGCCTGGAAATATGGTCTTAGCTTCCTTGCTGCTGTTATTAGGGCGAGTGCCATTTTTTCTGCCGGCGAGTACCTTGTTTCGGCTGGTAACAGTGCCTTGCTGGTGTAGTATACTGGTTTTTGGATTCCATCCTCCTGTCGTACTAGCACGGAACTTGTGGCTGCTTCAGAAACGGATAAGTACATGTACAATGTCTCGGCTGTTTCCGGCTTTGATAGCAGTGGTGCCCGTCCAAGGTAGTCTTTCAAGGCCTGGAAGGCTTTTTCGCAATCCTCATTCCATTCGATCCCTTTTCCCTTCTTTAAAGCTTTGAAAAATGGTAGGCATCGGTCTGTTGATTTGGCTATGAATCTGCTCAGCGATGCTAGGCACCCTGTGAGTTTTTGGACATCTTTCAGAGTCTTTGGCGAGACCATTCTTGCTAGTGCTTGAATTTTTTCGGGGTTCACCTCTATTCCTCTTTGGTTCACCTGATATCCGAGAAACCTCCCAGATGGTACGCCGAATACACATTTTGCCGGATTCAACTTCATTCCATACTTGACCAGTACGTCGAATGTTTCTCTCAGGTCATCTGCATGTCTATCTGCGGTAATACTCTTTGTCAGCATATCATCAACATAAACTTCCATATTTCTCCCTATCTGCCTGGCGAACATCTTGTTGACCAAACGCTGATAAGTTGCCCCAGCGTTCTTCAGGCCGAATGGCATGACTGTGTAACAATACAACCCCTGATCTGTGGTGAATGCCGTTTTCTCTTCGTCAGGCCTGTGCATCTTTATTTGGTTGTACCCTGAATATGCATCCATGAAACTCAACGTCTCATGTCCGGCTGTTGCATCTACTAACTGGTCAATCCTTGGTAATGGGAAGCTGTCTTTGGGGCAAGCTTTGTTCAGGTCGGTGAAGTCGACACACATCCTCCATTGATTGTTCTTCTTCTTAACTAAGACTACATTCGCCACCCATTCCGGGTACTTGACTTCTCTAATTGACCCTGCGGCGAGCAACTTTGACACTTCCTCTTTTATCGCTGCACTCCTTTCTGGGTTGAAGCTTCTCCTTTTCTGTACTACCGGTTTACATTTCTCATTCACTGCTAGATTGTGAGAAATTGTGCTTCTATCAATCCCTGGCATGTCTTCGTGGCACCAAGCGAAAATCCCCCGATATTTTTTCAGCAAGTCCGTCACATCTTTTTTAACCTGTTCAGTCAGCCTTGCTCCGATCTTTACTGTTTTATCTGGTTCTGTTTCATCGAGAACAATCGACTCAGTCGGTTCTTCCTTTTCTCTGCTTTTTTTGTCTCTTGGGTCCAGTTCGAAGTTTTCCGGATTATCCTCCTGTGTCTCTGTGTCTACTTCGAATATGTTCAAAGTTTCCATTCCTGTTTTATCTTTGAAGATTGACAGGTTGGCGCGGCGAGCCATCTCCTGCGACCCCTTCAGTTCTCCAACGCCGAATTCTGTAGGGAACTTTATTTTCAGTGCATGGGTTGAGGTTACAGCTCGAGCTCTGTTAAGAAACGGTCGGCCCAGTAGAGCATTATACGGCCAATTATGGATGTCAACGACGACAAAGTCTAACAGGATTGTTCGCCGGCACGGTGCTGTTCCAAATCTTACCGGTAGTTTCACTGTTCCTAACGACCTAACCTCTGCGCCACCAAATCCTTTCAGCGGTACGTGGAATGGTTCAAGATCTTTCCTGTCCAGCCTCAACTCATCATACACTCTGGCACTCAAAATATCAGCCGAACTCCCGTTGTCTATCATCACTCGAAGGACATCCCTATGGGCTATTCGAACTCCCACGACAATTGCATCATTAGGCTTTGCATCAATCCCGTCTGAATCTTCTGCTATAAATGTTATAGGATCATGTCCTTCTCTCCCCTTCTTGGGGTTTCTCTGCACAGAATTGACCTCCATGCTCCTGCCTTCATACATCACTTCTCGAACTTCCGACATCCTTTCTCGATTGCTCCTCCCAGTGTGAGGTCCGCCGAAAATTGTGTTTATGGCTGCGTTAGGACTGTTCCTCCTTGGACTCTTCCTATCCTGCCCGTTTCCTTGGCGGCTATCTTGGCGACCCCCGTGCTTATCTCCTTTCAAGGCAAAGTCTTGCAGGTGCCCATCTCTGATCAGGCTCTCGATGTGATCGCGCAGCTGGAAACACTTTGAAGTTTCATGTCCATGATCTTTATGGAATCGACAGTACTTAGTTGTATCTCTCCTTGCATTCGCTGATTGCTGTCAGGGGTATTTGGCGAGTCCCTTGTCTTCTACCACGGACAATATCTCCTCCTGGTCGCCATTTAAAGGGGTGTAATGGTTGTACCTTCCTCGAAACTTATTGGCCCGAGTGTTTCCCCTGCTCTCTCTCGAGTATCCTTTTTGGCCTTTCTCATCCTTCTGGCGATCACGTGATTGCATCTTTTTGTCGTCCTTATGGTCTGTTTTCAAGTTTGGCTTGTGCCCATGCACGTAGCTACCCCCTTGCGCTACTTCTTCCTCCTCTGCCAGTGCATAATCGCCAGCTATTTCCATCATCTCTTCGTAAGTTTTAGGTCTATCCCTTCGCAGGTCAAAGGACAATCGTCCACTCTGTAGCCCATTGGTGAAAGCGGCGATTACAGCTACATCACTGGCATCCTCAATTTGAGCTACTTCCTTCCCAAACCTGGCCAGATACTTCTTGATTGATTCGTTATGTTCCTGTTTCAAGTTTGACAGATGGGCGAGTGACTTTCTTCTTTGGACACTTCCCATAAACTGCCTTATGAATGCCTTGCTGAGGTTTGAGAAGCTGCTTATGGTTCCGGGTGGAATCCTTCCGAACCATCTAGAGGCGAGGTCGCCGAATGTTTGCGGGAAGGTGAGACACATTAACCCGTCATTGGATGAATACTGGGCCATGATATTGCGGAATCGGCGAACATGTTCCTTTGGATCCCTGTTCTCTTTGTACTGCTCAATAGTTGGCATTCTAAATCTGTCTGGAAATTGGGTGCGAGCAATAGCTTCAACGAATGGGCTATCTGACTCATCATCTGAGGATACATTACGACCATACCTTCGTGCCATTGCTGAAACCTTTCTTGATAGCTCTTGTAAGGTGACATCTCGCTGACCAGTTGGTTCTCCTGCTGGGTCGAGCCTACTCTTGATTGTCATTCTACCATGATTGCCTCTTTCATCTGGGCTTCTTCGATCTTCCGTGCTCTCGGATCTTCTCCGCTTCGTTCTTTTAGATCGCAACTCCCTTCGCGGACGAGGACTCTTGTCCTCAGATGAGATGGACCGGTGTCTCCGCCGGTTTCGCTGGTATGTGTCGCTGGAATTGACCCCATGTGTTCGCACCTGGTCTCGTTCCTCCCTGGATTCTTCATTCATCACACCTTTTCCCTTCCTTTGTTTTCTCCCCTCGAAATCCTCAATGTGGTCTTGGGGGGTCTCCTCGGTGGATTGTCTTGCTTGAGTATCGGGAATTGTGATATGAACTTCTGACCGCAGCCTTCCGGGTGGATGGGCTCCAGGGGTGGTTAACTCGTAAGGAGATGAGACTCCTAACCCTATGGGAAGCGAAAGTCCTATTTTGCTGGCTTCGCTGATTAGGTTTACCAATGCGGCTTGGAAGTGCTGCAAAATCCCGGGATCAGCCGCCCTAGTTCCTGGCGTTGCTGCTGACTGCTCCCCGACTGTCACTGCCCTGTCTCCCGTTGGCGCAGCCGGTTCAACAACTAAATCTCCACTGGAGTTACCATCTCTGTCGCTGTCGTTATTCATGCTGTCTGATTCGCAAGGGTCCCTCGAAGTTTTCTGTTCAAAAGCCCCCTCCTTCTAGCGCCAATTGTTGACGGTGAAATTTGGATTGCCACGCACTCAACAATTAGATCAATTTAATATGAAGCAAGAAAATTAAGAACACATGCAAAAGACAAGTTTTACGTGGAAAACCCTTGAATGGGAAAAAACCACGGCGCCCCTAAGGATAGAAGAATAATACTAGGTTTTCGTTGCTTTGTTACACACTCTAATCTCTCACAATTGCTCTCTTTTCTCTCTCTATCTTTCTGAACCCCCTCCTCGTGGGATAAGTGGTTCTATTTATACATGTTTACTTAGGGTTTTTTCTTTGTTGATTTGTTCTAGGATCCTTCTTTGTCGCGGATTGGGTCTTCTTTCCTTTTACGATTCCTTGTTGCTTCGGGTCTTCTAAAAGAGTAGGGTTTACTTCTGTATTTTTACCGAGTTAGTTCAAGCTCAGTGTGCTGGTCCAGCGAGTACCTTTAATTTCTGGGTATTACGTTTTCTGGCGAGCACACTTCTATATCCGGCGAGTAGGTTTTTAGTTTTGGCGACCATACCTTTGATTTCCCTCTGGTCTAAACTATTCTTCCATCCTGACTGGTCAAACTTCTTTCCTTTACCCGGTCAACGAATGACGTGGCAACCCTTTGTTAGCTCCTTTGATGACGTGTCAGTTGGGCGAGTTTATACATACAACACAATATTTATTATAGAATTTAATATTTAGTGTACAAACCAATATTTATTACGGAATCCAATATATAGTAATTTGCTCCTTACAAGGCAATCAAGTATAGCTTGCCAACAGGCTCGGCCCTAGGGGGAGTCCAGTGAGGCAACCGCCTAGGACCCCCGATTTTTAAGGGCCCTAAAATAAATAAAATAAATAAAATAAATAAAATGATTTCAGATATAACTCATGTATGATTTTAAACTAACAAACCCATAAATGAGTTTAAAATAGGCCCATCAAATATATAAATTTTTAAAACTAACAAACTCATAAATGAGTTTAAAATAGGCCCACTAAATATATTTTTTTTAAAGAAAGGCCCACAAATTATAAAACTCAATTATCATTCTCAAATTCTTACACCAAGTCAAACGTGGGTTGAATCCTATTCCTAACACTAATTGTCTTTTATATATCTAAAAAGAGGAAAACAACACTACAACACTACTCATATCACTTATCAGACAACCAGGAGCAAACATCGAACAAAAATCAAAAAATCAAATTAGGGTTCTTCAAAACTCTTTTAAATCTTGCTACAAAAATTCATAATTTAAATACAAAATCTCAACTTGAAATCACAGGGCCCCGTAAATTTATTTTCTAACAATTTTTGTATCAGCTGTAATAAAAAAATATTGAAGCAGTATGAGAAATTGATGAAGTTCATGTCCTTGCATTTTCATAATTCCAAGTGCATTATGGCTGCTTACTACATAAATAATTCAAGCATCTTAATTCTTAATGCTCTCATTAATTATATCATTCATCTAAATGAAAGCTTCAAGCTGCTAACACAAAAAATAAAAAATAATGAGCAATATTTGAAACAGTGAGTAATAATCCAAACCACAAATCAATAATTCTTGCATATAAATATAACTAAGCCCTTGTACAATGGCACTAAGCAAAAACGTCAAAACACAAAAGCATTATCGTTGGAGCATCACTGCAAGTTAACTGCCACTTGGGACTGGTTCTGAGTTGAAGGCTGTGATTGGTGTTGTATGTGAAGATGAAGCACCATTCTATAAGAACAAAACAATCTCGAAGATATCCATTTTCCCTAAAATATTAATCAAAACTCAAGAGAAACTAGTTAATAAGTAGAAGAAAAAAAAATACCGATTTTATCAAAACACTAAAACAAATCAATATATGGCATCCTTTTGTTATAAAAATTTCATGATTCATCACTTAAATCCCAAAATCCCTAAATTTTGTAAACCCTTAATTAATGCTTGTAATACAGGCCGGCCCGGCCCGTTTGGCCTGTTTAACGAAACAGGTCGGGCCGAGCCCGGTCTATTAGGGAAACAGGCCGGGCCGGGCCCGCCTATTAGTGGGAAGGAGGGGCCCGGCCTAGGCCCAGACATGTGTGAGGTTAGACCGGGCCGGGCACAGGCCGGGCTGGCCAGTTACGGGCCTGAATGGGCCCTAATGGGCTTCGAATTTTTTTTTTTATACAATATTATTTTTTATACATTGTAAAAACTAGTAATTTTGTGTGATAATTTTAATATGAAATATAAGATTTTTCATTTCATACAACAGCTAATTAATTTTCGATGAATAATATTTTTTTAATTTCGTATTAAATTTGTGGTGAAAAGTATAAATTACAAATCATGATTGCCTCATTAAAAACCTTACCAAGAAAAACCCAATGGGATAAAAAACTTGGTAAGGGAAAAAGAGTGCAATCGGAAAAAAAAAAATTAAGTATTTACAATTACATCAGCTCGTCGACTAGTTGCTACCGGAACTCTCTTCGATGGTCATGGTGGAGAAGTCATCCATGAGTTCTTTGTTTTCCAGTTGCTGTTGTCGTTTGAATCTTGCATTTTCCCAATCCTTAAGGCATGTCAAAGCTTCCACCGCATTAGGGGCCAATGAACATCTTCTTTCTTCTAGTATTCGTCCAGCCGTGCTGAACACCTGCTCCGATGATACTGTTGAAATCGGGATAGCAAGGATGTCACATGCTAATCTCGATAGAATGGGGAAGCTGTTTCTCTTGCCGCGCCACCATTTCAGAAGATCTTTGGTTGTGAAGTCATCGTTCTCTGTGATGGAGTACTCCGTAGTCAAATATTTGTTCAACTCCACGTGTTGTCGTTGACCTTGATTTTGACTCGAACTTCCTGAAGCGCGAGAAGTTGTGGCCTTTTTAAAAAAAATTCTCATGAGCTTCGATTGTTGTTGGGATTGTTGCTGAGGAGGCGCCGGTTTCGCTGTTCCGTCGCTGTACCTGTTCTCATAAATAGAAAAAACCTCGAACATTTGGGATTTCAATGTACTAAGATGTTTAGCAACATCCGTTTCACTTAATCCCAAAGCCTTACCCAATTGTTTGGAAAATACTTCTAAAGCATTAAATCTGAACCTAGGATCTACAACAATACCAAAGGCATACAAAAGAGGAATTTCCCCCCAATATTTTACAAATTTTTTTTGCATATTAGCAACAGTGGATTCTACCATCGCATGTTCACTATATTGTCTAAGTAAATCACCCATGTCATAAAGTTTATGAAGTGCAAGAGGAGATGTGGGGTAATAAACCCCGGAAAGTTCTACAGTATCATCATAAAAAAACTTTTTAAAATTTAACAAAAACAGTGGCCACATACCAATCACCATCCATGAGTTTTTAACGTCCGGGGTCGTTAGCGGTGTTCAGGTTATAAAAACTAGTAATTTCCTTAGCATATGGTAAAGCAGATTTCAACATTATATATGTTGAGTTCCATCTTATCGGCATATCTGTTTGGAACTTACAGGGTATTAGGTCATTTGATTTACAAAATCTAGCAAACTCAGCAATTATTTGGTTAGATGCCATAATCCAACCCAAAGCCCCCCTAATATTGTCGATTTGACTTTCCACCTACTTAAAACCTGATTTTACAATCAAATTTATAATGTGACATGCACAACGGGCGTGGAAAATTTTTCCAGCAATATTAGGGATGTTAGAATTAATGAAATAATCTATAGCACTGGAGTTAGCAGATGCATTATCCAAAGTAATTGACAAGATGCGGTTATGAATGCCATAATCTTGTATAACGGACATAATAACCTGAAAAATATTTTGTGTAGTGTGTGAATAATCCATGACACGAAAACCAAGGAGCTTTTTTTGTAAAATCCATTGGGTGTCTACATAGTGTCCAGTGACACATAAATAATCTTGTTTTGAATGTCTGCTCCAGATGTCGGATGTTAATGCAATTGAAAAAGAAATGTTTTGCAATTCAGAAATCAATTCAGTCCTACGTTTTTGAAAAGTTTGAATCAAATCGCTCCTAGCTGTGTTTCTAGAAATAGGGACATATTGGGAGTTAAAAGCATTATTAATAAAATATTGAAAATGGTGGTTATCTTGAAAACCTATGGGTTGGTCAGTTGCAGCGTAGTACAACACCGCCTACTCTCTGACCCGATAGGGGTCATACTGCCATGTACTCACAGAACCATCTGGGTTCATCTGCAGTTGGGTTTGTCGAGTTGTATCGACTTGCCCATGGGAATCCATGCATTTGATTTTATGTCTCCTGAGATGACTAGTTCCCTTACTTGAACCAGTGAGTACAGATTGACAATACTTACATTGGGCATGCTTAATTTCAGTACCATCTGCAATATTTACCCTTATAGGGTTAAAGCAATTCCACACCTCAGATTTCTTCTTCTTCTTCCTCTTCTTACTCGTATTCAGTGTCGAGGAAAAAGGTCCCGCACCCATAGTACTAGGGGGATCGAGATTGGTATGGAAGTCATCGAATAATCAGTCGATGTCCTTGTCTGGCAAATAGTCGCCAGGGTTCAGTTTCAAGTCTTCAGGATTCATTTTCCTAAGATTATAATTAAATAAATGATTAAAAGTCACAGATACAATTATACATTTATACAAATAACAAATTAAACATACAAAATTTTAATATATTCTAATATATTATTAATTTCAACAATTTTTTTAAAAAATTTGGAATTAATTTTTTCTAAAATCATCAAAATTTGCATTGACAAATACTGAGCATTCTGTCCACTAAATTCTCAAAGTGACTCGTCGGTACGAAGTTTATGATCATAATCAATTAATCATCAAAATTAAGATTGTAAACAAATGTCCATAGATTTATCCATCTCGATGACGAGACACAGGTTTTAACAGTTTTCTTGTCATCGAGATGGATAAATCTCTTAACGTTCAACGATAGGACTCATTACTTTGAGAGTTTTGTGGACAGATACAAATGATTAAATGTACATTTATACAAATAACATATTAAACATACAAAATTACAAATATACAATTATACATTTACACAATTAAGTGTATAATTTTTTTTTTAAATTATTATTTTGTTGTTAAACTCTAAAAAATAGGAATTAATTTTTCTAAAAAAAGACATATTAAGTTTGCGCACATTGCGTTGCACATTGTGTTCTATTGCAAAGCATAAGAGAGAGTAAAATCTTGAATATTTTTGCAATGACAAATACTGAGTACTCTATCCACTAAATTCTCAAAGTGACTCGTCCATACCAAGTTTGTGTTCTATTGCAAAGCATAAGAGAGAGTAAAATCTTGAATATCTTTGCATTGACAAATACTGAGTACTCTATCCACTAAATTCTCAAAGTGACTCGTCCATACCAAGTTTATAATCTTAATCATCAAAATTAAGATTCATTATAATGAATGTCCAGAGATTTTTTCCATCTCAATGACAAAACATAGGTTTTAACAGCATCTGAGAATATGAGATGCTGTTAAAACCTGTGTTTTGTCATCTAGATGGAAGAATCTTTGGACATTCATAAGTAGGACTCGTTACTTGGTAGGACTCATAACTTTGAGAATTTTGTGGATAGAGTACTCAGTATGCAACCATATGTGCGCAAACTTAATAATTTATTTTATTAATTTTGAATTTTTATATTATGATGCCAATAATTTAGTTTATTAATTTATAAAATTTTGCAAAAAAAAAAAAAAAAAATTGGAATTATTTTTTTCTTCTTATTTCTTCAACTTTACATTTACATAATCATTCTAATATATTATTAATTTCAAAAACAAAATCATTCGAAAATTTTGAAAAAAATTATGAATTAATTTTTTTATTTATTATTTTGTTGTTAAACTCACAAAAAAAAAAAAAAAAAAAAAAAAAAAAACACATAATCTTTCTAGTTTCTATTATAATAATAATTTCAAAAATTTTTAAACAAATTATGAATTGATTTTTTTTATTATTATTTTGTTGTTAAACTCACAAAAAAAAACGTAATCTTTCTAGTTTCTATTATAATATAATAATAATTTCAAAAATTTTGAAAAAAATTATGAATTAATTTTTGTAATTATTATTTTGTTGTTAAACTCACAAAAAAAAAAAAAAAAAAAAAAAAAAAAAAAAAAAAAAAAAACATAATCTTTCTAATATAATAATAATTTCAAAAATTTTGAAAAAAAATTAGGAATTAATTTTTACAATTATTATTTTGTTGTTAAACTCACAAAAGAAAAACATAATCTTTCTAATATAATAATAATTTCAAAAATTTTGAAAACAAATTAGGAATTAATTTTTGTAATTATTATTTTGTTGTTAAACTCAAAAGAAAAACATAATCTTTCTAATATAATAATAATTTCAAAAATTTTGAAAAACAATTAGGAATTAATTTTTGTAATTATTATTTTGTTGTTAAACTCACAAAAGAAAAACATAATCTTTCTAACATAATAATAATTTCAAAAATTTTGAAAAAAAAATTAGGAATTAATTTTTGTAATTATTATTTTGTTGTTAAACTCACAAAAGAAAAACATAATCTTTCTAACATAATAATAATTTCGAAAATTTTGAAAAAAAAATTAGGAATTAATTTTTGTAATTATTATTTTGTTGTTAAACTCACCAAAAAAAACATAATCTTTCTAATATAATAATAATTTTGAAAATTTTAAAAAATATTAGGAATTAATTTTTTTGATTATTATTTTGTTGTTAAACTCACAAAAAAAGAAAACATAAAATTAGCATATTACTAACAACAATATTAACTACACACATACTATTATACTAATCACTAAATAATAATAATTACTATATAAAAAAATTATTAATAACAATTAACAAAAGTAGAGAATTAGACATACTAACCTTAAATTGGAGGCTTGAGAGTTGAGACTTGAGAGTGTTGAATTAATTAATCAATTGGATACCTAACAACATAACAAATAATAACATTAGTTATAAGCATATTAATAATAGTTAATACTTAATAATTAAATAACAAATGAAAGTTAATAAAATAAATAAATAAATAAACAAGACAATACCTTAGAGTAAAAGCCTTAGAATATGTAAAGAGTAGAGACTAAAGAGTTGGAGGTATGTAAATATATAATATATAATATATAATGTATAGTGTATAGTGTATTAGTATAATAGTATATAGTAATATAGTATATAAATAATATATTAAATAAATTAAAAAATAGTTGAAAGAGTGAGTGAGAGATTGTAGAGAATAGAGAGAAGAGTAAGAGAGTAGGGATTAGGGAAGTAGAGAAAATGTAGAAAATGAGGTGAGGGTGATGGGGTATTTATAGGAAAATTTTAGGTAAGGTTATAATTGGAAAAAGTTGTAAAAGATTTTAAAAAAAATGTAATTTTGAAAAGTTTTAGATATTTTTTTCCTCCCCCAACAGCCACCAACGGTCAGTTGGTTAATTACAAAAGCCACCCCTCATTTCAAAATTTGAAAAAAAAAATTTCAAATTTGAATCTGGCGGGCCTACTAGGCCGCCATTGGGCTAGGCCCATGGCTAGCTTGTTTGGGCCCGCCAGAGGCCCATTTTGTAAAAAAAATTTGGGTCGACGGGCTTGGCGGGTCTTACCGGGCCCAGCCCGCATTTTCGCCACATGGGCCCAGCCTGGACCGCCAGACTAACGAGCTTAGGCTTGGCCTGTTAATCTGGCGGGCTAGGCCGGGCCGGACCGGACCCGCGATCGAAACTGGCCTGGACAGGCGGCCCACCGAAGCCCGGCCCATTTTGCCAGCACTACCCTTAATTACATCAAACACAAAACCCCACACCTCCATGTAATGATATCCAATTCTGAAAAAGGAAAAAATACAAAAAAAAACATTCAAAATCCATTGTTCTACTAACCTTAAACAATTTTCTGCCCAAAATTACTTCAAATGTTCCAATGTGCTTTGAATGCTTCTTTGAAACCCTTAACCAGCCTTCACACTCCCTTCTATAGCCTCAATATTGGTTGGTTTTCGCAATTTCTGAAGGTGTAAGGTTTATTTTTGGTGAGAAAACATGAGGAAGGAGAGAAGTTTGAAGCTCACAGGCCACAGCCTTACATGGACCACAATAGTCTGATGAGTGGTGACCGGTGAATGAGAGGCAAATGAAGAAATGAAGAGGCACCGGTTTTTTTTTTTTTTCCTTTTTTAATATATTAGGCCATTCCAACATGGAGAAAAACTTCAGTGGGATGGTCCCACTGACGTGGATATAGGATCGTCCAATCACAGCACGCCACATATACATTGGGAGATTATGTGGCACACTTGTGGCGTGCTGTGATTGGACGGTCCCATATCCACGTCAGTGGGACCGTCCCACTGAAGTTTTTCTCTCCAACATGACATGCTTTTTCTTACTAAAAAAAAAAAAAAAAAAAAAAAAAAAAAAAAAACATGCTTGTTATGTGGCAGCATCAACATCGAAAAAAAAAAAGAGATATTTTATTTATTTCACTTTTGCTGTGACAAGAGTTTGTTATTAAAGTACCAAATTACCCTTTAAAATTAACGTTCATTTCAACTTTTTAACGTCTAATAGACGGCAGGAGGAAAAATGGTGATTTCTGAAAAGCGAGGGGTAAAATGATGTTGATTGAAACGTCGGGGGGGGGAGGAATCCCTTTATTTTTTATTCAATAAAATGAGTTCATTTGAGAGAGAGAAAGAGATTATGTACATGATGTACATGATAAGTACACTTTTATTTCTTGAATTCAATAAAATGCGGTGGCAGAGACTTGAACATGGGACACTGCGGTTCGCCGGTTCCGGAGAAGGTGGAACGCAGCAGGAAGTGATGGTCCTGGGATTATAGGTATGTCTTCTTGTTCTTATATTATATATGTCTTCTTGTTCTCCACTTTTGTAATATTTAATATGTCTTCTTGTTCTTCTGCAACAGGTGTGTTGGAGGCCAATTTTGTTGAATCAGCTCATGACAAGCAGAGTTGTGAGCGTACCGTACTCATGTGCTGTCAAGACTAGAAAAATCGGTTTGTGATTTATTTCTTCTCATTTGTATGCAATATGCTTTGTGTTTTCATGATTTTTTTTTTTTTTTTTTTTTAGATTTTAGATTATTGATAACTTTATGTTTATTAGGATCAACAACTACCATGAATTTTGTTGGCCATGGTGATTTCGAAGAACCCGAAGCTGGTTGCGAGGAGTTGTAAGCAGTTCTGGAAAGCGGGAGACAATGAGGGAATCAATGCTGGCGATTGTTCTTCTTCTTATGGTGATTATGTTTCTCACTCTCTGTGTCTTCGTTTAATAAACTTTGGTTGATTTTTTTTCCATTCCTGTGATATATAATGTTTTTCATCTATATTTTTGCAGTTGGAATATATAGAACATCTCAGAGTCCATTCAATAAATTGATCAAATCTGGACATTCCTGACTTGTATAAATCCAGATTCAACAGTAGCAGAAGAATTAGACTATTATTAGAGCATGAATTTGTTTTCCACCCAAAAACACACATTAAAAAACATAACCAAATATTAATAATTCATTAACTATTAAACATATTATACTTTCTATTCCAATCTGTTTTTCACCCAAAAACACACATCAAAAAAAAAAAAAAAAAAAAAAAAAAACCATAACCTTTGATGAGATTAAAGCCAATATATGAAACTAATTAAGGGTTTTTGTTTTGGCTTTGAGGTGTACTAGAAGGAGGAAATGGAGGGACATTAGGTATCCAAGTTCTTGGGTCCAATGGATTAAAAGCTGGTGGTGGTGGAGGAGACAATAAAGGAACATTAGGTATCCAAGTTCTTGGATCCAATGGATTGAATGCTGGTGGTGGATTTAGAAATGGGAAGGGTAGTTTGGGAACAGGAGAAAGTTGAGGTAAAAGAGTGCCTTTTTGCAAGCTCTCTTTGCTAATTCTTCCACACAAGGTTGAGTTTCTTTTGGAGGGTCTAAAAGTAAGTGCTTTTAGGCTGTATATACATAGACTTTCTTGTTTTGATTTCACTGATATCTCATTCGTTGCAGTTTTAAAACCTGGAACATTGCAGACCGAAGACGTGCTCCCAATCAAGCTAGCTTGACAGAGTGACTCGATCGCCATTCCATCCACACAATCAACCCCATCAACATGTGGTATTTCCAGCTTATATACTCCATAACTGTCTGTGGTTCTTGTCACTGAGAAGCTGATATGCTCATTGGTTTTCGGAGAATTCGCTTCGAATTTGCATTGTATTTGAACATCAGCTCCTGCTTAGTAAAAAAAAGAACATGAAAATTAAAATCATAATTAGTTCAAGATTCATTCTCCGGTGTACGTTTGAAATTAATACATAAACCCCGTTGGATGCATCTAACAACTGAGAATCCAAGTTTCTGCTAAATATTACAAATTTACAATACCATCATCATGTGGGGTCTAATTAGATTATGTTACCTGATTAGTAAAATACATTGAAATACATTAAACCACCGTTGGATGCAACTAACAGTTGAGAATTCAAGGGCCGGGTAAATGTTACAATACCATCACCCGGAACCTGAGACACTTAATTAATAGTTATATAAAAAAAAAATAAAAAAAAACGTATGGGGACTAATTAGAGTATGTTTTACCTGGCAAGAAGTAGCTATGTCTGGAGAAAATGTTGGTGGAACAAGTATCACAGAAAACAACACCAACAACAGTGATCCGAGAAGTGGGAATTTCTGATTGAGCTTTTGCAGAAACTGGGTTGCGGTGGAGAAACAAGAAAGCAAGAGCAAGAACAAAAAGGATTCGATCAATGGAAGCAATAGAAGCAGTAGACATTGGAGGAGAAGTCTGAAGTCTGAAGAACCTTTAGTGATGACTTGTAGTTCAATGCAAAACCATTAATTCTCTTGAGCTAGACAAAAATGCTTTGATGTGCAATGTGCACATACAATGAGCCCGTGACTGAGCAGTAGACCAACAACTGTAATCAATCACATAGTGTGAAAATGCTTTATCTCTTCACTAAAAACAAAGACATGTGAAGAAGCCATTTGGAAGTTTGTGAGGACCAGAGAAAAATAATAATAAAAAAAAAGATGTTGCAACTCCATAGCAGATATGATGTGTGTGTGATTGATTTGATTTTAAAGGGTCTCTTATGATTTCACAGTAGCAGCAACACAACAAAGATAAGGTCCAAGACACAAACAAACAGACACTGTATTTAATTACAAATGGGAAAACTGGGATTTTTTTCACTTCTTTTTCTGTTAATTTGTGGATACCATAATTTTCTCATTCCACTTTGATTCGAAATGTCAGCCACAGAAACAATCCACTTGTTTGTTAGGTCTAGAAATTCTCTGTATCCGATCCAGGGTTTAATTGTTTTTGTGGACCTGATGCTAAATTTTGACATTTGGGACAAAAGAAATTCAAAATGTCAGCCACAAATCCAAATGCATGATCATGTAATAACCAATGCATTTGGTTTTGTGAATTCTTCTAAAATGTTAATGGTTAAAAGAATTAGAGTTGATGATTTACTTCTCAATCAATTCCGATTCGTTTTCGTTTGTTTCAAGAAACGCATCAATCAATTTCGATTCGTTTCCCATTACGATGTATAAATCCTTGGATCTATGTGTCTACATAGACCATGTTCACCTATCCCCCTCTAGGAGTATTTTATTGATAGGTACTATAGGAATCGGACCCCCATTTGATCAAATACTGTACCAAGTATAAATTATGTATCCGGTATTTAATCCGTTCTTGTAAACATGAATTATCAAATTAAATAACTGGATTCCATTTTACATTTACTACGCTAAATTTTTATATTCAAATTAAAACAAACATCCAAACTTGTCAAAAGCAAAATAATTTATTGGGGACCCAATTGGATATATCACAGATTTTATGCTGTTTTGTAAACAATGTTATGGTCATTCTCTCTTTTTAGAGAAAATCTTCGATGCACCCAGCCAAAGAGAAGACGTGGTAAGAAAATCATATACGGTGCACATGTGGTACTTCTGACACAGCCATATGTTTTCTCTTTAACGGCCAAGTGCACCACTCGATCAGCCATTCACATTTTCTCATTTTTCTAGCTAGGTTTTGTTGCCAAGGAGCATGTTATGTTCGTATATAGGCTATAATTGTTTTAATTGAATCTAAGCATATGGACATGTACAATGTCATGTGGTGTGTGACCAAGACCTCCAAATTATTTGGATTATCAGGAACCTCTTAAGTCTTAAAAGTTTAACTAAAATTTACTTCTGGTTTGTTAATTTTTATTGGTGAGGTCAAGATCGTCACAGATTCTCTTGAATTCATTCAAGAATTTAATTTAGTGGTCCAAAACTTAAATTTTACTTTATTACTGATATTCACTTCACTCAACAGGATCTTATATGTAAGTACTTATTATGTTGATCTCAAAGGATGCTTTAACCTGAAGCTGAATTCTTACATGGTAATGTTAGGTTTGACGAGATAAAGTTGGTTCGATAGTATGTCCATCATACCTACACCATTGAGGTCGTAAGTTTGAGTCGTATCCCCTTTCCCAAATCTCAAATTATCTGTAATAATAAAAAAAAAAAAATGTCAGATTTAGTATTAAAATTGAGTAATTAATAGCTAATCAATCATTTTTAATCTTAAATTTAGTACAACTATTGTGTAGTTTTTTATTTCTGTTTCTGCAAAAGCATAGTATTGGTCACAGACTCACAGGCCTTCCTCTATGGCCCGGCCCAAAAAACTTTGGGCTCATTTGCTATTTGGAGGCCCAGCAAATCTTTCATTTATGAATTATGATTTAGCTTCTTTTTTTTTAATCGTCACTCCTAGGTTGTAATTTTGTTTGTATCCAAATTTCTATTTAATTATTTTTTTCGATATGTTATTTAATTATCGATAAACGAATGGGTTATACTACAGTAAGAGTAGGGATGTCAAAATTACTCATTGTTCCAGGGACTCGTGGGGACTAGGGATGGCAAAATTATCCACAAATACATATATCTGTAAGAATCCGCTTCATTTAAAATAGGGATGGATACTATTATTTCGGGGACGGAATGGGGATGGATATCATCATAATATCCATTTTATTTTCAGGGATGGGCATGGATATCGTCTATGGATATCCATCTCCATCTGGATCCATTATAGATTTTAATATTTTAAAAATATAAAGATTTATTATGTAATTATTAATTCTATTTATATAAGTTATTATTAATTTTTATATTTGAACTTTATTGGATGTATTTGTTTCTCTTTAAATAGGATAAAATGAACCGTTAAATATGTTAATTAGTTACATTTTTCTCTTGTAAACTATAAAAATTTAAAGTATTTTCATCGGATACAAATATAAACAAAGCGAGGATGGATATCTTTATCTTAATTAGCGGATTATCCGAATATGCCCCGCTCACTTAGAAATGGGGATGGATGCGAAGAGGGAGATATATATTTCAAATGGATATGGGGATGGATATTGGGGTATCCATACCCAATCTGATCCATTGCCATCCCTAGTGGGGACCCATAACGTTAGGGGCAGGTTTAACCGTACCATTTAAGTTGTGATATGAGACCGGTATTTTTTTCGAAACCCGATTTAATATTGGTACGGTTATGGGATTTCAAGTCCCCGCCCCGCCCCGTCCCCATACCCCGTTATATATATATATATATATATATATATATATATATATATATATATATATATATATGAAGCACGTAATTAGTATTGGAATTAACTCTAAAAAATAAAATTAATAAAATTTAAAAAAAAAAAAAAAAAAAAAGACAGTACCGTGACTACTGTCTTCAAAAAACATAATTTTCCTTCTTTTTTTCCCTCCAACTAACATAATTTTCCCTCTCATTTTTTCCTATTTTTCCCCCATTAAAACACTACTTCATTCCATATCATTATATATAATATACCTTCACACTATTATTTTCATATTATTCAATAATATTTAAATGATTTTTATCAAAAAGTCATTAAAAAAAGGGATTTTAGCAAAATTGCCCTATTGGAGGGCCAAAATTGCAAATATACCCCAAGTAGTCAAAAGCTTACAACAATGCCCCAAAATTCCAAAAATACCCCCACTTAAAAAATAACTACCACATTTATTACCATTATTATTTTGACCAACCAATGATACAAAACTAAGAGGAAAAAAGTAAATTATACATTGTTTGAAATAGGACTAATTGCACAAACGTCCCCTGAGTTTAGGCATAATTGCATGTATATGGAATTTTTACCCATAATTGCACAAACATCCCCTATAATTAGTTGA
The DNA here is from genome assembly GCA_030490815.1 of Acer saccharum. Lineage (NCBI taxonomy): Eukaryota > Viridiplantae > Streptophyta > Magnoliopsida > Sapindales > Sapindaceae > Acer > Acer saccharum. Next base: position 2,736,675 of record CM059873.1, on the reverse strand, counting down.
CTTCGTTAAATCTAACCATTGACCACAATTTTAACCAAAAAATGACTAAAGTGCCCCTAGTTACCTATTTTATAATTAATTATATATATACTTTTTTTTTTGACAATTTATATATATACTTAAAAAAATAATTATATATATACTTAAAAAAATAATTATATATATATATATATATATTTAAAAATAATTATTATATATATACTTAAAAATAATAATTATATATAATACTTAATTTATTTATTTAAAAAAATGGATTATAAAAATGTAAAAAATGGATTATAAAAATTGTTAAATAAATAAATTAAGTATTGTATATAATTATTATTTTAAGTACATATATAAATTGTCAAAAAAAATAAAGTATATATATAATTAATAATAAAATAGGTAACTGGGGGCACTTTAGTTATTTTTTGGTTAAAATTGTGGACAATGGTTAGATTTAACAAAGTCAACTAATTACAGGGGATGTTTGTGTAATTATAGGTAAAAATTCCATATACATGCAATTATGCCTAAACTCAGGGGTCGTTTGTGCAATTAGTCCTTTGAAATAAGTAAAATGAGATGGAACTCTTCTAATTGTATTTTTTTTTTTTTTTTTTTTTTTTTTATCCTTTTGGATGTATAAAAGTGTTGAAGAAAGTTATATGACATGCTGAAGGTGTGTTTTCGAAAATATATATAACTGTTTTCTTTCATCACAATCCATATATTGATAGAAATAACATGGGGTAGTTTTTTTTTATTTTTTATTTTATTTTTTATGAATGTTCTTCGGGACACACGTGACCCGATATCGGGTCAGGTGTGACCCGAAGCACAAATTCATAGCTTCGGGTTAGGAGCAATCCGAAGCCATGAATTTGTGCTTCGGGTCATGACTGACCCGATATCGGGTCACGTGTGACCCGAAGCACAAATTCATGGCTTCGGATTGCCCCCAACCCGAAGCAATGAATTTGTGCTTCGGGTCATGATTGACCCGATATCGAGTCACGTGTGACCCGAAGCACAAATTCATTGCTTCGGGTTGGGGGCAATCCGAAGCTATGAATTTGTGCTTCGGGTCACACGTGACTCGATATCGGGTCAATCATGACCCATGACCCGAAGCACAAGAACAATTTTTTTTTTTTTTTTTTAAAGAAGTTTATATATTTTTATATTAATTTACACTACTTATGTTTTATGTAAAGTTTTTTTTTTCTTTGAATTGATAATACATATTTAAAAATTTTCAGGATTGAAAATGACAAATGTGCAATTGGTTTTGAATTGGGGTGGAGAATGGAAAAGTGATCACGGTGTATATTGGTATGACGGTCGGAGAGGAAGGGCATTTGATTTTCCAAGGGATGTAAATTGTGATCAACTATTAGATAAGGTTTACCGCGTAATCGGGATTGATAGAAATCATTATCGAGCTACTCTTACGACAATTGCACAAACCATCCATCCTAGCTTGCCTATTGAGATTATTGATGATGATGATGTTGCATTGATGCAAATTTTTTGGTTTGCAGCAGAATTTTTTTGATGATATTGTGCTTGCACATTAATGGTTTGCAGCAGAAATTTTTTGCTGTGTAAATCAATGATATATGCAAAACTTTGATTTTGTGAGTGTTGTGTTTTTTGTTATATTTGTTTAGATGTGCAGCATATGTAGAATTATAACAACAGTGGCTAAAATATTATACTTTCCGCCAATGTGTCTAAAATTTTAAGCTTATTGCACATGATAGAAATTCCACAATGATGGTTTGGTTGGCTAAAATATGTTAATGCAATCATACTATCTATTAAAATTCTTGCCATGCCATACATAAATGTTGTTTTGATTTGATTTGCAACTTTGCTGTCAGTTATATACATTAATGTTGTTTTGATTTGTTTATTCATTTTCTGGCAGCAACATTACTGCCAGTTAACAGGCAGCAACACAGCTAATTTTTTTTTAATTCAAAATGAACTAGACGGTGATTGAATTTCTAAAAAAATTGGCATGAGTATCGTCTGTATTTTCAATAAATCCATACCATTTTCTGTACCTACAAACAAGACACTCCCAATATCCACAACACTTCTCAACTCCTCCGAATTTCATTTCACACACAATTACTACCGCAACGAATACAAATAGAAATCTCATTAATTAAACTAACAATCCGTTAATTACAAAAAGTTATCTTCAACCATATTATTACATGGAACATTTTTATGCATAGGAATTTTTTAATGTGAAGATCTTAGCAACAAAGGGTTTGACAAGCAGAAGAATTAGGTTTGGTCTTCAAACGGTAAAAGAGCTTCTTCTTCTTGGAAGTTGGATTTTCAATGGTGAGAACAACCTTGCCTGCTTCACCAATCTTGAAACTATCACAAACCATAGCTTCTTCACTTAATCCAACTTTTCTTGCTTTTTGGATTATAACTGTGTAGCTTTCTTCACTACTTGGCACAAATTCTGCCCCATACTTCACATCCCTCTACGAACTTGCCAACAAAACGGTATTTCGGTACCTTCTTATGCAGCATAGATGTTCCCTAGAAGATTATCAAAGGGTAGTCATTTCTGAACTTGTTTTGCTGCAAGAGTGAAGAATGTTTTTGAGTTGATCATATAATCTTCATATATTTTGAGCAAAATACAATTGAAAATATATATTATACCTCCTCTTCTGTCATCTTGTCAAAACCAAATTTATTAGTCCAAATGGATGCAGCTTCACTGGCTGACGGAAGGACAAAAGGTTTTTCACATGTAAGAAGCCAAGTAGCTTTTCGATACAAGATAAAAGGGACTGGAAATAACCCTACAGAAACAGTGGATTTACATTAGTTTGAATGCTTATTACCTAGCCAATAAAACTAATGAGAGATTCACAAATGAATAACTAAATAAATCCGTTTCTTAGCCCTGCAGCAGATTTACTCACCTGGCCTTGGGAATCTTTACTTGTTGCAACCAAAGGTAGCTCTGCCACTTCCTCCCCAATTTTGCTAAATTGTAATTTTCTTGAATTTAAGGTCATCTTCACAAAGTGCTTTGCAAATCACGTGGAGGTTTTGAACTTCCAATATAATTTTCATTCTTGTGTGTCTGCTACTCTGCTTCATATCATTAAAAGAAAAGCACCCACGAAACCAAAAAACAACAGAAACAAAACCCCCAAAACAGAGACCTGAAACAGAGGCCAAACAAACAACGCCCCACAACTCACTCCACTCAATAATCTCCCCATTCGAAAATTGTGTTGATCTTTGTAGATACGGATGAAGAAATATATATATATATATATATATATATAACAAAAACTTGAAGGAATCTAAACCACAATGCAAGCTAAGAAATTACAAGTACATGAATCATTAATCAAACAATGTTAGGTTTCAAAATCAAAATACCTTAAATGGAAACCAAATCAAGGATGTATGACAACTCGAACTCGACGGCGTCGGCGACGCTCGCTGGAACTTGATGCGACGGCAACTCGTACTCGACGCGATGGCAACTCAAATTGGATCGGGATATGGTGGTCTCGGAAGAGGTAGGCAGGAGGGAATTTCACTGGTTAGGGCAATCAGTGAAATTGGATTTTTTTTAAATCAAGGGTAACAATGTCATTTTAGGGTAGTTTTGCAATTGAATTAGATTCTAGGGTAGATTTACTATTAAGTCCCTAAAATAGGGCATTTTTGCTAAATTCCCTTAAAAAAAATACACTAATGGGATGGGGATGGTATAAGGTAAAAAACCGATCTTCTAATGGGGAATCCCTATACCCGCACCGTTTATTTTAAGGTGGGTATTCATCGAGAATGATATTTCTCATACTAATTGGTATTGGGGATGGTATTGGAAAACCCGTATCCGACCCATACCATTGACATCCCTAAGTAAGAGATCGGTGTAATTATAAGAGTAGATTGAATTTTAATTTAAGATTCACAAAAATTAAAGCTTAAAAAAATAAAATAAAATAATTATTTTTTTATAATTCTACTAATTAACTTTATTATCTTAAAGTATATTTATAATAAAAGTTATGCAAAGACGGATTAAGGCAAAAAAAAAAAAAAAAAAAAAAAAAAAAAAAAAACTTGCTAATCATCATGTTAGGTGTTGATTCAAAAAAAAAAAAATCAGACATTTTTCGAATTCAGATCGAATTATAGAGATATTTAGGCCCTGTTTGTTTTTCTCCTCTGAAGACTTAAATCTCTTAAATGTCTTAGTAAGACATTTTCGTTTGTTTTTTTAAGTCAACTTAAATCTTGAAAAACCTTAAAAACGTCTGAGAAAAAAAAAAGTTGAAATTCTCGACTTTTGTCTGAACTGAATATATGGCATTTTTATTTGGATTTTTATGTCCAAATTTGCCCTTTGCAAATCAGCCTTTCTCTAAATATATCCCTCCAAATAAACCTCTAATGAAACCTGTGAACCATTTTCTTCTCTTCTCAATTCAGCCTCTTCTCGATACTCAAAATCTCAAATGCTTTGCTCATAAACACAACAACTCATTTATCTTTTCACTGTGAGAATACAACAATTTTTTATCATCTCATCAAAGATTTGGTAAGATTGTTTTTTACTTTATATGTTTCCTTCAATTGATGTTTAAATCAAAAGGAGAAAGCAACAGATCTGGAGAAAGAAACAAAAGAAAAAGAGAAAGAAAGTAAAGTCACTGTCACCGTCTGATTGACTCCCTCCATCACTCGAATCGTTGTCACTCTGGGCATCTCCGTCGTTGTCGTCATCACTCGAATCGTTATCACTTTCGTTGTCTTCGAAGGCTTCGTTGTTTTTGCTTCTTGGGCATCTAAATCAACGTCTTTTTCATCTGAGTTTTGGGTTTTATCTTTGGGAAGTTGAGAATTGTTGTTGGGATTTTGGAGCTTTTGGGTCTTGTTTGGGTGGCCTTCGTTGTCTTCGCAGCTTGGATCCGGTTTACGCTTCGACGTCAATGTAGATTCTTCTGGGTCCTTGGTTTCTACCATTGAATCTCCTACTTTAATTTCTGTTCTGATAAAGAATTTTAGGATTTAAAAGATAAATACAAATCTATATAAAAAAAGTAAAAGGGTATTAATGTCAACTTACCGTTTTTATGATATTTTTGTTTTTTAAAAAACAAACAATTATCGGTTCATTCGGACATCAAAATAAAAATAAAATAAAATAAACATGTGTTAAAAGTTAAAACTTCAGATTTCAGAACCAATTCAGATTTCAAACTTAATTCAGATCCGTTCTGACTTCAGAGAAAAAATAAACCACTATAAATTCATACCGAAATTAATTTTTCCTTAAAAAGTTTGATAATGGATAATATTTAAATCAGATCAAATGGGTTTTGGACTGAATCAAATTCGGATCGTTCAAATCCATCCGGCCCATCCGACATCTCTATTTAAAACATTATGATTTTCGTAGCGTAATCAAAAATCAAGTTTCCATTCCATATTTCCACCATTCTTTTATTATTATTATTATTATTATTATTATTTATTTTTATTTTTTTTTAATTCAAGAACATGATTTGTTTTTTTTTTTTTTTTTACAATTTGTGAAGCCTATAGTGTCATGCACACGTAGCTTGATGTTCCCCATAATCCAGTCAAAGTCATTTCAAGTTATCAAAACAAACACAACGCACCCACGCATGCATGCATGTCTCTCACACACTCAAAAACCCAACAGGGATTCGTAAGCCCCGTCTCTCTCTGTCCATCTTACGTGGCAAAAGTAATTCAATATAATCCATAACATGTGGGGGCCACACATTGTCCTTGTCATCATCATATTAGTACATGTGGCGAGTTTCCCCAAGTCAATTTGACTCTGTCTCTCTAAAACCCCAACAATGGAGGATGATATATGAGAAACATAAATGATAAAAACACAAAACACATAATATCACAATATACCCAACTAAAGATAATTAAAAACCCAGTTAGATTTCAAGCTGATAATTCAGATTTTTTTTCTTTTCTATACAAATCGAAAGATCGATCAATGACATTATCAACTACTCCATTTTAATATCAATCACAGTAGCTTTCAACTTTCAACAATGGAGAGATCAGATCATGATATATTGATGAATTTCAGAGCCAAAGAGCACCAGCTTCCTTGAGAAGAGGGACGAGAGTGCCATTGATGTGAGAAGCCATGACTCTGTCCATAGAACCAATCAGCTTTCCTCCGATGAACACGACAGGAACGGCGGCGGAGGTGTAGTTTCCGACCAACATCATCAGAGCTCTCTCCAGCTCCGTCCCTCTCGGGTCCTGATCCAACTCGTAAACGGTCGGGTTCACACCCATCCCACAGAAGAGCCTTTTCACTGCGTGGCACATGCAGCAACTGCTTACGCTGAATATCACCACCGCGCTCTCCGCCGCTAGCCTCCCCACCTTCTCCATCGGATCCTCCATGCTCATCATCATCGTGCTCCTCCTCACTGCCGCAGATAGATAATATCCCCACGACGACGAAGACGAAGACTCTGTCTGGAATTGCATATTGTTGTTAATAATTTCTCAAGAACAAAAACAAACACTTTGGAGATAATTAAACACAGTTTGTGATATGAATTTGTGTGTTTGTGTTTTGTAGTGATTAGTGAAAGGATGATATGTATATTTATAGGTGGTGGGGGTGAGGGGCAAAATGGTAATAAAAAAGGGTTTGTCTGATGTTGTCGCAGCGCGTGCGTGGAGGGATCTTGTGGAATTTGCTTTAAAAGGATTGCTGTCTGCAACTACAGGACACTTCATGTACACTTAGAGTGAGCTTTAGTGGAAGCAAATTTGTCAGATGTAGAAGGCGGCTATGTGGGATTTGTCTACTCTACAAACTTATACATTATTGCTACAATTTTATTTATTTTTTCTATTTTTTTCTTTTTTAAGAAAAAGGAAAAGATAAAGAAGAGTGTACGTAGATATATATATATATATATATATATATAGAGAGAGAGAGAGAGAGAGAGAGAGAGAGAGAGAGATTATAATTCAGACATGAACACTGGCTTTTTCAGGGCAAATTAAGGCTGGGAGATGAGAGGATTTATAGACGGCTGTCTCCGTCCTCGTTGTCGGGTTCTTGGGATTTAAGATTTCATTTATTTAGTTTTTTGTGTCATGACTCATGCATGCCTTAATTTTTCTTCAAATATATATGGGAGAGAGTTTGGAATTTGGATTTTTTTTTTTTTTTTTTTTTTGGATGGATATAAACCAAAGGCTTACAACACCTAGAAATCAGATCCAGGACTAGAAACATGAAAAACATGTTTACAACTACAACTGGGACTCTTCAACAAATGACACACAAGCACAGCCCAGATGAAATTCCCACAAACGGGAAAAAACCCACACACAAAGGTGGGACTTACACCCTCACAAAGAGGGACAACAAACATACAAACCATGGCACTCTGGTGTTGGAGGATCCAGTAGAAGGGCCAAACACACGGGCTAACAACTAGCAGCCAAATCGGTTTATATAAGAACTGTACAAACCCAACAAAACCTTAATTAAAAGGAATAAAAGCCGATCTGAAGGAGGGAGACCAAGGCAGCTGGAGAAGACCAACATCAGGACGCCGCCGAACTGCTGGATCGGGGTAGATCTGGATGGAAACGATGAAGAACAGTCCGAACCAAAGGCCAGCCGACGACGATCGAGATGTCGACCATGACCCTACGCTGCATCCTAAGCAAACCACCACCAGATCGGGAATCCGTCGCCGAAAAAGCAGTAAAAACCGTCGGGAAGCCGCAAAGAAGAAAGAGAAAACCTCCGTTAAGCTCACCGGACCGCCGATTATCCCGCCGACATCCCTTTTAGCGGTAGGATGTCGGCGGCGAACTGAGACAAATGGTGTAGGAGGTTCTGTCTAGAGAGAGATTATAGAGAAAATATCTTCTCTCTCTTTCTAAACCCAATAAATTGTTTTTGTACTATCTATGGAATTTGGATTCTCAATGACGATGGAGTTAATCATGATGTTAATTATGATTATGATAAATATGATGATCATAGTCGTATATCAGCACGTCTGTCTTTGGATTTGCCAACTGGCCACCTCCTCGTACCGTGAAATATTTAATACCATATATGCATGCATACATACCACGCTGAAAAGTGAAAATATTAGAGAATGAAAGTATGAAACATCGAACTGTAGGAGTAAAATCTAATGGTTATTAGATCTTTCACCCTATTATCTTTATGGTATTTAAAATAGATAAACTCGTAATTACATTCCTGTAACCATTTGATTATTTGAGTAAAAAAAAAGTAAGATAAAAACAAAGCTACAGAGTGTTATTATTGTGTAGTGTTATAAGTACGAAACCCATCACTACAAGAATAATTGCTATTCATGATAGTTAAAAACCGTTATGAAAGGGTTTTGATGACGGTTTTGTATGCGTTGTTAAAGGCAGTATAATAAAAAGTTTATCACGGTTTTTTAGTTTACGTCGGTTTTAAAAACCGTCATAAATCAATAATAATTTTTGTCCATGATATATTCTTGACAATTTACAAACGCAATTATTTTATAATGGTGTAAAACCAACATTAACAATTGACTTCCAACTACCTATTAAGAGGAGATTATATATATATATATATTTATTTATTTATTTATTTATTACGATGATATCTAGCTTTATTTTTGATAAGGATCTCATTTATTAGGAAAGAAAGTCATTCTAAGAATCAAATTAATTCTCTTGTTTTTTGAGCCACAATCAATGCTTAATTCCTTAATTATTTGATTATATTGATTTTGTGTAATTTATTATTTTCCTATCATTAGAATCACATCAATATTTTTTTTTTTCTATATCTGCACATTTTGTATAAATTTTCAATTGCAATATCAATGAAATAAAATCGATACTCTTTTATTACTTGGCCTTTGTACAATTAAAATAAAAAACTACAAACATCATAATTAAAATATACAAAACTCTATCACAAAAATTAACCCTAAAATACAAACTACTCTACTCAAAAACTATTTAAAAGTATGTGTAAATTTTCTTTGTTCATCTTCCTCAAGGCTTCCTTTTGAGTATACAGCTGCATAGTATGAGAAACAACATGAGTAAGATTTGAATAATGATTTGTTGACAAAAAAAAAAAAAAAAAAAAAAAAAAAAAAAAAAAAACTCAAACTACATTATAACATCAAATCACAATTAAAACTTATTTTTAACAATAAAAGAATGAGAAAATAAAAGGAGACTGAAACGAAAAATTAACGAACCTCTTGTTCATGTTGTTATCAACTTTCTTGTTGAAAACAGAGAACATGAACTTCTGTTTTCCATAAACATTAAACATTCATGTTCAAAACACAAAAAGTGTTGTTGAAGAAATTCATTGTTCGCTATCAGAGACTATAACAAATTCACAACTGATACATAAGAAAATAACCGATAAAAAATAAATTAATTAAGCACTCACCATGGCAAGAGTTCTTATTTTTATTTTCTTTTTGTGTAAAAAAAAAAAGAAGAATGCGAGTGAGAGATGAGAGAAAAAAAAAAAGTGGGAGGAGGGAGAAAGTGATAGTTATGATGAGAAAGTTGAGAGATATATATCTTTTAAAATATGTATGATATTAATCTAAAGATATGATGTGGACAAATCTATGATATTAACTTGTGTCCACTTATTTCAATGACACATATAAAAAGTTATACCAAATAAAGTAATTAAAAAAATCAAAATGACATATTGATGGTCTTAAAAGAAAATGACAAAATTTTTTTTTTTTTTTAATTTTACATCTTTTTTTTTTTTTCATTTATTATGTTACATCTTTTTTTTTTTTTTTCATTTATTATGTTGTAATATTTCAATCTAAGTTATTAATACTTCAATACAAAAAAGAGATTGCATGATTGCTTGTACTTTGTTGATTTTATTTTATATCGTAACGTATTACACGATACAAGAATTTAAAATTATTGTTTAGTATAATTCTACAAATAAAAGAAACATCTTCCTTTATCACACTAAAAAATGATGTGATTATTACACATAAAAAAATGTGATAAGTTGATCACGGTCAATTAAACTCGTGATAACTTGATCACAGTTATGAAAATTTGTGACAACTTGATCACGGTTATGAAAATATGTGATAACTTGATCATAATTAATAAAAATTGTGATCCAATTATGACATATTTAAAACACCGTGATACCTTTATGTCAATTTTAAAGTACGCCATTAACATACAATGGATTAAAAAGACTATTATAACTTGATCACGGCTAATAAAAACTGTGATAAAATTGCGTAATAAAAGCCTATTTTTCTTGTAGTGCATATTCTTCACATTGATATGATATTCTCTGCTTTGAGACTAAGCCCGTACAGATTTTCTCTTGGAATACTTCCCAAAAGGCCTCATACCAATAGAGGTTTTTTCCATACTTATATACCCAAGATCATCCTCATGTCTATCTAATGTGGGACTTTGGTTACACACCCAACATGTAGTTCGTATATGATGATGATGATGATGATGATGATGATGATATATATAGTGAATAATATTTTAAAAACAAATCGAATGCCACGTTAATTATTTGAAATATATTTTTCGATTCAATTCGTTGGGTTGTGTAAGTTAACATTGCAATTCTTGGTATAAATAAACCATATATATTATAGAAAATAAGTGTTTGTGGTTAATTTTTTGAGCAAATTTTGCCATATATAGAACTATACAAGTGGACACCCATACTTAGTGTTCGCTAATAACAATAGGATCCAAAATAATATTTAATTACTCTTAATCTCTAATAGTTTAGTTTAGATATACAAAAAGGATAATACTCTTGATAGGAACCTAACATTAGACATTAATTGAAAACTCCAGTATTACTTTAAACATTGTTTTGACAACAATATTGCGTAATGCAGTTGAATTGCAGATCGAAAATGATTCTTTTTATGTATAAACATACTACTATACAAAATAATTAATAATACTTTTTATATATTTTTGTTCTCTGTGTTCACATGTTAACCTAAAGCAGAGACAAATGTGGCAGTTGCTTGGTAGTTGATACTCTCTCAAAAGGATTTCAAAGGCGTGATCTGCACCCACCCACAGGCCACAGGCCTATTCGGGCGGCGGGTACGGTTTGCGCCGAATACCGGCGAAATATCAGGATCTTTTTTTTTCTTCATTTGGGTCGGGTTAACTCCGACCACAAGTTTTACCTTTTTTTTTGTCTTCTAGTCTCTCGTTTTTCTTTTACTCACGGTGTGTATATATATATATATATATAGTTATATACACATATACACATATGACATATATAAGCATGCACTGTAAAAGTGTCTCTTCATCTAAGAAAAAGAGTTGACTTTGACAAAATTATTATTAACGTGACATGATTTATCAGACCAAACAGTAATTGCTGTCTGGTTCTGGCTTTTGCTTTTTAAGGAGCAAAGAGAGGAGATATAGATATGCATGAAGGATATTTAATTAAAAGCTTTTATTAATTGGTCTCACAGATGATTAAAAAACTTGTCCAATTTAGTAATTACATGTTGGTTATATCAATTAATTATCTCTTTCTTAATTTCTTGATTGGTGTGAGAATTAACTTGGTTATCTAAAGAGAGAATACATTTTAATTAGTCCGTGTTAGTAATTATATATACATTTTCCTTAAAAATTCATATACATGTTGATTTCTTAATTTAAATTCACATGTGAATACTGAATGTATAAACCGAAGAACTAAATGTTAACAAGAAGCGGAGAAGATGGGTTTTCAAATGACCGAATGAATTAACGCCACCTAATGACTTGTAATATTTCACCAAACTGCTTGTAACATATATAACAAAAATAACTGAAGAAACTAATTAAACCGTCAACAAGGACGTAGCTCAGCTGGTAGATGGATGAGTTTAGGGTTTTGGCTAATAACTCTCCATTGCACCAAATGTTACATTAATTTAAATAGTGTTGTGCCAGGGTTGCCGCAACATTGTTCAGGAAAGCAAAATAGCACAATGTTTTAGCGTCTGGTTGTAAAGCAATTTTTGCTCCATTTTGATGAATTATGCCATTTTGGGTGTAGCTTGGAGATGCACTTACACTTTTTTTCCTACATGATCAATTAGCTGTTCAGTTTATTTCGATCCACAATCAAATCAAACGGATAATTGTTCATAAAAATAGATCAGGATATTACATTTACAGTAACTATATATCAAGATCATACAATAAAAATTTATATTATATATATATATAGATCATTAATAGCAAAATTTTCCTGTAATTATATAATTACATCATCATATATATATATATATATATATCCAAATATAAAGTTTCACTAAACTGCACACGCATGCATGAAACAAAAGAATCGATAAAAGGAAAAAAAAAAAAAAAAAAAAAAATCCAGTCCATGAAACGTAACACGAAAACAAGCATCAATGGATCAATAATGGCGGTCTCAAATTTTAAGTTTTTGATCAAGCAGTTCTCATCGTCTCTTCTGCATAGACACTGGATTCCCATCAAACAATTCTTCAATAAACGTCTCAATATCTTCGGGTTGGTACTTGATATACTTCTCATATTGCCGACCCGACTCCAAATGCTGTTTAAACCTCCCAAGAAAACACCTGTACGCTGGTATCACCACCGCCGATATCGAAACCCGGAGCTCCGACTGTAGCTGCTCGTCGCTCACCACCCACGTGCTCTGCGTCCTGTGTATCTCTTCGAATAGAGAATTGAAATTCTTGAACCTCTCTTTCAACAATGGCTTCACGACTTTTCCGTTGACCAGCAACCCTTCTGGGCTCATCGACTGCAACACTCGACTCCAAGTCTCTCTCTGGTAATTCTTATGGTACTGTCTAAGATCTGTCGATCTCTTCCGACACCAGTTCGCTCCCATCAGCTCGCGAATCTCCGTTGTGCATTTGATTTTTTGTAAAATGTATCTCCCGTTGTTCATCAAAAAAATGTAACGCAGAGCTGGGTCTCTGTAGAGCTTCGATTTCATGTCGAGATTCGCATCAAGGAGATCCATCACTGTCGTTAACTGTATCGAGAACTGAGACTTGTCCGACCCACCGTCGTCGTCGTGGTGGTTCACGGCGGTGGTGATGGTGCTAGTAGTATTTTGCTTTGACCCGGTTGACCCGTCTGTGTCACGGACCTGTTTGAAGACTTGTTCTAATGTGTCTTTGTACTCGATAGCGTATTTGAGATAATTCATGGTGTATCGGGTCAACGGGTGGACCTGACCGCTTGGTACCGGAACCCGACCCTGATCTTTCTTGATCGAATTTTCAAGTTCGCAGAAAATACTCGTGGCGGCCTCTGCGATCCGAGTTTTCGCCATCGAAACCTCTTCGATCAAATCAAGCTTACACTCAGACGAATACGAATCGTTAATGTGAGGAATCAAATCTCTCAGCGTCTCGTACATGTCCAGGAACTTAAACAGCTTCTCCGCCGAGCGTTTCGTCATCACAACGGCGTCGCTGAAGTTGAGGAACCGGACGACAACGGCGGCGGCGAGATCGCTGAACAATTTCCGGGACACCCGACGGTTGTTGGAGAAGACGGTGTCGGTGAGACTCCGTTCGGCGGAGAAGAGGACGACGTAACAGTGCTTGAAGGCGTTGATCCACGTGGCAATGTCTCCTTCGAGAGACTCCCACTGCATTCTCTGAACCTCGTCGAAGCTGATGTTGTCAAACCCTAACTCGCTCAATTCATCGTTGAATGCGTTTCGTCTCAACGCGCCGTAAATCAAGCAGCACTCTCGCTCGTAACCGGACGCGATCATGACCGTCGAGATCTTGTTCAACGTCTCGATCGCTTCCGGCGTAAAGTTAGGAAAATCGAGCTCTTCCTCTTTACATTCCGGTTCCGGCAACATACACCGGTCCGATTCCGACGACGTCATCTGTTTCGGCGTCTTCAGAGTTTTCTGCTCCGAAACTCTGCGTTTCAAAATCTCAAGAATCATCCGATACTCATCTTCCAAAAAAGACATCGCATGATGCAATATAACTGTCGCCTTATTGAGAGACGAAGACAAAATCGAATACGATGGAAATTTATTGAAATTTTTTACAAGCTTCGTGATTCGAGTCATGGAATCGAAAAACGAAACGTCGTCGTCTTGATTGATCCCCAACCTGGGTGGATTTTCTTTGTTTTCGTATTTTGTTAGCATAGAATCGACGGCATCGTATAAGAACTCAACAGATTTTGGAACCTCCGATGGAAGCAATTCATGATCAACAGCTTTAGTTGAAGACAGTCTTTGAATCAAAAGATCAATATCTTCAATAGCCTGTGGAAGACTCATCTCTGAATCCGACGGTCCCGGTCCCGGTCCCGATGCCTCTTCGCTGTCTGATTTGGTATCAACGGTGTGTGATACTGATGATGATTCGGGACCGGAGTGATCATCATTGTTGTCTTTTCTTGAAAAACTAGTTGAATTCTCCATGTTTTTTGTTCGAAAATAAAAAATAACGAGACACAAAAAACAGAATGATAATAATGGACGTGAAAAATCATAGCGAAAATGGTGGAAACTTTGTTATTCATATATGATTTTAATTATTTTATTAATAAATATTTTATTTTTATTTTTTTTTTGGAGGGAAGTTGTACGGACAAGGTGGAGAGTTTGAGTTTTGAGTTTTAATTGTAAAAATCGTGAGGTGGCGATTGGTGGTTGACCGTTGACCCGGCGGAGCAGGTGGTTTTTGAACATTTGTGCTCCCCACGACGTTTCTTATTATTTTCCTCTTAACATTCATGTTACTCCTGCTAGGGTTGCGGACATCCCTCGTAATATTGTGACAAGCAAGCACGACATGATTTTATATAATATATATTTATATTTGACAAAGCTTTGATATAATAATTCATATGAAAATACATTTATTTGATTATTCATATCATATGACAGTGATATTAGTAAGCACGACATGGGTCGAGCCGTTAAAAAATCTTCAATGCTTCAAGTACAATGCATTCGGTCATTGAAAAAGTTCCATCTATGAAAATATATTTTTCTTGGTTATTTATGTGACGTGATGTTATTGTACCTTGTCCATTGAAGTTTTTCTTCGCCGTGATTGAGATCTGTTGGGTCATTGGCCCGGTTTGTTAGTGTAAGCTTTGGGCTTATATGGTCCATTGAAGTTTTTCTTCGGGCCATGACTAAGATCTAGTGGGTCATTGGCCCGGTTTTGTTAGTGTATGCTTTGGGCTATTCCAATAAGTAATGGTGATATGTGCCATACAAGCCCAAGTTGCATACCATCATCCCAATGTGACTTGATGTCTTATGGTAAATGTTGTTTACTTAAGCCTTCAATATTTTAAATTCTTGTTGCATATTATTTAACATAAAATTATATACAAAATCTTCAAAAGAAAAAAGATTAAAAAAAAAGATAATTGAGATGCTTTCTTAAACCAATTGAAGTATCAATTGTCCTCATGAAAAGTTCTATTCAAGAACATTGCTTTTTAGAGAAGTGGTGCTTTATATCATCTTCCCAACATGTGATTTTTCTAATATGGCATAAAACAATGGACAAAACATAATGGACCGATTTAAGTGTCCACACCATATATATTCTATAGTGGGCTGTATACTCATGTGGCAGCTGAGATATCAATTGGTAAGTGGATACATTGGTAAATGAGATAAATCATTATTATTGTATATCCGTTCACCAATTGACACATTAACTGTCACATATACAATGCAGTTATATTTTATTTGAAAAGTTATGATAGTGATTATGATGTCTATCATTACTTTTATTTTATTTGTAATTATTATATCGTTATATGCAATGCAGCAAATGTCACAACCCACTTTTTATTGAGCCATTCACCGGTTTTGAAGGCCTTCAACCCTCAATCATTCAATAAATGGACATTATTATATTTTAGTGGTTGCATTCAAAGTTCAAACCTTATAATAATTATTTATTGATTGACGAATGAGATTAGTCCAATAGTATTTGCCTTGCACTTACTCCGTTGAAGGTTTTTGTTCGAGTCATATCATGAGTTTATTAATACTCACCCCTTCAAAGGGGGTGATCATTGCCCCCCTTCCCATATATTGGCATGTTGATTATGTTAATTATTAATTATTAGTTTACCTGTTTGTCCCTGTGATGGTTAATTTTATCAACCATTAATTAATAAATGAACACATATCAACATGTGGAGATAGGGTAATGCTCAACACTTTTCAAGAGAGTGAGTAAAAATGAACACGTCATATCATCCTTCTTTAAATTTAGAATTATTTATATAAATTGAGGTTGTTGGTTAAAGTCGTGTAACGTTCTTCTAAATCCTAAATTATTTATAAATTTTTATATAAATAATTTAATAATTTTTGTTAGGTTACTTCGAATTGGAAAAAATCAACATTCAACTATTGGAAATAAGCGGTGAGCACGTGGGGTCTTTGAAGTAGCATCATTAAATTTTGTAAAATTCAGTGTGAAATTATGAACTTTGACGAGTTTCTTTTTTGGTCAAGAAAATGAAACATGGTGGTTGGTCATGTGATACTCAAAACTTGCATTATTATATTTCACGGTTGTTTTAATTATAGATTACTGATTATTAAGATTTATTTATTTGTATATTCACTTTTGCTTCGGGTGGTTGTGTATTGCACATCTGCACTTTCAGTATTTTTAAGAGTTCTAGCCACATCTTATTCATTAAAAATAAATAAAATAAAATAAGTGTGGACGAGATCTCTCACTTACGTCGTAGGAAGAGATTGACGAGTTTAAATAAAACCTTCCTAGGATCTCAACTTTAAAAAATATACATATATTAAAATTAAAGAGACCTTATTTATTTAAATGAAATTGAATTATTGGAACAAATTAAAAATAGGAAGCTATGATACCGAATGATACGATACGACACGATACGATAGGATGAGATTGATTCAGTGATATTCTTTTATATCTATATTATAATATTGTTGGTTCGAGTTGTGTCTCCCTTTTTAAATACTGAATTATTGCAACAAATAAAAAATTAAAAAGAAAATATTGAATGATACAAAATTAATTCTTTTATAAATAAAATGTCTAGACGAGATGAGGTTGGTCCGGTGGTAAAACCCTAACACATGTATCACGAGATTATTGGTTCGAATCCTTCCCTCCTTAAAAAAAATAAAAAATAATAATAAAAAATAAAAAATAATAAATAAATAAATAAAAATAAAAAAATGCCTAGGTGACGAATGTTCCCCTCCAATTTTGTTGCGGATATATAGTACGAAGATTGGGATTTCCATTAAGGCGCGTTTGCTTTTGGACTATTGTCGGTGCGTCTTGTGAATGGCTACAGCACATTTCAACCAATCAAAACCTCTCAAAACAAACGCGGCATTCCCAACTCAACTTGACCAAATTTGCATTTGCGATTGCGATTGCGATTGTGATTGCATGGAGGATGATGATAAAGAAATCTTCAATTGCACCGGCAACTGAAATGTTCACACTCAACTTTATATATATATATAAAAATTTTCTATTATCGGTTCGTCCTAATATAAATATATTAAGACGAAGAATGTGGATTATTAGATTTACATACTTTAACTCAAAACTTATGTAATTGTCAAAACTTGCCCATAATCTATGTTCTATGTTCTTCGTCATGATATATTTTGTAGTAGGACAAACTGATAGTAGAAAGAATATATATATATATATATATATATATATATATAGAGGGAGAGAGAGAGTCAAGCTAGCTATATTAACTCAAATTTATGACTTTTGCTTTCAATATCTCAACCATTGGATTAAGGAGCACATGAACAGATGGGTGGTTAAGATATTAAAGTCAAAAAATTGAATCAGAAATTTGAATTAATATGGTATGACCTATATATATATATACAATTTTTCTATTATTAGTTCGAACTGACAAAAGATATATCAATTTCTTACATATGAGCTAATGGATTTAAATACTTTGACTTGGCTGCATGCATTTGTCAAAGCATTTTTTAAATCCAATGATCAACATACAAAGAATTGATATATTTTATATCAGTTCGAACTGATAATAGAAAGACTATATATATATATATATATATATACAAACGATGGAAGGAAAATTAAAAATTTCTAAATGTGAAACACGAAATTGACCTGTATCAATATTTAAGTGATTGAATACACTAATTAACTGTAAACATGTCTAAAATTGTATGTAGCAATAGAAGGGTATCTAATTAATTTAATCAATCACGATTCACGACAGCACATGTTGAGTGTGACGTTGATTTTGTGCTCAACATGATTGGCAATGCCAATGCTATTGCAAACACGGTACACGGTTTGAGCTTTCAAAAGAAAAATAAAATAAAATAAAAAATAGCCGAGGAATGGAAATATTTAGATTTACTCCGTTTGTCTGAACAAGCTTTTTTTTCTTGGTTGTTTCCTTTTTTTTTTTTTTTTTTTTTAATAAATAAAAATGAAATTACTTGAACATCACCTTCTTAAGAACAATTACATCATAGTAGTTTAATTTGACAAAGTTAAATAAATAAATAAAAGAAAAAGAAACCATTTTTTTTTTCTTACACCCAATTAGGTTTGGGGTTTATCAAGACTTACGAGATTAGATTGTATATGTGTGGCTCCAATATTATTACTTTCATTTGATTACTTTTTTTTTTTTTTTTTCCTTAAACAGTAATAACTTATAATCGTCGTGTCATTAAAATTGGAATGAATTATTATGATAAAGTAGAAAATATTTTAAAATAAGTAACATATGTTTGTGTTTTGTTTCTCATTTTTTACTTAAAAATAAATACTTTTCAATTAAACTGTTTAAATTTTTCTTTACATAAGTTATAGATATATGTACTTGTTTCATTTTTTTCATTGTTTTTGTAGAAACTTGGATTATTTTTTTCAAAACTACAATCTACAATAAGTTTTCCATCAATTCATATATATATATGATAATTTAAAATGATATGAAAAAATATTTGCAAATGTTATATTTATCACGTCATCTTATTATCTTATTATGCATATTATAGTTTTACAGTAAATAAATAACCACAACCAAAGTTAAAATAGTTTTCCATAAATATAACATTAATTAAAATCATTTTTAATTCTTGTATATCACGTTTTACCACTGACCAATGTCTCACGTTCGATAATGTGTGTATATATATATATATAACCAATGTTTTTAAGATTAGTGGAATATAATGATATGAGATTTAGTAAATCACATCACTATCTTGATCCCATTAAGTAAACCCATCGAGAATGTGTAAATCACATGTTGGAAAAAAAGCACAAACACAATTTCTTCTGTTCCTGTTTTTGTGCAAGGAAATTACAATTTTTTTTTTTAACTAGAAAATTCCAAAAAAAAAAAAAAAAATTGTATCTGTGGATGTCCGGACCAGTTTATATGCATCTCAACTAATCTCACCAGACCTTGAAGAAAATTCCAACTTGATAGATCCATTTTAAACACATGTATGTTCTATCATGGTCTCAAAAGTCCAAATATGATGTGAAAGTAGTAACTCTTTTGTACTAAAATTCTCTTCTTCTAGTTTCTTACCAAACTTGTTTTCTTTATTTCTTCTATACCTTCCAATAAGGGTTGTTTATTCAAAAGAAGTTAATTTTACCTAATTCAATAGCCAAATGTGTCCAAACTAGAGAATTATTTCATTGATTTTATTAGCATCACAAAAATTCTCAAACTATTCATTGACCTTTTATGTCGGTCATGAATACGATGAACATCTAATAATGACGAAATAGTTCAAGTAACGTTTTAATCACGTTAAACAAGAATAAATATTTTGACAAAGAAAAAAACTATCAACACCTTAACAGTCATACCATATTTCATTAGGGTTATTGATCAAATAGTAACGGTTAGATATCAAACAATTACATTTTAAAAATCTTACTATATTATTGTAATAGTAACATTGTTAAATTTAAACGAAGAAGATGGATGAATAAATTGAAAAAATTTGGTATGTTACAATTTATTTTCATATATTAATTGAGTCAATCCATATTGATTAACAAATGCAAATATTTTTTTTAGGAGAGTAATTATCTCCCTTTGTTCGTAAGTAGCTCACCAAAAAAAAAACCTAATGTGGGCTCAAATTAGTTTATATATATATAACACCATTTAAAAAAAAAAAAAAAGTGTTTTTATATATATTTGGGATAATAATAATAAAAGCATTTATGTCGTGCCGGGTACGACAAATGTACCAATGAGAGAACCGAACCGGAAGAAAAGTATAGAGTGGAACCGGACACAGTTGTTAACCATGTCCATGTCTGATGTCTCCTCTTTGCGTGATCCGCCAGTCCCGCCATTTGACACGTACACGCTCATGTTTTTTTTTGTTTTTTTTTTGTTTTTCCAAATTTAACAACAAAAATATCAGACAAACGACAACAGCAGCAGTAAATACAAAAATGGCCGTGTGTGAAAAAAGAAAAAAAGAAAAGGAAAAAAAGATTTGGAAACTGAGAGGAAATCTAGAGGAGTTTCCATTTATATTAGTAGTGCTAGTTGTGGTCAAACTTGTTGTTTTTGTGAGGTGAGATGAGACACCATTATATTAAGACATTATATGTGTACTTACATTTAACACTACGCAGTATTAGTGTTAACGAAGCCGAAGACTAAACAAATCAAAAGCCGGCTGCTTTCTCTCTGTTTTCACTTCTAGAAATTCTCTTTTTATCTCTCCACACAACCCCACATCCAATACCATCGTAAAGTTTAATTTTTTATTTGGATTTGTTTGATTTTTTTTTCTTCTTCCTTTTGGGATAGTGAAGAAGGTGAGGAGAGAGATTTATATAGAATATACCCAGAAAAAAATTATTGATGGGGTTTCTTCCTTTTTTTCGTATTTGTATTGGGATATGAACCGTTGGTTGAGTGTGTGTGAATAAATCTGATTTTTTTTATCTTTTCATTGGTGGGAGAGGAGATTTGAAGAGATGGGTTGTTTTCCTTGTTTTGATTCAAAGGAAGAAGAGACCTTGAATCCAGTGAAAGAATCTGATGTTCAAAAGCCAATCCAACCTATGGTTCCTGATAACATTTCCAGACTCACTGCTGGTAAGTTTCGTTTTTATTTCGATTGTATTTGTAGTTGTGGTTGTGTAATTGATTGATCTGATCTGGGTATCTTTGATTTAGTTTTGATTATGATAAACTATTGAAGATGCTGGTTTTGTTCATTTATGTATATGATAAACGATTGGTTTTGTGGAATAAAAATTTTGGACCTTTAATTTGATGGGTTGTTTTGATTCTAGTGGTATTGAAGAATGAGATCTTATGATGAATTTGCACGCTCAGGTCGATCTGATTGGTAATTTAATTAGTGGGATTGATGAACTTTTGACTAGTAAATAAAAAATCAAATCCAGTTAATCATCTTTTACTAACTGTGATGGCCAACTTCTAAATCTATTAATTTTCATTTACTTTCGAATAACAACGGTCAAAATCCATTATCATCACTCTATGAATAGGTTGTAATCTTATTGGAATTATCGGATTAAGCCTTGTTTTGTTCATCAATAAGAGGTTTAATTCTCGGTCTAGATGGTTTAGTTGGTGATAAGATGGTAATTATGGATTTGGTAATCTTGTTTTTATGGAATTTGTAGGAAGGGACAGGCTGAGATCAAGAAGCAATGGAGGATCCAAAAGAGATTTGCCGGGTCCCAAGGATGTCATGCCTGGTGCCAATATAGCTGCTCAAACATTTACTTTCCGTGAGCTTGCTGCTGCCACAAAAAATTTCCGGCCAGAGTCTTTCTTAGGGGAAGGGGGATTTGGACATGTGTACAAAGGGCGGCTGGAGAGCACTGGTCAGGTAAATTATTCTATTTTGGTTTATTTCATATTTATGACACCCAAATCAGATGTTTTAAGCGAAATAAGTTAACTTGGCATGGTATTTGGATTTTCTGGTGTTAGGTCCTTTTCTCTTGTTAATAAACTTGTGTTTAACAAAGCAATAAAACAGGGAGAAAAAAAAATTCCTATATTGAATTGTAATGATTATAGTAGCAATTCAGAAAAAGGAATGGATTCAGATAAGGTCCTGAATCTGTTGTAGAACACCAATTTGACCATTTCCATTCTATTTTAATATTATTAGGCAATATTCATTATAGTTTTCATTGGCCAATGTTATCTCTTGACATAGTTGATCTTTGTGGAGGAGAGAGCAGCATTGTGTATATTTCAATAAAGTGGAATTTCTATTCACCCTCAACTTGATTTTATCATGACTTTCAGAATTTCAGTCGAAATTTTGTTTGATTTTGCTATGAAGTTCCTGCCCTGTTGCTGCTTGCATAAGCATCATCAGTATGATTATCGTGTGTTAACCACTCAAGCGTAAGAGGTGAAAAAGCAGATGTACTTTACCATGCAACTTTGTTTAGATAACGAATTCTTTCTATATACCAAAACTGCAATACACAATTGAATATTTGCCGATGTGAGACAAATCCAAGATTTGGGCAATTTGGCTAAAATTTCAGTAGAATAACAACTGAAATTATAAGATTTTAGATTTTTAGTAAGCATGACTTTGCCTATCATCTACAGCTTCTGGTTTTCCATGAAGATGTTTACTGATCTTGTTCCAATATTTGGACTAGTGAACATGTTTGACGTGCTGTTTAATATCTTATAAACCATGCTTTTCCTCTTGCAGGTTGTTGCTGTCAAACAATTAGATAGAAATGGCCTTCAGGGTAACAGGGAATTCCTGGTGGAGGTTCTGATGCTCAGCCTTCTGCATCACCCTAACTTAGTGAGTCTGATTGGATATTGTGCTGATGGGGACCAGCGGCTTCTTGTATATGAATTCATGCCCTTGGGATCTTTGGAAGATCACCTTCTCGGTACGTTTTGTTGCACTTCCAATTTTCTGAATTCTACCTTCATTCGTTTATTCATTTTGTTTAGCGGGTTGTAGCAGCTGTCATATTGAAAAATCACAGTCAATTCTTTTTATTGCTTGAAAATCTTACTCGTAGCCTAAACGAGAAAATTAGCTGAAGCCTGAATCCAATTTCAATGCAAAGAGAGTGGTTGACTGAATAGGATGTTAGCAGAACTGGTTGGAAGAAATAAAAACTCCCATCCTTTATGAAAATAAATGACTTATGGCAAAGTTCAAACATGCTGTCAAAACTACTGTTGCCTAGAGCAAATATTTGCGATTTGACTTTGTTAAATTATGCATTCTTTTTTAGGAGAATTGTTAATTATGTTGTCTGTTAAGCAGTGATTGGTGGAACACCTGATGCATTTGTTTTGTCGCTATTTAATCTGCTTGTGATGTTATGAAATATGATTTATCAGCACTTGAAACTTAGAATTTAAGATAGTTTCCTATTAGGCTTTTCTTAACTATAAATGAAGCTATTGGTCAGAATTCTTGTTTCCATATGCATCGGCCTCAAAGTTTCATAAGAGTTGTTCTGTTGAGTTATCATCGATCAGTGAGGAACGGGTGGCACTGCTGAGTAAGAAGGTACCTAAATAGTGAACCATATAGACAATGATTTCATAAGAGTTGTTCTGTTGACACTCACTTGTGTGCTATAATATGTTAAAAGCTGTGAGTACTCAGGATTGTGCTGTCGAAAGTATGAGTGCACAGAAATGTCAAGAAGCAATTGCAATTTATGGCATTGAACACTTTTTTTTTTTTTTTTCGAGTTTCATGGATTGCGTATGGGAGGTGAAGTAACCGCTAATTTGTTGATCGATCCTGTGCAGATCTTCCACCTGACAAGGATCCACTTGATTGGAACACAAGAATGAAGATAGCAGCTGGTGCAGCCAAAGGTTTGGAATACCTTCACGATAAAGCAAATCCTCCGGTTATATATAGGGACTTTAAGTCCTCCAACATATTGATGGAGGAGGGATTTCATCCGAAACTCTCTGATTTTGGGCTAGCAAAGCTTGGTCCAGTTGGAGACAAGTCACATGTTTCCACCAGGGTTATGGGAACCTATGGTTATTGCGCTCCTGAGTATGCCATGACCGGACAATTAACCGTGAAATCGGATGTCTATAGTTTCGGGGTAGTCTTCTTAGAATTGATTACTGGACGAAAAGCGATTGACAGCACCAGACCCCATGGAGAACAGAACCTTGTGACATGGGTAATATATTTAAATATCTTTGAAGTGGAGTTACCTAACTTATTGGCTTGTTTCGCTACATGTAACAAGCAAGTGAAGGCTCTATGATTACTTAATTATTGATTGCTGGTGGTGGTTTTATGCATTATACAGGCACGTCCATTGTTCAATGACCGAAGGAAATTCTCAAAATTGGCAGATCCACGACTCCAAGGCCGATATCCTATGCGGGGTCTCTACCAAGCACTAGCTGTGGCATCGATGTGTATCCAAGAACAGGCTGCCACTCGTCCTCTAATTGGGGATGTGGTCACTGCCCTTTCTTATCTGGCAAACCAGGCATACGATCCTAATACCGCCTCACATGGCTATAGAAGTTCAGGGGATAGAAGCAGAGATGACAGAGGCGGGAGGATATTAAAGAACGAGGAAGGAACAGGATCCGGACGCAGGTGGGACTTGGACGGGTCTGAGAAGGAAGACTCTCCGAAAGAAACTGCAAGGATGTTAAACAGG
This sequence comes from Acer saccharum, assembly GCA_030490815.1. Classification (NCBI taxonomy): domain Eukaryota; kingdom Viridiplantae; phylum Streptophyta; class Magnoliopsida; order Sapindales; family Sapindaceae; genus Acer; species Acer saccharum. The sequence continues at coordinate 2,711,842 of CM059873.1, read as the reverse complement.
GATTTAGATAGAGAACGAGCTGTTGCTGAGGCCAAGATGTGGGGGGAGAATTTGCGAGAAAAAAGAAGACAAAGTGCCCAAGGAAGTTTCGATGGCAATAACGGGTAGTTTCCCAACGACAGTGCCAGGCACCATCTTCCACCGAGCAGGAAAGTTCGGGCTGATCATAAGGGACATGGTGCCAACACATTCTTAAACCTTTTCTTCTGTTTACTGTTTTGGTTTCCTTCCAATTGAAACATAGAAGAAGAAGAATGTATATTACCTGCTAGGAGAGCGAAAGCAGAAAGCAGAACGAGATGTATTTATAAAAATTTTGAGAGTAAACACGTCTCGCTCATGTTATGCTTCTTCTGCTCGCTCTTGTTAGGTTTCGTCTGATCAAAACTTTTCTGTTGTTATTAAACCTTGTAGTCTTCTTCAACACAATTTACCAACTAATGGAGATAATTTTATCAATTGGTTGGTGTCTTACTTGTAGTGCGTTGATGCATATATACTCTTTAACAATTTAACATACTAATCACATATGCTGCAATTGCTGAAGAACCCTTGTTTTACTTGTCGCCAAGTTCTCATTTTTCTGAGAGACGAATCTCATCCGTGAATAGCATTTAACGATTGAAATTGGACATCTGAGTTTTTGTTAAAATCTAGATAATAGTTTTATATGCAACCTGTCATGCCACCTATGTCATTATGGTATGGGAAATTCTTTGTTCATTGCTGATCTGTGAGATTATATTGATTGTTGCTGAACTTGAGATTATCTCCAGGACTGACAATGAAATTGGAAGCTCCTGTACGAAAACTACACATGGCAAACATCGAACCAGTAGATTATTTTCTGATTGTTCTTACATTTAAGACGATCAAAAGTGACCGACCAGCCTTTAAAAATGGGTTCTTCACTTGTGATATTGGGTCGATAAGACTTGGCACACTTTTATTCCAAGTGATATCAGCTTGATGATTGATGATACCTTCAATCATTTCCCATCTACACAATAATGTTTTTCGGCTTTTCGCCTCTGAATTAACACGGTAAATTCTCATAAATTATTCTAAAATAAAAGCAAGAGAGAGCAGTCATGTTTGTCTATCTCCAAACCGGAGTAAATTCAGATTGTTTATATACTAACTGTATACAGAGCAGTAAATACACTATACGCCGGTCACTGTATCAGTTACAGTTATTTTCTGATGATTAAGAATAATAACATAAGTTTTTGATTTGATTCATAAGAACTTTTATTAACTCAAACAGGAGATTCATCCTGGTGGATGCCATTCGAGATTTCGATGCTCTTCTCTTGTTTTTTAGGCTCATGACGATCCACTCCTTGTAATTCAACCTCCTCTGCTGCCACGTCTTCTTTAATCTCTTCGTTGTTGTTCTTCATATAGCATTGAATTTCAACTGGGATCAGCACATCGTCTCCAATGGTTCGAATTATGACAACGTTCTTGACTGGCGATTCAGGCAGAGCTGTCTCCACTGCAACATTTTCGATCTTCCTGATATTCTTGTAAAACATGTAGAGTATCATCTGAAGTAATCCCAACACGAACCCGATAACATTTGGAAGCTGTTTGATTGATCACCATCATAAAAAAAAAACATTAGTCATCAATCAATGGCTGCAGCAGTGATGTGCAATGATTGAAATCGAAAGTGTTCGATGAAATTAATTAACTAATTAAGCTCACCGCAATGTGGATATCTTTGAGGGAAATACCATAGCCGAACCACATGATTGCACTAATTGTAAGGAAGAATGACAAATTGAATGGCATGAACTCAACGCTTTTGGTTCTAATAACATGTGCCTGCACAACAAGTAAAGTCAGGACTAGTTCTGACAAGAGAAGGACTAATACGCGTTTATGTTAATTAATTAATACTCACCACAATTGATAAAGGTGCCGCGAAGACACACACAGAAAAGCCGACGCAAATCCAGCCGATGACTATGACTTGTAGGTTACCTTTCAGCAGGAAGTGTGTGACCAGAAGGATCAAAGTGAAAGCTCCAATGTTCATAGAGAAAAGTATTTTGAGAGCTAATTTCTGCAGCCAAAAATTTGAAAAAACAAATTAAAATTACTGGTTAATTAAGTAAAATAAATAATTAAACTATATATATATATATATATATATATATATTTATACACACAAAAATGTTGAGTTTCAAGATATGTACTCTATTCTCAATTGGTGCATAAGCAATGAACATGGCTATGTAAATGGTCTCTACAACACATCCAAAGCTGTTGATGGTGATGAGAAGAAAAGCATTTCCTTTGACCATTGCATAGTACAACCAGAGCATGGAGCTGAACAAAGCTACCAGATAGGGCAAGCATTGGAAGCTGTCGGTCGTTTTCCTTTTGAAAATCCGATAAAACGTTGACCTGGATGAGAAAGAATAAAAATAACCGTTCATACTAGTTCATGAACCACGTTTTTTGTGCAAGTATAAAACTACTTTTGAAAAGCTACGGAAGGTAAAATACATCAAATACTTACACTGGAGCAAGAAACACGAGGAATGAGATGATGTTACCTGTCGTTACAAAATAAAGATATTAACTAATTAGTATAGCTTTTGAATATCATTCAAAGCAAGAAAAAAACAACTTTAATTGTAAACAAAATGTAAATTATCATGAACAGCAAACAAAACCTACCTGTAGCGATAACATGCGTGTATATAGTTGAACAGAATTTCTACTTAAGAAATGTATGAAAAGGTATTCTATTTAGAGATCATGAGCTTTCATTTCATTTTCATAAATAAAGTACACAAATAAATTAATAATTTCTTAATTAATCATATCTTATGAAGAAGGTTGATCATCATTCACATGATAACATTAATTTTTACAAAACCATAATTTTACTAACAATAATAATAATAATGATAAAGTATCGATCAATGCCTACAAAAAACTATCAAATACAGAAATAAATCCTTCTCTCAAAGAACAAGACAACAGAAAAACCTGAGTTTAACACACAAACAAGCTATAAAGCAATCATCAGGTTTGATAATCCAGGATTTATACGGAAAAATACGTGGGATCCCGGGCCTAAAACCTGAAACTGTAAGCTTGGTGTGCTAAACTGCATGTCTATTGATCAATGTTAGAGAGAGAGAGAGAGAGAGAGAGAGAGAGGTGGAAATAATATGAATGCATATTAACTTCTACTATATACCTAAGATGCCAAAGACTACTGTCATGAGATGTTGATTGATCATAATGGCCATCTCTAAAGCTCTCAGCTCCCTTTTAATGAAAAGTACAGAAGAAAAAAAAGAAAAGAGCAGAGAGTCTCAAGAGAGAAGCCCTGAAAATATATTTCTTGAGGAGGAGGTAAAACAAGGGATGGTCAATAACAGGGTTGGAGAGGTGTTTATATACACAAAATTCTTCACAGAAAAGCAAGTATTACGAGGAGTAGTGTGTATATGTGAATATCGATTCATTCTGGTTGCATGACAAGTGGAGCTTTTAGTAGGTGGAATTGCATAAAATCATTCACTACCCCAATCATATTAATTCCCACACACCCCACCTCTATCTCTACTAGCGCGTGAATCTTTTCTCCATTCAACTAAGGAACACGTGTACGGACTACGGTATAATCTCTATAAATTAATAACAAAAAGGGTTATTAGCACCGATCCCCTCTAAACTTTATGCGTGTTTATATTTTACTCCTTGAACTTTATGCGAGTTTGTATTTTACTCCATGAACTTTTTTTAGACGTTAAACCCCTTGAACTCTTATTAATTGGTAAAATTTGACTATAGATACTCCCTCAAACATGTGTTCAGGGGACAATAAACCAAACAATTTGTCAATTAATGAGATTTCAAGGGGTTTAACGCCTAAAAAAAATTTAGGGAGTAAAATGCTAACTCTTGTAAAGTTCAAAGGGGACCGGTGTCAATAACCCAAACAAAAATTAATACTTCTATTATTATAGTTTAGTAATTTACCGGGAATCTTTTGTAATAGTAGTAACAATTTTTTATTTTTTTTTTACCGCAGATTACAACCTATTTCCTTAAAGTAATGTAATTTTTTTAGTGGGCATAAACTCCATTTTCATATATTGTGATGCTCGACTATTATTATTTTTTTGACAATATTTATCTATCCACATATCTAGACTATATATTTTTTTATTTTATTTTTTTAAACTTTTACCATTAGTAGGATTAATCGAGTCAATGACTTGAGTTATTTGCCCAAACCCCAAACTCGTCAATCTACCATGATGTTAAACTATTATAATTATATATTATAATTCGATTAAAAGTATATGAGTGCTAGAATTACTCTCCCAATCTACTCCCTCAACTCACTCTCTCTTTATAATGTGATATGTGGACAACATTTACTTTTCTACATCAAATTTAGAACCATTATAAATGACCTGCTTTTATTTATTTATTTGCAAATCAAACCAACAGCTAACTTCCTAAATTACCCATGGTTTATTTTACCGATATCAAGTTTATTGTTTTTTTAAATAGCAGTTTTGTTCATTTTACAACTTTTTTTTTTTTTTTTTTCATACTGTTCCCAAATTATCAATCCTGGCCAACCATTGACCATTTTTTTTTTAAAAAAAAATCTGAATTTCACTCTAACTCTCATCATTTTCAAACATAAATTGTCTTCCACAATTGTTACACGTAATTTTTTTAATAGCTTTTTATATTAAATAATTTTATTGTGTTGTATTAAAATTTTATATTGAACTTTTTTTTTTGTCCTTATATAACTATGTAGATGAAGAAGTGAAGAACCTTTGTTGTTTCCTATTAAAAAAAACTGCCTTTATTATTATTATTATTATTATTATTATTATCTTTTTTTGAAAAAAAAAAAACTGATATTAGATAGCAATTTACTATTTTTTATTATATTTTCTTTCCGATCTCTACTCATGTTTCCCATGTTTAGCATTTATTGATTTATTACTACTTTTGTTTATATTTTCTTTCAGATCTTGATTTCATGTTTATCATGTTTAATATTTATTGATTTTATTGTTTCACATGTTTGTTTTATTTTTCTTCTCAAATTTCAGATCTGTGTTTACTCTCTCGGTTTATTTTCGTTCAAATCCTCCAGATATACTATAATTTGTATCAATCCATTAATCATAAGCACAAGAAACAAAACTAGCGTGGACAATCTTCAATCCAAACATCCTGACACTCAAGAGACAAAACAAACTTGGCCAAATTATGAGCCACTCGATTACACCTCCTAGGAACAACTTGCACTTTATTAAAATGGAAGCTGCAAAATATCCTCGATCATTACCCCAACATATCTGACAGAGGAGGAGACTTGGTGACAAGTAGGCAACAAAACAGCATTAACAACATTCAAGGCATATGATTCCAAAAACAACAGGCGGCACTCAAGCACTATACCGCATTCCGCAGCTAGATGCAAACCACGCAGCATATATAGTCAGAGCTCGAGCATGCACATGAAGCCATCCAATATTATCAGTCCCAATTTACTTCTTTTCATCTTCACTTTTATTTTTAATATACTCTGTGTTTGATGCCAATGATATATTTCATCCATGCAAAATAGTTGAATGTTATTTACAAAACAAGAATTGCAACTATGAAAACATAATCTCTGATCAAACAAAACCACAATGGGGTGGTGTATTAAATTTGAAAAATAAGCAAAAGGGTAGTCATATAAATAAATAAATAAATAAAATTTAATAAAATCATTAAATTTTATATATTTAAATCAAAATTTTAAAAAGTGGAACATAAATAGTTCAATAATAAATACAAGTTTAACGTAAAGAAGTAAATGATATCCACATATCGCATTATTTCGAGCACTCCGTTTTAAGAGTATATCCTTTAAACACGTCTTATCTTAGAACGTTGGTGTGCACCACTCGTTATAAGCGTGCACCACTAGAGTTAGCAAATATTGTAAAAACAGATATTTGTTATTTTTACTTTTTTAGCATGAGTTGGGTTTGGGATTAGCACTCGCGAGGTGGAGCGTGGCGTGATAGTTTTTATTTTCTCGTGACCTCTCGAAACTCTTTTGTCACTTATTAGCCGTTTCGCGTTTCACTTTGGCTTCTCAATGAAACCTCACAACACGGGGGAGTAGCATGCATTTTCCGTTTCGGTAGAAAATGTACGATGATCCATGGTACACGTGTGAGCAACATGCATTTTCCGTTTCAATCGATTTTATTAAGAGTTAAGTTTTGTAACAGCGTTATTCAAGAAAAAATGACTAGGAAAAAAAGGAAAAAATAATAATGTATTGCCTCGTCAGCCCTACATTTTTGGATTTTGTTGTGTAGTGCTTGCTGTTCATGCAAAAGTAATATAAATTTTATAAAAGTTTTCGTGTGAGAAGGGAAAATCTAATATTTTTTTGATATTTATAATATATTTTCTTTTTAGTGTATTTCTAGTATAAAATTAATTAAAGCCTTTGTTTTTGCAGTTATATAAGGAAGAAATTTGGAAAAAAAAAACAAAAATAATAATGATGTTGTTGTTATCCTTTTGTTGTTATTGTATTCGACTATTCGTTTGGTGATTTTTTTTGGAAAGTTTGCTAGGTGGACACTAATGGTTTTGCCAGATTCATGGCCATTTTCTTGAAAGAGAAGAATCTCGAATGGTTTAGATTTCTTTCGCAAGTTTACAATTTCCTTTAATGATTATTGTGCAGTATTTTTTCTGTAACTTACGAAATAATCATTATTTTTTTGTACCGAATAAATAATAAATTACGTTGGTATACAGGAATGCACCTGAACTCTAAAGGAGTCTACCTACTTCCTGACTTCATCGATTGCATGTGCTAGAAATTAAACTTAGTTTTCTTTGGTGTTACTATTAAACACTAAAAATGGCATTAAAAAAAAAAGGTGATTCATGGCAAAAGTGTGTAATAACATGTGTTTTCCGTTCTGATTTCTTTCATAAGTGTACAATTTCCTTTAATATTGGTTATTAATGTTAGAGTCAATTTGATATTTTTGTCTATTACTTGTGGAATAATCAAAGTTAATTTAATTGTATCGAAGAAATAATCAGTTATCTGTAAATTCATTTGTGGAAATGCACACGAAGGAGTACTACATCAAAACTTTGTTTTGTTAGGGGTTACTATCAAGCACTAATGATATGAAAATAAAAACGAAAGTGATTCTTGGGAAAAAAAAAAAAGTTATAATTTTGATAGAATCGTCTCTGTCAAGTTTGGTAAATTATATATATAATATTTGAAAAGCTGTCTGATTTGATTTTGACTTTTAACATGATTTCAACCCGAGTATCGCCACGATATCATAAACTAATGGTTGTTGCATATGAAAATCAAAAGCGAAAGCTAATTACGTTCGTCGACTGATCATCAGGTCATCAAATGGCTCCCACCATGCACCAACGTAACATGCACCCTCAAAGATGCCGCTGACGATGATGATATCATCATTCCTAAATCAAATCCCGATCAAAATGCACTAAAAGATCATCACGATCGTGATCATTGTCAAGACATTACGATATTAGACTCTATAAGCATGATATATATGCAATTTGCTCCCAGTATTCAAGGAAGGGGGCTCCCCATACATTTAATTGGTGAGTTTATATTTACGATACCAGGATTTGAAATTGGTCATGGAGCTTCATTTTCAAGTCTTTAACCGGTCAACTACCAAGTCAATGAACCTTGGTGATCGATATAAATAAATCATTGGTGCAAAGTTTGGTGTTTATCAGTTTATCATCATTAATTTGTATATGATTAAATTTGATTTGAAACGAGGACGCAACAAGTGGTGTCATCGTTATTAAATTTGATTTGAAGACATCACATATAATTGAGCACAGTACGGATGGAGATCAATATCATGATCATCAATATCTCTTCTGGTTTTAATTTGTTTATTCATGCTGAGATCATCGTCGATAAATTAAAGAACCATTCAAATTCGAAGACATACTTTCGATTTAGTGGCCGCGTTTTGATTTAGTGTGTGCATGTGTCCCCCTCCTCCTATATATCGTGGTTTTCAGATGCCAGTTCACCATGTCATTATTGAGATAAAATAAAGAGATAAGGTGGTGGTGGGGCGCAATTGCAGAACCAGATAACGAAGAGCATTTCTAGGCGTGGAAGAAGCTTAATTTGTATTAATAATATTATCAAGCTATAATCATGCATTTTTTTTTAGATCTGACATCAATCGGATCAGAAATCTATCAAGATTACATTGCATATCAAGCTATGAGTATCAATATTTTTCACTAATGAGTAGGTGTCTCTAAACACTCTATGTCTCTATGAGAAAATATACGACGACTTTGCTAAAAAGGGATCGATTGTCCCGAATTCTTGCAAGTTGTAGGTAGATTTCGTTTGTGTAAAGACCTTAGTTTAGTATGTAAATGTATATGATTAATCATTTGTGATGATAGATCAAGTAATCAAAAAATCGTTTATTGAAGTGAAATTAAGCAACCCCAAATCCCCAATCAATCTAGAAACTTCCGTACACAACTCTCCTATTACAATCATTTGCAACTATTAGCTTTCTAATCCAATCATTTTAACTAAATAATGCTAAATATTCCATTTTCATAATGTTTATTCGATAGCCAATTGAGGTTGGAAATTTGGAATATAAGTCAAATCATATAATTGAGAGAAGCGACCTAACATCATTGCATTATTATTTTTATTTATTTTTTTAATTAAGTGAGTATATTATTGTCTATCAAATGCACATGTTATCCAAATTTAATTTAATATACCATTTAAATAAAACTTTCAATTAAAAAAATAATAATTGTGAGCCTAGGACCATGGTCCCCTCAGGATTGCCATTAAATACATATAAATATGATCCGTGGCGGAGTCAGAAATTCAAGTTTGGGGATATTATATAAAAATAAAAAATTTAAGAAAGCCAAATTGAAAAAGATTTGAAATTAACTAACAATTTTATATAATTTTTAAAATTTATTTTAAAAAAAAATTGAGACCAAGTGAAAATTGGCCTCGCTAGCCACACCTCCCTTCTCCGCCACCGAATATGATACATGTCAAATGCGATAGATCATTAATATTGTATGTCTGTTCTTCTAACTATAATTGCAGAACCGGACAATGACGAGCATTTCAAGGCGTGGAGGAAGCTTAATTTGTATTAATAATATTATCAAGCTATAATCATACATTTGTGTTTGAGAGCTGACATCAAACAGATCATAAATCTGTCGGGATCACCTTGCATATCAAGCTACGAGCATCAATATTTTTCACTAATGAGTAGGTGTCTCCAAACACTCTGTGAGAATGTATACGAGAACTTTGCTAAAAAGGGATATATATGCAAAAATTAATCATTTGATTACGTGCATATTGAATAGTCCTGAATTCTAGCAAGTTGTTGGTAAATTTCGTTTGTGGAAAGACCATTCTTTGTTCAATGACCGAAGGAAATGTTAGCGAACAAACCGTCACTATTACACGCGGAAGCATTGCCGGATAGAAAACAAAACAAACAATCACAAAGAAAAGATAAGATGAAGAGAAATTTAAATCCAAACACACACAACACAAGAATTTACGTGGAAACCCAAATCAGGGAAAAAAACCACGGCTGTCAGGACGACAAGAGAAAGTTCCAATATGTAGTAAATTGTTACAACCACACACTCAGGTTCTCTCTCTAAATAATACCCCAAACCCAATTACACCCAATGCTCACTTTGAGATCTCTCTAGTATTTGCTATTTTGCTCCACCACTCTCAGGTGTTTTTCACACACTAATAACCTAGTTATTATGGTCTATTTATATGTATTACATGGAGTTAAAACTAACAAGGAAATCCTACTCCTATACATACAAGAATTACTTGTTCTATATAAATACTATTTCCTATTTATAACAAGTCTTCTTGTAAAGGAGAAATCCTTTTTCCATTAGAACTTCCAAAAGCAATATATTTCCTCTTCCATGACTATTTCCTGATTTAACGCATGCTTATGATTAACTACGATTCAAGTTGCAGTTGGCCACCCGCTTCCTAAACCGTGTTGAACTTGACCACTCAGAAAACCATGATCCATACGCCATGTCACCAAGATCCATCACGACCGCTGCCGGTACCGCTGCCATGACCACAGTGGTCACCGCAATGGTATAAACTGGAATGAGACCGCTGCCGTAGCGCTGCCAAACAATTGGCAGCGGTGTCCTACCACTGCCATGACCGCTGCCAAAGCCACAGCGGCTTGGCAGCGGTTTTAGCTGGTGTCCGCTTCTTTAGTTCATTTCGCCTCTAAGCCTCCCTCAAACATAACCTCATACTCCCAAACGTTCTCACGTCCCCAGGAAGTCTCCGCATTGGGTAAATTATTGTTTTGGTAGCCATTTGGTAATTCAAGCCATATCCAACAATCCTCCCTTATGGCGAGAATTCCCAAAAAACTTGTCCTCAGCTACGATCCTATATCAAGAATTAACATACCTACCACTAGGTATAAACACTTAGGAAACAACCATCCAAAGATTTCACCGGCACATGTCAAAATTTACCTTGCTGAAATTGTGGTGTAACTCCTCACGTTAGGTTCCCAGGGAGTTCGCTCAGCCATCGACATCCTTTGTCCACCACACACCTTGCATCACCTCCTAACCAATGCCCGTGCGCAATTGTAGACCCGCTATCAGCTACATCCTTTTCACGGCAACTAGCAGTCACGCCATGAGGATGTTTATGCCCCTTTAGAGGGCATCGCTGTAGTCGTCATACTCAAGAGAGGCGATTGCCGGATCAGCCTCTTTGGAGCCCTTAGCCGCACTTGTTTTCTTCTTTTGACAATCCTTCCTTACGTGTCCAGACTGTCCACATCCCCAACAAGTGATTTTCCCTTTGGAGTTCCCCTTTTTCCTGTCAACCAAAAGAACAGAGTTATCAGAAGATTTACCTTCACTCTTTAGCCTTCGTTCCTCAGAGATAAGTTTGTTCGCTACATCTCCAAAGCATATGGTTGAACTCCCATGCATCAAGATTGGCTTCATGTGCGCATAGGACGGTGGAAGGGACCAAATGAGTCGAAGACCTTTGTCTTCTTCATCAATCTTTACTCCAATCGACTCTAATTCTGAAACTATCCCATTGAGCACTCCCAGATGATCAGAAATTTTCGTACCTTTAGTCATCTGCAGCATGTGAAACTGCTCCTTCAAGTAGAACCGGTTGCAGACGCTATTCACTTGATACAATTCTTCAAGCCTCTCCCAAAGTTCTTTCGCTAAATTTGTTCCATGAATATTTGTAAGAACATTCTTGGCTAGGCACAATTGTATCGCACTCGCAGCTCTCTCATCCAAATCCTCCAAATCATCATCGCTCATCTTTTGTTTTCCAGAACTAGTACTAGCCGCATCTTTACTAGAATCTCCAGAGCCTTCAGGGTTCGCAGGGGTTGACTTGCCCTTCAACGCTTTGTGTAAACCATGTTGGATTAATATATCTTTGACTTGAATTTGCCACAAGCCAAAGTTCATCTTTCCGTCGAACTTCTCAATATCGAATCTCATCATCCTTGCCATAAAGTTGTTAAGACCACTACCAAGCAACCAGGGCTCTGATACCAATTGTTAGCGAACAAACCGTCACTATTACATGCGGAAGTGTTGCCAGATAGAACACAAAACAAACAATCACAAAGAAAAGATAAGATGAAGAGAAATTTAAATCCAAACACACACAACACAAGAATTTACATGGAAACCCAAATCAGGGAAAAAACCACGGCTGTCAGGACGACAAGAGAAAGTTCCAATATGTAGTAAATTGTTACAACCACACACTCAGGTTCTCTCTCTAAATAATACCCCAAACCCAATTACACCCAATGCTCACTTTGAGATCTCTCTAGTATTTGCTATTTTGCTCCACCACTCTCAGGTGTTTTTCACACACTAATAACCTAGTTATTATGGTCTATTTATATGTATTACATGGAGTTAAAACTAACAAGGAAATCCTACTCCTATACATACAAGAATTACTTGTTCTATATAAATACTATTTCCTATTTATAACAAGTCTTCTTGTAAAGGAGAAATCCTTTTTCCATTAGAACTTCCAAAAGCAATATATTTCCTCTTCCATGACTATTTCCTGATTTAACGCATGCTTATGATTAACTACGATTCAAGTTGCAGTTGGCCACCCGCTTCCTAAACCGTGTTGAACTTGACCACTCAGAAAACCATGATCCATACGCCATGTCACCAAGATCCATCACGACTGCTGCCGGTACCGCTGCCATGACCACAGCAGTCACCGCAGCGGTACAAACTGGAATGAGACCGCTGCCAAATGACTGCTGTTACAAACTGGAATGAGACCGCTGCCAAACAATTGGCAGCGGTGTCCTACCGCTGCCAAAGCCACAGCGGTTTTAGCTGGTGTCCGCTTCTTTAGTTCGTTTCGCCTCCAAGCCTCCCTCAAACATAACATCATACTCCCAAACGTTCTCACGTCTCCAGGAAGTCTCCGCATTGGGTAAATTATTGTTTTGGTATCCATTTGGTAATTCAAGCCATATCCAACAGGAAATTCTCAAAATTGGCAGATCCACGACTTCAATGCCAATATCCTATGTGGGGTCTCTACCAAGCAATAGTTGTGGCATCGATGTGTATCCAATAACAGGCTGCCACTCGTCCTCTAATTGGGGAAGTGGTCACCGCCATTTCTTATCTGGCAAACCAGGCATACGATCCTAATACAGCTTCACATGGCTATAGAAGTTCAAGGGATAGAAACAGAGATGACAGAGGCGGGAGGATATTAAAGAACGAGGAAGGAATAGGATCCGGACGCAGGTAGGACTTGGACGGGTCTGAGAAGGAAGACTCTCCAAAAGAAACTGCAAGGATGTTAAACAGGGATTGAGATAGAGAACGAGATGTTGTTGAGGCCAAGATGTGGCCGGGGGGAGAATTTGCGAGAAAAAAGAAGACAAAGTGCCCAAGGAAGTTTCGATGGCAATAACGGGTAGTGTCCCAACGACTGTGCCAGGCACCATCTGTTATTTGTAAATAAACAATCTGGTCAGGACCTGTAGAAAGAGAAAGCAAAACAACACAAGCCAACACGTTGGAAAAATTCGTTAGGGAAAACCGAGTCCCGTGTTACACACGATGTCCTTAAGATGATTTCATCGTATATTACACCGTATGTGTATAGCGATCGTCTCCCAGGATACAACGGTTTAACAGTGGAAGTGCGAAGCACAAGCCACTCTCAGCGAACTCAAACCAAGCTCAAACTTACCAAGAATAGAGAGGAGAAGAGAAGGATTTCGGATGCTATATATTTTCTTGGATTATTGATATGAAAGGAGCACTATTATATTAATAGGCAAACCGAACCACTAGGAGCACAATGAAGGGACATATTTGGAAATTCTATGGTGAATAATATTTCTTGGTGACCAAGAAGCTTCTTTAAAACAATTCTGGTTCAATATCTTATTGAGCACGATTGCACGGTATCTTATTGTGCACGATTGCATGATATCTTATCGAGCACAATTCCGAAATCTTGGTGAGCACCAGTAAGGAAAATAATTTAATTAAATAATAATTAAAACGCCGATTCTGTATTCTTGGTGATCAAGCAAGAAATCAGAATCCAAACAACTAAAGATTTCCTTATTCTTTACACAAACGTTGGCTTAGGGAAGTGGCAAAAAGTCAACTGGACTCTCACGGTCCAATCGGAGCGGTATTCTTGTATGCAGGTCGCGCCCACACACGAGTCGTGCATTCGAAGGTTCGATGTCCATGATTTGCACCCCACCCTGCGCGCACGAGAGAGAGCCTCTATGCCACACACATGTTGATAGCTCATATCACATATTTACTTATATATTACATACAAGTTTCTTCCCTAGCCAATGTGGGATGTGCCATTGTTCACCACATTTTGGGTTCATCTTGAGACTCAATTTCTCATTCACCATTAACCATTTTGTGAGTTTGAGTATATCATTCCAAAGCTCTCATGGAGGAGAATTCAAATACACTTTAATCTTCCATTTTCATGGAATTAATTATACTCAATTTGTCCTCTTAAATTAAGAGTTTATCACAAAAATTTTCAACAATCCCCCACATGAATGAAATTGACCTAAGAGACACGAGAGATGATGTTTGGTAAGTTCAAATGGTTGAAACCTGCATAGGATAGGTAAGTGTTACCCTTTGAACCTTCCCTTGTAAAGGTATGCTTACTTTACTGGTTGATCAGTAGATGTGATATCATTGAACTGTTATGCCGTTTTGTGTAAAGGATCACACACCTCACACAGGTATCTTCTAGACCCGATTTAGTTCTCATTGTTATGTTCATTTTGGCCATGAACATGTGTCTGGTTCTGTGAGAGTCACTAGAGAATATAGCCCTTCACTATTCTCTTTTAAAAGCGGCCCCACTTCTCTCTCACATAGGTGATTTCTTAATTAAGATTAGCCCGCATTACTCTGCTCGGATTTCTATAGCTTGGAATTTCGACGCATAAGAATCATTAAAAAACATAGTTTAACCTTTTTCCTACAGGCATCACTGTTTCATCATAGGAATAGATTTAAGGGTAACCCCCACAGTGATCCAACTCAGTCTTACAACTTGGTTATCCTATTGAACCTAGATCTTGGGATCTCCAGTCAACTAGGTTGGGTGTCCATTGTATCGACTTTTTATCTCATGGGCTTTAGTCCCATTCCCCTTGATGATGTCTCAACCAATTCTTGGTTTAACCCTTTGGTTAGCGGATCCGTAATGTTATCTTTTGACCTTACATAGTCAATAATGATAACCCCAGTTGAGATTAGTTGTCTAATGGTATTATGTCTTCGACGTATATGTCTAGATTTCCCATTATACATGTTGCTCTGTGCTCTTCCTATTGCTGATTGACTATCACAATGGATGCAAATCGCCGGCATAGGCTTTGGCCACCTTGGAATATCTTCTGAGAATTGGCGTAGCCATTCAGCCTCCTCACCACATTTATCTAATGCAATAAATTTAGATTCCATGGTGGATCTGGCTATACACGTTTGTTTGGAGGATTTCCAGGATACAGCCGCACTTTCTAGTGTGAACACATACCCACTAGTGGATTTTGAATCTTTCATAACAGATATCCAGTTTGCATCAGTGTATCCATCTAGGACAGCAGGATATCTGGTATAATGCAGTCCATAATTACGAGTGAATCGTAAGTACTTCAGTACTCTTACTATTCCTTTCCAGTGATCAGTTCCTGGATTACTCGAGTATCTACTTAATTTGTTAACTTCATTAGCTATGTCTGGTCTTGTACAACTTGTTAAGTACATCAGACTTCTTATCACTCGAGAATATTCTAGTTGAGAGACGCTTTCGCCCTTATTCTTGGATAGATGTAGATTTGTATCTACTAGTGTTCTGGAAATTCCAGAATATTTTTGTTGAATTTCTCAAGAATCATGTCAACATAGTGTGATTGACTTAGTATGAGTCCGTTAGATGTCCTTGAGATTTTCATTCCCAACATTACATCAGCTGGTCCCGTATCTTTCATATCAAATCTTGATCTCAATATATCCTTGGTAGATTTGATCATTTTATCATCACTACCAACAATGAGTAAGTCATCAATGTAAAGGTACACAATGACATAACCATTTTCTGTGTCCTTGACATAAACACATTTGTCACATTCGTTGGTTTTAAATCCTTTTGACATCATAGTATTGTCAAATTTCTCATGCCATTGTTTTGGTGCTTGCTTTAAATCATATAAAGATTTTACTAATTTACAGACTTTCTTTCCTTGTCCTGGAGCAGAAAAATCCTCAGGTTGTTCCATGTAAATTTCTTCATCTAGATCTCCATTTAAGAAAGCTGTTTTCACATCCATTTGATGTATTTCAAGATTTCACAGAGCTGCGATTGAAAGTATCATCCTAATGGAGGTTATTCTCGTCACAGGAGAATATGTATCAAAGTAGTTTAGGCCTTCTCGTTGATTGTAACCTTTAATTACAAGTCTGACCTTATACTTATCAATTGATCTATCTGCTTTCATCTTCCTCTTGAAAATCCATTTGGATCCTAGCGGTTTACATCCCGGAGGAAAATCCACTAATTCCCAAGTATGATTTTGAAGGATGGAATCAATTTCGCTCTTAATAGCCTCTTTCCACAAGAGTCTTTCTGAAGAGTTTACCACTTTTTTGAGAGTTCGAGGTTCATCTTCTAGCAGATAGGTCATAAAATTTGGACCAAACGACGTTTCCGTCCTTGCTCTTTTGCTACGTCTAGGTTCATTCTCAACTTCATTTTCTTGTTCTTGGTCCTCACAACTATTAGCATGTGTTCATTTAGACGAACTTGCTTCATCGTTGGATTTACATGGAAATATATGTTCAAAGAACGTTGCATTTCTAGATTCCATTATCGTGTTTTTGTGTATATCTGGTATGTCAGATTTATAAACCAAGAATCGATGAGCACTACTGTTTTGTGCATATCCAATGAAAATGCAATTAACAGTTTTCGGACCTATTTTCACCTTCTTAGGTATAGGTACAGCCACTTTGGCAAGACACCCCCACATTCGTAAGAATTTATAGGAAGACTTTCTTCCTTTCCATAGCTCATATGGGGTCTTGTCTTCTTTCTTTCGGGGTACCTTATTTAAAAAGTAATTGCTAGACAATATAGCTTCACCCCACATGTTCTGAGGCAATCCAGAACTTATCAACATTGCATTCATCATCTCTTTCAAGGTACGATTTTTTTGTTTTGTAATGCCGTTTTGCTGAGGGGAATATGGTGCAGTGGTTTGGTGTATGATTCTGTGTTGTGCACAGAATTCACCAAATGGTGCTACATACTTACCACCACGGTCACTTCTCAGTACCTTGATTTTCTTGTTGAGTTGATTCTCAACTTCAGTTTTATAGAGACTGAATTTCTCTATAGCTTCATCTTTGTTTTTCAACAAATATACATAACAGTATTTGGTGCTATCATCTATAAACGTGATGAAATATTTGTTGTCACCTCTTATTTGAACAAATTTTAAGTCACATACGTCCGTGTGAATTAAATCAAGAGGTTTAGATTTCGTTTCAATAGTTTGAAATGATGACCTTGTTAGTTTTGCTTCAATGCAAACTTCACATTTATGTTTGGGATCAATATTAAATGTGGGAATATGATTTAAGTTAATTAGTCTACGCAAAGTATCATAATTAACGTGTCCTAGTCTACCATGCCATAAATTGGAAGACTCAAGCAAATAAACTGAAGCATTATCTTTATTGATAGTTCGTTTAACAACAGATACATTGAGCTTAAAAAGCCCTTCAGTTACATATCCCCTACCCACATAAGTACCCAGTTTAGTTAAAACTACTTTGTTTGAACAAATTTTAAGTCACATACGTCCGTGTGAATTAAATCAAGAGGTTCAGATTTCCTTTCAATAGTTTGAAATGATGACCTTGTTAGTTTTGCTTCAATGCAAACTTCACATTTATGTTTGGGATCAATATTAAATGTGGGAATATGATTTAAGTTAATTAGTCTACGCAAAGTATCATAATTAACGTGTCCTAGTCTACCATGCCATAAATTGGAAGACTCAAGCAAATAAACTGAAGCATTATCTTTATTGATAGTTCGTTTAACAACAGATACATTGAGCTTAAAAAGCCCTTCAGTTACATATCCCCTACCCACATAAGTACCCTGTTTAGTTAAAATTACTTTGTTTGATTCAAACATCATCTTGAACTCATGCTGATTTAGCAACGAACCGGACACTAAGTTCTTGCGAATTTCAGGTACATACATCACATTGTTCAAACTCAGGGTTATACCAGAGGTCATCTTGAGAACGACTTGATCACGTCCCTTGACGTCAGATGTGGCTGAGTTGCCCATAAACAACTTTCCCCCATTCGTTTCTTCTTCAAACGTATTGAACATCTCTTTGTCTAAGCATATATGGCAAGTGGCCCCAGTATCCAACCACTACTCCCTTGGGTTTGACCCCGACCATGTTTGCTTATGTTACAACTGCAGAGAGATTGATCTCAGATACATCTTTGGAGATCCCAGCGACCACTTTTGCCTCGTGGTTTTTCTTCTTCTTCTTTAGCAACCTGCACTTAGAAGATTTATGACCCAGCTTGTCACAGTTGAAGCACTTCCCTTGGAATTTTGGCTTCTTGGAGACTCCTCCCTTTGGGCCCAATTTGAATCCTTTCCCAGGCTTGTTCTTCTTTGGTTTAGAACTTTGCCTATGCTCAACTATATTGATCTTTGCTTCAGGCATTTTGACATATTTCTTGTCATATTTCCTGTGATCTTCTTTAATACGAAGTTTAAGAATCAGATCCTCGATCTTCATCTCCTTTCACTTGTGTTTGAGATAGTTCTTGAAATCCTTCCATGAGGGAGGTAGCTTCTCAATGATAGCAGCCACTTAGAAAGTTTCACTCAGGGTCATTCCTTCGGTATGTATCTCATGCAGAATAACTTGAAGCTCTTGGACTTGACTCATAACTATCTTGGAGTCCCCCATCTTGTAATCAATAAACTGGCCTACAACAAACTTCTTGGATCTAGCGTCCTCAGTTTTGTATTTCCGGTCTAATGACTCCCACAATTCTTTGGCTGGTTTATTTGAAGAATAAACGCTATATAGCGAATCTGACAACCCATTCAGTATGTAATTGTGGCACAGAAAATCCGAATGGTTCCATGCATCAATAGCACTCCATACCTGAACATCTCGCTCTTCACCACTATTGGGTTGAGGAGCTTCTTCAGTTAAGAACCTGCCAAGGTTCAGTGTGGTCAAATAAAACAGCATCTTTTGCTGCCACCGCTTAAAGTTCGATCCACTGAACTTATCAGGCTTCTCCATATGATTCATCGGTAATGGTATCGAATTCATGTAGGGATTTACCATAAGAACATTCCCTTGACTCATATATTGGCCCATCACCGGATCAGGAATGTTTCTCACGAATGAGTTGATGGCCAGAGTCATTGTGGCCACGGTAGGCACCAAACTCGGTACTTCACCCACAAGCAAAGGGTTCATAGCCGAAGCATTTGATTCCACAGTTGGATTTGCATTCGGAGTCTCTGGAACGCTCGAGTTCAAGTTAGACGTATTAGCCATAATATCTGAAACAAAAACAGAGTTGTTTTAGAATGACGAATCTTGATACCAAGTAATCGATATCAAACCAGTGAGTCAAAATAGATTCCAAATTTCAGAATAGAAATCACAATCAGTGTCTAGAAATATAGACCCGATTATCCAATTGAAATCACAATTGATTTCTAAATCAGTGTCTGTAACATACCCGATTTTCCAAAAGGAAACCGAATTAAAACGTGTTGTTTGATTAAACACAGGGTGTTTAAACAATCCGTTTAAGGTTCAAAAACCAGAAAGTTTGAAGTATAAAACTTTTAAAAGGAATCAGTTAACAAAATCGCCTTAAGATTGTTATTTGCAAATAACAATCTTGTCAGGACCTGTAGAAAGAGAAAGCAAAACAACACAAGCCAACACGTTGGAAAAATTCGTTAGGGAAAACCGAGTCCCATGTTACACACGATGTCCTTAAGACAATTTCGCCGTATATTACACTGTATGTGTATAGCGATCGTCTCCCAGGATACAACGGTTTAACAGTGGAAGTACGAAGCACAAGTCACTCTCAGCGAACTCAAACCAAGCTCAAACTTACCAAGAATAGAGAGGAGAAGAGAAGGATTTCGGATGCTATATATTTTCTTGGATTATTGATATGAAAGGAGCACTATTATATTAATAGGCAAACCGAACCACTAGGAGCACAATGAAGGGACATATTTGGAAATTCTATGGTGAATAATATTTCTTGGTGACCAAGAAGCTTCTTTAAAACAATTCTGGTTCAATATCTTATTGAACACACTTGCATGATATCTTATTGAGCAAGATTGCACGGTATCTTATTGTGCACGATTGCATGATATCTTATCGAGCACAATTCCGAAATCTTGGTGAGCACTAGTAAGGAAAATAATTTAATTAAATAATAATTAAAACCCCGATTCTGTATTCTTGGTGATCAAGCAAGAAATCAGAATCCAAACAACTAAAGATTTCCTTATTCTTTACACAAACGTTGACTTAGGGAAGTGGTAAAAAGTCAACTGGACTCACACGGTCCAATTGAAGCGGCATTCGTGTACGCAGGTCGCGCCAACACACGAGTCGTGCATTCGAAGGTTCGATGTCCATGATTTGCACCCCACCCTGCACGTGCAAGAGAAAGCCTCTATGCCACACACATGTTGATAGCTCCTATCACATATTTACTTATATATTACATACAAGTTTCTTCCCTAGCCAGTGTGGGATGTGCTATTGTTCACCACATTTTGGTTCACCTTGAGACTCAATTTCTCATTCACCCATTAACCATTTTGTGAGTTTGAGTATATTATTCTGAAGCTCTCACGGAGGAGAATTCGAATACATTTTAATCTTCCATTTTCATGGAATTAATTATACTCAATTTGTCCTCTTAAATTAAGAGTTTATCACAAAATTTTCCAACACCATCTTCCTCCGAGCGGGAAAGTTCGGGCTAATCATAAGGGACATGGTGCCAACACATTCTTAAACCTTTTCTTCTGTTTACTGTTTTGGTTTCCTTCCCATTGAATTTCAACTGGGATCAGTACATCGTCTCCAATGGTTCGAATTATAACAACGTTCTTGACTGGCGATTCAGGCAGAGCTGTGTCCATTGAAACATTTTTTATCGTCCTTATATTCTTGTAAAACATTTTCGATCGGCCTTATATTCTTGTAAAACATTTTTGATCATGGCTACAACAGTGATGTGCAATGACACGTGTACGATACAATACTTCTATTATTGTAATTTGGGATGTTATTATTTTTCCACCCTGAATTTTATGGTATTGGTCATTTTACATCCTCCTGTTTTGATATTGGTCATTTTGCCCCTTCTGTTATGTTCCGTTAACAGTTTCGGTCAGAGTATTATTTTACCCTTCTATTAAATATTAAAAATAAAAAACATTTAAAAGTAAATACAGATTAGTGTCTGAATTTACTTATCCATATTGTTTTGATCTCCACTGGACCAGATCCATCATGAATCTCACCGGAAGTTCTGCAGACCTTTCCATCTTTGGTTCCACAAATCACCATCACCACCCTCTTCACTTTCCCAACACCCAAAAAACATTCCAAGCCAACGCAAATTTTGTTCATTTCAACTTCTTTGAAAAAAACAAACAAAAAACCGACTTCAAAACCCAGAAACGGTGTCGCTGCCACACATCTTGTTCTCCACTCGATGTCGACCAAAAATACAACCATAACCTCCAAACAAAACACCCTAACAACCCAAAAAAAAAAAAATCACCATCACCCACCAAATCTGAAGGTTAAAAAAATTAAATTAAATGATGGATGGTGGATCCAAACCATCCCCAAATGTAGAGAACAAAAAAAACTTCAAAAAACCTTGATATAACAATAATAATAAAAAAAAAGATTTCAAAAATCCTTATCAAAAATTTTTTTCAAAGAAAACCAGTCAAAAACATATTCAAGACTACAAAAAAAATCAATGGAAATCACCAACAAATTTCCACAAAAAACTCACCAAATCCAAGCAAAACCCAAAACCATTCAACAGCCACCACAAAACCCAAACCTATACCACACAAAAATCCGTACACCACACAAAAATACCTAACACCAACCCCATCCACCACGAGAGAGACGATGTGAGAGAGAGCGAGAGAGAGGAGGTGATGAGAGAGAAGTGGTAGTGCTTTGTGAGAGAGAGAAACGGTGGTGTTGTGGTGATTGATGAGAGAGAGAGAGAGAAGCAGTGGTGAGAGAGAGAGAGAGAGAGAGAGAGAGAGAGAGAGAGAGAGAGAGAGGAGCGGTGGTGGTGAGTGGTGTGTTTGTGTGAGAGAGAGAAAATGGGTGAAAGTTGAGAGTGGGAGAGAGGAAATGTTTTTTTTAATATTATTTTTTTAATATCTTTTAATAATTATTAACTTTACCCGTTAAGTTATGATTATACCCTCGCTTAAATAATAGAATATTCCATTATATTAACGGAATAGTAACGGAAGGTGTATATTGACTATTAATTGAAATGTCAGGGTGGAAAATGGTCAATACCGAAACAAGAGGGTGCAAAATGTCTAATACCCCAAATGTTAGGGTGGAAAATAATAATATCCCTTGTAGTTTCATTAATTTACCGGGAATCTTTTGTAATAGTAGTAACAATTGTTTTTACCACGGATTACAATCTATTTCCTCAAAGTAATGTTAATTTTTTAGTGGGCATAAACTCTATTTTCATATATTGTGATGCTGATATTATTAAGTCAGTACCCAAAATACTGACATCACCAATGAAAGTGTAGCACGTGGCCCAATTTATGAGATAAATGTAAAAAGTAAAAGTAGAAATGCCACGTGCTACACTCCTATTGGTGAGGTTAGTATTTTTGGTACTGACCGGTCAGTACCCAAGCATTATTATTATTATTATTATTATTTTGGATAGTATCTATCTATCTATCCACTTATTTAGACTATGTATTTTTTTTTTTAAGCTTTTATCATTGGTAGGATTAATCAAGTCATTGACTTGGGAGTCATTTACCAAAACCCTAAACTCGTCAATCTTCCATGATGTTGAACTATTATAATTCAATTAAAAGTATAGGAGTGCTAAAATCACTCTCCCAATCCACTCTCTCAACTCACTCTATCTTTATAATATGACGTGTGGAAAACATTTTCTTCTCTGTTAGGTTGATAAATGTTGATATTTGAGACCTCTAATTCCTATGTTTATGTTATGTTCATGAGTATAGTTGAATATTTTAACGTGTTTGTTGAGATTGTGTAGAAGATAGCTCTTGAAGTGAGTTTGATGACAAAAAGGTGATTTCTAGTGAAGTATGGAGCAAAGCCATGCATTTTGAAGTTTATTGGCCTTTCCAGAGGAAAAAGCGACATGTCAGGTGACTTGGAAGAAGTCACATCTCTTTCGGCCAAATCAGGGTTCAAGACCTGAGAAATAAGCGACTTCGATGGTGACTTGTGGGAAGTCGCTTCAGAAGGCACTTTTCTCCTCGTTTTTCTCTCTTCATTTACTTGAGAAATAAGTGACTTCCATGGTGACTTGTGGGAAGTCGCTTTACAAGTCACTTTTTGCCAGATTCCAGATTCGTCCTAAAGCTTCCTATATCAAATCCTAATGACTTTTAAAGATCAAAACATGTTTTGGGAAACTTCCTAAACTTAAATTAGGAGTCAATCATAAAAAGAGGAAATCAAAGGATTATCATTCCTTGTTTAAATCGTCTTCCTACTTGGTGTGTTTCCTACATCAAAGCAAATTTGGAATCTACAAGAGGTATCACCTATAAATACCAAGAGCTTCTTCAAGAGACGAGTTAGAGATTCATTATTCAAGATTGAATACCGAAGACCTTTCATAGTTTTATTTTCTCTCTTCTTCTACCTTTCTTTAGTTTTAATGTTTTTATTTGCTTTCATAGTTATGATGTGTAGCTAAACTTCTCATAGCTAGGGCTAACTTGAAGCCCTAGACATGAATTCAATTCCATAGTCAAGTTTTGTTTAATGAAGTATTATTTTCCATGCATGATGATTTCAATTTCTCCATAAGTATTGTTTTTCTATTATCTTTGTTTCTTTGATTGGCCATCTTAGGAGCATGATTTTAGGATCTATGTTGTAGGATAGAGTTCGAATACCTGACAAACATATTCTTGCATGCAATAATTAATTAGAATAAAACCTAATTAAGGGAAATTGATTCATGAATATCCTAGAATAAATGCCATGTTTTAGGGTTCATGTGATATTCATATTCTTTTGGTTCTTAATGGGTTCCGATTATTAAATATAGTAAATACTCATGCTACGTTATAATTTGGAATACAAGTAGTTATGCAAATACCATGCGATCTACATATTAACTAAGAGAGAATCAATACAACTTGTGTGGAACACCCACCGCCTCGTTGTGAATATCTTCATTGTGTTTGACAATTTATTCACTGGTTGTCGTCTATGAATTGGATGAATGTTTAGTGGTGGATAGAAAGTTCTAGCTAGCTTTTCCTCATTGATTTTTATAAACAATTTTTCTGCTGCAATATTAATTTTAGTTTAATTCAAATTCTTAGTTTTTAATAACCAATTCAAACACCATTTGTGTGTGTGAGTTGTGTTTTATTGAAGTTGTTTTAGAGTTGTAGAGCGTTTTAAGTTAGTGTTTTTAAATTCATAACTTCCGTAGGTAATTCATTTCTCGTGGGAACGACCCTTGCTTGCCTATTGTGCTATCGTTTATGATTTGTGCACTTTCAATGTTTGATTATATTTTTGTTTGCTCTTTTGCAACCAACATTCTCCACGTCAAATTTGGAGCCATTCTAAATGACATGCTTTTATTTATGGATAATACTTGGGTGCTGACCGGTTAGCACCCAAAATACTAACCCGGTGTTATAGCCAATTGAACTGTAACACGTGTCATTTTTTCTTTCACCCATTACAAACAAAACCCATAGAAGCTGAATAGTCTACTCCAAAGAAAAAATGACAGTATTACAATTCAATTAGACCACATCACTGGGTCAATTTTGGGTGTTGATCGGTCAACACCCAAGTATTATCCTTTATTTATTTATTTACAAATCAAACCAATAACTAAGAGTATCTCCAATACAAATATGTATTTTTGAGCTTCAAAATAGTGTCACATCAATATTTCTATTCATTGTGAACCCACTTTTGAATTTTTTTTTTAGAGAAATGCATATTATATTTTATGACCAATCATAATAGAGCTTGTTTGGTTGGGCTTTTGAAAAACCTCTATTAGTAAAAGATCTACTTGCAGTAGATCTATTAGAAATAGAGATTTTGAAAACAAAAATTATAATTATTTGGTTAGTAGACTTTTTTTTTAAAAAAAAGATCTCTTTAGAGAAGCACCTCCTCATGAGCTTTTGCCAAGTAGAGGTTTAAACTCTACTAGTTTCTACTCAATTTAAAATAGACAATCTTAAAAGCTTAACCAAACAACTCTAAAAAAACTCAAATAGACGTTGGTAGACCTTTTGAAACAATAGAAAGTTCAACCAAACAAACACTAAAACACTTATTCCACTCTCCCTCCTCTTTTATTGTACAATTAAATGACCTCTAATATTATTGGTGAAGAGAGTTAGAAATCCTAATCAGTATTTCTACGAGAGTTTCTAGAATTAGAAACTCAACTTTATATTCTAAAAGTTTTTTTTTTTTTTTTTTTTTTTACCACATTATCTCTATATTGAGGTTAGATAAGTGCATTTGAAAAAGTTTTTCTAACTTTTTAAGTATCTATTCTATGTGGCAGTTAGTTTTCTCCAAATACATATTTACATTACTTCTTATATTACCCATGGTTTATTTTACAGATATCAAGTTTGTTGTTTTTTTAAATAGCAGTTTTGTTCATTTTACAACTTTTTTTTTTTTTTTTTTTTTCTTCTACGGTTCCCAAAGTATACCCGTTAAACACGTCTTATCTTAGAACGGCGGTGTGCACCACTCACTATAAGCGTGCACCACTAGAGTTAGCATGGTAAAAATAGATATTTGTTATTTTTACTTTTTTAGCTTGAGTTGGGTTGGGGATTAGCACTCGCGAGGTGTGGTGTGGGCGTGGTAAGTTTTTATTTTTGAATAGGAAAGTGTAAAGCTTTTTACATTACTGCTTCAGAGTTCACTTTCAGTGAGCTTGTTGCTGCCACAAAGAATTTCCGACCAGAGTCTTTCTTAGGGGAAGGGGGATTTGGACGTGTTGGAGAGCACTGGTCAGGTAAATACTTCTATTTTGGTATATTTCATATTAATAAACTTGTGTTTAACTAAGCAATAAAACAGGGAGAAAAAATTCCTAAATTGAATTGTAATGATTATAGTAGCAATTCAGAAAAAGGAATGGATTCAGATAATGTCCTGAATCAGTTGTAGAACACCAATTTGACCACTTTCATTCTATCCTAATATTATTTGGCAATATTCATTATAGTTTTCATTGGCCAATGTTATCTCTTGACATAGTTGATCTTTGTGGAGGAGAGATCAGCATTGTGTATATTTCAATAAAGTGGAATTTATATTCACCCTCAACTTGATTTTATCATGATTAGGCAGAGTTTCAGTCGAAATTTTGTTTGATTTTGCTATGAAGTTCCTGCCCTGTTGCTGCTTGCATAAGCATCATCAGTATGATTATTGTGTGTTAGAGCATCCCCATTAAGCTTGAAAACAACACATCTTTGACTATTAATAAGGAGGCTGGACCAGAATTTGCTCCAACAGCCTCCCTATCCCTATTTTATTTTTATTTTTTTCACTCCTCAATTAAAATGAGTGGTCAAGATGAGTCCACCTCCTTAATATTCAATGGTCCAAATTCATTTCTTTTTCTCACTCATACTCTATCTCAATTTCATCATGGTTTCTCTCAATAAGGAGCCATTTTTAGGGAGGCTTGTTGAAGTGTTAACTCCTTATATGGCTCCTTATTTGTAAAAAGTACAACAGACTCCCTAAATCTAAGGAAAATATAGGGAGCCTTGTTGGGGATGCTCTTAACCACTCAAGCATAAGAGGTGAAAAAGCAAATGTACTTTACCATGCAACTTTGTTTCGATAACGAATTCTTTCTATATATGAAAACTGCAATACACAATTGAATATTTGCCAATGTGAGACAAATCCAAGATTTGGACAATTTGGCTAAAATTTCATTAGAATAACAACTGAAATTATAAGATTTTAGATTTTTAGTAAGCATTACTTTGCCTATCATCTACAGCTTCTGGTTGTCCATGAAGATGTTTACTGATCTTGTTCCAATATCCGGACTACTGAACATGTGTAACATGCTGTTTAATATCTTATAAACCATGCTTTTCCTCTTGCAGGTTGTCGCTGTCAAACAACTAGATAGAACTGGCCTTCAGGGTAACAGGGAATTCCTGGTGGAGGTTCTGATGCTCAGCCTTCTGCATCACCCTAACTTAGTGAGCCTGATTGGATATTGTGCTGATGGGGACCAGCGGCTTCTTGTATATGAATTCATGCTCTTGGGATCTTTGGAAGATCACCTTCTCCGTACGTTTTGTTGCACTTCTGATTTTCTGAATTCTACCTTCATTCGTTTATTCATTTTGTTTAGCGGTTTGTAGCAGCTGTCATATTGAAAACTCACAGTCAATTCTTTTTCTTGCTTGAAAATCTTACTCGTAGACTAAATGAGACAATTAGCTGAAGCCTGAATCCAATTTCAACGCAAAGAGAGTGGTTGACTGAATAGGATGTTAGCAGATTGGTTGGAAGAAATAAAAAGTCCCATCCTTTATGAAAATGAATGACTTATGGCAAAGTTCAAACATGCTGTCAAACTACTGTTTCCTAGAGCAAATATTTGCGATTTGACTTTGTTAAATTACTCATTCTTTTTTAGGAGAATTGTTAATTATGTTGTCTATTAAGCAGTGATTGGTGGAACACCTGTTGCATTTGTTTTGTTGCTATTTAATCTGCTTGTGATGTTATGAAATATAATTTATCAGCACTTGAAACTTAGAATTTAAGATAGTTTCCTAGGCTGTTCTTAACTATAAATGAAGCTATTGGTCAGAATTCTCGTTTCCATGTGCATTGTCCTCAAAGTTTCTTTTTTGTAGAGTTCAGATATGATTCTGCTTGGTTCTTTATTGCATATGCTTCTTCTAAATTCTAGTTTAGAGATAATTTAGAATTCCGGGTAGAAATGGAAATATATTTTCAATCTTGTATCTTTTTGGCATTGCTTTGCTAGATGTTTATATATATTGGTAGCAGTAGTGCCTTATAAATAGAAAAAAAAAAAAAAAAAAAAAAAAAATGGATGGTGAGTTATCATGGATCAGTGACAAACGGGCAGCACTCCCGACTAAGAAGGTACCTCAATAGTGAACCATATAGACAATGATTTCATAGGAGTTGTTCTGCTGATACTTGTGTGCCATAATATGTTAAAAGCTGTGAATACTCAGTATTGTGCTGTCGAAAGTATGAGTGCACAGAAATGTCAAGAAGCAATTGCAATTTATGACAGTGAACATTTTTTTTTATTTTTTTTGAGTTTCATGGATTGCCTATGGGAGGTAAAGTAACTGCTAATTTGTTGATCGATCCTGTGCAGATCTTCCACCTGACAAGGAACCACTTGATTGGAACACAAGAATGAAGATAGCAGCTGGTGCAGCCAAAGGTTTGGAATACCTTCGCGATAAAGCAAACCCTCCAGTTATATAGGGACTTAAGTCCTCCAACATATTGATGGAGGAGGGATTTCATCCGAAACACTCTGATTTTGGGCTAGCAAAGCTTGGTCCAGTTGGAGACAAGTCACATGTTTCCACCAGGGTTATGGGAACATATGGTTATTGCGCTCCTGAGTATGCCATGACCGGACAATTAACCGGCTATAGAAGTTCAGGGGATAGAAGCAGAGATGACAGAGGCGGGAGGATATTAAAGAACGAGGAAAGAACAGGATCCGGATGCAGGTGGGACTTGGACGGGTCTGAGAAGGAAGACACTCCGAAAGAAACAGCAAGGATGTTAAACAGGGATTTAGATAGAGAACGAGCTGTTGCTGAGGCCAAGATGTGGGGGGAGAATTTGCAAGAAAAAGAAGACAAAGTGCCCAAGGAAGTTTCGATGGCAATAACGGGTAGTGTCCCAACGACCGTGCCAGGCACCGTCTTCCTCCGAGCAGGAAAGTTCAGGCTGATCATAAGGGAAATGGCGCCAACACATTCTTAAACCTTTTCTTCTGTTTACTGTTTTGGTTTCCTTCCCATTGAAACATAGAAGAAGAAGAATGTATATTACCTGCTAGGACAGCGAAAGCAGAAAGTAGAACGATTGTTGTTGCCAAGTTTTCATTTTTCAGTCGTGAGATGAATCTAAGAGACGAATCTCATCCGTTAATGGCATTTAACGATTGAAATTGGACATCTGAATTTTCTTTAAAATTCGGATAATAGCTTTATATGTCATTCTGGTATGTGAAATTCTTTGTTCATTGCTGATCTGTGAGATGATATTGATTGTTGCTGAACTTGAGATTATCTCCAGGACTGACAGTGAAGATGGAAGCTGGCGACAAAAACTACTCGTGGCAAACACTGATTGTTCTTACATTTAAGACGATCAAAAGTGACCATCTAGCCTTTAAAAATGGGTCCATCACTTGTGATTGTGGATCGATAGACTTGGCACACATTTATTCCAAGTGACATCAGCTTGATGATTGATGATACATTCAATCATTTCCCACCTCCACAATATTGTTTTTCGGCTTTTCACCTCGTGACACATCAACATTATTAACACGGTAAATTCTCATATATATATATATATATATATATATATATATACTCAACTGTATAGAAAGCAGTAAAAACATTATACGCCGGTCACCATATCGGTTACAGTTATTTTCTGATGATTAAGAACAATAACATAAGTTTTTTATTTGATTCAAACAGGAGATTCATCCCGGTGGACGTCATTCCAGATTTCGAAGCTCTTCTCTTGTATTTTAGGCTCATGACGATCTACTCCTTGTAATTCAACCACCTCTGCTGCCGCGTCTTCTTTAATCTCTTCGTTGTTGTTCTTCATATAGTGTTGAATTTCAACTGGGATCAGCACATCGTTTCCAATGGTTCGAATTATGACAACATTCTTGACTGGCGATTCAGGCAGAGCTGTCTCCACTGCAACCTTTTCGATCGTCCTTATATTCTTGTAAAACATGTAGAGTATCATCTGAACTAATCCCAACACGAACCCGATAACATTTGGAAGCTGTTTGATTAATCACCATCATCAAAAGAACAAACAAACAAGAAGATTAGTCATCAATCAACGGCTGCAGCAGTGATGTGCAATGATTGAAATCAAAAGTGTTCGATGAAATTAATTAACTAATTAAGCTCACCGCAATGCAGATATCTTTGAGGGAAATACCATAGCCGAACCACATGATTGCACTAACTGTAAGGAAGAATGACAAATTGAATGGCATGAACTCAACGCTTTTGGTTCTAATAACATGTGCCTGCACAACAAGTAAAGTCAGGAATCGTTCTGACCAGCGAAGGACTAATACGCGTTTATGTTAATTAGTTAATACTCACCACAATTGATAAGGGTGCCGCGAAGACACACACAGAAAAGCCGACGCCAATCCAGCCGATGACTATGACTTGTAGGTTACCTTTCAGCAGGAAGTGTGTGACCAGAAGGATCAAAGTGAAAGCTCCAATGTTCATAGAGAAAAGTATTTTGAGAGCTAATTTCTGCAGCCAAAAATTAGAAAAAATAAATTAAAATTACTGGTTAATTAAGTAATAATTAAACTGTATATATATATATACATAAATGTTGAGTTTCAAGATATGTACTCTATTCTCAATTGGTGCATAAGCAATGAACATGGCTATGTAAATGGTCTCTACAACACATCCAAAGCAGTTGATGGTGATGAGAAGAAAAGCATTTCCTTTGACCATTGCATAGTACAACCAGAGCATGGAGCTGAACAAAGCTACCAGATAGGGCAAGCATTGGAAACTGTCAGTCGTTTTCCTTTTGAAAATCCGATAAAACGTTGGCCTGGATGAGAAAGAATAAAAATAACCGTTCATACTAGTTCGTGAACCATGTTTTTCGTGTAAGAATAAAACTACTTTTGAAAAAGTTACGGAAGATAAAATAGTAAAATACTTACAATGGAGCAAGAAACACGAGGAACGAGATGAGGTTACCTGTCATTACAAAATAAAGATATTAACTAATTAGTATAGCTTTTGAATATCATGCAAAGCAAGAAAAAAAAAAAAAAAAAAACTTTAATTGTAAACAAAATGTAAATTATCATGAACAGCAAACAAAACCTACCTGTAGCAATAACATGTGTGTATATAGTTGAACAGAATTTCAACTAAGAAATGTATGCAAAGGTATTCTATTTAGAGATCATGAGCTTTCATTTCATTTTCATCAATAAAGCACACAAATAAATTAATAATTACTTAATTAATCATATCTTGTGAAGAAGGTTGATCATCATTCACATGACAACATTAATTTTACAAAACCATAATTTTACTAACAGTAATAATAATAATTATTATAAAGTATCTCAATGCCTACAAAAAACTATCAAATACAGAAATAAATCCTTCTCTCAAAGAACAAGACAACAGAAAAACCTGAGTTTAACACACACAAACAAGCTATAAAGCGATTATCAGGTCTGATAATCCAGGATTTGTACGGAAAAATACGTGGGATCCCGGACCTGAAACCTGAAACTGTAAGCTTGGTGTGCTAAACTGCGTGTCTATTGATCAATGTTAAAGAGAGAGAGAGAGAGGTGGGAATAATAGTAATGCATATTTATTTCTATTATATACCTAAGATGCCAAAGACTACTGTCATGAGATGTTGATTGATCATAATGGCCATCTCTAAAGCTCTCAGCACCCTTAATGGAAAGTACTGAAGAAGAAGAAGAAGAAGAAAAAGAAGAGAGCAGAGGGTCTCAAGAGAGAAGCCCTGAAAATATATTTCTTGAGGAGGAGGAAGAAGAAGGGATGGTCAATAACAGGGTGTGGAGAGGTGTTTATATACACAAAATTCTTCACAGAAAAGCAAAATATTACGAGGAGTGTGAGTCTGTGAATATCTATCAACATCAACTCATTCTGGTTGCATGACTAGTGGAGCTTTTAGTAGGTGGAATCGCTTAATTCCACACACCTCACCTCTATCTCTGTTAAAGCGTTACTCGTTTCTCCAATCAATTGCTATTTCAATCGATTAAAGAATACGTTGCGCAAGGTATAATCTCTATATATAAATTAATGTTTTTGTTATTGTAGTTTTAGTAATTTAATTTACCGGGAATCTTTTGTGGTAAAAAGGTTTTTGTAGTAGTAGAATAATTTATTTTTTTATTTTTTTGACCTTTAGATCACAGCATATTTTTTCAGAGTAATGTCATTTTTTAGTGGGAATAAAATTACAACATATTTCCTCAAAGTAACATAAACTCTATTTTCATATGTTCTTAAATTGAATTATTATAATTGTATATTATAATTCGATTAGAAGTATATCCATTAAACAAATCTTATCTTAGAAGGATAATGTTTGTGTGCTAACCGGTCAGCACCAAAAATACTGTTCCACTAATTCAAATGTAGCATATGGCCCAATTTGTGAAGAATGTAAAGAGATAAATGTAAAAAGTCAGACCACGTGCTACACTTCAATTGATGGGTCAATATTTTGGGTGCTGACCGGTCAGCATCCGAACATTATCCCTCTTAGAACGGTGGTGTGCAGTGTTATAACTATAGATATTAAATTGGACCAAGCATTATTTTTGATCTTACCTATGATATAACCTTTTTGTGTGAGATTTCAAATAAATAAACCAATCATTTAAAAGTAAATGTCTTGGATACGTGGAAATGAACAGTGATTAATATAAAATTGGGTTGGGGATTGGCACTCGCGAGGAGGAGCGTGGTAGTTTTTATTTTTTAAAAGGAAAGTGTAAAGATTTTTACACTGCTACTACGGAGCCCTCGTGACCTCTCAAAACTCTTTTGTGGTCACTTTTTTAAGCCGTTTCGCGTTTCACTTTGGCTTCTCAGTGAAACCTCACTACAGAATATAACATTGTGGGAGTAGCATGCATTTTCCGTTTCGGTCGATTTTGTAACATAAAAACAGCGCGCAACATCGAAAATGTTTGATGGATGACAATATATTTAAATTTTTTCCCAAAAAAATCCGGGAAAATAGGAAAAACAATTATCACGCGTGCGCAACATGCAACATGCATTTTCCGTTTCGATCGATTTTATTGAGAGTTAAATTTTTGTAACAGCGTTATTCATGAAGAAATGCCCAGGAAAAAAGGAAAAAATAATCATTCCTCGCCTCGTCAGCCCTACGTTTTCGGATTATGTTGTTGGTATTTTGTTGTGAAGTGCTTGCTGTTCATTGCAAAAATATTATAATTAAATTTTATAAAAGTTGTCGTGTGAGAAGAGAAAATCTAACCTTTTTTGTATTTATAATATTATTATTTTTTGAGTGTATTTATAGTATTAAATTAATTAAAGCCTTTGATTTTGCAGTTATATGAGGAAGAAATTTGGACAAAACATATGACACTACAAAAATAATAATGATATTGTTGTTCTCCTTTTGTTGTTATTGTGTTCATTTGGTGATTTTTTTGGAAAGTTTGCCAGGTGTAGACTAATGGTTTTGTCAGATTCATGGCCATTTTCTTGAAAGAGAAGAATCTCGAATGGTTTAGATTTCTTTCGCAACTGTACAATTTCCTTTAATGGTTTTTGTTAGAGCACGTTCCATATTTTTTTCGTAACTTACGGAATAATCATTGTTTAGCTGTACTGAATAAATAATTAGTTATATTGATATGCAGGATTGCAGGAATGCACCTGAACTCTGAAGGAGTCTACTTACTTCCTGACTTCATTGATTGCATGTGCTAGAAATTAAACTTAGTTTTCTTTGGGGTTACTATTAAACACTAAAAATGGCATTAAAAAAAAAGGTGATTCACGGCAAAAGTGTGTAATAACATGTGTTTTCCGTTCTGATTTCTTTCATAAGTGTACAATTTCCTTTAATATTGGTTATTAATGTTAGAGTCGGTTTGATATTTTTTTTCTTATTACTTACAAAATAATCATAGTTAATTTAACTGTATTGAAGAAATAACCAGCTATGTACGAAAAACTCTGTAAATTCGTTTGTAGATATACATCCGAAGGAGTACTACATGAAACTTTGTTTTGTTAGGGGTTACTATCAAACACTAATGATATGATAATAAAAAGTATCAGAAAAAAGTGTGTAATAATTTTGATAGAATCGTCTGTGTCAAGTTTTGTAAATTACGTATATAATATTTAAAGAGCTGTCTGGTTTGATTTTGACTTTTAACATGATTTCAACCCCAGAATCGCCATGATATCATTAACTACAGGTTTGTTGTCTTTGAAAATCAAAAGTGAAAGCTAATTACGTACGTTGAATATTGAACAGGTCATCAAATGGCTCCCACCATGCACCAACGTAACACACCGCCTAGAAGAAGCTGCTGATTAATATCATGATATCATTCATGAATCAAATCATAATCAAAATGCATGCATGAAAAGATCATCACGCGCGATCGTGATCATATTCTTAATATAATACTGATAGGGTTAGGGTTCTGTCGGGACATTACACATGCCACTCGCTCCCGGTACTTAAGGGCGGGGTCTCCCCATAGTTTAATCGGTGGATTTTTATTTACATTAATATTAGGATTTGAAACCGATTGTGGAGCTTCATTTTGAAGTCTCTAACTAGTCAAGTACCAAGTCAATCGACCTTGGTGATAATATAAATAAATCATTGGTGCATAGTATGGTGTTTATCATCATTTGTATATGATTACAATAGATATCCAACATGAAAGGAGGACGCAACACGTGGAGTCCACGTCGTCGTTATTAAATTTGATTTGAAGACATCTCATATAATTGAGCACAGTATACGTATGGAGATAAATATCATGACCATGATATGATCATGATCGACAATATCCCATCTGGTTTATTTTTTGTTTTTTCATGCTGAGATCATCGTCGAAAAAGAACCATTCAAATTCAAAGACATATATTTTTTCGATTTGTGGCTACGTTTTGATTTAGTATCAGTTTGGGAGAGCTTGTCTATTAATTTAAAGAGCTTTTTTAATTAAAAAAACTCTTTTTAATTTTTTTTATATCGTTTGATTGTCACCTAGTAGAGCTTTTAGATGATTAAAAAAATTGTTTTACGTCTACTTAAAGAAGCCCAAATTTGAAGCATTTCCAAGTAGATCTTTTGGAGTTTTTTTAATTAATAACACTAAAATCTTCGATGTAACCTTATAATTTAATATTTGCTAGAGTATTTTGGTAATTCTATCATTAAAAAAACTTTGTTTTAATTGACAATCAAACGATCAACGATTTTTATTTAAAAGCTCTACATTTAAAAGATCTATTTCTAAAATATCTACTATAAAAAGATCTACTTAAGAAGCTCCCCAAACATACTATTAGTGTGTGCATGGGTCCCTCTCCTCCAATATATCGTGGTTTTCACTTTTCAGATGCCAGTTCACCATGTAACTATTGAGATCATAGAAAGAGATAAGGCGGTGCCGTAGTGGTGGGGGCAATTGCAAAACCAGAGACAATGACGAGCATTTCAAGGCGTGGTGGAAGCTTAATTTGTATTAATAATATTATCAAGCTATAATCATACGTTTGTTTTTGAAATCTGACACCAATCAGATCATAAATCTGTTAGGATCACCTCGCATTAAGCTATGAGCATCAATATTTTTCTTTGAATTCTAACGATTATTGGTTTGTCGGGACCAGACGAGATCAATTCAACTACTAAAATTAAAAGTATAGTTCTGAATATAACTTTTATTAATGGGGAGGTGTCTCCAAAAACTCTATGAAAGACGTATACAACGACTTTGCTAAAAGGGGATATATATATAGTCTTTCTATTGTCAGTTCGTCTTAACAATAAATATATCAGGACGAAAAATGTGGACCATGGATTATGGAGAATTTTTGACAAGTGCATAGACTTTGAGTCAAAATATGTAAATCTAGTGGTTTACATTCTTCGTCCTGATATATTTATTGTCAGGAAGAACTGATAATAGAAAATCTGTATATATATAATTAATCATTTGATTAAGTGCATATTGAATAGTCCCGAATTCTTGCAAATTATAGGTAGATTTCCTTCGTGGAAAGGCCGTTCTTTGTTCTGTTTGAGTACACACCTAAGTTTAGTATGTATATGTATGTGATTAATCATTTATGATGATAGATCAAGTAATCAAAAAATCGTTTATTGAAGTGAAATTAAGCAAACCCTAATCCC
Organism: Acer saccharum; assembly: GCA_030490815.1. Lineage (NCBI taxonomy): Eukaryota > Viridiplantae > Streptophyta > Magnoliopsida > Sapindales > Sapindaceae > Acer > Acer saccharum. The sequence continues at coordinate 2,675,504 of CM059873.1, read as the reverse complement.
CAATCAATCTAGAAACTTCCGTACACAACCCTCCTATTACAATCATTTGCAACTATTATCTTCTAATCATTTCTTGTATTTTAACTAAATAATGCTAAATATTCCATTATCATAATGTCTATTCGATAGCTAATTGAGGTTGGAATATAAGTCAAATCATATAGTTGAGATAAGCCACCTAACATCATTGCATTAATTGTTTTAACTAAGGAAGGTGTATTCAATTAGGATTCTTGATGATATTTTTTAAGTGACTGATTTTCATGAATATTTACAGATTTTTATAAATCCATATGGATTTTTATTGATTTGTTTAAATATTTATTTCAGACTTTTATGGATTTGTTATCTCAGACTTCTATTATAGATGGATGAGTTATAAAGTACATGGCTCAATCGGTCAGCCGAAGAGAAGCTCCATTTCAAAGCTCAATTTTCACAAAGATCTCAACTTTCATTATAAACCCAAAAAATAACATATGAATACATAAAACTTCATGTATGAATAAACGTTGCAATTGGAATTGGAATAAAATTCACTTTTCCTTTAACAATTTTATCATCTTTTGGACAAAAATTAAATAAATAATTGTAATTGGAATTCAAGTATTTCGAAAGAAGACTCAACCTCAATCAAAACAGAGTTGCCTGGCGACGCGTGTTGTTACGGTGTACATGTTAAAAGCACAAAAAAGAATCTTTGCTCGATGAATGGTCAAATATCAGGCGCAAAAGCACAGAAAAGAAGCTTTGCTTTATATTATTATTATTGATTATTTGTTCTTCTTCTTCTTTCTCTCATTCGAAGAAACTGTTGTTATTCAATGTTCAATTCAAAGAAGCAAAAAGCAAACACTTGTATGAGTATGTGAGCCTAGGGCCATGGTCCCCTCGGATTGCCACTAAATATATATATGAATATGATCCGTGGTGGAGTCAGAAATTCAAGTTTAGAGATATTTTTAAAAAAAAAAAAATTTTAAGAAAGCCAAATTGAAAAGGACTTAAAATTTACTAACAATTCTATATAATTTTTAAAATTTATTTTTAAAAAAATTGAGACCAAGCGTAAATGGTCTCTCGCCAGCCTCACGCCCTCACCTCCCTCCTCCGCTACTGAATATGGTACATGTCAAATGTGATAGATCATTATTATTGTATGTTCATTCTTCAACTATAAGTTGGGATAGAAATTGATATATCTAGAATTAGTTTAACAAAATCATATTTTTAGGCATCCTTAATTTTCTCAACAAAACAAAAATGGAGGATTATGGTTGATTTGATTTTATTACTATTATCACTAAAATTATTAATGTGTGTTGAATCTAACAAATCGGTTCTATGGTGTAGTGGTTAGCACTCTGGACTTTGAATCCAGCGACCTGGGTTCGACTCCCGGTAGGACCTTTTTTTTTTTTTTTTATAAATTTTTTTATTATTTATTTATCATTTTTTTTAACCACATTCGAATTTGTTTAACTATCCTGTTCATTTTCTTCTCAACCAAACAATGGAGGTCAAATACAAAACACTCGAAATCGTCAATACAAATCCAAATTCTGGTGTCGTTTACTTGTACCTAAACCGTCCGTCGCAGCGCAACGCACTTTCACGTGATTTCTTCTCCGAATTTCCAGAAGCCTTGTCGTCGCTCGATCAAAACCCTAACGTTAACGTTATCGTTCTGGCCGGCGCCGGAAGCAACTTCTGCTCCGGAATCGACCTGAAGACCCTCAGCTCCGCCGCAGACCCAGCCTCCTCTGCCGACCGCGGCCGCTTCGCCGAGCGATTGCGGCGGGAAATCAAGTTCTTTCAGGATGCGATCACCGCCATCGAGCAGTGCCGGAAGCCAGTGATCGCGCTCGTCCACGGTGCATGCATCGGAGGCGGCATTGACATCATCACCGCCTGCGACATTCGGTTTTGTAGTAAAGATGCGTTTTTTTTCCGTCAAAGAGGTTGACGTGGGTATGACGGCCGATCTCGGGACGTTGCAGAGGTTGCCAACGATTGTCGGATTTGGTAACGCGATGGAACTGGCGTTGACGGGTCGGAGGTTCTCGGGTTCGGAGGCAAAGGAGTTAGGTCTGGTTTCTCGGGTTTTCGTGTCCAAAGAAGAATTGGAGGAGGGTGTGAGAGTTGTTGCAGAAGGTAAATTTCGACCTTAGCTTTTACTTTACAATTTTAAATGCTAAATTTTAGAAAAGTTGATGTGTTTGGATTAGTTTCAAATGTGTTATTATTCAGGGATCATAGGATCTATTTCAAGTATTGAAACACATGTGAATTGAGTGAATTTCCATGGAATGAACGAATCCATTAGCTTGGTGAATGTCCAAAATGTAGAAGAATTGATTGGTAATAATGTATAGCTAGTAATCAACAATTTTGAATTTGATAAAATCCATTCTCGGGCAATTTAGTCGCATATGGTATTAGCAGAGTAATGAATTCGTGGAACAGATAGGGGAGAATAAGAGAAGATCGCGACTAACCTATAATGTTCCTATATGCCAAAAGAAAGGACCGGAAGTAAACCCCAGAACATAAAATCAATGAAAACTTAAAGCCATGTTAAAGTTTGTGAGGATAATGTATCATGTTTGGAGGAGTTCTGTAGGATCTTTTTTATCATTGAGTTTGGGATTAATTGACTTGAGACAAATTCGAGACTTCATATTCTATTGTAGCATATAATCTGTTGCTTAATCATTGTGTTTATTAGTTATGGTTATTTAATATGCAGAAATTCTATTATCAGTTCGAACTGAAAAAAGTTATATCAGTTCCTTGCATGTGAGCCACTGGATTTAAATACTTTGACTTGGCTGTATGCACTTGTCAGTCAAAGTATTTAAATCCAGCGGCCCACATACAAGGAACTGATATAACTTTTGTCAGTTCGAACTGATAATAGAAAGACCGATTTAATATGTTCATTAAGTTGCTGTTTAGGATAATCACGTAGTATTATAGACTTGTAGTTGGCCGTTTGCTCATATTTGGCTCTTATTGCACCATGAGAATTGCTTAGAACTAGATTGAAATGAATCTGGATACTTTCGAACAAGGAAACTGAGATTGTGTGTAGTTGTTTTGAGAAACAATTACTCTCTAGAATCATATATTGAATTTTTCAAATTGTCCTAAGATAGGCTGCTGCTTTTGGCAGGTATAGCTGCAAAATCTCCCCTGGCAGTAACTGGGACAAAAGCAGTGTTGTTGAGAAGCCGAGATCAGACTATCGAACAAGGGTTAGATTACATTGCTACTTGGAACTCAGCCATGCTTATATCTAATGATCTAACGGAGGCAGTTTCAGCTCAAATCCAGAAAAGGAAAGCTGTTTTCGCAAAGCTCTGACTGCATGCGCGCATGCCTTATTATCGGTTTTCTTCCTGAAATTGCTGTGATGCTAAATAAGTATCATCCATTTCATAGATTAGTCAAAATTGCACACACTCATAACTCATGTGCGAATTGATTTATAGCAAAAACATAAAATAGCATGTCTTGTAATCTTACCTTTTTATCAAAAACTAGTGCTTTCCAAATTGTTTATCATTCAGTTAAAAACAATCTGAACCAAAATGTTGTTAAAAAACATTAGAGAGAGAGAGAGACTTATTGTCATGGATGAGGTGTTTTTGCTTTACAAGACAACATGTTGAACGATAACATGCAAATGATTCGGCAACTATTAAAAATATATATATATATATAGTGGGCTACAACAGTATATGTGTAGTCCATTTTTAATAGGATTGTTTAAATTTGGACCCGTGCGCTCCATTTTTAGTTGTCTTATTTACAAGAATATTAGAATAGGGCTGACAAGACATATCGGGAATAAACTGTATATGTGTAGTCTAGACTTTAGAGTTTAGATATCCATTATTAAGATACCGAAGATAAAACTGTTTATTTATAATTATAAAATGTATATGGCTGGATTTGAAACCCCGCCACTAACGTGGAAGAGGAGATATATCAAACTATCAATAATCAGTACTATTCATTATGTGCATGCGACAACTTTCTTTTTCATTTTTTCCTGATCATGTGATTTTTTATGTCCCAAGTGGGATGTTTCTCGTTAAAATTCTACAATTATTTGATATTTCTAATGGAAAAGCAAACTATTCACTGCTTTCGTAATGAATAGTCAAATCCAATCTGGCGCACCAAAGGCACCCTTAATGAAAATGGTATGCTAATGCAACAAATGGTCTAATATTTTCTTTGTCATGGATTTTATGTGTGATAAAAAATGCTTCCACGAAAAGGACTTGTCCAATGTCCATGCATGGTTGGTTGGTTGGTTGGTGGTTTTTAATGACAATTTTATTGAAATGGGTTTCGAAAATACTTTTTTTAAAATGTATTTTTTGTTTTGAATTTTTAATCTCCAGAAACTTCTTATTGTTGAACCTTCTGGTTTTAATTTTTCCAATCTCTACATCGATCTAGAAGCTTACAAAAAAATAAAAATAATAAAGAAGCTTCCATTTATTTTTTTAAATTTAATTATGTTGAACCAATATCGATTTGTTGAATTATACTCAATTTTGTCAAAATTTTAAAAAATTCAAAAACAAACCAAAGCATGCTGCCCAACTTAGGTTGAATGAAACTCCATATATTCCTTCTTCTTTTTTTTCTTTCTTTTTTTTTTTTGAAACGAAACTCCATATATTCCACCAAACCACATTAGCTGGTACTTGGTAGTAATATATTTTCAATTATTATTATTGTTATATATATATATATATATATATATATATATATATATATTATTTTATTTTTTATTTTGATAGACAATTTTATTATGTTAGAACTTAGGACTGATTATATGATTCGATTTACCAAGTTTTATTGGGTTATCTTAACTTCACATCTTTTATATATATATATATATTAGAAACACCGTCGATGATGGTATCCAAACTTGAGACATTATCGTACTTAATGAGCGTTATTGCCAACAAGTCAAAAACCAATTATATCATAATTTTTTGTTATTAGTTATCCCCTTCATTAGATTAGATTATATATGACAATTGAAAATTCAATACACCCTGAATTTAACTAATATCAACCTTTGCCACACATATCAATAAAAGGATTTTAGAATTTCTATTTGTATATTTGTATATTTGTATTTGTACAAAATTAGCATATCCCCATATTGAACACACCAAAGAAAATTAATTAAAAAATATACATCAAAAATTTATGAACACGTATCAATTACTATTAATCAATTTACCGACACGGGACACGATATCAGATATTCAAGGGCATATTCCATTTTCCATTTTGAAGATTCTTGCATTAAGTGTCAATTTCAATTTTTTATTTTATTTTTAAATAAAAATAAAATATGCATGAACAAATTTTTTGGTCACTATAAATACCAACTCTCTCCGGATTAGTCAAGTCATCTTTTCGTGTCATCAAGTCCTAACAAATCTCGAAATTCTCGTGAATTATCTTCTCTTTTCTTTTCTTTTTTCTTCTTCTTCATTCAATTCTTGCAAAAACAAAAATGGCTCTCAAAGCTGTTCATGTTTCAGACGTTCCATATCTTGACCAAGTCACTGAAAATGTTACATTGTCTCTCTTATCGTCCCGCTTCAACAAAGGTGATTTATATATTGTTTCACAAAATTGTTCTTGCTCTTTCTATATATTTTTTTAAAATTATTAATTTCTGTTTTGGATTCTGAATTCTTTCTGGGTTTTTTGTTTGTTTGTTTATTTGTTTGTGATTAGGTGTTAATGATGAAGTTAGTGACGATACAAAGAAGAGATTGGAGTTTCCAAAATTTGTGGTGATGGGGCACAGAGGAAGTGGCATGAACATGTTGCAGTCGTCTGATCAGAGAATGAAATCGATCAAAGAGAATTCAATTCTTTCTTTCAATGCCGCCTCTAAATTCCCTATCGATTTCATCGAATTCGACGTTCAGGTAAAAACACAAAATCATTAAAACAAAATTCCGGTGATTTTCCGGCGGGCAAAGCAGTTTTGTTTCTACAACGTTGGTGTGTGTTGTTTGTATTTTTCGAAGTGTTTGGTGTTATACTGTTATCTGGGTTGGGTCCAGTTTATGTGGGAGTCACACGTGGTGCCTGCACGTGAAGTGGAGGAAACCACGGTGTTGGCGACCCCTCTGTCTCCATTCGCCGCGAAAATATCGCTTTTTGCGGGTTTCAAGGCCCAAGGCTTTGCGGGCTGGGTCTTTAGTTTTTCCTAAAGCCCGGACCGGCCCATGAGTCCTCCCTGAAGTGGGTTTACATGCACGGGCTTGCACGGCCCGATAGACTTTTTTTTTTTTTTTTGAAAGAAAGCCCAATAGACTTTATCTCGTTATATATATATATATATATATATATATATATACAGATTTTCTATTATCAATTTGAACTGACAAAAGATATATCAGTTCCTTACATGTAGGCCATTAGATTTAAATACTTTGACTTTGTTACATGCACTTGTTAAAGCATCTTTTAAATCCAATGGCCCACATGTTTATCAGTTCGAACTGATAACAGAAAGACTATATATATATATATATATATAATACTATTGAATTTATTTTATCTTTAAACCCGACTCTAACCTCAGGCTCATGAAAACCTAACTCTTTGAGCCCGTGGGCTTTGATAGTCAAGCCCGGCCCACCCATCAATCCCTTTGACACCTGTATGTACAACTGTACAAGGCTTATGACTCTTTGTGATGAGCATGAATGGTGATTTTGACTTTGTGACTGTGTCACGAGTGTTTTGACAAGTGTTCAAACCTCACCTTTGGAAATGTCTCAACCTGGAGAAAATCTTACATACGATTGGCACACGGTGATATCGTGAGACTGTCCAACGAGAATGCACCATTTATCTTGGAACATAAAAATAAATTATAAAATTCTAATTTGGTGCAATTTTATTGGACGGTCTCACCGCGTGACTGTCCCATACAAGATTTTCTCCTCAACCTATGGAGACCCTCCTTTCTTTCATGGGACGTGAAATGGAGAAAATCTTCAATGGGACTTTCTCATTGTCACTTGGTGAGACCGTCCCAATGAGATTGTAACATTTATCTCGAGAACATAAATATATCTTATTAAACTATAATTTGGTACAATTTCATTGGGACGGTCTCACCAAGTGGTAATGAGATCTTCCCATTGAAGATTTTCTCCGTAAAATGATTATAGTTTTTGATCTTGTAACTTGTAAGTCTCAATCTAGTACTGGTTCCTAATTTGAAGGATACAGCTTTTTTAGGTCCAAGTAGCTCTCTAATTTAACTGGTGACAATGATGATACTTACCGTCTTTGAGCCTCTAATTTAGTTTGATTAGATGACAACTTTTACAAAAGAACTATAATTTACAGAATTTTATCCACACGAAACAAAAGTTAAAACCTTAAACTTGTAAAGGAAACAGATACTAAATGGATTCATAGACATGATGATCATTTTAGTTTTGGAATGAAATTTTTTACATTTACATTGTCAAGTATTTGATCTCCATTAAAGGGTACTGATTAGTTTACTTGTATGTTTCTTTTTTTTTTCTTATGCCATTTTTGGTTTTACTATTTGGTGAGCGAAGAACCCTTTTGTGGGAACTGTAAACAAAAACAAAACCCTATTTGTTGTAGGTGACAAGAGATGACTGTCCAGTCATTTTCCATGATAACTTCATCCTCACTGAACACAAGGTTGGTTTTTTTTCTTTCTTTATTTTTTGCTCTCTCAATTCACATAACAATTTTTCATTTTTTTTCTCTTTCTTTGTTGGTTTCCCAACAACAGCTCATATATTATCATGAGTTACCAATTTCTTCCAAGGTTTGATTGTTCTTTATTTAAGAAATTATACTTTCAAGTTTGATCAACACTGATTTTTTTTTTTTTTTTTGGTATTTGTTGTAGGGTGAATTTATTGAGAAAAGAGTCACAGAGCTTAGTTTAGCTGAATTACTCTCTTATGGACCCCAGAAAGACTTTGAAAATGTAAGTATCAATATGTACTATCACCTCCCGTATGAAATATCGATAATTTGATCGAAATATTCTTGATATTTTTCGTATTATGGGGGTGCTGATATAAAATAAAAAATAAAATAAAATCTTTAAATATCCCTTATATTTTGAGTATATTGGCGATATTTTCGATATATCCATTGAAATTTTCAATGTTGATTCTGAAATGACAAACTTATGCTACAAGTCTATTAATTACTGTATTTTAAACACAAATTCAGGTGGGTAAGCCTCTCTTTAGAAAAACAAAAGATGGTAGGATCTTTGAATGGAAGGTTGAAAAGGATGCTCCCTTGTGTACATTGCAAGAGGTTTTCGAGGAAGTTGATCGATCCATCGGCTTTAATATTGAATTAAAGTTCGATGATCATATAGTTTATACAGAGGAAGAACTCACTCATGTACTTGAAGTTATCTTGAAGGTATTCTTCCTCGTTTCCGCTTTCTCTTTTTATGCAGGAAATGAAATTGTGTCAATTCTAACTTGTCTGAATATGTTAATTTTATGAAACATTAGGTGGTATATGAGCATGGTAAGGACAGACCAGTCATTTTCTCGAGCTTTCAGCCCGATGCAGCTCTGTTGATCAGGAAGCTCCAGAGCATCTACCCTGTAAGATAACAAACACTCTTCAATTTTTAAGGAATTATTAGTACATTTCACATATAATCTTTTTAGGATCATTGAAATAAGTAAGTAAACGAACATTTAATTGACTGATTTCACATACTCGGCTTTGGTTGAAACGCACATACGCCTAGTAGTAGTTTCCGTAGAATGCTGGCTGAGTATTGGATGAATTCTTTTGGTGATTTTGAATGATCACTAAAGGGGTCTTTGTTGATGTTGCAATTAATCCAGGTGTTCTTCTTAACCAACGGAGGATCACAAACGTACACAGATGTAAGAAGAGGCTCGTTGGATGAGGCAATCAACGTGTGCTTGGCCGGTGGCCTGCAAGGAATTGTGTCCGAAGTAAAAGCTATCCTTAAAAACCCAGGAGCCGTGAAAAGAATCCACGAATCCAAGCTCTCTCTTGTTACCTACGGCGAATTGAAGTAATTTTGCAGTACCTTAAAAGCTCCTTTTATCATTTGATTCCTTAAATGTGCTCATATTTTGCTTTTGTGCAGCAATGTGCCGGAGGTGGTATACGTGCAACGTTTAATGGGTATCGAGGGGGTGATTGTCGACCTAGTTCCTGTGATCACCGAAGCAATCGCCAATTTTGAGAAAAACGTAAAGAAGAGCGAAGAAGAAGAGAGGTTTTTCATAGAGGAAGAGGAAGTTGGAGCAAAGTCTCAATTCTCAAAGGATGAACTCTCATTAATACAGAAGCTTATACCAGAACTAATACATATTTGAAGGCATTGTTAGCACTTATATCACCGTAGATAGTAAATCATCATATGAATATCATCAATAACGTTTTGGATGTAATTACAAATGTGCTGCCATTAAAAACTTTCTCAACGATCTCTTAAGATATTTGTAAGAAAGTTTTAATCGGTGTTAGGAGTTTTTTTTTTTTACACGATGTGAAAGTAGATCATTGTAGAAGTAGATATCCAAATCGTATAGTATATACAATACTTGATCTCGGCGGCAGGTCCCGACAAGCTTTGATCCTTCAGCTGAATCTCTTGTTTATAAGAACCTAGCATAATTCATAAGTGGAAATTGCCAAAACTGACCAATCTAATTATGGGATTTTCTTTTTTCACCACATGCATACTTTTAATTGTTTTTAACCATGTTTTTGAGAAATTACTCAAAAGCCCTCATATAAAAACCCCTAAATCACCTCTCTCTCTCCTTTTCTCCCTCTCTCTTTCTCTCTTCTCTGCTCTCTCTCTCTCCCTGATTCTCTCTCTCTTTTCTTCCTCCATGCCGCCAATCATCGCTGGAACCGTCGCCCAACGCCGGAGTCGTCGTCGAACAGCCGTCGGACATCACCTGGGTCGTCGCACGAACCAGCGCGCTGGTTCGTGCGACGACCAGGCGCTCGTGCGCCGCTGGTTTGTGACCGTCGCTGGTCCAGGCGACGTCCGGCGGCTCTATGCTGCAATCTCCGGCTCCGGCGATGTGATCTGCAATAAAAAGGAGAAATCAAAAAAACCTAAACCTAATTTGAATCTAAGGAAGAAGAAAAGGAAGAAGAAAAAGGGGAAAAAAAACCTAAGCCAAAATTCAATTTAGTCCAGATTTCAAGTTTCAATATTTTCAATTTAGGCATGATTTCAAGTTTAGGCATTTCAGTTTAGTAATGATTTCAAGTTTAGATATTTTCAATTTAGCCATGATTTCAAGTTTACTTCAAGATTTTATAAAAAACTATTTTCAGGGGTATACTGGTAATTTATGGTACTAAACTGAATTTTTTAAAAAAAAGTGGTTATTAACAATTAAAAATTCAAAAGTGGTTAAAAACAAAAGTATGATAAGTTGGATGACTACTTTTGGTTTTCTCTCGGTTTGGGCTTGCCCCACCATCTACTCTCTAACTGTGCCCCAATTTTATCACCCCCTTTTTTTTTTTTGCCTATTTATAGTTTTTTTTTTTTTTTTTTTCCTATCTATAATAATTGAAGAGACATATATTTGATCTTTATGTTATAATATATAACATAAAAATTTAAGAATTAATTCTTGACCTAAAAAAAATTATTTATCAAAATTTTTAATGGGGTTTACTTGGAAAAGCAGTGTATTCAGAGGCTTAGTGGGGGAAATTAGAACCACTTTCCCACTTCACATTTTAACTAATAAATACAACGGACTATAGTCCCAAATCTCATTCTAAAAACCTTGTCGTTTTGACCTAGAGTTAGTGGATTAGGCCCAAATCAGACTTGAAATGGGCCCGAACCTGGTTGAATTTTGGTCCAAATTTTCAAGCCTCATATTTTCATATGATGCGAACGTGTATAATTTATTTTCATCCGAATGTCAAATCCAATTGTTTGGAATTTTTCTCTGGTAGGCATATAACTGTGAGCATACTTAGAGCACACTTATCCACTAAATATGCTCACAGACTAAGTATGCTCACAGTTATATACCTACCAGAGAAAAACTTCAATCGCTTGATATCTTTAACGGAAAAAAGTTAACCATAGACTGATAAATTCCGCACAACTGCACCCGATAATTTTCCAGGGCCTAGGATACTTAAAAAGTTAAAAGAAAAGAACCTAGCAAGCCTTCACTATATAATGAGAAAAATCACTTACAAAGAAGTCTTTTAATGTGCGTAAGATTTACGTAATCAAGTAACCTTCACAACTGTTAAAACTTCAAGACCAAGATGACAAGATCTATACTTAGCTTTTTATAAATAGTTTTTTTTTTTTTTATAAAAAAAGTGCTTAAAAGAAAGTGCTTATTCATGCACACACATGACACACGTACACAAAAGCTAGAATAAAGTTAAAAGTCGATAGAGAATTTTTGCTTCTAAAAATGGAATTTGAACCTTGTAAGTTTCGAAGAAGTAGATGAAGTTATCATAGAGTAGTTTTTTAGTTTGTGTGTGAGAATTGGATATCAAAAGCTGTCTCACACTTCACATGCTCTCTCTCTCTCTCTCTCTCTCTCTCTCTCTCACACAGTACTCTCTTTTACTCTTTACAACAACAACACACAAGCTCATATTTTCTCACAAACGAAGTTTCCATGAAGTACTGCTACTACCACTAAAACAAAAAAGCAGCTTCGGATTCCAAGCTGACCTGAAAGCAACTTTTCTGCTTTTGGGTTGTTGAAATAGCTTTTGCTTTTTTGTGTTTTTTTTAATTTTGCTTGTACAAAGAAGCAAAACAGCTGGGAGAGAGGGAGAGAGAGAGAGGGTACGATTTTCGATTTTATACGTACAAGCATCAAAATCAAGTGAGTAAATAGTAGAGATTAAGACAAGTCATGATTAACTGTAGATTAATTAGTTTCTAGTTGAAAAATCATTAGTTTTTTGGAATTTAATTAGTGGTGAGGTGATTGATTTTTCCACTTTTTGATCACAGTTTTAACTTGTTTTTAGAGCTTAGCGATATCACACGCATGTGACCATTTTTCTAATTCATGTGCTACATTATAAGGATGATGTATGATTTGTGATGTAAAAATATATATATTTTTTTTTGTTATTAATAATAATAATAATAATAATGATTTTGTTGACTTCTATAAACATATATAACTTTTTTATATAAAAATAGGATCGATTTTTATTTACCGCCGATTCCCGGTATACAACTTAAGAGTAATGCTATTTGTCCAAATCTGGTGTCCAAATGACATGGCAACACTCTCATTCATTCATTATCTTAATGAATGGATGAGAGTGTTGCTACATCATTTGGACACCAAATTTGGACAAAGTAACATTACTCATAACTTAATAATAGTAAATTCGGTTATTAAAATAATGTTTTCTAATTTGTTGAAAGAATATATCAAATTTCGTCAAATATTTCCCTTGAAATCTAGTAAAATTTATTAAGAACTTCCAAGATTATGGACACAAAATAATTTAAAAAATCAAATGGATTGAATTGCTGTATTTTTTTTAGTCATATTCTTAGAAAACTAAATTGAAGAATTCTTTTAAAAATTTAAAGAATATTTACCATTAAATTTTAAAATGATTTCACTTTAGCTCCTCTAAATTTCTTTGTTTTACTATCATGGCCCCAAACTAAAATTTCTGGATACGTACTTAGTAGTGGGAGTTGTATTCTAGACCGAAGAGCTTACGGTTGATCTCACCGGGTATCAACATTCGATCACAGACCCGAAAAAAACTATCAGAAGAAAATATTAGAATGATTTTGTATTGAATTGCAAGTTGCTGGGTTGCACCCGACAGTTGCCAAAATTTGATGTAACCCAATGTGATCGAGAGGTCTGATTCAAGCTTACGTAGTAAAGTAGTGCAGGTTATTCAAGAAAAATAAAAACATCACTAGCTGGATTGGATTCGATATCTCTTCTGTTTGCAACTTAATGGTCTTAGTCCGCCACGTTAATCATGTTTTATTATGTTTTAAATTCTTGTCTTATCCAATTTTTAATAAGCCACTTCTTTCTATTATCGTATCATTTTTTCGATTAGGGTACGGATATTGATACCCATAAATATGATAAGAACAGATTTTTTATTATCAGTTCGTCCTGACAATAAATATATCAGACGAAGAATGTAGACCACTAGATTTACATACTTTGACTCAAAGTGTATGCACTTGTCAAAACTTTTCCATAATATATGGTCCACATTCTTCGTCATAATATATTTTTTGTCAGAACGAACTGACAATAGAAAGACTGATAATAAGCATACCCATATTTATAAGCACACCCATGTCTAAAATTTAAAATTTAAACATTATTATAAGCACCCATCTTAATGCCCTTATTTAAATGAATGAGGAAATAGAGAGAAATAGCACCAAATTGGATTGGTTTTGTGGTAATATCACCAACTTAATAAGTTTTGTAGAAATAGCATCAAAGCATGTGATCTGCCCAAATTGCCCTCACTTATTCTTTCTTCCTCTCTCATTTGTTTTTTTTTCAAAGAACTCCATTGATGGATCAATGGAGGTCAGATAGACCTCAAATGGAGGTCGAATGGAGGGCGAAAGACCTCCATTGGAGTCGAAATGACCTCGACCTTCATTGGTGGTCGATGAAGAAGAAGATTAAAAAAAAAAAATCTGGAAATAAGTCTCGGATATTTGGAAATAAGTCTCGGGTATTTAGAAATAAGTCTCAGGTAGGTCACCCGAGACTTATTTCAAGCTATTTCCAACTACCCGAGACTTATTTCAGATACCCGAGACTTATTTCAAAATACCCAAGACTTATTTGCAGATTTTTTTTTTATTATTTTAATCTTCTTCTTCATCGACCACCAATGGAAGTCGAGGTCATTTCGACTCCATTGGAGGTCTTTCGCCCTCCATTCGACCTCCATTTGAGATCTGTCCGACCTCCATTGATGGATCAATGGAGGTTTTTGAAAAAAAAAAAAAGAGGAAAGAGGAAGAAAGAGAAAAATAAAGAGAGATTAGGGGCAATTTTGGCAGATCACTTTAATTGGTGCTATTTCTACAAAACTTATTAATTGAGTGACTTTTCCACAAATAGCTTTGGAAAGAGTGCTAGAAATTTTAAGGACTCGAAATGAATTAGGGCAATGAATGAGGGCATTAATGAAAGAATCTTGGAAGTAATTCCAAGATTCTTTCATTAATGCCCTCATTCATTGCCCTCATTCTTAATAAGCACCCATCTTAATGCCCTTATTTAAATGAATGAGAGCAATAATAAAATTTATTAAGAACTTCCAAGATTTTGATACTTGAAATAGAATTAGGGATTAGTTAGGGTTTAGTTTTTTATTTTTATTTTAATAAAGTGATATAGTTGAAGATATATGTGTAATTAATGGGTGTACATAGTATTTGATTTATTTTTAATTAAACTTATCTTTATTGGTAAATTCCTATTGAGATGTTTTTATAATTAAATTTTTTATTAAAATATGGGTGTGCTTATCATATTTATGGGTGTCAATATCGGCACCCTCTCGATTAACATCTAATCCAATAATTATAAGTAAGGTTCGTTGAACAGGTTCAAGTCATGTCCGTCTTTCTGAATAAAAGTTTAGATGATTTTTAACTTTTGGATTACATTTCCAAGATGTGTTAATACAAGGGTAGTAAGTAAATAAAAATGAAAAAATAAAATAAAAAATTTGTGGGTTGATCTTGGTTTAATACTTTTTGTCCGGATTTGTCGAAGTCATTTAACTTGGTGGTTGGAATTTTCATTCTTCAAAATGGAGCTCCACCGTTAGGGTTCAAACATGTTAGCATCATATATATAAATTTACATTTACCCATAAAATCGTAAAGTGTGAGGATACCTCTTTTGTATAGTCACACATATAGTGTTTGATCTCCGCAAGTCTCAGTAGATCATAACCCGTTTAGTGTTAGAATTTGAAGAAAAAAAATCAGGAATCATTCTTGTTAAAGGTGCTTATCAAGTAAGATATGTATTCGTATATTTTAATGAAGTTTTAGAAGATCTTTCCAAGTTTTGTTTTTTAAGAAAGACAGCAGCTATTTGGATTATATCTATTTTTTTCCGTATGAAATCTGATGTCAAAATAGCTGCGTCTACATTCTACAATGGTGGGTTGACAAAAATTGTATCTTTAAATTGAAGAAATCGGGCTGAAATATTCTCAAGAAAAAAGCAATGACTTCTTAAAGTTATTTACATTATTAAAGAATACATGAGTCAACTTTGAAATCTATGGTGACTTTTGAATTTCTCCACTTCTTTTAATTTGTTCTAGAAATTATTCTTTATTTGGATATTGCTGTACTTCTTAATTTATCACATATTTAATTATATATATATATATATATATATATATATATATATATATAATTATTTAAAAAAAAAAAAAAAAAAGCACATACATATCAACATATACATGCATTGCATTGATGTAAATGTAGGTATAATATATTTTATTTATTTATTTTATATTTATATGATTGCTTGTAGGTTTCTTTTATAAACATGAAATCATTTCAATGTTATTTTTATTATAATTTAATTGTATTCTTTTTAGCTTCAAGAAACCCAGTTGAGAAGATGAATTCTTTATCATATCAAAATCATTTTCATAGTCAGAAAAAAAAGAAAAGAAAAAAACAAAAGCACTTTAAACATATGCACATGATGCCCAAAGGAAATTAAGATGGGGGCATATAATACATTAATGATTGACACAAAGGACTTTAGCATTATTTCAACATCAATTAGAGCTTTTACCACTATCTCTCTTAGCTTGCTCACATTTTTTTTCATATTTTAATTTGTTTTTTAAAAAGATTAGCTAATTATGTTCTTTGTTTAATTAATCATTATTTGTTTGTCTTAAAAGGCAATGTGAATGCTTGTTAATGTCACTTTGAGCATGCCAACTCCTTCAAATTAAAGTAATATTTTGATATATAGGTAGTTATATAATTCTCACAATACACTTGGGAATTAGGTTAATTTATATACAATAATAACCCGTATCGTATTCATCTTCTTTTTTTTTTAATTATTGAATTTTTGTTCAATTTGCTCGAAAAGATTTTTATAACTCTTAGAACAACCAAAAAGGATAAGCACCCCTAACCCCACTTGTACAAAACTCTCTTTTATATTAAGTCACTCTCTCTTTTTTCTCACTTAAGTGTGCGGACACGTAAGGGGTAGGAGGAGGAAGAGACGAAGAAGAGGTGGTAGATAAGTGGGGATTGAATTCCAATTCTAAGGTAATCAAATGCTTCTAAAGAGGGCAATCTCAAAAAGGAATGACCAATAAAAATAATATCATGATGACCCCATAAAAAAGAAACAAAAAATATATATATATAAAAGAGAGAAGTAGAGGGAACCCCAACCACACCCCCCAAAACCCAAAAAAAAAAACCTAACCCTAACCCTAAAACCAAACTAAATGGTTCTAATTATTTATTATTAGAGAGAGAGAGAGAAGAGTTGGGTTGAGTTGAATAGAAAAATAATAATAATAATAATAATAATGAAGCACAAATAGACATTTTCCACTCAAAACATATTTTACTCTAAACACAATAATTGTGGCCTTTGACGTTTCTCTCTTACTCCTTAAAACCCTCTTCAACACCCACACGCAAACTCCTTTTGACTCACAACAAAAGAAAATTAAAAATAAAAAAAAATAAAAAAAAAACACAAAACACAAAACAAAAAACAAATAAAAAGATAAGAGAAAGAGAAAGAGAAAGACCAGAAAATAAAATATAAATCAACAGCCGCAATTTGGCTTACGAAAGCCAACTTTTCTTTGCTTACTCATTTTTTTATATTTTTTTTAAAAGGATGTTTACTAAAAAACCCCTATGGTTCGACTCTTTTTAAAACAATCATCTAATATCAAATTTAAGTAAAAAAAAAAAAAAAAAACTTCTTGACTTCTTGTGTATATATATATTAAAAAACACTTTATAAATTTAAATTTTAATTAGAAAAAACCCCTGATTATGTATCAAAAACATCAGTGCAGAGGGGTTTTCATATAAATTTGAAATTAGATGGTTATTTTTGAAAAAAAATCAAACCTCGGGGAGTTTCAGTGAATCACCCTTTTTTAATTTATTAATTTTATATGATTTATTTAATATTCAATTCAACTCAAGTGGAGTTTGAAGATAGAGCATTTGCTTGTGGGAATATATATATAAAATAATAATAATAATAATAATAATAATAATAATAATTTGTTTATTTTTATGTTTTTAAGAAAATTTGTTTTTTTTTTTTTTCCAAATTAGTCCTTAGTGATCTTTGTGAATTGTGGAAAAGGAGTTTCCCTTCTCCATACGGAATCAGGCTACTTCATTTGTCAATGTTTGAGGCTCCAGTATAACTAAATCTCAACTGTCCCACGTTACCACCACTTCACTTTTTTTTCCTAAACTACCCCTACAACGTCACCATTATTACAATAATGTCATTCTCTTTCTAACAATTTTTTTGGGCATATATATAATAATAAAATTCATTAGATTAATTAACATTAAAATATATATATATATATAGAAAACCCTTGTGAATGTTATCAAAACATTTGTTTAAAGCTAGGAGTATTTTGTCTTCTAAATGAAATCCACCGACAAGTTTCAAACTCTTCCGGTTATGGAAATATATATTTGGATCGCATATATATTGATTAATCTCAACAAGTTTCAACAAACCCCTAACCTGTATTGTATCAAATTATATATTTTTTTTAAATGTATTTAAAATGCATTTTAAACTTTTTAAAAAATGTATTAGTTTTGAGTTGAGAATCAAATCGAACCAAACTTCCAAAATATCTTATTCTTTTTTTTAATCAATGCTTTAGGTGCATGATACTATGCTTGTGTGCCCATGACATGATCCCAAGCACTCCTAAGTTTTTTTATTGAATGAATGGGTGCTTGAATTATTTTTATTTATTTATTTATTTATTTATTTATATGTTTAAAGCATGGTTTTAATTAATTTAGTGGATGGAGTGAAAGACTTGGATACCAAATACATAAATAAAACTGTTGATATTTTGCACAACTGTTTTCTCTAAATTTTGTCATGAATTGGCTTCTAGATGTTCTTGTCATAAATTTATTACAATGATTATGACTATCCACTTATATGAACACATTGCAATTATTTGGAAATGATAGTAAGTATTTATTTAATGTGTATTCAAAATTTATAACCAATCAAATCCAAATTAATATAATTCGTTTATTAAACGAAAGTGTTATATGTTCAATTTAAAATCCGATCGTATCTAGTTTTGAATGAAACCCATTAATCTGAAATCAACTATTATATAAGTCTACATAGTGTGCAACGACTCGAACTCAAAATATTATCGAACCGAATAAGTGTAAATATTGGACGGTTTCATGCAACACATGATTTATTTCTAAAAAATAAAATAAAATAAAAAAAGTTTCGATTAGTTGTATTGTGAGGGGCAAATTTGCCATTTAGGTGAATAGATTGGTGTAAACGATTTCTCCTAAAAATTGAATCTGATCCAAAATAGTGAGACAGGAAGATTTGAGGAAATCTTGAGATGGGTCATGGCTTGAAGGTGGCATTTTTGTCACTTACCTTGAATCCGACGTGGGTGCCCGTCGTTTTGGAGGCAAGTAGGTCCCTTTTATTTATTCCCTCACCCACCTCCTGTGAGTCCACAGCCCTTTAAAATGTCCTAAATAGCCTCTCCCACATAATTCAACCAAAACAACCTTTCTTTATATATAATTTCTTTTTCTTTTTCTTTTTCTTTTACTTGCAAAAAGATAATTAAAAGGGTTTTGTTACGGTCCCTTGTCCATAAAATAAGATTAGTTTTGTATTTCTACAAATTTCATATTAAATTAAATAGATTCAGTGGACTTTTAGATTATTAAAGAAGTTGTTATGTGATATGTGGTTAGACGCATGGTTACAAGTTCGATTCTCCCTAGTGTCAAATTCTTGGGGCCAGGCAGCAAAATGAGGTAATTCCTTTGTGAGTTCGTTAGGGCTGGCGTGGCGTGGAAGCCGCCTTAGACCGGCCTAAAGGATTAGTCAAGGTGCATGAAAGCTAGCCCGGACACCCTTGTAATAAAATAAAATAATATATATATATATATATATATATATAAAGTTGTTATGTGTATATACTGTATAGTAATAAACTCAAAATTTTCGAATTATGTAAATCGCCCTCATGATATTTCATTCAATCATTTCCAATAAAATCAAAACTTATAAAATTTTAAAATCTTTACTAAATAAACTACTACCTAAAAAGAGTTAATTTTTTTTTAATTAATCAACAATTTTTCTTCAAAATTTATACTTTTAAAATATTTGATTATAAAAGACCTAACACCATATAAAAACTTTAGTACTTGAAACAAGAAATCATTCAAACAAATTGTCAACTTTAATGTATTATTTTCCATGTAGGGGTAATTACCCTAGTAGCCATCAATTTTTGCCACCACTATCAAAATGGCCACCAAATGAGGAATTGGTTTCAAACTGGCCATTTTTGGTAAACATCGATACACCAATGGCCATTCCATCCATTTCCATCCAATTCCATCAAATGAGTGGCATTTTGGTAAATAAGGGGATGATATTAATTTATTTTAGATGGTTTTTGGAAATCAATTTTTTTCTTTTGTTTTTTGAAACAAATAATTATATTTAGTGTGTATATACATATAGCATATCTCAAATATATATATATATATATATATATATATATATATATATATATATTTTTTTTTTTTCTTTTTTGAGAAGATTAAGGCTACAAAATCTAAAAATTCTAAAAAAATATACTTGAGATAAGTTGAAAAGAAATATATATATATATATATATATAATTTTTCTTTTTTGAGAAGATTAAAGCTATAAAATCTAAAAATTCTAAAAAACATATCTGAGATAAGTTGAAAAGAAATATATATATATATATATATATATATATATATATATATATATATATGTATATGTTTGAGATATGCTATATGTATATACACACACTAAATATAATTATTTGTTTCAAAAAACAAAAGAAAAAATTGATTTCCAAAAAATATATAAAATAAATTAATGTCATCCTCATATTTACCAAAATGCCACTTATCGGATATAATTGAATGGAAATGGATGGAATTGAATGGAATAGCCACTAGTATAATAATGTTTACCAAAAATGACCATTTTAAAACAAATTTCTCATCGGGTGGCCATTTAGATAGTGGTGGCATAAGTTGATGGCCACTGGGGTAATTATCCCTTGCATGTATAATGTTACGTTTAAACTTTACAGATTTTACGTTCAACCGAGTATTAAGTATTCTACCGTGGTACTCGTCCTCTCTGGGACCAAAGATAACATTTCAATTTAAAGTGATGCCCCCTTGGCAAGGACATATAATATGAAGCTCTTTCTTAAGAATCTTTTTTTTTTTTTTTTTTTTCATCGAGTTGTCAACTTGAAGGACCACTCATTAACTAATTAAGGTATTTCTATATTTCCTACCAAATAATCTGGTATTTTGAACAAGGAATTTGGATCATCTACTAATCTGATATTTTTTCTGACCTTATCTAATATTATGACACATAAGTATTGCAATGAATGGATGGTTAAGATGTGATTGGTTTTCACAACCACTTTATCATCCACCAATCACATAAGATCCAAATCCTTTAACAAGTATCTCTATGCGTGTACCCTATAATTCAATTATTCCATCTTTATATTATCCATATTAAAAAATTCTAAAAATTACTAAAAAACTTTATACAAAATTTATCATTTTTCATTGGGGTTTTTTTTTTTTTTTTTTTTTTTTTTTTGATTACTTTTTATATTGAGAGATTCCTCCACTTCTACAAGTAAACTTGGTTGTTTATATATATACGTCGGTTTTATGATGTCTAAGAAATTTTAAAAATGAAATAATACTAAAAATATATATTCTGTTTAAAAGATAATTATTGTTTGGTATAATCTATAGTGAGAGAATATTCTGATTCTACAAGCAAACTTTGTTGTTTGAAATATGGTTAGCATATTTACGTGGGTTGCGTTTATGATCGATGTCCAATAAATTTAAAGCCGCACATTCACACTTCACAGTGGGCCAACAGCCTCACGTTAATAAATACCCACACCCAATATGAATGTGTAGTTATGGTTGGACGTCTTTAATTTTTAATTTCAGGATGTCATTACTATAGAACCACCATATATATAGTCTTTCTATTGTCAGTTCGTCATTATATAAAATATATTAGGACGAAAAATGTGAACCATAGATTATAAAGAAGTTTTGACAGGTGGATACACTTTGAGTCAAAGTATGTAAATCTAATAGTCTACATTCTTCGTCCTGATATATTTTATATCAAGACGAACTGGCAATAGAAAAACTATATATATATATATATATATATATATATATATCATTTATTTCTTTTCTTCTATCTCACTAAGTAAACTTCATACGACATGGTAGCTTCTTTATTTGAACATGTACCAATACGAATTTGAATATATATTCTTTTATGCTTCACTTTTTTTTGAATGAAAAATAACATTTGATAGTTGGACCTCAATAAAATAACATCTATATATTACTATTAATGGTACCATGAATTATCAATATCTATCAAAAAGTACCATGATTTATGAGCTATCAATATATATCAAAAGAACAGTAGTGTTTAGGGACGGACATCGAGGAAATGATGGATACTGGTCCCCCTCCTCGTCCCCATCCCCATTTCCCAACCCCCTTCACCATCCTCCTTTACCCCCTGTTTTTCCAATCCCAATTTTTTTCCTCCTTTCCCGATTTTTTTGTTTTCCGTTTGGTTCAATTTGATTAAAAATCTCTATCCTATTTGTAGTAAATAGACAAAAATAAGTATAATAGCATAACTACTAGTACCGATGATGTAATTGAAGTTGGTAACTTGCTACTTGCTACTATACTAGTTAGGTATAGATACAAAGAGAATTTATAAATCTTTAATTTCCATCTCAATTGACCATTCATTGATGCTAAATTCTTGGTAATCACTCAAAGATTCCAGACAATAAATAGTAACTTAAAAGCACCTTTCCCTTTTCTTTCTTGCAATACCTAACAAAAGTTTTATTAGTTCAACTTAAGGACACACGTCAAGGTCAATTATTGAGACGGATTTATAAAATTAGCTCAAGAGATATGCGCCTCACTTCTCATCTCCCACATTTATGGTGGGGTTTCAAGTCACATCATGAGCAATTACTAACACATGTGAGGAGTTTTCTCTCATATGTCTACAGAAGTTAGTATCCTGACCGCTCATGTAATGTTTAATCTTAGAAAAATCTGATAAACTCTTAATTCATTCGGTGTCAAATAAAAGAAAAAAAAAAAAAAAAAACTATACAAACTCTTAAACTTACATGAGTTATAAAATGATGTCTTTATTCAATTAACAGATAGCAGCGGATATAGGGAGACCTTGTGGCCGACAGGGGTATGTCCGCCCTTTTTTTAACAAAATTACTTATTTAAGTCAAAATTGTAAGTTAATATAGTCTTACCCTTTAACTATACTCTTTAGTCTTTACATTTAAATTTTGTATTGCTTTTTTTCACTTCGACGGCTCTCAAATATTTATTATCCAAACAAAAATCATTAACCCATTCTTATTATCAAAATGGATAATTGATCATAACATGTATCGTTAGGATAAAGTAGACAATCGATCATAATGTATATCATTAAGATAAAATGGATAATAACGTATAAAGTGATCATGTAATTTATCGTAACGTATGCCAATAGGATAAACATCCGTGTAATCGTAATCCTTCAACAAAAAGTGAAACACCGGAACAGAAACGTAAATGGAGCAAGAACAGCAGACATTTCGTGAAGTAGTTGTAAAATCCGAAAACCGACGGCTAAACAAAATCAATAATTATATGCTTTTGTTATTGTTCCCCTCGGATCAACACAACAACAACCGCAAAGATTTTGTTTACTGCATAGGGATATTTTCGTACTTTCACATCCGTAATTAATGTTCTTGTGACCTACAGCTGTATAAGCATGACATAAGGTGACTTCACTCTTACGAAGCATCCGTCCTAAGTGCTTTTAAATGTTTCTCCTCCGGAAATTACTAAAAAGCCCATATCCATTAACACAAGACACTCAATTAATATACATTGCGTGCTATGACCAAATTGCCCCTACCACCTGCCAAAAGGCCCAAAACTCACAAAATTATTAGATCATTTGGTTTCCCGGGGTCGTGAGTTCCAGTCGTGTCTCTTTTCCCAAATCTGGAAAAACAAGTGACTTAAGACACGAAAGACACGAAAGCTTTTTAATTAATTTTTTTTTTTTTTTTAAACATAGTCGATTATTCAAGTAAATATTCCCACATAAACAAAAGTCGAACACGGACCGGAACTCAGTCTGTAATAAAGCAGAGAAGTTTCAGATGGGATTCGGTTTCGTTTTATTAAAAAAGTTCTCAACTTTTTCGTAGATAACCAAAAATTAACTGCCTGAAACGTATTTGTTTATGTTTCTGGTTTTTTTTTTTTTTTTTTTTTTCCTTTTCAATTTTATAAAAATAAATATTGTAAACGTCAAAGGAAAAAGGAGATTGAGTCTGGTTCACGCAAAATGGGTCTTCTCTTATTTATTCCCATCCGCCATTACTATAAAGAAGACACACTTTTCCCTCTATCTCTCTGTAACTCTCTCTCACACCATCCCATCTCTTCACTTCTTCTTTTTACATCATCTATCTATATATATGTTGTTGATTTTGATGGGTTGTTGTAATCTGTAAAACAGCTCATCTGGGTTCTCTGCTTCTTTGCTCAATTGGGTTTTTTTTTTTTTTTTTGGTTTTTTTTTTTTTTGGTTCGTTTTTGAGAGTTTGAAGTTGAAAAAAAAGTTGGGTTTTTGAAGATGGAGAAGATTAATTTTGTGAAAAATGGAGTGTTGAGATTGCCACCTGGTTTCAGGTTTCATCCAACTGATGAAGAGCTTGTTGTTCAATACTTGAAACGCAAGGTTTTTGCTTGTCCTTTGCCTGCCTCTATAATTCCTGAAGTTGATGTCTGCAAATCGGATCCTTGGGACTTACCAGGTTAGTTCAATAGCTTCAATTTTTTTTTTTTTTTTTTTTGTTTTTTTTTTTTTGTTTCAACTTTCAAGGGCTTGTTGTGATTTTTGGGTTGTGTTTTTAGGTGATGTGGAGCAAGAGAGGTATTTTTTTAGCACAAGAGAAGCAAAGTACCCAAATGGGAACAGATCAAACAGAGCTACAGGTTCTGGTTACTGGAAAGCAACTGGACTTGACAAGCAAATTGTAACTTCCAGGGGAAGTCATGTTGTGGGCATGAAAAAGACTCTGGTTTTTTACAGAGGAAAGCCTCCCCATGGCTCAAGAACCGATTGGATCATGCATGAATATCGCCTTGTCAATAATTATAATAATAACAATAATTCTAAGACCACAACACCACCCAATGCCCCGACTCAAAACAACAACATGGTGAGCTGCAAAATTCCAGGCCAAGCATGAATATATGTACACATTGTTGTTGTTGTTTGGTTTATGTTACAATTTCCAAGTCAATTTAGTGATTTTTTTTTTGTTCAATTTTTGTTTGTGCAGAGTCCTGTGGTAGCAATGGAGAATTGGGTTCTTTGCCGCATTTTCTTGAAGAAAAGAAGTGCAAAAAATGAGGAAGAGGAAACTATTGATAACGGAGTTGGAAAGCTGAGGACCACCAACAACAACACCGCCGCCGCCGCTGCCACCAGGCCTGTTTTCTATGATTTCATGATGAGAAAGGAGAGCATGACTGACTTGAATCTTGCACCTACTTCTTCTTCTTCAGGTTCCAGTGGGATCACAGAAGTCTCATCATCATCATCTTCTAACAATGAATCAGATGATCGTGAAGAAGAAACTAGTTGCAATAGCTCACCTAATTATTTTAGAAGAAAGAAGTAGAGACAATAAACAAACAAAACAAAAATCTCATCTTTAGTTTCTCTACCAGTAACCAATTAAGCAATCTAATGTTTGGTCATCATCATCAAGTCTCTCTAAGGGTCTCTTGTTCTGTAATTTATCAATTTACAGATAGCAGAGAGAGAGAGATTATCAAAAGAAAAAAAAAAAAAAAATCGGCATTAGTTGTTGTCAGTAATTATATATCAAAAGAGCCAATTGATGTGTTAATCAAGAAATGGAATTTCTATGTAATCAAATTCCAGAAATTTCCCATTTATTTTATTTGGTGCTCTCTGTTTTCATACCACAACGCCAAAAGTGTTTCTCAAAAGGCAGATTATATTTTGAAGAGAAGGGAATTGAAAAAAAAAAAAAAAAAAAAAAAAAAGGGGACAAAAAAGATAGTATATATTATCTAATATGAACTTTGCCAAAAGAGAACAAGAATAAGCATATGATCTCTGCAAATATTGGCTTCTCACGCACGGGGGTTCCCCATCTCCCTTCCGGGAAAAGGCGAAGGGAAAGAAAATATATACGTAAACGAACCCAATTCCTTGATTCTAAAAACCGAAAATGGATCGAATCTGCAGGAATTAATACAAAGTCCATTCCAAAATCACAATCTTCATATATACTCAAAATCTAAATACTTGAAAAGAAAAAAAATGGATTCCAAGGAATAGACATTCTTGACATATTTTACACTGTCCAATTTAACGTCACAGTTTAATGTTCCGGTTTTGAGTCTCTGACATGACACCACATATGGTGTGTATATATATAGTTTTGTAAAATTGTACTTGAAAAATTCTCAAATTTTATTCATAGATAGATTTTAAAGAATTTATCATCCATAAAACAAAAATTCAAATCAAAATAAATAAAAATAGATGTGATTTCATCAAGGTCATCCTTACCGAAATTAAAATACGGTATACCTCACTTGATAACTAATATATATATTGTACGAACATTAGTTATTGTGGTAGCCAAAAATGGTTTTTCTGGTTCTACAGTTATAATGGTTGGTCATTTGGAAAAAACAGAGAGTAGGTATGTTATTGTAGGAATGTATAGCCACTAAATAGGGCTTTTTAACTACTGAAGTTTGAAATTACAAGACCAGTTGGTGAAAATTTTCAACTTGAAATATTGAGATTTCTTGAATTCTTTAGCAAGGACAGGTAACATTTGAAATATTGGGTGACATGGGTTTTGCAAAGTCGTACAAAATTTATGACTTTTAATTGCTTATAAAAAGACTGTGATTTCTTGTACAACCCAACAAGCAATTTTTTTTTTTTATAATTTTTTTTTATAAGTTTCTAAAGTTGTAACTACAATGTCAAAAGAAGGGAATAATATTCATAATTAGATTTAATTTCATTAACTATATGTTACTTGTATAAACAGGCAAAGTTTCATTTTCTATCAAATTAAAAGAAAATTATTAAAAATAAAAACATTCTTATTTGAATATTATGCAAGTTTTGACTTGAAATCAAGAAAAATTAAATTAATGAAACACTATCCATCCAATGTAACGTATTATGCTTCTAAGAGGCTTTTCATCAAACTAGGTTACTATTCAATGCTGGGATAATTTCATCGTCATCCCTACTCTTTAAATAATTATCAATTTAGTCCTTATCGTCCATCAGTCGTTCTCGTTTTATTTTTACTATAATAAAAAAATATCCTTATTATTTCAAGTTTGATTAAATTAGTCACTCTAGAAATTTCCCCGTTAATATTTATGTCCGTAGATAAAGATGTTTTAAGATTTAAGATTCAAATAATTTTTATAGAGCTTTTTTAGTAATTTAATATGCATATATATATTAATATTTTAGAGTTTTTTTTTTTTAATATAAAATTTAATTTTTTTTTTTTTTATTAAACAGATCTGTGGGAATAAACCCAAGGGAGAACAACACCTGGATTACAGAACCAGGGCAAATACAACTGGGACTCATCAGCTAATAACAGATCAGCGCAGCCCAGAAATTAAGCCCCACAAACGGGGGACAATCACCGCCTGTGAAGACACAAACACAACCCAAAACTAACCCCACAAACGGGGGAAACAAACACCCACACACAGGTGGGAACCAACAGACCCTCACAAAGAGGAGAGAAAGAAACTAATCCATCAAAACAACCTCATAGAGAGGATGAACACAACCAATCACCAAACAACCTCATAAAGAGGATTAAAACCCACAACAACCTCCTCACAAAGAGGAGTTAAAGCTACTAAAAAAGAAAGCAACTAAAAATTGAAAAACAAGCCGACTGAGCCCAACACCGATCAGAGGAGGGAGGCTTCCTTGGCTGCCGGCGAGTGTCCGGCGGAGAGGAACAGGGCAGACGAAACCACAAGGCCACCGTCGCAGTGCACACCGGAAAATCCACATTAGATCTGGCCGGATCCGAACGGATCGGCATATAGTGAATTTGCTTTTTAAATTTCAGACATAACGGTATAATAATTTTTTTTCAATAAAAATTAACAGAAACGATATGATAATGGTTCAGAGAGATTAGTTATCAAATAAGAAGGATTATTTTGATAGGAAATGGACGATAAAGACCAATTTGTCTAATTTTATAAATCCTTAGATTAAATTGATATTGTATATATTTTTTTAATAACGATGATGATTTTGATATTTTTTTTTTCCTTTCATTGTTTGTGTTACACGTGTCAAGCATGCAAGGGCCAGACCCGATAAATTGTTTGTTGACTTGTGGAGCATAATTATAAATAATCCGAGAAGAAAATGAAACAAATTAATAAATAATTAAAGAGAAAATTAATTAAACTATATTTTTGAAGTGATAAACTAGGGCAGTTGTTAAATATAATTAAAACAAAACTTGTAAGTTGGGTTGTCTCTTCAGAGATCATATGCAAGATAGTTGGGTGGGTCACTGTCCCTTCATTTGTTGCCAAGTGGACTGTAGACATACAGTTGACGGCATATTGTAACACTTGATCATCATTTGTATATATAATTTTATAGTCCGTTTAATTCAAAGTAAATGGACGATGTAATTATGATTAAAAAAAAAATATTCCCCGTTTGAGTGGGAAGATTTGTGTCAGGTTGGATCAAAATCGAAAAATAATTCTACGTTTTTTAATCAAGTTAATAACATAAACGTTTTATATAAGTCTAAAACAATATGATTTTCTTTCGATTTTAATTAAACTTTTTAGGATTTTTAGAATTCTTTCGATTCTAAAAACATTTTCATTATCTAAAATAACATTATATATATATTTATATATATATATATATATATATATATATATACATATTTTTTATTGTCAATTCGTCCTGACAATAAATATATCAGGATGAAGAATTTGGACCACTAGATTTATATACTTTGACTCAAAGTGTATACACTTGTCAAAACTTCTCCATAATCTATAGTCCATATTCTTCGTTCTGATATATTTATTGTCAAGACAAACTGACAACAGAAAAACTATATATATATATATATATATATATATATAAATCAAAAATTCTATTATCAGTTCGAACTGACAAAAATTATATCATTTCTTTGCATGTGAGCCACTGGATTTAAATACTTTGACTTGACTGTATGTACTTGTCAGTCAAAGTATTTAAATCCAGTGGCCCATATACAAGGAACTGATATAACTTTTGTCTATATATATATATATATATATATATATATTTATACAGTTTTTCTATTATCAGTTCGAACTAATATAAAATATATCAGTTCATTGCATGTGGGTCATTAGATTTAAAAGATGTTTTGACAAGTGCATGCAGTCAAGTCATAGTATTTAAATCTAATGACTCATATGTAAGAAACTGATATATTTTTTTATCAGTTCGAACTGATTATAGAAAAATTGTATATATATATATATATATATATATACTTCATGAATGTTTCTTTTCATAGGTTATCTCACAAGTATTACTGTACATCCATAATTTTCATTTTTTATGATCGATAATTTATATATATATATATATATCACCAGTGGAGTAACGATTCGAACATAAGATAGAATAAACATTGAACACACTTTACCATTAAATCATCGATAATCTATTACGACTAGTACTACAATGTAACACCAGACAAATTAGTAAATGACACAACAACTACAAATCACTACCCATATTATACCGCATCAAAATATTATGATTAAAATATGAACACAATAGTATTATTTTAAAAACAAAATCAATCATTCAATTGAATTATTTAAAAAAAATATTAGCAAGTAAAGGAAAATAAGCCGACCAGAGTTTCTTGTGACAGTGGTTTTGGAATTAACATAAGGGATGTTGGAGTTCTTCACGTCACTTGGTTATATATTTATATATATATATAAATATATATAAATTTCACTATCAAAAGATAGATAAAGAGATTGGTGTTGTGTGAATTGCTGACTTGGTTTGATTGGTCACAAACAATTTAGTCAATCACGTGGATCATCAGTAGCTCCTCCTGATGGGTAGACCAACACGGTGACATACACCACAACATTATTTCAATCGCTTCATAATCAAAAACACCCCTACATGTCCTACGAGGTCTACGATTTTATATACAAAACACGAGGAGTGTGGGTGTCCCTATCAAACCACGTGGGATTTTCGTCTTTTCCTTTGAAGCAATACCTTGCATACAGGGAATGTTATGTTTACAGTACATGCATGTACATTTATATAAGTTGACCTGTTCCAAAACGAACATACCTTTTTAATGCTTCTTTGTTTGTACAAATTTATTAAGGGGGCTGTATTGAATTAGGATTCTCAAGGACATTTAAAGACTTTATAAATTCGGGTGTATTCAATTCGGACTTTTAAAGACTTTAAAAGAGTTTATATTAATCCGGGAATGTTATGTTATGTTTATATTGATTTTTAAAGAGTCCTTCCAAATCTGGGTGTATTGAATTGAGACTTTAAAAATATCTATAAAAATCAAGGTGTATTCAATTAGGATTAGATTTTAAAGGATTTTCTTAGGTCATGGATTTTGGTGGACTTGATTGTGAGAGATATAAATATCAAATGTCATAACAAGTCTAACATTCTCCCCAAAGATTTTGAGTTTTTCTTGTTGCCAGGGTTCATTGCTTCTATTTTCCTTTGTTTCTCTTTCATGATTGAACTTCTAGAATATGCTAGGTTGTGATTTTTGATATGCTTAACTTGATGAAAGTCGAGACCATGACGATGATATATATATATATATATATATATATATAGCTTATTCAATTGATGAAAGTAGAGACCATGATAGTAGTTTTCGAAATATACAAAGGCTTGCTGGAACCCCTCTATTTTAACAAATAGCCAGAATTCATAAATTTATTTGGGTCGGTTCTTCTATTTAGAAAATTATGAAAAATTATATGTAGATAGAATCTTATGGCTACTGTTATTCTGCAAAATTTTGTGATTTATAAATGGGTATAAAAATTGTTATAAATTTTGGAGTGGACAAAGGTCAATATTGATTTATGCTGTATAGATTCGGGAAACAAGAAAAGAATGAATGTTTTCATATACAAATGATCATGGCATGTCCTATATGTCTAGATTATCCATGTCAAATTTCGTAAGATTTGGAGTTGTAGAGAATAAATTAAAAATTGTGGATCAAAGGGTGGTCAGTTGTGACAAGGTTTGGGTTAGGGTTATGATTTTTTTTTTTTTTTTTCAATATTTTATGTATAGCTTTGCTTGGTTATTCAATTAG
Organism: Acer saccharum; assembly: GCA_030490815.1. NCBI lineage: Eukaryota > Viridiplantae > Streptophyta > Magnoliopsida > Sapindales > Sapindaceae > Acer > Acer saccharum. The sequence goes on along the minus strand of CM059873.1, from coordinate 2,644,493 downwards.
TTGATTATTGTTTGTTTATATGATTAATTGAATAACAACGAGAATCAGTGAAAATGAGATATGAATGTTAAGTATTTTCTTTAATTTGCTTACAAAATTGTTATAAACTATGTCACTTTCTTTCATTTGTGATTGATTTTAGTAATTGAGTGGAAATTATTGTCGTTTTTTTTTTTTTTTTTTTTTTTTTTTTTTTTTTTTTTTTGGGTGTGCAATGTTTATTTATATGTGAAATTTTATGAATTCATATGTTATTTTTTGGGGTTTATCATAAAAGTTGAGATCTTTGTGAAAATTGAGCTTTGAAATGGAGATTCTCTTCGGCTTACTGATTGGCTCATATACTTGTATAATTCATCTATCTATAATAGAATTCTTGAGATAACAAATTCATGAAAGTATGAGATGGATGTCTAAACAAATCCATAAAATGTTTGAGATAAATGTCTAAAAAAATCAATGAAAGTCTATATGGATTTATAAAAGTCTATAGAAATCCATGAAAATCTGTCATTGAAAAAGTCTTTAAATGTCTTTAAGAATCCTAATTGAATACACCCCCCCTAAGTTGGGTTGCTTAGTATCTCTGCAACAATGACATCTCCTCCAATCTCCACTGTTAAAATCACTTTCTTGTTAACAATTTTTTTTTTTTTTTAATCTTTTCTACCTTATGCTATATAAGTTTTGTGGGGTCCCCTTAAACGCCGGCATCCGTATCTTCTAATTCGAAATTGCTTTGTCAGATGTCGATCTGGTTCGTCTGTCCAGTTAGAGAAGCCTGGGAATCTCAACAAAACTTTGCTTTTAGAACTTAAACTACTATAGGAACAATAAAAGATTAGGTAGGTAAGTTGCCCAGCAACTCATACCCAGCTATTAATGTTGGCCAATCAAGATGAAGAAGAAATGAAACTTTGTAGAAAATTGATTTTTTGAGACTAATTGGTCAATGATATTACTAGCTCTTGCTTGCTTCCACAGCCATACACTATAATGCATTAAAATGGTCAGTTTCATTGACAGATAGATAGGAGGAGAGCAACTACTTGCCTGTTGGTGGGAGAGTTTTCACCTACAAACCCCCAAGATAAAAAGCTAGCAAGTTAACACAACAATTATTGATATCGGTTCTATTTACACCTCAGAAGTTAGAACAAATCTGAATAGGTTTGAAAATAAAACCGGTAACGGATATACAGAAAGACACGTATCTGAAATTAACTGAAATCTTAAAAAGGTTCGATTACGAAACCAGTAACATATATACAGAAAGATACAAGCCGTACGGAGAAGCTGTCATGTAAAAGGGCAAAAAGGTATTCTAATAGAGGAGGCAGACAGGTGAGAGTTGCGTGTAGAAATGCAAAAAATGAGCAAGGGATGGCCCTCAAGGATCTCCTTAAATCTCAGAGTAAAAAGGACATAAATATAAATGGAGAATTAGTTGCTTCCTTGTCAAAATCAACCTTCTGGCCTATTGAAGGGATAGAGAATAGAAGGAGATAGTTTTCAACTTTTCTCTCTTTCGGTGGTTTTCGTGGTTCATGTTACTATCCAACCCCATTTTTCCTTCAATACCACAAGGACCACAACACAACATCATCTTTGTGACAAGATTCAGTGTTATCTTACCTATAGTGACTATTTGAAAGGGATTAGATTCCATCAGCAACACAATTAATTGTTATCAAACAGCTAAATCCTTAATTCAATCAACGTATGAAAGCAAAATCATCATTGACAATTTGCATCCCTATTAATTGAATGCTTCCCTAACCGAAAAGTCGAAAACCAATCCAATGCATATTTTGAAAAGTAAATAGGCACCCTGTAGATGTGGAAACTTAGCGTAAACCTCCCTTACATGGGATGTCGCCAAACCCTGGAGACAGGAAATAGAAAAGGCCCTAGGGTAGCAGTTACAGTAATAGAACCATAGAATCCTCAAGCAGCAACCAGCAAGTCAAAGAATCACATCATTAGCATGGAAATGCAAGATTTAGAACTTAGTTGCCAAGATCATACGAGATTGTAATTGCATTTGTTCAATGAAAATGATGCTGGCAATGGCATACAATTCCAAGCACGTGACAGGTACGGAATAAACTGATATTTTAGTCATATAAAGAACAAAATAGCAGTCAGTTATGACATGCAACTAAATTTTAATATGGAAAGGTCACACAAAAATATTTGATATCGTGAAGGCAAGAGTCGCCAAACACCTTCTTATGAGTTCATCAATTGTCGCTACTCATGTCGTTCATTATTGGCTACTCTTGCCGTCTTTCTCACTACCTCCATCAGCACTAGTCCCAGACGTTTTTGAAGTTGGTTCTTCAGCACAAGCCCTCAGGACAGCTTCGTTCTGCATGGAAGGGGAGTTTCTAGAACTTCAAATATAAACCAAATGCAGCCAAAACTAAAAATAAAGAACATAAGAATGATTTACATAGCATATTGATAATGTTTTCCAAATAAATAAAGAAAAACTTATAAAAATATATGTGGAATAATGAATTAGAGAGGAAGTGAATTTTTTTTATTGATTTTCAGGTGGTCAAACTTTAAACATAAGGCTCCTATTTATAGAAGATAGAGTTCGATTAGACATTGACACTTAAATACCACTAAACAATATGTTAATGTGACATGTGGCAATGAAAGCCATACATCTACACATGTTGCCACCCCTCATATGCTTAAATTATACTAGTTTATTATTCCACATATTTTCATAAGTTTTTCTTTAGTTATTTTATAACAAATTATCAGTATGTTAATACATGAACATAACAGCTAGTATACCAAAACATGATAAATCAAATCATAATACTGAAAAAATTGTGGAGGCCAAACAACAAATTAATTAGAAGACTTTTGTAGATGGTTTATGCACATTAGAGGGCTAATTTATTTCATAGGGCTTTCTGATAGGTAAACTTTAATACTTGTACAAGGAACAAAACTAAAAGAAGCTAGCAGTCATAATTCCTGATGGAAGCAAAGGCATTCCCTGCCCTGCTTGACCAAAGGTTGTGTTCAGTTCTTACATACATATTGCTAAATTCATAATTAAATATCCAAAATAACGACAGAAAAAAATACATTTTCGACACCATTTATGGCCTCTAAAACAAGCAATTCCACCAAAGTCAACTGCATCTCATATGAGTCATATCACTTGTATTATAGTGTTCTTTTTTATCAAATCATTACTCCATTCAAATTGCACAAGTGAAAACATCAAGTATCAAACTGATCCTTTTTATGTAGAATTGTTAAAAATTTAGGACTGAAAATCCTATCAAAGGAAAGGAACCAAAGAAGAAATATAAATGTGGATCCAGATCTTATCAACTTGATGCAGGCATGACAACAAATTGATGGCAACTAGGCATACTAATATGAGATTTATGCCTCAATCAAGCCAAGTCGTATGAGGATGTAATGATTCCATTTGTAACGGTATTACTTATTATTTACCATGTGCCAGTTATATCCCAGAAATATGCCAACCAACCAACCACGATTATGTAAGCTAAATCCTAGCCCCCCATATTTATGTACTTTGAGTTTTACAACACTTAACTTTACCTACCAGACTAGTCCTTTAACACAATAAAAAAGAAACCCTATTCTCTAAAGTTATTCTACATCAGTGTTTATGTATTTTTGATACATGCACCCCACCCAACCCACTTCCTACTACATTCATGTACAGGAGAGACATATGGATGCTTGTATGTAAAGAGTGACACAATTCGAGTCATATGATGAAAACGAAAGGGATGGAGTGAAAATAACATCGACAGAGGAAAAGTATTCAATTAACTACTACTTTGCAGTTAAACTTAATTGGGTTTTGTTTTGATGAGCAATTCATACTGTAAAAGGGATCCAAAAACAAAAATACAAGTGAAAATGCTCTGCAATGCAGAAAAGCGAAAGTAACCCAAGACACAGGTTATATCTTCCCCTCACCATAAGCACAAGCGGAAACCTATCCTTCACAGTTCGAAAAGCACAGGCAACAAATTATCGTCTTAAACCATTCACTCCACAAAATGCAACTACTTGATCAATCTGATTCTATAGAAAATAACTGTTATGTATTTTTCCGAACCTGGAAAATTACATAAAGAGAATTTAGGATAGATTGTATATTTCTGATCCTGGACATTTACAATAGAAGAATTTCGGAGAAATATAGGAGGTAGGGAGAGGCAATTTTGCTTTAATATTCGATGGTCTTTAATTGAATTCAAAGGTGCCTTATATAGGCTTACAAATAATAACTTCTCCCGATAACAGGCACACAAACTACCCACTAACAAGAGAATTAAACCCACTAACAACATGTTCTAAATCACTAAGCAACTGACTACTCTAACCGACTCCACTAAGGCATGATGCCAATTACAATTAACACTAACTTCCTAACTAATTGGAACCACATCAGTTCCCACTAATTCAACTAGCAAATTAACAAATCAAGACTTAGTCCTATGTGACCATTTCTTCTTCACGTGCGTAGACCACTTCCATATGAATGTGCATGGCTTAGCCTATTAGTCACATATCAATAACACACTATTTTCATCCCAGAAGAGTTCAATTTCGTTTAATGCACAAAACTATTCCACTTAACTTTTCTCTGGAAGAAGATTCAGCATTCAAGCTCAGCAATTCATTTTACTCCCACATGAATCCAACAATAAGTATAGCAAATTAGCAATGAATTCCGAAACCTTATTTAATTAATACCAGTGAATGTCGAAACAAGTTAAACAAGTGAAACTCAACTAAAAAGCCTAAAAAGATCCTAACTAGATATATATCATGTGATTATTACTATTTGAAGCAATTAAAAAGCATTGCATGAAATTGAAGCATAAACCCTAGAAACATAAAAAAAATTAAAAAGAAAACCCTACTAAAGAGAAAAACCTGCCAAACTCGAAGAAGACGCTTCTTGGCGTTGGCTTTACGAGTTGAAGTGAGCTTTATTCTCTTCCAAACGAGACCACCGGAGTCGTGTTTTTTCACTATCTCCATTACTCTTGTCCCCCAAAACGCTCCCCCCATCTTTCCCTCTCAGCTTCGTCTCTCTCTCTCTCTCTCTCTCTGCTCAGCTTTGCTGAGTTTGTTTACTTCTATTAGGTCTGGGTCTGGCTCCATTTGGGCCTCCTTGTTTCACCGGTCTTGGGCTCACTTTCATTTCTAAATACACTCCAAGCTATTTCTAATCGTACCCACAAGTCTAAAAGGGATTTTTTTAATTTTGAATTTTTTTATTTTTTTTTTATTTTTATCTTTCGATTGAAATCCACTGATTAGTGCGCACTGATATAACTTACATCAGTGCATTGCATGTAGACCACTGATTATGGAAAAGCTTTGACAAATGCATACACTTTTAATCAAAATATATAAATCTATTGGTTCACATCCAACACACTGATGAAGTTATATTAGTGCGCACTGACTTAAACATTTATATATATATATATATATATATATATATATGTATATACACTATTTACGGTGAAGCCGCTACAATTTATTTTTTAAAACTATTATAAATTTGAAAGTTTTGTAAGAAAAATTAACTCATAAATCATAATTTTGTTGATATGGGTGTAAGTGCACACTGATGTAAATATATGAGGACATTGAATGTGAGTCACTCATTTTCAACTTCTCCATAATGAGTGGCTCACATTCAATGCCCTTATATATTTACATCAGTACGCACTGATGTTAACGGAACTGATAATATATATATATATATATATATTAACAGGGGCGGACTCACGTGGAGACCAATAATGGCCCATGCCCTACCTTGATTTTTTTTTTTTTTTTTTTTAAATTGACTTTGTATATACATAATAATAACTACAAAATATCTCCTTTTGCATAGTTGGTAGTGGACCTTCTCTCTACACTTGAAATACTTGGTTCAAGTCCCATCTCAAGCAAATACAATTTTTTTTTTTTTTAATTCAATTTTATCTTTTAATTTCTTACATCTTATTTATTTTACCATCTTTCCCAATTCCTTTCTCAAATTTTCATTTCTTTTAAACAAAACAATTCATTTTCTTATTTTATATTAAATTATATATTATTATTTTAGATTTTTATTATTTTTAATAGTTTTAGATTGACATACCTAACATGATCAATAAACCATAAAATCTCAAATTTTACTTTATTGGATTAAAATAGTCAATATATTATTACTATTCATTCTCTTTTATCCTTAGTATAATTTTTTTTTATATATAGTTTTAATTTATTTAGAATCAATAAATCAATAATTTACCAATAATTTGAAGAATCCAAAATTTAAAAACATATATAGTAATATTTATTAATAAATTATTTTTATATAAATTTAAATTGAATTCATTATAAATACAATATATATATATATATATATATATATATATATATATCTTATTATAAAATTAGATTATAAATTATTCTTTTAATTTTTTTTCATTATTTATGTTGTTTTTCTTGTTTTTATTCCCTTTTGAATGTAACATCTGAGTAAGTGATCTATTTGTCTTATTTTACCTATAAAAAAACTCATTTTACAAAAAGCTAGTAAAAACTTTCTCTCTCTATTCTAGACTCTTCTCTGCCTTCTCTCTACTCTTCTAAACCTAACCCCTCCGATCTGAGTTCACCTCCCCACCGCCGACATCCTGCTGAGCGGAGGGGTGTCGGCGGCGACGTCGATCTTTTTGGGCGGCCTACCTGCGCCGCTTTCCGGCCAGATCCGCCGCCGCGGAGGTTCTCTCTCCTCTTTGCGGCCTGCCGGAGATCTTCCTTTTTCTTCGGCCTTCCCCGATCCAGCTAGGGTCCTTCATTTGGTTGCAGCGCTGGGGACGACGCTCGTCCGGACGATCTTTTGCCGTTGTTCGGTCAGGTTCTAGCTGTTTCGGCATCTCTCCGGTTTGGGGGCGTTTCAGTTCTGCCGGCCTTTGGACTCCTGCTCCAGCCGGTACTTCGGCGCTGTCCATCTTGGTATTGGACATTTTCCGGCAACCAGGGTTCCCCTTAGTTTGATCGGTTTTGTTCTTTTCGTTTTAAGGTTTTTTAGATTTATTTTCTATCGATTTTCCCTCTTTGCGAGGGTTTTGTCCCACTTGTGTGGGTTGTCCCACTTTTGTGTGTGGGGCTTTCTCCCCTGCGTGGGAGATCTCGTCTGAACTGTGTGTTGGATGCCAATGGTTGATGGGTCCCAGTTCATGTTTTCCTGTTATTTGGTCCTGGAGTTGCATCCAGGGTTTATAATCCTTGTGATATTGTTGTTGGTTTGCAATCAAAAAAAAAAAAAAACTCATTTTACTATAATTTTAAAGATTGTCTTTAAAAACTCAATGATCTCAAAAGCATGCAGATTTAATATAAAAAGCACCGAACTAATAAATAACGCAAAAGCTATCCACAGGAATCTACATTATATTATTAAATCATCCTTATCATCATCATCATCGTCATCATCATCATTATTATTATTATCATTGTTATTATTATTATTATTATATAACAAACAATATCATACTATATAAGAAGTACAGAAGTATCCAGAAGTATCCATGAACTTGAATAATAATAACGATAATAATAATAATTAGGGTATATATGCAGGGTCTTCTCAAGCCTAGATAAACCTGGAATTTCATGCGAACTCAATGATTATAATCACATTTAAATATTAATTTATACGGATTATCACTGAAAAAAAAAAAAAAAAAAAAAAAAAAACCATGGTTATGGTCCCAGAGAATTATTTTATATACGTGTGTTTCCACTTTTGCTCATTAAATCATAAATAGTAGGTGATCGACCTATTCTTAATAGTGGGAGTTGTATTATGGAATACATTCCAAACTATATTTATATAATCTAATCTCGTCATATGTCACGACAAAGCAAATAAATTCAAATTTATTATGGTCAAATTTGATAGTAAGCGGTTATTGTCATGCGAGAAAAAGACATAATAAAATAAAGTTTTTTCCTACGATGTATATCATATTATCATCAGAAGCAAAACCAACAAGTTAGTTTTCTTTCCACTTGCAAAGTAAGATATACCTAGGATGATATTTCAGCGAGGTTGAAAAACTTATATACGACGGTTTCATTGACGTGGTAATAGGACGGTTGAATGAAAGTGTACCATGTGTTACTTTAAAAATATATTTTTATATTTCTAGTATAAATAACAACTTTTTATCACACGGTCTCACTACGTGACAATAAGATCGTCTCATATAAGTTTTTCTCTTCAGAAGGTTAGGTACTTAGGTTGTCATTGCCAACAAAGCAAGGCAGCCACTTGGTTAGTTGGTTGGCGGTGGTTTTTAACTCAAAAGAACCGAGTCATGACTCATGACAAATATCCTCCAAAGCCCATTCTCATGAATCATGATGATCAAATCCCAAACCATAACAAGAAATCTCCACCGTCCATGTGTATTCTCTCTCGGTTTCTTGACCTAGTCAATCTCTCCATACAACACGTGTCACAATTTCCATGCATCTACCACCTTCTCACTAATCACTATTCCAAATATATATTTATATATAAATATACATTTAACTCTCTTTTTATTTTTTTGTAGTTTCAACTTTCAAGGCTCTTTGGTTCTGTTCAACAGGATCATATCATTTACACATAATATCTTTTTGTTAAAGGGGATTTTTTTTTTTTTGTTTTGTTTTTTTTGTTTTGTTTTGTTTTGTTGGTATAGGCCCAAGATTTCGTATATTTTATTGGTGAAGAAGTATATTTGTACGTACATATATACATAGCGAGTGCTAGGAGTAAGATTTGTGCCGTACACTAGTGTGGCTCCATCAAGCTTTGAAAGTCTATCGACGGCTGTGGCCTGTGTATTTTAATAATTGCGATTGATGGTGCCACACTGTGTGCGTCTCAAATAATTCCTACTCTTAATTGACAATTGGGATCAGTCCAGGAATCCGATGCGAGGCTGTTTTTCAGATAATATTTTCTTTTATTTGGTGTTTATGATATATATATATATATATATGTTATTTATTGTGTTAATTAATTAATTAACTGTGAATATTTCGTTGAGAGATGAATATTTAGAGTTGATTGAACTAATAATCGAGGGTTAAGAAAGGTTTGATATTGTTAAAAACATTTTTTTTTTTATAAATATTAATTTAAAATATTTTATACCGTATAAGATTGTATTTAATTAGAACACTTAATTTGATTTTTTGTTCTTGAAAGATTCGCCTAATTAATCTCTACATGTATTTTTTGACAGTGAGAGACTCTCTTTGGTGTAGAAGGGTTTTTTTTATATATTATTTTCTTTAATTTGGTGGTTTATGGTATGTATGTTATTTATTTATTGTGATAATTAATTAATTGATTGATTGATCATGTATCTTTTTGTTACGAGGTGAATATTGGAGTCGATTGAGCCGATAATCGAACGTCGAGAAAGGTTTATCATAGTTAAAAACATTTTTGATATTTAATTATACTATATAAGATGGTATTTAGGGCCAGTTTGGTATTGCTGTAACTTCTTAAATAATCACTGTCAGCTGTGCTGGAGGAATAATCAACTGTGAAGTTAAGTAGGTAGGTGTTTGACAAACTGTACTTTTTTAATTGCTGTGAGGTTTAAAATTACTGTATATATGTTTGGTAAGTTATGCTGTCAAACTGCTGTGACAATATACAATGACCAAAATGGGTATGATATTGAAATAAATATAAATATAAATTATTTAAATATTCGAATTCTCTCCCTGGCAGCAGAAAGTATTGCCTCAACATCAGCAAGGTCTTTCCTATAGGCAGGACGTACACCATATGTTGAAGGAGCTGTTCTCTCAAAAAGTTTTGAATCCCTAGACAAGGCAGCAGCAATTGAAGCTTCTGGTGTGTTGCTTGTTGTAAGATCCCTCAGTCCAGATTTCTTATATCAAAAGAAAAATTAGTAAATGAGTTATATTTGCAATGAAAGAGAGAGTACCACACGGTTATGGTTCTATAATTACCTGAATCTTGTCTGCAACATCTAATATTGTCAGGCCCTTGCTTCCCTCAAGAGAAAGAACATGAAATGCTGCAAATTTAACTGTTCCAGGCGTCAACCGATGCCTAGAACTGCGGGGATTTGAGAAACCCTTTTCTTGCATTATAGCAACCGCATTTTCAGATGCAGCTCCGTTGCGTAAATTAGAAATTATATCTTCACCATCATTGTCCTGCACTTGCAATGAACAAAAGTAAAATAAATCTTTTAATTATTCAATTCAACATATAAATATGTGAAAGTTTCTTGAGAAAGTGATGGAAAATCTTCAAACTCAAAGCAAAGTTTGTGTTGTGAATGAAAAAAGAACGTTGAATTAAGTAGAAATTAGGGTTGTAAGATATTAGAATAGCAAAAAAAAATAGAAGGACAAATCTGTCTTCAAGTTAAACTAATGAGGGCAATTTGGGTGTTTTAAAAGATACATTAAATCCTAAAATTGATTATTTTATAATTGCTTTTGAAAAGTAACCCCCTACCTCCTTCTCAAAATCACTTCCAAATCAAGGTAGATTCTTAAATAATCAGTTTAGGAAGGTTTTACCAAACATTATTTTCTTCCAAAATTATGAAATAAGTTGATTTTAGTTTATCAAAATCAATACCAAACTGGCCCTTAATTAGAACACTTAATTTGATTTGTTTTTTTGAGTAATTGGCACAAATCTCCCTTTGAGTATATATAAATTTGCATGTTGCCCCCTAATCTTTTTTTTTAGGCATGTTGCCCCCTGAATTATCACTTTATTGGTAATCCTTTGGTTTTTTTTCCCCTGAGAGGGTATTTTTACTCTTGTTCTGCCAATAAAGTGATAGTTCAGAGGGCAACATGCCTAAAAAAATAGTTTATGGGGTAATATGTAAATTTATATACACTCGAGGGCAAATTTGTGCCAATTACTCTTGTTTTTTTTGTTGTTGTTGATTTTTAGTTCTTGAAAGATTCACATTCACTTAACTAATCTCCATATATATTTGGCAGTCAGATTCTTTTTGGTGCAGCAGGGTTGACACTCTACAGCAAGTCGATGGTTGATAGCTCAAGTGTGATGTGACCGACTTATTTATTTATTTATTTATGGCATCAATCTATCCGACTATTTAAATCAGATAATTTTAGTAGTATTCGAGCTATTTTTTTTATTTTTTTATATATATATATATTTTTATAGATAATGTATTTTTTATAGGATTCGAGTCACTAACTTATGAGTAATTTACTTGAACTACGCCCGTTGGGGTGTGATGTGACCAACCTATACAAATTAAGGTCAAGAATATTTTTTCGATTAAATTTTTATTACTATGTTGTTCATCAACTTATTACTTATTATCGTCCTTAAAGTTTGTTTAATTATTTTTGTGGTAATTATAAGAAAAGTTGACAAAAATTAAAAAGTCGAACACCCTCTGAGTCCGAGATAGGTCAATAATTTAGTATAAAATTAAAGATTTATCTCGTCTCATACTACATAATTAGTTTTGTTTGCAAAAATAAAATAAAATTATTAGGTAAACTCTACACGATTGCTTAACGTTTGTCCTTCAAACTCATGTTAACAAATTTGTGTTTAAAATACATATTAAAATGTGAATAAAAACCTGTAATATTTGTTCTTTGATATTATGAATAATTCTAATCAATGTACGGAAAGATAATAATTTATATTAGTTTTAAAACAGAAAATAAAAAGAAAATATATTTCTTTATACAAACATCAACTTTTGATTTAATAGTTGTACATTTATCTTCCATATCTGTGATGACGATGATTCAAGTCTCATCTGGCTCATAAATTATCAAGCGTTTGATAACAAAAATAAAATGAAAATTAGGTGGTGTTTGGATCCATTTTTAAAAACTGTTTTTTGTTTTTAAAAATAAAAAACAAAAAACAACTAGAATATTGTTTGGTTGAGCATTTTACAAAACTGTTTTTGAAAACAAAAAAACAACTTTTTAAAAGTTATAACTAAAAAGTTAAAAATAACTTTTTATTGTTTTCTATTGTTTTCAAAACAGGTTTTCAAAATAAACTTTAACTTTTCTCTCCAAACAACTATTTCACTCATTTTAAAAACAACAACCAAACACTTTTACATCGTTTTCCGTTTCAAAAAACTACTTTTTAAAAACACTATCAAACACATTATATTTTTAAAACATAATTTCTATTTTTTAAAAAAGTTTTCAAAAACACCATTTTAAAAACGATACCAAACGCACAATTAATAGTTGAAGTTTTGAGAGTGATTTTAGATTCTCATACCTACCCTCTTCCACTTGACTGGGACACTTCGGGTGGTAGTTTGGTACACATGATGATTACCCGTAGTTTGGTACACACGATGACACAACCTCCACCTAATTCCTTAATTATTCTCTTTATATATATATATATGTTCGAACTAACAAAAGTTATATCAGTTCATTGTATGTGGGTCACTTGATTTAAATACTTTGACTTGGCTGTATGCACTTGTCAGTCAAAGTATTTAAATCTAGTGGCCCACATACAAGGAACTGATATAACTTTTATTAGTTCAAACTGATAATAAAAAAATTGTATATATATATATATATATATATATACAAATGTTCTCTATCAACTAAAAATTGGTCTTCCATTAAAGTATTAAATGACTTCATTCACAATGATAAAAGAATGAAAACAAATATAATTACTCTTAACAAAATGGTTGGACAATTCCTTTTTATTTTCGTGATAGGAGAGACCCCTCAACAATAGGAGACCGTGAATTGTATTCAGTGTCATACTTGAAGTAGTTGATTTCATTGGGTCTCAATAGACCCTTAACTCGATTGGTTGATCTTGTTAGGTTCCAATAGAATTCGATACGATTCGAATTTATAATTTTAATTTCGTCTTTGTTAAGGGTGTGTATTCTTTACTTATCTTGGATGGCTCTTTGTCCACTTCAAGTGTCACTTTTTTTTTTTTTTTTTTTTTAATAGAATGTCTCATTTGCGACCCCAACGGGCCCAACCACAACCAGAACAAGTAAAAACGAGCATCGTGTAACTCGCGAGATTTTTTTAAGTGCAACTTATGCCCAATAAGGAACGACCACAAAAATTGTGTTTTGGACATTAAAATAAACTAGAAGATATAATCCAGTGCAATAGATCTCACTCTAACCCGTGGGATCCACACACAACAAAGACATATGAATGATAATCCAACGGTTTTAAAGCAGCCACAAGGATCTAACTCTAGAACCTACCTCACGTGATTATTACTCTATATAGAAGAAAACTAAAAAATGATTCGGTCTAATTGAAAATTCCATAGTTGTCAATTTTTTTTTTTTTTTTTTGAAAATTCCATAAATAATAAAATAAAATAAAAATCAGTAAACACTGGTAGGCTACCTTCACTTCATCGATAAAAAGTTAAAAAACCCTCTGCAGCGATCTGATAATCGTCGTCGTTGTCATCATCATCTCAAGCAGCCGAACAAAGGTGAGTGTTTTTTTTTTTTTTTTCGAGCGTCGATTTAACTGTTTGATAACCGATTTTATAGTCATTGATTTTGCGGATTTATTGATTAATTAATTATAAATGATATCGATGCTTTGTGTAAACAAATCAGTTTTTGGTTCGATGATTCTGCGATTTATGGCAGTATTTGAATAATTGCTGTTTTGACCATGGCAGCAGCAAAAGATGTGGGGGATTTTGAGGCAAAAGGTGGTTGCTGGAGGAGGCTCTCCTCTTGTGGTATGAATTGATAGTGCTTTTTAATTATTTTTTCATTTTGTAAGTTTATTTTGTTGTGATTTTGTTTAATGTTTGGGAAATGCTGTTTTGGATGCAGAGAATCCGACCTGCCGTCTCTGCGTTGAGAAGCTACTCATCTGCTGCTAAAGAGGTGATTGTGCTTTGTACATGTTGTTTCATTTTGATTTATGTATGCTCATTTTCGGCTTTAGGATTCTTTGTTTGTCTTATGCTTGTCTTATGCTTGTATGTATGTATTTATATATATATCAATTGACTTGCCATACATACTATTTTTCTAGCCATTGATTTTGATTGTGGGTTTTCTGATGTAAGGAGAGTTGTTTGTAGTTTTTGACTGTCAGTTAAGTCTAGCAAGTTAAATACTCGTAATCATCATGCAAATTTCTTACAGTTATTGTTTTGAAGGTACTAGGTCTGTTTGAGGTGTTGGTGTTGATTTGTTTTCTGTGACACTTGATTTGATACTTCGTTTCTTGTTCTGATGAAGCTGCTTTGAGGCATGATATATTACTTTGTGATACTGAACTTTAGCTTTTTTGGGGGGTATTATATTTATGCACAGATGACAGTTAGAGACGCTTTAAACTCTGCACTTGATGAGGAGATGTCTGCGGATCCCAAAGTCTTCTTGATGGGTGAAGAGGTGAGAAAATGTGATTTGCGATTTCTTTTTGTTGGTCTTATGTTTCTTTCCTTGGTCTTTTCATTTTGTGTTCTTATGTTCATTTTATATTTTCTGACTACAGGTTGGGGAATATCAGGGTGCATACAAGGTTAGACTTCTTCTTGAGGAGATAGATTTTCAGTTCTCTATGTTTCTTAGATTATGTTCACATATGTCTAACTATCAAATTTTACTTTCTGTTTTTCCCAGATAACCAAAGGACTTTTGGACAAATATGGCCCTGAGAGGGTTCTTGATACTCCAATCACGGAGGTTATTGCTTTCATTTGGCTGTGCTTTATTGTTCCTTCTCCTTCTTCTCCTAATTATTCTTTGATACTTAAAAATGATTATTAACGTTCTCTCCTCTCTCTCTCATCTCTTATACTCAAGTTTGTATTACTTATTATGCTGGTAACTCTTCTTATTTCTATTACTGGTGATTTTTTCTGCTCATCATAATTTGGTTGTTACATGTTTTGCAGGCTGGTTTTACTGGGATAGGGGTTGGTGCGGCTTACTACGGTCTCAAGCCTGTTGTGGAGTTTATGACATTTAACTTCTCTATGCAGGTTAGAGGGGTTCTATGTTTGATTGTTGATTATAGTGTGAATCTATGCTTACAATACAAATGTTAGAATCACATCTGATCACAAAGGCATGATAAATGTTGTTTTAAAAATGTTTTTGTTTTAAGTGTAATGTCCATGAACTGTATTCATCTAGCTATCTAGTTAACACTTAATTTTGTAATAAGGAGATAAGGAATCATGGGACAGAACATAGAACTATAAACAATTTGAGCTTTTTCCTGGATTTTGTGAATATTTCTTGTTGATCTCTGTTCTGACATCTGTTGCAGGCAATTGACCACATCATTAATTCTGCTGCAAAATCAAATTACATGTCTGCTGGCCAGATAAATGTTCCTATTGTTTTTAGAGGGCCTAATGGTGCTGCTGCTGGAGTGGGTGCCCAACACTCTCATGTATGGATCATCCCTCCTTTTTCACCTTTCACCTTATACATTACTTTCTCATGTTTCCTTGTCATATTTATGCCTTTAATCAGGGTTATTTCTGTAGTACGTGTTCACCTGTAAATTACTTATGATTTATGAACTGTAAAATTGTATGTTTGGTTCTCAGTGAATGGAGAGGCTAATATTTGATGATGTTTCTTTTGGGTTCCAATGCAGTGTTATGCAGCATGGTATAGCTCTTGCCCTGGGTTGAAAGTACTGGCCCCGTACAGTTCTGAGGATGCTCGTGGACTACTAAAAGCTGCTATAAGGGATCCTGATCCTGTTGTTTTCCTTGAAAATGAATTGTTGTAAGTAGTTTAGTTCAGTCTAATTGTGATGTTTTATTAGTATTTTTCACATTTTCATTTTTCATTATTCTTTAAACTTTATAGTATGTGGTGAATTGAGATTTGTATTTCAGATATGGTGAGTCGTTCCCTGTTTCAGCTGAAGTTCTTGATTCTAGTTTCTGCCTTCCGATTGGGAAAGCTAAGGTAATGGTCCTGAAGCTTTGGATTTTTCCTTAAAAGACTTTATTTTTGCTGATGGATTCACAGTTAAGGATTGTCTTTGTTACTCTTATTCCATTATGTTGTGTTATTTGTTTATATGTACCTTTTCAATTACCTACTTTGTACAGATTGAGAGAGATGGAAAGGATGTAACTATTACAGCTTTCTCGAAAATGGTGGGCTTTTCACTCAAGGTTTGTGCTCTAGCTCTTAGAGATGCAGTTTGTTTTTATCATTTATTACTATATGCTATATTCTGAGAAATTAGGTTCAATCGACAATTGTACAGGAAATGATTGTGAAATGAAAAACTAAGAATTTATCTAAATAAGCAAATTTGCTTCCACAAGAGGCACAGAAGTAATACTGCAGAAGGTGTATTTGTTGTGACAGTTGAAAGTGTCACAGGTGGGTACCATACAGTTTTAGTGCCACAGGCTGTAATGTTTATTGAGCCCCCAAAGTGATGGAATTGAAATGGTCACCACAATATCTCTTGTAAACTTGATTTGGTATTGTTAAAAAACTTTTGAACTTGGTGCTCACATCAACGTGACTTGAATTGTTGTTTTTCCTGCTCCACTTGTCTCTTAGTTCCCTGTAGTTTTATTTTATGGGAACATAGGACTAGAGTAAAATCCTAAATGAGAATATTATTGTCCTTTGTTAGAGTTGTTAGAGGAAGTTCCTTGTGCCATTTCTTGGATAACTTTTCTTGGTAAAGTAACTGAGTTAGGTAATACAAGTCTGTGATTTATCTTGATATAATTTATTGCTGGTTATACAGGCGGCTGATATACTTGCAAAGGAAGGAATCAGTGCTGAGGTAATTATATACTGGAATTACAGTGAATCTTTCAAATGCTTCCAGTTTTTGTTCCAAGGACGTAATTAACTTACTTTATCGGTACAGGTTATAAATTTGCGCTCGGTTAGGCCATTGGATAGAGCCACAATCAATGCTTCAGTCAGGAAAACCAACAGACTGGTAACAGTTGAAGAGGGATTTCCACAACATGGAATTGGTGCCGAGATCTGGTTATTTTCTTTCAACCGATATAATGAAACTATGCATTCGGTTTCTAGAATTCCTTAGATACAAACTGAATATGCTTTTTCCCCACAAACAGCACTTCTGTTGTTGAGGAGAGCTTTGGCTACCTTGATGCACCAGTTGAGAGAATTGCTGGAGCTGATGTTCCCATGCCATATGCTGCCAATCTCGAGAGACTGGCTGTCCCACAGGTCGTACATATCTCAATGAATTTTCTTGTTTGATTACATTTATGAGCTTCTTATGCATTTTGAGGCACATGCCACCTTAATGCTTGCTGGGGTATTTTTTTTAATGCATCTCTAGTTAAGTTGACCTGTGGAACAGTTATATGTATATGCCGTCTTCATATGATATAGTGCATAGGTCTATCTAACATGTATTTTGTCTGGAGGTTTAACGAATGCCTGTTATTGTTACTTATACTTATTGAGTTCCATGTATTCTTCAGGTTGAAGACATTGTCCGTGCTGCAAAGAGAGCATGCTACAGATCCATGCCAATGGCTGCAGCTGCATAGTTGTGCTGATTCATCTCAGGTATATAGTCAATTCCGGGTTAGTTTTATTGCAGTCTTTGTGCTTACGATTCCCGAACATAGATTTTTGAAAGGTGCCCCATGTACCACGTGTTAAACTCTGATAATCTATCTTTTGTAGGAGCTGTTATAAGAGGGATTGTACATTTTTCCCATTCTCAACACTTTTGTGGAGGAATTGCGTGTCAAATAATTAGGAGATTCTTGATGATAGCGGGAAACTTCGTGGCACAGTTTGTCATGTTAAATGTGGCAATTAACATGAAACCTGTTCAATTCTTGGAATCCAAAGTTTAAAAGTTTTCGTTTGGTTCGTTACTACTGCATTAATTTTTCAGAAGATGTCTGCTACTGCTTACAAGTTTTGTCATTCTATGATATTCTGTTTCAATGTGATTACTTTTATGGCCAAAACCAATTCGGCAATGCGTTTATTTGAGGTTTCTGATTCACCTGAATGCTTTCTTAGGATCTTAAAATTGTGTTATATGAGAAATTGTTGTGGGTGTACTATCTCTTTACAACTGAAATGGATGTTTTTCTTGCATGATATTATTCTCAAAACCACTGCTGCAGAGTCTTGCCCCACTGTTGCATCTGTGTTTTATTTAGTGTTTGCGGGTAGAAACAGTTTATTTCTTCCTTGATTGCATGCCTATAACCATGGCTACAGAGGCCGAGATGGTGGCGCCTGTTATGGAGGTGGAGGTGGAGGCGGGCTTGCAGGTTGGCCTCGGTCCTGTTGGTTGACTAGTTGCTCCATAAATCATTTTGTTCTTAAAAGTTCACTCTTCATAATATGTCAAGTAGAAATGAGAACTTGCCTGTAAATCCAAAGCTTTTCGTGAGTAGTATGATGTACAGTGCAAGGATAGCATAGACCAGAAAGTGCTTATTTGCTTTAAAAGCCATTTTTGCCCTAGTGGTGACTGGTGAGGAAAGACTTAATAGGGCTGGTTTTTATAAGCAACTCTCCTCTGGTCAGTGCTTCTGAATTTTCAATGCTGTAATTGATGTGATAATTTCTCGTACATTCCCATTTTCACGAGTCAAAAGAGGTTAGGTTTCTTTCACCAAAGTTCTTGTCATGTCATCATCTTCAATAACGACTTTTAGGTATTAAATTTTGATTTCAGTCCCTTTCAATGAAAAAAAAAAAAAAATTGACTGCATTCAAAATTCAAACATCTCTGTTTGCATTCACCTTAGCTAGTTTTCCTGCCATTTATCATATTTTATGATCAGAAATTCTGATGAGTGTTTGGTCATTGAGGTATATTTAGTAGTGTAAATTAGGTCGGGTCGGTTTGAATTTGGCATATGAATCGGTTTGATTTTGAATCCAAATTCGAAATCGAAAAGTAGTTAAGACCGGATCACGTGGTTCATGAACTACAACTAACAAAATATGTCTCGATCCGGTTTAACCTAATCTGTTCGAGAACTCTGCTTAATCAACAAAAATGATTGGTTGTATTTAGGTTATCTTTATTCAATCACATGAATTTTCCATGAATTTTCCGGGTCGTTGAATATGCATATCAAGCTTCGTATAAATAAGACACGAATCTTTTACAGCAGCCATTTTTATCGGAATGCCGGAGATGAAAATGTTAAATGCAAACTGTAGAGAGTCTTTCGCTTAGGCTCCAAGAAACACGTTTAGTTGACTCAAAAAAAAGTCTTTGGTCTTCCCTAATAATTTCATGGCTCAAAATTAACATATTTGTTAAATTTAGTTTTAATCTTCATGGGTCCATACTCAACTTTGAAGTTTGACGATGCTAGTTAGAAAAAACAAATGAAATTGTTAAGAAATTGACCCTCGTTTTCCTCATATAATTTTTTTTCATTAAAAAATAGAAAAAATCCGACATTGGAAAGAAACTGATAGACCAGATGGAATTAGGTCAGGATCAACGAATTGTGCCAAAGGAATAAATGCAGCCGTATTTGTTGACTTTTTTATTTTAAATAATAAAAATTTAACAAATTTAGTAGGGAAAGTTGAGATTGAAACAATTCTAACAAAATATTCAATGCATTGGTTATATTTGTTGACTTTTATAATTTTAAATAATTAAAAAATAAAAAATAACATATCAAATAGAATTTTACATTCGAGTACAATGCTAAAATAATGTGTCAAATATAATATTTCACTATATTTTGTGCCAAATTTAGCATTAACATTAACATATACATTGGAGATGGTCTTAGTAAAAGTATGTGTGCGGAGTTCTCTTCGGTGTTATAAAAGAATATATTCAGATTACACACTTGGTACTTCATCTCGGTATTATGTCACATCATATACATGACCAATTTTTTTTTTTTTTTTTAAACCTATAATATCTAAAACTTTTATTCGATGACCATTACACCATTGGTCAACAATTTCTTACATTATCGCATGCCAGTAAAGACCGGAAAAATTACAATCATACCATCTCCAATGCATATATCAATGCCAAAGATAAATTTGACACATCATTTTAACATTGTACTCCAATACATAATTCTATTTAAAATGCCATTTTTAATTTTTTTTATTATTTAAAATTATAAAAGTCAACAAATATGATTAATGCATTCAATTTATATAATATTTTTTATTATTTAAAATTATAAAAGTTAACAATTAATGCATTCAATACAATTATAAAATTGTATTTTTGTAATTAAAAAAACAGTATTTATTGCAGTGCCAAATTTAACATTACATTGGAGTTTTTTATTTTTATTTATTTATTTATTTTTTACTCTATGCTAAATTATAGTATTGAGTCTATTAAACACTAAAATAGCATTGCATCGTAGAAACTCTTACTATTACTTGGGTTTTTATACTATAAATTTACGATTACTATAAATTTTACTATAATAAGTTTTTCTTAAAAACTTATTATTATTATTATTTTATTACTATGTTTTTCCATAAAATCCCCTATTTGCATTTATAAGTGCTTTTTATATGAGAACACTAAAAAGCACTTTATGTGGAAATGAACCATCTATTCTTATTTTTTCTTTCAAAAACCATTAAAAGAATATTTATCCAATGTTCCACTAATAAGCACTTTCATTCGTGTGCTTTTTCTGATATCAAAAAGTCTGATTTACAAAACAAAGCAATATTTTTATTACTTAATGAAATTAAAAACTTATTATTAATTTTCACCCTTTAAAAAAAAACCAAAATTAATTAATAAACCGCTAATCTAATAATACCAAGCCCCTTCTACGGTAATTGTAGCAGTATATACACGAATTATATATATATACGGTTTGATCTCGGTAAATCTCAATAAATTCTCGACTAGTTCAGTTTCACGAATCTAATCATAATGTGGGAAAGAGCGAGAGTTATCCCATCACAGTCTTCAAAAATCTAAATAGTTCCAATAATATACACTTTATGGAACAAGGGGCTTAATTAAGATTAAGTGGTGATTATTATAAGCTTTATTTGGTATAAGAAAGTGACTGACTTTTACAATTAATTAAACTTTATAATAATAAGCTTGTCTATTTAATCATTTAATGTAATAACAAAATGTTGATGCAACACTTCTTATTTATTTATTCAACATTTCAACCAGTTTAAATTAAAACCATCAAAAAGAAAATAAATCAAAAATCAAAACCAGAGTCGAAGACACGACAGAGTCAAGAAACAACAATTTCATTTTTTTATTGGTTACGTTACTGCGTGACGATGAATGTAGTTTAAACACAAGAGATTGATTGTATTTGTAATTCGATTTTAGTTTTCGTTTTCGTTTTTTCGGCTTCTGCTTTGGATTTTGTGTGGGAGAGAGAGAGATATATTTCGATTCGTCTCCGTCTGCAAATTTTTCTTTGTTTTTTTAAAAAAAAATCATGAAGACTTCGCTTAGGCGATTTCGAGGCTTCTCACTTCATAAGCACGGTGACCCCAAGGACCGGCGAGATCCCTGGCCGTTGGTCCAGGTCGACGAGCTCGCTCAGGCGTCTCAGGTACGTACGAGGTTTTTGTTTTTGTTTTTTTGACAGTTTCTGGTGATTTTCGTGTATCTTTGTATGTTAGTGTGCTGTTTTTGTTGTTGTTGATTTTAGCTGAAATTGAATCGTTTTGTTTCTAGTGATGGCGAGAAGAAGTGTTTTAAGTTATTTAATTATTTATATGTAACTATTCGTTTTTTGTTAGATTATATGAGTTTTTTTTAAACTCTTTAAAGTTGGTTCCGGATCTGTACTGATTATAAATTGCTAAAAAATGGAAGATTTTGATAACATCATCACTGTTGAGGCAAGCTGCGAAAAGTGGAATATATTCAATAATTGATTCTTCACTTTTCTTTATTATTATTATTTCTAAAAAAAAATTCGATTTAATTCGATGCTTAACTGTGAGAATGAAATTATGTGTGTTTTTGTAGGACATGGATGACATGAGAGATTGTTATGATAGCTTACTTTCTGCAGCTGCAGCAACCGCGAATAGTGCTTATGGTACTTTTTCAATGATTTTTCTTTTCTTTTTTAATTAAGTTTCATGTAATCTCTCCTTCAGTATCAAAATAAGAAGCAGTAGTGAATTAATTATCTTATTAGTTGCTTGTGAAAAGAAAGGTTCCTTTACATGTATTGGCATTGTGAATTCAATCTCCGTTTAGTAGTTTGGTGTGTGTGTATATAGCGCTCTAAGATGGATAATTATATACAGTGATAGTGGTTGTAAGTGAGGCAAGGCAATGGACTTGCTGTCTTGCGTGATTTATATAGAACGGGGATTTCTAACCCATTTCACGGACAATACATTTGACTGTGCATGAGAGAATCCTTGAAGATACTTTTATGAACATTCCCTTACTGATGGTTTTTAAGATGTAGGAGAACATTCAGAAATACTGTGATACTCCATTAGTTGTGGAAGAACCTCTAAATTTTATACTCATGCTTGAGGGAAAAGTTGCCCATCCGATGATTATGACAGGAGGATATCTTAAATTAGTAAAAGGTCAGCATTACCTAGCCAGTGAGTATCACACAGACATTGGAAAAGGAGTGACAGACGGAATGTAAGAGGGAGTACTTTTCTCTTTAAATATGGCCTGGTTGAATTTTTAAGTTATGTTTATGCATGCATAATTGCATCTGGTAATGAATTTGGAGTAAGCCTTTAGTCTTCTCGCAAAATAGAAGTCTGGTTAAAATTTTAATTATGGATGTTTATTGATCTTTCTTTTTTCATTTCCTGTTAGCTTTTTATTCAAAGTGGGGTATTTCTAGATCCTTAATTCTTTTAAAGCATGTAAGAACATGCCAATGTAATGTGAAGAACTTTATTGAACCAAACTAAGAATGAACTTTTTTATTTTCTTTTAAACCTTTTTGTTTTTGTCTTTGCTTGAAGGAGTGAGATGTTATAGAATCAAGCATATGTCACAGGTAGAAATATTAAATTAATCCAAGTAGTTGCTGAAATATCATATCATATTACCATTTCATCATGTTTCACATGTTGATTTTGAGGTCTGCTGCGATGACTTAAGTTTCTAAACATTTTTGGTAAGTTTTTGACACGGGGAAAAAGTTTCCTTGCATGACATTTGAAGTATCTTTCTCATGTATTGCCATTTTCTCTCAGAATTCTCAGAGTCATTGAAGGACATGGGTACCTGTCTTCTTGAGAAGACTGCATTGATTGATAATGAAGAATTTGGTAAGTGGACTAAAACTTTCCATTTTTGCTTTTACTTGAATAGATAAGCCATTTCGAACGGACATTTGGGAATATGTTGCAAATGCTTTTACTGATTTGCCTTATTGTCTCGGTTAATTATTCATTACCAAAAATGAATTTGTATCCCTTGGTTCTCATCCATAGCTGCAATTCTGGTATTTGAGTGGCATATAATTTTTAGTGCATCATTGTCTGTATGCTTTGACTCTTTTTCGATGTTCATTTTTTTATCATTGTTTCACTTTTTAAGTCTTATTAACTCTAAACTTAAGTACTTAACAAGTATATTCGCCAAGTTTAATTGGTTTTTCTTCTGTATTGAAATCTGAAAACCTTATTGTTTCATATTCTTGTCATTGTTTTGTACCATGGTCATTGTTTAATGTCAAGCTATCTCTTGGTCATATTTATATAAAATAAGTTATAACTTTGTCTTCAACTCATTGTTGTTTCTTAGAACACATGATGCTTTATGTGTAGCCTTTCGTTCTAAATAGTAGAGAAAGAGAATTAATCTTCGTATCATTTTGCAGGTAAAGTTTTGTTAATGCTGGGAAAAGTGCAGTTTGGACTCCAGAAGCTTGTTGATAACTATGTTAGTTTTTATACTATTCTTTAAGATGTAAGAAGATTATATATTTGACCATGTCATGCTAATAATTATTGCATTCGTATTTCAGCGCTTTCATATTAATCAGACGATCACGATCCCATCAGAGTCTCTTCTTAATGAACTTCGGACAGTTGAGGTTTGTTCCATATGACTCTCTGGTTGTTGATCAAATCACCTTATGGCAAGTTTTCATATAATAATATTTAATTTCATGCCGGTTATAGAACTTTAAAATGTGTTTGAACATCCAAATTTTCATGCATAATATACATATATATTGTCAATTCCTTAGAATTGATGTTTAATTCATGGTTGTTAGGTGTTGTTGGTATCTCAACTTTTTCTTTGTTAGATATTTTTCTATTTAAACATCTAGGCTTTTTGGTGATTGTTTTGTTATTATGATTGTTAATATTGTTAGCACATCTTACCTTTTTTTTTTGTATGGTTCATTTGAGCATTTTTGAAGTAACAAGAAATTGGATTTGTCTTTTATGGTGACACAGGAGATGAAGCGGCAATGTGATGAAAAAAGGTTTGGAAAAAAATTCTTGAACACTCTCAAAATCACACAAATGCACATGATTTAGCCTCTGAGATGTTCTTTTTTTTCTGATTTTGGTACATGATCTACAGAGAAGTAGTTGAGTACATGTTGACAAGGCAGAAAGAAAAAGGGAGGTCAAAAAGTGGGAAAGGAGAAACTTTTTCTATGCAGCAGACGCAAGCAGCTTATGATGAATACGACGAGGAGGCAACCTTATTTATTTTTCGTCTGAAATCTCTGAAGCAAGGACAGTTCCGAAGTCTTTTTACACAGGCAGCTCGTCACCATGCTGCTCAGGTAATCTTGAAATTTCCCTTCTGCTTTGCCAAATGTACTTTATCCTGTGTTAGGACAGCTGTTGATATGCTCTTTTTATCCTGCTTGAAAGCAGTTGTGCTTCTTCAAGAAGGCTCTTAAGTCTCTTGAAGTAGTAGAGCCACTTGTGAAAACGGTCACAGAACAGCAGCATATTGAGTATCAGTTCAGTGGACTTGAAGATGATGATGTCGGGGATGATGGTGATGATGATGACTATGATACACATGATGATGGAGAGTTGAGTTTTGACTATGGACAAAGTGACCAGGAGGAAAATGTTGTTTCTACATCACAAAATTTGATGGAGGTGATAATAATGTGTTTTGCTTCTGCATGATAAAAAGCCAGTTAACTTTTCTTTTCTATCATATCCAGTATGGATGAAACACTTTTGAATGCTTAAAATTTTAATTTATGGCACTTTAGTCGATTTCTTAGTTGTGATACAAGTTATCGTATATACTTCATCTATTAACTCCTTAGTCTAAGAATCTTGTGTTGGTACATTTTCATGGTTTTGCAACAAATAAATGACAAATTGGATTTATGTGAAGCCAAGCTATACATGAAAAGCACAAATTATCTTGTAGACTAAATGACTAATCAATATTTATCTTCAAAAATAGAGATTTCTTATTCCTGGAGCATTTCATGTATTACTGTTTTGGACGTAGTTTAGTGGCCAAACTATTGATTGCCTCATTTTTCACAGTTTTCTTGTAAATCTAGGAATGCATTACATTTTAATACAATTTTGATATCATTTTTAAATCATGACTACTTTTTACTACTTTGTGTAGGTTGATCAGGCAGACATTACTTTTCCCCAAGTTTCAATAGTGGAGACTGCAAAGGTAAAGAACACGTTGTATTGTTAATTTACATTTTCATAATGAGTTGGTTATACATTGAAAAGGAGCAGGTTATACAAGCTTGTCAATGGATAAGGTTATTATTGTGATTAAATATGTTATTCTTTCTTTCTTTCTTTTTTGAAATAAAATCTGTTATTCTAGGTATTCTAAGAATATGCAATCTAATAGTTATTATCAACCCTTATGTGCTTGATCATTTGAAAATGGTTGATCTGCTCGAGAGAACTTTTATTCAAATGTAATATTTGACTATGTATTTTTTATCATTTCAGTAATCAAATAAGATTTGTAAAATTTTAGTTGATATGTGGTTTGTACTATGAACTGAATGAACTAGGAATAAGTTAGTTAACGAAGAGGATTGTGCACTCTTCACGGCGTTAAACATGGAACATGCTATGTCTCTGCCAATTTGCTTTAACACCTGGTTATTTTATAATGGCTATTTCTTCTGATTTATGCATGCGATGTTTGAAGTGAGGCAAGCAGCTATTTTGTACTGAGTGAATTCTATCATTATCTTTTGCCATATTTGCAGGAAAATCTTGATAAAAGCTATGGGAAATCTCTATCCTTTCATAGGGACATTAGGTTAAGTAGTCAGTCAGCTCCACTTTTTGCTGAAGATAAATCTGATCCTGCTGATAGACTGAGACAGATGCGACCATTATCTACACGGAAGTTCAACACGTATGTCCTGCCAACACCTGTTGATACAAAGAGTCCAAATTCTACAGGATCAGGCAGTTCAGTTCCTCACACATTAAAGACAAGTTTGAGTGGACGTACTCGTAATTTGTGGCATTCATCCCCCTTGGACCAAAAGATATTTGATAAAAGTTTGGGTGATGAGAAAGTTTCGAGATCCACTGCACAAACAGTACTCAGAGAGAGCAACAGTAATACTGCATTTACTCCACTACCACCTCCTTTGGCAGATGGGCTGTTATTTTCGAGGCTTGATCCTCTTGATGCTTCTGATTCTAAAAAAATCAAAAGACAAGCATTTTCTGGTCCTTTGACAAGTAAGCCATGGGCTACCAAACCCGTCACAAAGGAACATCCCCAATTGTTCTCTGGACCTATTCTGAGAAATCCAATGGCTAGACCATCAGCCTCACCTCCTAAGTTATCTCCAGGAACTTCCCCAACTTATATGACCTCGCCTAAAATAAGTGAGCTTCATGAGCTTCCAAGACCCCCAGCCAGTTCAACACCAAAATCCTCAAGGCCGATGGGTTTGGTTGGTCATTCAGCCCCCTTGGCGCCCAAAGGGCAGCTGCCTTCTGCTACAAACAAATCAGTGAAGCCAAATACAGCATCTCCACTGCCGACACCTCCTCAGGCTATCACTCGTAGTTTTTCCATACCCTCAAACAGTCACAGAACGAATGTTTTAGATGTGTCCAAACCACTGGAAGCTGCTCACAATCTAGAGATGTTTTCACCTCCGCTGACACCAATATCTTTACCTATCAAGAAGCCATCATGAACTGGTTGCTCAGATTGGAGTACAGAGAGGTAATTTAGAACCAAGTGCTCTTCTTTCTTTAATTGGTTTAAACAATATTTTCGAAAAAAATTCATGACAGAATATGTACCATCCAACCAACCGATTGGGATGATTATATTAATCTATCTACATTCTGTTTGTTAACTAGTAATCAATTTTCCTTAACATAAATTAATTTAGATGTATAGATTGCATAAGAACAATATGATACTTCATACTTGTTAAAATGTGGTTACATTTACGCCTGTAAACTGTTCTTTTCTCTCGATGTGAAGTTGAACTTGGTGAAGCGAAAGTTGGACAAAGGATTTACTGATGTTGGGTTTTCCCATCTAAAACAGAAAAAGAAGTGTTTTCTGGGAGTTGTACTTACACTGTAAGATTGAACATATCTGTTTCAGCTATACATGATATGAACCCGGGTGAATCAAATTGTTTCAACATTGTCCCTTTTCCGTTGTAGGAAACATGTCATGAGGCATATATTATATTATTATACATTGCACATGCCAGTAGTTAAGTCGATATCCTGGATTTTTTTTGAGATAAATGTCCTACAAACTCAGAATATAAAACGAAGAATATATGGAGTTGTAATCAGCTTTTCTTTTTTTTTAGATGATGTGGTATTTTTTTTTTTTTCCGTTCCTAACCATTGACATGTATGATCAATGCAGGTTTTTTTTTTTTTTGGTTAGCGAGAATTTCCCAACTTGACAGCAAATTTCTAGAGGTGAGATTGTCTCATATTAGTTCGTACAGCCGCAGATGTGTAAATATATCCATCTTTACCTATCGTCTTTTATTTTTTTACTTCGTCTTTTGCTCCTAATTTGTTATGATGAGCACTCAGGCATTCTTCGAATACAATAATTGCCTGAGTGTTCCATCATTCAAGGAGGAATTTTGAATCTTCTCCTAGGAATTTTTATAGCCCAATTCCCTATTTCTATATATTCCAGCATATCGATGTTGGTTTTCAAGTGTTTCTAGTTCTTGTTAGTCTTATGAACTTCTTTTCTTATTAAAGAAAAAAAGATGCCTCAGTACATCGTTCCAAATTAAATGTTACAGTTTGTACATGTACTGATTATCTTTTGGATGCTTCCAATTGTCTTAGAAGGGTACGAGTTAATTACGAGCAGAACTACTCGGCCCAAATTTTTATCCCAAATGATATTGTAAATGATTCGTCATAGTCATATTGATAGGTGGAGGATATGGTAAACAATATGGCAATCACAAATCATATATCGCATAGTTTGAAATGGAAATTTGGGATAAAATTTGGCTCGAGTATCGCTTGGTATTCATGAGTCATTAGTTTGGAGAAGTAGACTATTACTTTTTATTTTTTTTTATTTTTTTACTTGTGTTTCATTGTGATTTTCCAAGAATTTTGACCATTTTGAAACTTGTAATCCCTGTGAGATTCAAAATATGGTGATTTTCTTCTATTCAATGAATTCATTTAGTTTTTTAATCTTTGCATGTTTAGATACAAAACTTTTTTAGCAGAACATATGCATTATCTATATATATATATCACAGCAATAGAAGAAATACAGATAACTGAAACATGATCTTACAAACCTGGAGATGAGATAATCTCCTCCTAATATACCAACGTTTTCTTGGTGTTAGGTCCTAATTTTTTTAAATAAAAAAAAAAAAAAAAAAAAAAAAAAAAACTATAATAGTAAAAATATGTAGACAATTTTTGGGTACATCCATAGCCCTCCTTTGTTTTGGATGCCTCATTTACAGTCTGCTCCTACATTATATCTCACGAAACCCATCAATTCTGGTCCCTCCAGTCTTGGATTATTCACAAAACTGCAGAAAAAAAAATAAAAATCAATCAAATTTCAATCCATTTAAATTCTAAATGAAATTTGTATATATATATATATATATATATATATATCAATCAATTCCTTGATATTGCAAATTAGTTGAGCAGATCTTCACCTTTCCTCAGTGAACTTTGAGAACGAGCCTGAAGTAGGAAATGTGCCACACAAATCATTATTCGACACGTCCCTGTACCAACAAAAAAAAAAAAAAAAAAAAAAAAAAAAAAAAAAAAAAAACCTAGATTTTAGAAAGGGGAAATTATTGAAAAAACAATAGCTTTTTTGGAGATTAGATTATAATTGACATACAGGATCTTGAGGTTTCCAAGCTTGGTAAGTTGTCTAGGAATCCTTCCAACCAATCTATTACTATTTAGTCTCCTGCAATGCATATGATTGATTTTGATTAGATCAGACGGCTATCATTCAAAGGGTACATGTGTGTGTGTGTGAGTGTGTTTGGTGGTAGCAGTAAGGCACTTA